>CAWUFW010000467.1:1200000-1902500 GCA_963921515.1 Calotriton arnoldi
CTCTTTCCTGCTTCAACACCCTCCGCATGCTTCGCAAGATCTACAGGTGGATCCCGACAGATACAAGAAGAACAGTCACCCAGGCCCTCGTCAGTAGCAGACTTGACTATGGGAACGCCCTCTACGCGGGAGCACCGGCCAAGGTCATCAAGCGACTGCAACGCATACAAAACACCTCCGCACGCCTGATCCTCGATGTACCACGCCACAGCCACATCACCCCCACCTGAGGAACCTGCACTGGCTCCCCGTCGACAGGAGAATCTCCTTCAAACTCCTCATCCACGCACACAAGGCACTCCACAAGACTGGCCCAGCCTACCTCAACAGACGACTCCTCTTCTACGTCCCCAACCGCCAGCTCCGCTCCGCCGACCTCTCCTCGCCACCGTCCCTCGCATTCGAAGAACTACCACCGGCGGCAGATCCTTCTCCCACCTCGCCGCCAAGACCTGGAACACCCTTCCACTAAGCCTACGACAGACCCAAGACCTGCTGACCTTCAGGAGGCTACTCAAGACCTGGTTGTTCGACCAGTAGTAGCACCCCCCCTCCCTTTTTTCTCCCCAGCGCCTTGAGACCCTCGCGGGTAAGTAGTGCGCTCTACAAATTCTGTGATTGATTAATTGATTGAGGCAGTGGCGCTCTAGCAGTCACGTCTCTGAACGAGGTTCAACAATCACAGACACGCTGCGCTCGGCCAGGGCTGGGGTTTATGTATGTTGACCCTTGACCTTGCCAGGTAGGTCGCTCCCCCACCACACAGCTCCGCCTGTGTTGTCCGCCCGCTGCTGCTGCTGGTAAGATCGCCCCTCCGCTTGTGGCCTCGGTGCCCGTATTTCTTTGCTTCTGTCTCCCCATTTTCCCTTCTGTGCCCCTCGCTGCCCCATTGTACTGTGCCCGTATTCCTGTTTCTTTTCCCTCCTTTTTCCCTTCTGTACCCCTCGCTGCCCCATTGTACTGTGCCCGTATTTCTGTTGATTTTTCTCCCCGTTTTTCCTTTTGTGCCCCCGCTGCCCCACTGTACTGTGCCTGTATTTTTGTTGATTTTCTCCCCGTTTTTCCTTCTGTGCCCCCGCTGCCCCACTGTACTGTGCCTGTATTTTTGTTGATTTCTCCCCGTTTTTCCTTCTGTGCCCCCGCTGCCCCACTGTACTGTGCCTGTATTTTTGTTGATTTCTCCCCGTTTTTCCTTCTGTGCCCCCGCTGCCCCACTGTACTGTGCCTGTATTTTTGTTGATTTCTCCCCGTTTTTCCTTCTGTGCCCCCGCTGCCCCACTGTACTGTGCCTGTATTTTTGTTGATCTTCTCCCCGTTTTCCTTCTGTGCCCCCGCTGCCCCACTGTACTGTGCCTGTATTTTTGTTGATTTTCTCCCCGTTTTTCCTTCTGTGCCCCCGCTGCCCCACTGTACTGTGCCTGTATTTTTGTTGATTTCTCCCCGTTTTTCCTTCTGTGCCCCCGCTGCCCCACTGTACTGTGCCTGTATTTTTGTTGATCTTACCCCCGTTTTTCCTTCTGTGCCCCCGCTGCCCCACTGTACTGTGCCTGTATTTTTGTTGATTTTCTCCCCGTTTTCCCTTCTGTGCCCCCGCTGCCTCTCGCCATTCCCGCCGCTGCGTCCCCTGCGGCCCCGCCCCCCTGACTGCCCATTCGCTGCCCCTGCCTCCCGCCTCCCAGCTGCTCCTCCCTCCCACCTCCCCATAAATGGAGCCCGTCTGCGCCCGTCCGCGACTGGACCGCGCCCAGCGCCAGAACCCCTGGACCGCGCGCCCCCCGCTCCAGCCTCGAGGACCGACACCGATACGATGCCACCACACTCCACGCTCTCAACCCCGGACGGACGCACAACTGCTTCAAGGCCGCCCCGAATCGCACCCATGGTCCCTTCACCTGCCGGAACTGCAGCTACACCAGCCTCAGAGCCACCGAGGCGCCCGCCAAGAAGGACCTCAACCACCTCCGGTGCATCCTGCTGAACACCCGCTCCGCCCGCAAACACGCCATCGAGCTCTGGGACCTGCTCGACACATCATCACCAGACGTCGCCTTCCTGACAGAGACCTGGATGAACGACTCCTCCGCCCCCGACATCGCCATAGCCATCCCAGACGGCTATAAGATCACCCGCAGAGACCGCATCAACGCAGTAGGAGGAGGAATCGCCATCGTCCACAAGAACCCCATCAGGGTCTCGACCAGCACCGACGACACTCTCAGCACCGCCGAACACATGCACTTCCAGATCCACACGGACCCCAACACCACCCTTAGAGGCACCCTTGTCTACAGACCCCCTGGGCCCCGACCCCAGTTCAGCGACTCCATCGCCGACTTCATCAGCACGCACGCCCTGACCTCTACCGACTACATCCTCCTCGGAGACCTGAACTTTCACCTGGAGAACAACAACGACAGCAACTCCACCACCCTGATCGACAGCCTCGCCAACCTCGGTCTGAGCCAGCTCATCACAACACCGACCCACTCCGCCGGCCACACGCTTGACCCCATCTTCTCCTCAAGCTCCCACGTCTCCTTCAGCCACACCACGGAACTCCTCTGGACCGACCACCGCTGCATCCATTTCACCTTCCAGAAACCCACCACACACCACCGCACCCAACAGATCCCACGCCGCTGCTGGAGCAAAGTCACCGAAGACCAACTCCGGGCAACCCTCGCTCTCAGCCCTCCCTCCGACCCATCCAACACCGACGACGCTGCCTGCAACCTCAGACGATGGATGGACGACTGTGCCAACACCCTCGCCCCGCTGAAAAAGCTCACCTACAGCGACACCACCAAAAGAGCCAGCTGGTTCACCTCGGAACTCCTAGCTTCCAAGCGCACCTGCCGGAAACTAGAGAAGAAATGGCACAGCGATAAGACACCGGACAGCCACACAGCCCACAAAGTCGCCATCCGTAACCACCACCACCTCATCAGGTCCGCCAAGAGAATCTCCTTCAAAGACCGCCTCGACAACAACGCACACAACAGCAAGGAGCTTTTCAACATCGTTAAGGAACTCTCCAATCCCAGCTCCAACACCAACGACATCCCGCCGTCGCAACCCCTGTGCGATTCCCTCGCCACCTTCTTTCACCGCAAGATCGCCGACATCCACGACAGCTTCGACACCCAGACAACCCCAACTAAGATCGACCCGCCACACACCATCGACCATGACGCCCTGCCAGCCTGGGCCAGCGTGAACATCGAGGACACCATCAAGACCATGAGCACAATACACTCCGGCTCCCCGTCAGACCCTTTCCCGCACCACATCTTCAACAAAGCCAGCAGCTCCATCGCACCCCACCTGTGCAACATCATCAACCTCTCCTTCGAGACCGCGACCTTCCCAGAGAGCTGGAAACACGCAGAGATCAACGCCCTACTCAAAAACCCAAGGCGGACCCGAGAGACCTCAAGAACTTCCGGCCCATCTCTCTGCTTCCGTTCCCAGCCAAGGTCATCGAGAAGATCGTCAACAAACAGCTAACCCGATACCTCGAAGAAAACAGCATCCTGTACCCATCCCAATCAGGGTTCCGCAGCAACCACAGCACTGAGACTGCCCTCATCGCCGCCACCGACGACATCAGGATCCTGCTGGACAATGGTGAGACCGCAGCCCTCATCCTGTTGGACCTCTCCGCCGCGTTCGACACTGTCTGCCACCGCACTCTACGCGCACGCCTCCACGACGCAGGGATCCAAGACAAGGCCCTGGAATGGACCACCTCCTTCCTCGACGGCAGAACCCAGAGAGTCCGCCTCCCACCCTTCCGATCCGAAGCCTCCGAGATCATCTGCGGCGTACCCCAGGGATCGTCCCTCAGCCCAACACTGTTCAACATCTACATGGCCCCGCTCGCACGCATCGCCAGACAACACGACCTCAACATTATCTCCTACGCCGACGATACTCAACTGATCCTCTCCCTCACCAAGGACCCCTCGCCGCCAAAGCCAAACTCCATGAAGGAATGAAGGCCGTCGCCGATTGGATGAAGATCAGCCGACTAAAGCTGAACACGGACAAAACGGAGGTCCTCATCCTCGGCTCCAACACCTCAGCCTGGGACGACTCCTGGTGGCCAACGACGCTGGGAGCAGCCCCGACACCCACCGACCACGCACGCAACCTGGGAGTCATCCTCGACTCAACGCTCTCCATGACCAAGCAAGTCAACGCAGTCTCCTCCTCCTGCTTCAACACCCTCCGCATGCTTCGCAAGATCTACAGGTGGATCCCGACAGACACAAGAAGAACAGTCACCCAGGCCCTCGTCAGTAGCAGACTGGACTATGGGAACGCCCTCTACGCGGGAGCCCCGGCCAAGCTCATCAAGCGACTGCAACGCATACAAAACGCCTCCGCACGACTGATCCTCGACGTACCACGCCACAGCCACATCACCCCCCACTTGAGGAACCTGCACTGGCTCCCCGTCGACAGGAGGATCACCTTCAAACTCCTCACCCACGCACACAAGGCACTCCACAAAACTGGCCCAGCCTACCTCAACAGACAGCTCCTCTTCTACGTCCCCAACCGCCGGCTCCGCTCCGCCGACCTCTCCCTCGCCACCGTCCCCCGCATTCGAAGAACAACCACCGGCGGCAGATCCTTCTCACACCTCGCCGCCAAGACCTGGAACACCCTTCCACTAAGCCTACGAAAGACCCAAGACCTGCTGACCTTCAGGAGGCTACTCAAGACCTGGCTGTTCGACCAGTAGCAGCATCCCCCCCTTCCCTCTCCCCAGCGCCTTGAGACCCTCGCGGGTAAGTAGTGCGCTCTACAAATTCTGTGATTGATTGATTGATTGATTGATTATGTGAGGGGTGCCCGTGCAGTGGGATGGTGAATTAAATCACATAACACACGTCTCTGGACCCTTCCACACCCTCTGACCCCCCACCACCCGTACCTGCAGAATGTGGCATCAAAGGTGGAAGCTGCAGGCTGGAAGGCGCCTCCTGGAGCGAGCTGTCCCAGAGTGAGATCTCCCCCTCAGAAACGGCATCTCGTCTCTCAACGAGGTTCAACAATCACAGACACGCTGCGCTCGGCCAGGGCTGGGGTTTATGTATGTGAGGGGTGCCCGTGCAGTGGGATGGTGAATTAAATCACATAACACACGTCTCTGGACCCTTCCACACCCTCTGACCCCCCATCACCCGTACCTGCAGAATGTGGCATCAAAGGTGGAAGCTGCAGGCTGGAAGGCGCCTCCTGGAGCGAGCTGTCCCAGAGTGAGGTCTCCCCCTCAGAAACGGCATCTCGTCTCTCAACGAGGTTCACCAATCACAGACACGCTGGTGACACCAGGCCTACATATATATTACATGATCTCTGCACTAGTGCAAAAAAAAAAAAGGACAAGCATTTCCATTAGTTTTGACTGTACCAGGAAAAAAAACTACAATTGGCACGCTGCGTGTCCCTGGATAGGGCACGGACTCCGGGCACACGTGCCGTGGACAGGCTGCTGTCTCAGTAAGGCACCACCAGAGTCGCCCCATGCCCGGTGTGTGCTGTGGGTGAACGTGGCACGCGCTCTGTCCCTGGATAGAGCACTGACCCTGCTGGGCACACGTGCCGTGGACAGGCTGCTGTCTCAGTAGTCGCCCCACGCCCACTCCTGCTCCGTGAGATCGGATGGCAGAGGCCCATGTTCGCCACTTAGCAGGTTAATCCCAGCGCACTCAGCTCGCCATCACTTGTACACAGGGGAGCAAGGTCCGCTGCCGGCTGCTGCACCAGGAGACCCGTGTGTTCTAGGAGGGCACCGGCAGATGTGTCTGTCTTCACCACGATGGCACCGGCCAATGTGTGCGTGCCCCGTACCGGCGGATGTGTGGGTGCTCCAGGCACGTTTTGGCACGAGCCTCCCTCCCTGCCACAGCCCGGGGAGGGGCTGTGCAGTCACTTGTCAGCTTTCCTCACATCTGCAATTTCTGCCCACTCAGCACTCTTCGGAAGGGGCTGGCACGGGGAGGGGGGCGAGAGGGAGGGGGGAGGCCAGTGCCGCTGAAAGGCAAGCTCCGAAAACAACGACCCCGTGCGCCTCTGAGCTCCGTGCCTGCTTCACAGCTGTCGTGAAGACTTTTCTTATCTGCTTGTTAAATAAACAAGCAGATAAGAAAAGTCTTCACGACAGCCGTGAAGCAGGCGAGCCAATCCACCAAAAAGCCAAAGGGAGGCAACGAAAAACCCTCCTTTCCAATGGGAAGCCAGTGTTTACCATAAACGCTGACGCTACCCAATGGAAATGAGGGGCGGGGCTCGAGTCCCCTTCTCGAAACTGACTTGTTTACTATAGCTCTCGCAGGCGAGGAGTGCATGCGCGCTCCAACCCCAGGCGAGACCTAAAAAGGATGAGAAAGTCGGGGGAACTTGCCGGAGCATGGATCGAGCCGCGGACTGCTTTTTTCGGTCTCCTCGCAGTCCCCGGGCCCAGGTGTATCGAGTCTGGAAGTGGCTGCTAAAGGCAGAGTATCCAGGGAGATCAGTCTGGCGATGTCTCCAGCGAAGACAGCTAAAGCTATAAAGGGTCGGAGGAGCAGGGAGCACTGCCTAAGAAGTCTGCAGGGAAAGCAGAGTTGGACCTTGTTGCCAAGGGGGGAGGCGTAGCTGACCCGGAGGGTGCCTGGACAAACCTTTGTTTTAAAAAAAAAACCTGCACAACCTCCAGGGAGTGTGGCAAAACTGCTAATGGAAAAACTGCTGCAGCACTTGGTCAATCGTCTTTGGGCCCCTGCCCCCCTGCCCTACATCTGGCGGAAATTACACCTACTGAGGTACATCCCCACCTGGCACGCACAGAACCAGAGGTGAGCCAAAATCTCAGTATCAGTGGTCCTACTGGTGAAGTGTTATTACAAGCTCCTGAGGGATTTGGAAGAGAGGATGGGGTGCCCGCCCAGCAGCATGAAGCAGATCTATCTCTAACCGGGTCTCAAAAGCCACCGAGGCTGCTCCGTCTTAATTCTAAGGAGGGCACTCCAGGTGGAAGACCTACTACCAGTTGGGGACTCGAAATAGAGGGGGGGATAAGTTCTTCTCCCTGTCAGATATTTCAGATTGGTCTGACCCAGAGAGCCACGGTCAAGAGTCCGATTCTAGCAGCACTGAGGGAAGACAAGATGACATTAATACAGATGCTGCCACAGTGAAGAAGGGTAAAAATGTACCCACACGGGCCAAAGCAAGTAAAAGTGAAGCAAGAGCTCGTGTGCTTCTTTGGGATTACTCTGTTTCCCCAGTACTAGAATGGGATAGGGCAGCGATGGGTAACACTCCACAGGGAGGAGTGGAGCCTGTCTCACTGGAGTCTAGTTATCAAAGTATTATGGCTCATAGGGAAGAGACACATCTGGAGAGTCAGAGAGCTCAGACGGCCTGCAAAAAGATGCAGGGGGCTATCCACAAGGTCTCGAAAACCTGCTCGGAGTTTGTGGAAAGAATGACTGATGTGCAGAATAGGGTGGCTATGTTGGAAAATGGTGCATTGACACAGAGAGAAATGACAGTAACTCTGGAAAATCAAATGTCAGATACCCAATGGAAGTTGGAACTCTTTGTTAACAGACTGAGACGGAATAATTTGCGGGTCTTAGGTATTCCAGAGGGGTCTGAGGGGATAATGTGCTAAAATTTACCATCGACCTTCTCAGAGTTACCCTCTCGGAGCTGGGGAATTGGGATTGGGCTCCCCGAGCTGGGGAATTGGGATTGGGCTCAAGAAATCCAGCGGGCAAACAGGTTCCCATTTAAGCAGAGAAAATCCACCTCAACAGAAGGGAGCAAACCTCGTACAATCTTGATATATATTGGAAATTTTCTTCTCCGTCAGGCAGTTTATGTTCTGGCTAAACCAGATCAACAGCGCTCTTTTAATGGGCATACTTTCTTTGTCAGACATGATTTTTGCCACTCTACTGTAGAATGTCGGCGCCTTCGCCAGTTGATTCAACCTTTCCAGAGCAAGGGAGCACAGGCTTTTTTAATTAATCCAGCCAAGTTAAAAGTAGTGTGGAGAGAGATTCCCACATCTGAGATCCAAGCTAAAGAGTTTGTACAAACTCTTGAATAGGTCTCTGGATATGAGTGGGGTAACAAGTAATGATTTGTTTTTACATTTTATCAAGAAAGGGGGCTACCTGTTGACTCGAGATTGGGGCGGTCACGCGGGAGGTGTCTCACTCCATCACCGAACCTGATTGGTTCAACTGCCGGTGTGGGTTGGAGGGGGCAGGGTTGGGGGTGGAAGGGTGAGGAGGGAGAGGAAGGGTGTTGGGGGGCGGGAAGGTGGAGGGGGCAAGTGATTAGAGATTTTTTTAGTATTTGTCTTGGCATTCTTAACCTTGTAAGGAGCAATAAAATGATTTTTTCAGAAAGTGGCAATATGATCCATAGCAGGGGAAGAGTTAGATTGAAGGACTTCAAATATAAGGATGGGGTGTAAAATTTGGATTTGTTCAATGAATGTGTGTGACCTTAATGATAAAAGAAAAGGGAGCATGATGGCTAAGAGCCTTCAATTCATGCAGGCTGACTTGGTCTGCCTTCAAGAAACTCATGTACCCTGGAATAAACGCTGGTGGCTGAGGGATCTGGGATACAACATGCTAGCATGCACTAAGAAGAGGCATGGGCACTTGCAAGCGAGCAAAGGAAGATAAGCTTGGGCGGTGGGCTATTGTGGAATATGAATCAGCCACCAAAAATATCTCTTTTACGGTTTGCTCCATTTATGGGTCTAGCGTAGATGATCCTGAAATTTTCAATCAATTAAGCATAGAACTTGCTCTATGGCCACATCCCCTGATTCTTTGTGGTGGCCTTAATAGTCACATAGATAGCCAATTTAATTTAAACGGGGATCAATCATATCAGGAGAGGAAAGTGAAGGTCTTTAAGGCTTTGCAAGGCCTGGTGAGAGAACATGGCCTGGTAGATATTTGGCATAAACACAGGCCATCAGATCCAGGCTTTACCTTCTATTCAACTCCCCATAATACACTAGTTAGGCTGGATTATTTTTTTGTCTCAAATGCTCTAGCTGAAACAATTAAGATAGAGAGTTTCCCGAAGGCTATATCTGATCATAACTCCTTAGTAATAGAATTTCCACTAAAGCTCGAAGGCCTTGGACCTTTGAAAGAAAGCTTTTGCTTAATCAACCATATCGCAACCATATGGCCAAATGGAGGGTAGAATTCTTTGGCATCAATAAGGGTACAGTAGTAGACACTATAGTCTGGGATGCCTTTATGGCAGGGGTTCGAGGGGAAACCATGAGTTTCTCCCTCCACCATCAAAAGACACTACAAACCGAATTCGGGAATGGGTTGAGCAACTAAGAGTGGCTGAGTATGAACTCATGGATAAAGTGACTAAGGGCCAAGATATTCAAGGATACCAGCAAACAATAGCTATTCTCAAGTCTGAAATTCACCAACACTTTGGAACCGTGGTGGCTTCTAAATGTATGCAGCATAGGGCTGAATCTTACGAGCTGGGGGAAAATACTGCGCAATTACTGGCAAAACACCTGCGGCAGCGAGAAGTAACTAATCAACTCCCCAAGATTAAAGATCATTCTGGCCTAATCCATGACTCCTCAGCAGAAGTGCTGAATGTTTTTAAGAACTTTTAAGAACAGCTATAAGCTGAGGAAACAGCCTGGTCGGGGTTTGAGGATCCGGGACATTGTTTTAAAGATCTTGAGACGTCGAAGGTCAGACAGGAACAAAATGCTAACTTAGCGGCCCCAATAACCTGTGAAGAGATGGAGGAGGCTTTAAAGTCCCTGGCATCGGGTAAAGCCACTGGGCCTGATGGCATCCCCTTAGAATTTTATAGAACGTTTTTTCAATCTTTACGGCAGGAAATACTGCGATTATTCCTACAGGCTCAAAGGGGGTATGTCCCCTCCTCGTGGCAGAGGACTACTGTAGTTGTGAACAACAAGCTGATGAGAGGCAACACAAAAGAGCAACAATGGTTCAAGACGCAGAAAGAAGAGTTCGTTTTCAGGTGTTTCCGATGCAAGTCCTTTATTTGAAACAATCCTTTATATAATTGAGGATACAGCCAACGCGTTTCACCCTTCAAGAGGGCTTCTTCAGGGCTGTAAATACATACCACATAACTCATTTTAAAAATACTACTTGACGAGTAAAGTAATGACAGAAAAACGCTAAAGAGAAAGGTGATGTGAACTTGGACTATCAGGTCCAAAATTGAAGAAAGACACAAATCAAAAGCCACATCAGAAGAGGGACCAACCGCGTGAAGTGAAATTGTAAGGAAGTGAATTTATTGTGATCTGTGAAAGTGCAGCATACGAGTGTTTTCGAACCCGAAGGTCTTTCTAAGAAGACCTCAGAAAGTTAAAAACCCGTTGAAAGGATCTCCAAACGGAGAAGAGCACCCGAAGTGCAGCTCAATAAAAAACACAACAAATGTCCAGCACTAGCTGCTTACCAAGGTTAAAAAGAATCATATGCCGATGCCTGTGTAAAGCATCAGAAAGGAGCGCCAAAAGTGACCGCCGTGTAGGGGCGTCACTAGGGATGAACGGTATCTCCAGTATTCCCAGGCCTAGACAAAGAATGGAGATAAAGTGGGCTAGGTAAGGCACTTGCCATCTCGAAAAAACGCTAAAAATGACAAAAAATTTGTATTCGACCAGAAAGGTAGGACAAAAGGTCCTAAGAACTAGGCTAGTAATTATACTGTACAGTAATGCAGCCTAAACAGTGCGAAGCCATACGTACTAGAGACCACATTTGTGTTAGTGGGATAAAATCAACGAAGGCATATCTTTTGTGAAAACGGTATGTTTTAAGGAAAACTATTTGTGACTAGCCTAGGTAGTGCAGTTGCCGCTAACCCTGCTGCCTTTGCTTATGTGGAAGACTACTATAGTTGTGTTTAAAAAAAAAGGGGAAACCAGATTTGAGTCCAAGCTCATATAGAACAAAATCCCTTATTAACTGCGACAGTAAAATATACTCGAAAATACTTGCAAATCGACTGGACAAGATTGTCACTCCTCTGGTGTCAACGCGACAGCATGGGTTTATCCCTGGTAGAGACTCGACAGACCATGTCCGCCGAGTCATAGCCCTTTTTGACTGGGCACAAGCCACAGGCTCACCATCGGGAACAGTCCTGCTAGACGCTGAGAAAGCGTTTGACCGGGTCTCCTGGTGCTTTCTGTGGGCTGTCCTCCAGTGGAAAGGGATCTGTGAAGAGTTTGTCAAGTCAATCAGGGCAATATATCTTCTACCGATAAGTAGGGGCACTAGGGAAGGATGTCCGTGCTCTCCCCTACTATAAGTTCTATATATCGACCCCTTTCTAAAGAAAGTAGAGTTAAACGCCAATATTAAAGTGGTGGAGGTTCATGGGGTCGGATATAGAGTGCTGGCATATGCAGACGATATAGCGGTCCTCACTACAGAGGTCGCTACTGCACTCCAGGAGATAAAATCCTTAGCTGAGCGGTTTGCCGCCTCTTCGGGGTATAAACTAAATGTGGAGAAAATGCAGATTCTCTGCTCTGAAAAGATGCAGTGCTCAGACCCATCAGTAGTTTCTGAGATAACCTACCTGGGAGTCAAAATTACAGACGTCATAGATAAAATTGTTGAATTGAATATGTTTCCGATTCTAGATAATGTCAGTAGAAAATTGGAGAGACTGGACCATTTACATCTCTGGCTTTTGGAAAAAGCAATGTCCTTAAGATGTCGATCCTGCCAAAGGTGCTGTATGCTTTTAGGACTATCCCTTTAGAATTCTCCCCCTCATGGCTGGCGAAGCTGGAAAGTGTATGTTACAGATTTTTATGGGGGTGTCGCAAACCAAGGAGAGCATCTAAATGGATGATTCTTCCAGGGCAGCGGGGGGGGGGGGGGCAATTCCTAGTTTTTTTTTTTTACTATTGGGCTTGTCTCTTGCAACACATGGGTTTCTTGTTAGTGGGGGCTGAAGCAGAGGTCCCCATGGCGGAGAGACCAACTATCCATGAATTAGCCCTGGGGAATGGTGCTAAGGGATGTTTGGTCAAGGTATTAGAACCCAGTTATTACAAAAAAACTAAATTTTAAATTTTAAAAGTTGCCTCTAAGGTATGGAGGCAGGTGAGGCGGAAATGAAATATTCCAAAATTAAATGTATATACAACATTTTCAGCTATAGGTATTCTCCCGCCAATCTTCCAGGATCAAGCCACATTTAGATGGGTGGAGGAGGGGGGTCAAAGTTCTGGGTGATTTTTATAGGGACGGACAATTCTTTCCTTCCTGAACTTGCAGCAGCTGTATGGGGTAAGACAAGAGAGATTTTTTTTAAATATCGGCAATTACGGTGCTTTCTTGGGGGTGGCACGAACAGGGCCGTTTCAAAGCCCAAAAATATAAATCTCAGTGGTGGAGGCAGTGAGATTAAAGGCCCGGATTGGGCAAATATACCAGATACTGATCCAAGCATCCCCTGATGACAAAGAGGCTCAGAACATAACGTGGGAAATGAAGCTGGGAATGAATGGAATAGACATTGAAGAGTCGCTGGAATTGGCAAATCAGGTGTTGATAACAGGGAGCCTTAGGAGTCAACGTTTCATGTCTATTTTTGATCTTTATTATACACCAGGGAAGATAGCCAAATGGGGAGGGAAGTGCAATAGATGTGGATTGCAATCAGCTGACACCCTCCATATGACCTTACAACTGTTGGGCGGGTCTAAGCTGTTTATTGATGTGTATGAATTTATTTTTTATGTGTCAAAATTAAATTCATCTTTAAAAGAATCTTGTTTTTTGTTTTGGGATTACATTTTGAGAGAGTTGCCATGACATGTACTAACTGGCTTTATACTGTCTGCAAATAAAACTAATATTTTTTTTTTTTAAATCAAGTACGAGAATGCAAAGAAAAAAAACTAGATTCGATAGGTGCCTCAGGTAAGGTCTGCGAAACTTAAGGATTCTTCACATATTAGTTACAGAAAGATGCTAGTAGTAATTTGTAGAGCTACGGTCCTACCAAAGAGGCCAAGGATGGGATGGGCATGCAGAGTACAATGTATTCAACAAAGGCCAATGATGGCAAAGGCGCGCAGAGTGCATGAGAACCTGTATTTGCTGGCATATGGGTAGGAGTACCTGTACACATGCACAGGGACAAACAACAAAAACACACACAGCGTAGACAAACATGGAGGTAAACATGGACACACACCGTTACACACAGGTGTGCACTCGGATACACAGGCATATCACACAGTACACACACTTGGGAAACTGTTTCAGATCCATCAAGTTTCACCTGTCAGTAGCTGATCCAGTCCATGGCTTTTCTTTGACTTCTGGGACTTGTAGTCCTGGTTGTGTAACGGTTGAAAAGGGACTGCAATTCCCAGCATGAAACAAATAAAGACCAGGCCTGGGTGAGCTGCTCGTGCTTGGAACTGAGCTCTGCTGCACGCGGCGTTACTGCTGCTGGATTCTGGAACTTTCTGTTTTGTTTTCTGCGCTATAAATCCAAGATTACAAGTACCACAAGGTAAAGAATAAATAGATGGAATACCAATGCACACCTGACACGATTATGATCTGATCTCTGAAATGGTGAGTAAAAAGCCCTTCAGTACACTAAACACACTCATATAATCGGTTGCCTTAAAAACAAGAATGCAATTTGTTGATTAAAAAAAGAGTAACGTCCAAGCTGATGCTAATTTGAAAAGAACTCAATTTTCACTAAAATTGTGAAGGGGGCACCCGGATTTGAACCAGGGACCTCTTGATCTGCAGTCAAATGCTCTACCACTGAGCTATACCCACTGTAGCCTCTGATGTCAGTGACTGACTGCCCTGGACACTGCTGACGTGTATCTGAGGTGAGGCACTTCCGGGTCTCTGGCTGGCTCTGAAGCCACCTGCTGCTTCACTAGTGGGAGGGAGTGCCGCGGAGCCTGGCGGCTGGTCCTGGGGGAGGGACTGTCCCTAGCTGATGGTGAGACGTATTTATTTAAAGGGTCTCTGAAGCCACCTGCTGGTTCACTAGTGGGAGGGAGTGCCGCGGAGTCTGGCGGCTGGTCCCGGGGGAGGGACTGTCCCTTTAAAGGGTCTCTGAAGCCACCTGCTGCTTCACTAGTGGGAGGGAGTGCCGCGGAGCCTGGTGGCTGGTCCTGGGGGAGGGACTGTCGGACTGTCCCTAGCTGATGGTGAGACGTATTTATTTAAAGGGTCTCTGAAGCCACCTGCTGCTTCACTAGAGGGAGGGAGGGAGTGCCGCGGAGCCTGGCTGCTGGTCCTGGTGGGAGGGACTGTCTCTAGCTGATGGTGAGATACATTCATTTAAAGGGTCTCAAACCATCTGCTGCTTCACTAAAGGGAGGGAAAGCCGCGGAGCCTGGCTGCTGGTCCTAGAGGGGACACGGGAGGGATTGTCTCTAGATGATGGTGAGATACATTTATTTAAAGGGTCTCAAACCACTTGCTGGTTCTTTAGCGAGAGGGAGTGCCGCGGTTTCGAGGTGCTGGTCTGGGGGAGGTGGTACTCGGGAGGGACTGTCCCTAGCCGACTGTGAGATCTATCATAGGCTCTCAGTCACACGCCATCTGCTGGTTCACCCGAAGCCAGGCTGCTGGTCCCGAGGGAGGAGGGTGTGTGGGACTGTCCGTGAGATATACTTGTTCAGACGCTTTCACGTCATCGGCTGGTTCACTAGTGAGGGAGCGCCTCGAAGCCTGGTTCTGGTAGGAGGGGCTGTCTGTAGCCGATTGTGAGTTATATGTATTTACATTAGCGACACAGAGCCCGACCTAACTACAAAATAAAATAATAAGCATTTGTTGACGTCTTTCGTTCTACTTCGACTCAAAGCCTTTGTTCTGCTCCATACATTTAATCGAGGAGTCAGAAATGGCGTCTCTGCCCCGGCTCCAGGACTGGGGACCTGGGAGGGCCTTGAAGAAGTATGGGTGGGCCATAAATAAGCATGGGTGGGCCATATAGAAGCGTGGGAGGTTCATGAAAAAGCATGGGGGGCCTTGAAGAAGCATGGGTTGGCCACAAAGAAGCACAGGAGGGCCATGAAGAAGCACGGGTGGGCCATGAAGAAGCATGGGTGGGCCATGAAGAAGCATGGGTGGGCCATGAAGACGCATGGGTGGGCCATGAAGACGCATGGGTGGGCCATGAAGACGCATGGGTGGGCCATGAAGACGCATGGGTGGGCCATGAAGAAGCATGGGTGGGCAATGAAGAAGCATGGGTGGGCCATGAAGAAGCATGGGTGGGCCATGAAGACCATGGGTGGGCCATGAAGAAGCATAGGTGGGGCCATGAAGAAGCATGGGTGGGGCCATGAAGACGCATGGGTGTGCCATGAAGAAGAATGGGAAGGCCTTGAAGAATCAAAGGAGGGCCATGAAGACACATGGGTGGGGGTAAAGACACATGGGTGGGCGATGAAGAAGCATGGGTGGGTCATGAAGACGCATGGGAGGGCGATGAAGACACTTGGAAGGGCCATAACGGAGCATGGGTGTACCTTGAAGAAGCATGGGTGTACCTTGAGGAAGCATGGGAGGGCCATGAAGCAGCATGGGACGGCCACAAAGAAACATGGGAGGGCCATGAAGAAGTATGGGAGGGTCATGAAGGTACATGGGTGGGCCATGAAGTCGCAAGGGTGGGCCATGAGGAAGTGTGGGAGGGCCATGAAAAAGCATAGATAGGCCATGAAGAGCCATGGGTGGGTCATGAAGAAGCACAGGATGGCCATGAAGAAGCATGGGTGGGCTATGAAGAAGCATGGGTGGGCCATGAAGAAGCATGGGAGGACCATGGAGATGTATGGGAGGACCATGAAGGCGCACAGGATGGCCATGAAGAAGCATGAGTGGGCCATAAAGAAGCATGAGTGGGCCATAAAGAAGCATGGGAGGGCCATAAAGAAGCATGGGTAGGCAATGAATAGGCAGGGGAGGGCCATGAGGAAGCATGGGTGGGCCATGAACAAGCATGGGAGGGCCATGAATAGACAGGGGAGGGCCATGAGGAAGCATGGGTGGGCCATGAGGAAGCATGGGTGGGCCATGCAGAAGCATGGGAGGGCCATGAAGATGCATGGGAGGGCCCTGAAGAAGAATGGGATGGCCCATGAAAAAGATTGGGTGGAACATGAAGACGAATGGGACGTCCTTGAAGAAGCACAGATGTGCCTTGAAGAAGCATGTGTGGACCATGAAGAAGCATGGGTGTGCCTTGAAGAAGCATGGGAGGCCACGAAGATGCATGGGAGGGCCACGAAGATGCATGGGAGGGCCACGAAGACGCATGGGAGCAGCATGAAGATGCATGGGAGCGTCATGAAGACGCATGGGTTGGCCACGAAAATGCATGTGTGGGCCACAAAGAAAAATAGGAGGGCTATGAAGAAGCATGGGAGGGCTATGAACAAACATGGGAGGGCCATGAAGATGAATGGGAGGGCCATGATGATGCATGGATGGGCCATGAAGAAGCACAGGATGGCCATGAAGTCGCAAGGGTGGGCCTTTGAACAAGCGTGGGGGGACCATGAAGAAACATGGGTGGACCATGAAGAAGCACAGGTGGGCCATGAAGAAGTACAGGTGTGCCTTGAAGAAGCATGCAAGGGCCATGAAGAAGCATGGGTGGACCATGAAGAAGCATGGGTTTGCCTTGAAGAAGCATCAGAGAGCCATGAAGATGCATGGGAGGGCCACTAAGACGCACGAGAGCATCATGAAGATGCATGGGTGGGCCAGGAAGATACATGTGTGGGCCACAAAGAAACATGGGAGGGCCATGAAGAAGCGTGGTAGGGCCATAAAGATGCATGTGTGGGCCATGAAGAAGATTGGGATGGCCATGAAAAAGCATGGCATGGCCACAAAGAAACAAGGAAGGGCCATGAAGATGCATCAGGGCCATGAAGATGCATGGGTGGGCAATGAAGAAGCATGGGAGGGCCATGAAAACGCGAGGGTGGGCCATGAAGAAGCGTTGGAGGGCACGAAGAAGCATGGGATGGCCATGAAGAAGCATGGGATGATAATGAAGAAGCATGGGAGGGCCATGAAGGTGCATGGGAGGGCCATGAGGACACGTGGGTGGGACATGAAGAAGTGTGGGAGGGCCATAAAGAAGTGTGGGAGGGCCATAAAGAAGCGTGGGTAGGCCATAAAGAAGCGTGGGTAGGCCATAAATAGGCATGAAGGGCCATGAAGAAAGAGGGGAGGGCCATGAAGAAGCGTGGGAGAGCTATGTAGCAGCGTGAGAGGACCATGAAGAAACATTGGTAGTCCATGAGGACACATGGGTAGGCCATGTAGACTCATGGGAGGGCCACGAAGATGCATGGGCGGGCCATGAAGACGCATGGGCAGGCCATGAAGACGCATGGGTGGGCCACGAAGACGCATGGGTGGGCCACAAAGAAGCATGGTTGGGCCACGAAGAAGCGTGGGAGGGTCATGAAGAAGTGTGGGATGGCCCATGAAGAAGCATGGGTGGACCATGAAGAAGCATGGGTGGGCCATGAAGAAGCATGGGTGTGCCTTGAAGAAGCATGGGAGGTCCATGAAAAAGCATGGTTGTACCTTGCAGAAACATGGGTGGGCAATTAAGCAGCATGACAGGGCCATGAAGAAGCATGGGAATGTCACGAAGAAGCATGGGAGGGCCAGGAAGAAGCATGAGAGGGCCATGAAGAAGCATGAGAGGGCCATGAAGATGCATGGGTGGACCTTGAACAAACATGGGAGGGCCATGAAGAAGTATGGGTGGGCCATGAAGACGCATGGGTGGGCCACAAAGAAGCATGGTTGGCCCATGAAGAAGCGTGGGAGGGCCATGAAGAAGCGTGGGATGGCCCATGAAGAAGCATGGGTGGAACATGAAGAAGCATGGGAGGTCCATGAAGACGCATTTGTGGGCCATGAAGAAGCATGGGTGGACCATGAAGAAGCATGGGTGGGCAATGAAGAAGCATGGGTGTGCCTTGAAGAGGCATGGGAGGTCCATGAAAAAGCATGGGTGTACCTTGCAGAAACATGGGAGGGCCATTAAGCAGCATGACAGGGCCATGAAGAAGCATGGGAATTTCACGAAGAAGCATGGGAGGGCCATGAAGAAGCATGGGTTGGGCATAGAAAATGCGTGGGAGGGCCATGAAAAAGCATGGACAGGCCATGAATAGGCATGGGAGGGTCAGGTAGAAGCATGGGGGGCCATGAAGAAGCGTGGGTGTGCCATAAGAAGCACGTGTAGGACATGAAGAAGCATAGGATGGCCATAAAGAAGCACGGTAGGTCCATGAAGATGCACAGAAGGGCCATGAAGTCGCATGGGAGAGCCATGAAGAAGCATGGGAGAGCCATGAAGAAGTATGGGTGGGCCATGAAGACGGGCAGGAGGGCCATAAAGACACGCAGGAGGGCCATTAAGAAATGTGGGAGGGCTATGAAGAAGCATGGGTGTGCCATGAAGAAGCATGGGAGGGACATGAAGAAGCATGGGTGGGGCCATGAAGAAGCATTTGTGGGGCCATGAAGAAGCATGGGTGGGGCCATGAGGAAGCATGGGTGGGACCATGAAGTAGCATGGGTGGGGCCATGAAGAAGCATGGGAGGGCCATGATGAAACATGGGTGGGGCCATGAAGATGCATGGGGGTGCCATGAAGCATGGGAAGGCCATGAAGAAGCATGGGAAGGCCATGAAGAAGAATGGGAAGGCCATGAAGAAGCGCTGATGGGCCACGAAGAATCAAAGGAGGGCTACGAAGAATAATGGGAGGGCCATGAAGACGCATGGGTGGGTGATGAAGTCACATGGGAGGGCGATGAAGAAGCATGGGAGGGCGATGAAGACACATGGAAGGGCCATGAAGAAGCATGGGAGGGCCATGAACATGCATGGGAGGGCTTTGAAGAAGTAAGGGTGGGCCATGAAGAAGCGTGGGATGGCCCATGAAGAAACATGGGTAGAACATGAAGAAGCATGGGAGGGCCATGAAGAAGCATGGGTGGGTCAAGAAGAAACATGGGTGGGCCATGAAGAAACATGGGAGGGCCATGAAGAAGTACAGATGGGCCATGATGAAGCATGATGATGGTCACGAACAAGCTTGGGTGGACCATGAAAAAGCATGGGTGGGCCTTGAAGATGCATGGGAGGGCCATGAAAAACAATGGGTGGGTCATGAAGACGCATGGGTTGGCCTTGAAGATGCATGGGTGGGCCATGAAGAAGCATGGGTGGGCCATGAAGAAGCATAGGTGCACCTTGAAGAAGCATGGGAGGCCATGAAGCAGCATGGGAGGGCCATGAAGACGCATGGAAGGGTCACAAAGAAACATGGGAGGGCCATAAAGAAGTATGGGAGGGCCATGAAGGTACATGGGTGGGCCTTGAACAAGCAAGGGAAGGCCATGAAGACGCATGGGAGGGCAATGAAGATGCATGGGTGGGCCATGAGGAAGTGTGGGAGGGCCATGGAAAAGCATAGATAGGCCACGAAGGGCCGTGGGAGGGTCATGAAGAAGCATGGGAGGGCCATGAAGCAGCGTGGATGTGCCATGAAGAAGCGTGGGAGGGTCATGAAGAAGCATGGATAGGCCATGAAAAAGTATGGGAGGGCCATGAAGAAGCGTGGGAGGGCCATGAAGAAGCGTGGGAGGGCCATGAGGAAGCATGGGTGGGCCATGAAGAAGCATGGGAGGGCCATGAAGAAGCGTGAGTGTGAGAAGTTGGCCTTGTATATGCTGTCCACTAGTTATAGTGGGCACCTTGCACCAGTCCAAACGACCTTTATTGATGATAGGTTTAAAGACAACCTTTATAGAAAGTTATCCTAGTGGTAGCTATGGAGAGCAGCCTTCATGCTAAGTCTTGAAGGAGTGTTAAGCTGTTGTTTTACCAGTTATAATCTTGTGAATGACCAAATGAAAGGAGAACCACACCAGGTATATATATAAAATATATGTATTTATTACTAAACACTACCCAATAGTCTCTTTATGAGGCTAGAGGTCAAAGTACACAAGTTACAAGTCAAATAGCACAGTAAATTAGCACAATATACGATTAGCCTTAGGGGCGTACCAAACCATATATTAAGAAAGTGGTATAAGAACCACGACTTAAGTAGACACAAGGCCTAGAGCCTGTAGAATCGCTGGGACCCCAAGGAACCACTCAAGGTAGTGACACAGGGGACCCACGGGGGCTGTGTGCAGTGTGTGAACACAGCCGCGAGCTCCGTTAAAGTTTATGGGAAAGTCGCGGTAAGAGTTTTAGAGTTTAAGGACACTTAGAAATGGACTAGGACCAAACCCTCTTGGACTTAGACAGTTCTAGGGTCAACACCCACGGGAGCACCGGAGTACTCGAGTTACCTCACCCAGGGAAGCCGGGTGCATAGGTGTCGAATGGTGTCGGGTCGCGGCGTCGATTTCAATGGCAGCCTGCAACAAAGTGCTGCTGCCGGGAAGATGCGAAGTGTCCGAAGAGATCCAAGCCTGGATCGGAGATGAGAAGAACCTGAAAGTAGAGGGGACAGAGTCTGGGTCACTTGCCAGTGACCAGGGGCATGATAGTCGAATGCCCACCGATGTCGGGTGCTTCAGGTGAAGGAGGTGAAGCTTGACTCTTCAGCCACGAGGACCAGGAGGCATCGACGACAACCAGGAGCTGGATTCGAGCTGTCCCACAAAGGATGTCGAGTGCTGCAGTGTTGGTGTCCGCATTGAACACAACAAGCCTTGGCAACAGCAACCCACGCAGAAAGGAGAAAGATGCTTTGGTGCAGACCAGCAAGGTCTGAGGGACTCACCACTTGGTGGGGAGTCAGGGCACGTCTGGAGCAACCAGAAATGCCCAAAGAATTCTGAGTTGCCTTCACAGGGACCCACCAGTTGACGGACCAGGGATTGCAAAGGAGCCTCAAGCGGAAATGCAAGAAGCAGGCCCACGGAACACTTGTGGAGTGTAGGCTCACAATCTTCGGTGCAAATGGTGCTCGGGGCCTGGGCTACAAGTAACCCAAAGCAGGACTTCAAGAGACGTCGAGAAGTTGATGCACTAGCAAATGTGCACGGTGTCCAGGGGTTCCGGTTCCACGTCACTCGTGAGGGCTGTGGGTCTCAGCTTTGCTGGGGACTCGGGTCGGACTCTGAGAAGTCTGGAAATCCTCTTCCTGGGCTGCAAATACTTCGGAGTCCGGCAGGAGCTTTGGAGATGCAGACTGGCAATTGCTTCATTGGTGCCTGCCAAGCAGGGGAGTCACTCCTTGACCCCAAGGGAGATTTCTTCAGTCCTCTAGTCTTTAGTAGAGCGTCAAAGTTCCAGGATTCAGTTGCAGAGTTTCGTCCAGGGATATCTAAAGTCCTGTTGCCAGGGGTTCCTTACTTATACCTAAGAAAGGGGTTGGACTAACTCTGTGGACCCACCTATGGGAGGGTTTGGAAAGAGGGGTGGCTATACGCATTTCCTTTGTCCAGTTTCGCACCAAAGCAGGGGCTGGCAGCCCCTGCAACCGGTTTGAACTGGGGTATGCACGAGGACACCAAATGTGCCCCCAGTGCAGGACTTCAAAGCACTCTTGGAGTGCACCCACCCAGCCCCAATCCACTAAGGCCTGTCTGGGAGGTGGTAACACCTCCATGTGACAGGAAACCTATTGTCCAGGCCTCCCTGCCGGAGTTTTGGTCAGCAGCAGGAGGCCAGACTCGTGTCTGTGGCTGCAGCATCCATTTTGTGATGCCAGGGCTCTGTTTAGTTGGTACCGGGTATACCGGTGCTGTCATGTCTCTCCCTCTAGAAGGGTGGGATCATACTCCCACACCAGTTACTGGTGTGGGGGTATGATTCCAAGGTGTTTGACACCAAACACGACATGTTTCCGTGCAGCCATCCCAAAGTTAGCATTTACCGCGGGGATATAATGCACTTAAGAGTATATGGTCAGGCTGCACCACAGACAACCCCGGAGAGGAGATTCTGAGGGCTGCAGAGGGGCTATGCTCATGCAGGGGCACCCTCTCACATATAACCAAGCACCCTGCCTTCAGGATTGATAAGGCCTGCCATAGGGGTGACTGATAGGTTTCTATGTGCAGTGATAGGTGAGATATAGTGAACCTATATCTCTGTAAGGGGTGCATGGACCTCCTTACTCAGGCTGCAGTAGCAGTCCTGTGGTGTCATTTTGGAGGGCCTTCCAGGGGTGGCACAATACATGCTTCAACCCCTGGTAGGCCTCTGGGGTACCTATGCCCTGGGTACATAGTATACCATATACTAGGGACTTATAAGGGCACCCCAGAATCCAATCTGAAGTGTACTTAAGGTACATGGAATCAATTTAGAGAGGAAGCAGCTAGGCTGGGGTCCTGGATAGCAGGGCCCCAGCCAGACTAAAGTCGAAAAACAGTGAGACATCAGCAAAAAGTGGGGGTAACCATAAGAGGCAGATCCTACTCTCCTACAGTGAGAGGGCCATTAAGAATCATGGGTGGACCATGAAGGCGCACGGGTTGGCCATGAAGAAGCGTGAGTGGGCCATGAAGAAGCATGGGAGGGCCATGAAGAAGCGTGGGAGGGCCATGAAGGAGCACAGGAGGGCCATTAAGAATCATGGGGGGGCCATGAAGAAGCGTGGCAGCGCCATGAAGAAGAATGGGTTGGCCCATGAAGAAGATTGGGTGGAACATGAAGCAGGGGAGGTCCATGAGGACGCATGGGTGGGCCATGAAGAAGCATGGGTGGACCATGAAGAAGCATTGGTGGACCATGATAATGCATGGGTGAGCCATGAAGAAGCACGAGTGTGCCTTGAAGAAGCATGTGAGGGCCATGAAGAAGCATGGGTGGACCATAAAGAAGCATGGGTATGCCTTGAAGAAGCATGGGAGGGCAATGAAGAAGCATGGATAGGCCATGAAGAAGTATGGGAGGGCCATGAAGAAGCGTGGGAGGGCCATGAGGAAGCATGGGTGGGCCATGAGGAAGCGTGGGAGGGCCATGAAGAAGCGTGGGAGGGCCATGAAGAAGCGTGGGAGGGCCATGAAGAAGTACAGGAGGGCCATTAAGAATCATGGGTGGACCATGAAGGCGCACGGGTTGGCCATGAAGAAGCGTGAGTGGGCCATGAAGAAGCATGGGAGGGCCATGAAGAAGCGTGGGAGGGCCATGAAGAAGCAGAGGAGGGTCATGAAGAAGCGTGCAAGCACCATGAAGAAGCATGGGTTGGCCCATGAAGAAGATTGGGTGGAACATGAAGCATGGGAGGTCCATGAGGACGCATGGGTGGGCCATGAAGAAGAATGGGTGGACCATGAAGAAGCATTGGTGGACCATGAAGAAGCATGGGTGGGCCATGAAGAAGCACAAGTATGCCTTGAAGAAGCATGCGAGGGCCATGAAGAAGCATGGGTGGACCATAAAGAAGCATGGGTATGCCTTGAAGAAGCATGGGTGGGCAATGAAGAAGCATGGGTGTACCTTGAAAAAGCATAGGAGGGCCATGAAGAAGCATGGGAGGGCCACAAAGATGCATGGGAGCGTCATGAAGAGGCATGGGTGGGCCACGAAGACGCATGTGTGGGCCACAAAGAAACATGGGAGGGCCATGAAGAGGCATGGGGGGGCCATGAAGACACATGGGTGGGCCTTGAACAAACATGGAAGTGCCATGCAGACACATGGGAGGGCCATGATGATGCATGGATGGGCCATGAGGAAGTTTAAGAGGGCTATGAAAAAGCAGGAATAGACCATGAAGAGCAGTGGGAGGGTCATGAAGAAGCATGGGAGGACAATGAAGTAGTGCAGGTGTGCCAGGAAGAAGCACAGGATGGCCATGAAGTTGCATGGGTGGACCATGAACAAGCATGGGAGGAGCATGGAGATGCATGGGATGACCATGAAGGCCTATGGGTGGGCCATGAAGAAGCGTGAGTGGGCCATGAAGAAGCATGGGTGAGCCATGAAGAAGCATGGGTGGGCCATGAAGAAGCATGCGTGGGCCATGAAGAAGCATGGGTGCATCTTGAAGAAGCATGGGTGTACCTTGAAGAAGCATGGGAGGGCCATGAAGCAGCATGGGAGGTCCATGAAGCTACATGGGTGGGCCTTGAACAAGCAAGGGAGGGCTATGAAGATGCATGGGAGGGCCATGAAAAAGTGTGGGAGGGCCATGAAAAAGCATAGATAGGCCATGAAGAGCTGTGGGGGGGTCATGAAGAAGCGTGGGAGGGCCATGAAGCAGGGTGGGTGTGCCATGAAGAACCACGTGTGGGACATGAAGAAGCACGTGATGGCCATGAAGTCACATGGGTGGGCCTTGAACAAGCATGGGAGGACCATGGAGATATATGGGATGGCCATGATGGACTATGGGTGGGCCATGAAGAAGCGTGAGTGGGCCATGAAGAAGCATGGGAGGGCCATGAAGAAGCATGAGTAGGCCATAAATAGGCAGGGGCGGGCCATGAGGAAGAAAGGGATGGCCATGAAGAAGCATGGGAGGGTCATGAAGACGCATGGTTTGGCCTTGAAGATGCATGGGTGGGCCATGAAGAAGCATGGGTGGG
The DNA here is from genome assembly GCA_963921515.1 of Calotriton arnoldi. Classification (NCBI taxonomy): domain Eukaryota; kingdom Metazoa; phylum Chordata; class Amphibia; order Caudata; family Salamandridae; genus Calotriton; species Calotriton arnoldi. Next base: position 1,224,662 of record CAWUFW010000467.1, read on the forward strand.
TCATGAAGACGCATTGGTTAGCCTTGAAGATGCATGGCAGGGCCATGAAGGTACATGGGTGGGCCTTGAACAAGCATGGGAGGGCAATGAAGACTCATGGGAGGGCCATGAAAATGCATGGGTGGGCCATGAGGAAGTGTGGGAGGGCCATGAAAAAGCGTTGATAGGCCATGAAGAGCCGTGGGAGGGTCATGAAGAAGCATGGGAGGGCCATGAAGCAGCGTGGGTGTGCCATGAAGAAGCACGTGTGGGACATGAAGAAGCGCAAATGGCCATGAAGTCGCATGGGTGGGCCTTTAACAAGCATGGGAGGACCATAGAGATGCATGGGAGAACCATGAAGGCGCACGGGTTGGCCATGAAGAAGCGTGAGTGGGGCATGAAGAATAATGGGTAGGCCATGAAAAGGCAGGGGAGGGCCATGAGGAAGCATGGGTGGGCCATGAAGAAGCATGGGAGGGCCATAAAGAAGCATGGGAGGGCCATGAAGAAGCATGGGATGGCCATGAAGAAGCGTGGGAGGGCCATGAAGAAGCACAGGAGGGGCATTAAGAATCATGGGGGGGCCATGAAGAAGCATGGGTGGAACATGAAGAAGCATGAGAGGGCCATGAAGAAGCATGGGACAGCCATGAAGAAGCATGGGAGGGCCATGAAGAAGCATGGGTCGGCCATGAATAGGCAGGGGAGGGCCATGAGGTAGCATGGGTGGGCCATGAAGAAGCATGGGAGGGCCATGAAGAAGCATGGGAGGGCCATTAGGAATCATGGGGGGGGGGCATGAAGAAGCATGGGATGGCCCATGAAGAAGATTGGATGGAACATGAAGAAGCATGGGAGGGCCACAAAGAAACATGGGAGGGCAATGAAGAAGCATGTGAGGGCCATCAAGACGCATGGGAGGGCCATGAAGAAGTGTGGGAGGGCCATGGAAAAGCGTAGATAGGTCATGAAGAAGCATGGTAGGGCCATGAAGACACATGGGTCGGCCTTGAACAAACATGGGAGGGTAATGATGATGCATGGATGGGCCATGAGGAAGTGTGGGAGGGCCATAAAGACGCATGAGAGGGCCATGAAGATGCATGGGTGGGCCATGAGGAAGTGTGGGAGGGCCATGAAAAAGTGTATATAGGCCATGAAGGGCCGTGGGAGCGTCATGAAGACGCATGGGGGGGGCCATGAAGAAGCGTGGATGTGCCATGAAGAAGCATGTGTGGGACATGAAGAAGCACGGGATGGCCATGAAGTCGCATGGGTGGGCCTTGAACAAGCATGGGAGGACCATGGAGATGCATGGAAGGACCATGAAGCCTTATGGGTGGGCCATGAAGAAGCGTGAGTGGGCCATGAAGAAGCATGGGGGGGCCTTGAAGAAGCATGGGTACGCCATGAAGAAGTGTGGGAGTGCCATGAAGAAGCATGGGTAGGCCATCATTAGGCAGGGGAGGGCCATGAGGAAGCATGGGTGGGCCAAGAAGAAGCATGGGAGGGCCATGAAGAAGCATGGGAGGGCCATGAAGAAGTGTGGGAGGGCCATGAAGAAGCATGGGATGGCCCATGAAAAAGATTGGGTGGAACATGAAGAAGCATGGGAGGTCCATGAAGCTGCATGGTTGGGCCATCAAGAGCATGGGTGGACCATGAAGAAGCATGGGTGGACAATGAAAAAGCATGGGTGGACCATGAAGAAGCATGGGTGGACCATGAAGAAGCATGGGTGGGCCATGAAGAAGCAGGGGTGTGCCTTGAAGAAGCATGCGAGGGCCATGAAGTAGCATGGGTGGACCATGAAGAAGCATGGGTGTGCCTTGAAGAGGCATGGGAGGGCCATGAAGAAGCATGGGTGTACCTTGAAGAAGCATGGGAGGGCCACAAAGATGCATGGGAGCATCATGAAGATGCATGGGTGGGCCAGGAAGATACAGGTGTGGGCCACAAAGAAACATGGGAGGGCAATGAACAAGCATGGGAGGGCCATCAAGACGCATGGGAGGGCCATGAGGAAGTGTGGGAGGGCCATGGAAAAGCGTAGATAGGTCATGAAGAAGCATGGGAGGGCCATGAAGACACATGGGTGGGCCTTCAACAAACATGGAAGGGCCATGATGATGCATGGATGGGCCATGAGGAAGTGTGGGAGGGCCATAAAGACGCATGAGAGTGCCATGAAGAAGCGTGAGTGGGCCATGAAGAAGCATAGGGGGGCCATGAAGAAGCATGGGTACGCCATGAAGAAGTGTGGGAGGGCCATAAAGACGCATGAGAGGGCCATGAAGATGCATGGGTGGGCCATGAGGAAGTGTGGGAGGGCCATGAAAAAGTGTATATAGGCCATGTAGAGCCGTGGGATCGTCATGAAGACGCATGGGGGGCCATGAAGAAGCGTGGATGTGCCATGAAGAAGCATGTGTGGGACATGAAGAAGCACGGGATGGCCATGAAGTCACATGGGTGGGCCTTGAACAAGCATGGGAAGACCATGGAGATGCATGGAAGGATCATGAAGGCCTATGGGTGGGCCATGAAGAAGCGTGAGTGGGCCATGAAGAAGCATGGGGGGGGCCATGAAGAAGCGTGGGTATGCCATGAAGAAGCATGGGTAGGCATCAATAGGCAGGGGAGGGCCATGAGGAAGCATGGGAGGGCCATGAAGAAGCATGGGAGGGCCATGAAGAAGCATGGAAGGGCCATGAAGAAGCATGGGAGGGCAATGAAGAAGCGTGGGAGGGCCATGAAGAAGCATGGGATGGCTCATGAAAAAGATTGGGTGGAACATGAAGAAGCATGGTAGGTCCATGAAGACGCATGGGTGGGCCATGAAGAGCATGGGTGGACCATGAAGAAGCATGGGTGGACAATGAAGAAGCATGGGTTGACTATGAAGAAGCATGGGTGGACCATGAAGAAGCATGGGTGGGCCATGAAGAAGCAGGGGTGTGCCTTGAAGAAGCATGCGAGGGCCATGAAGAAGCATGGGTGGACCATGAGGAAGCATGGGTGTGCCTTGAAGAGGCATGGGAGGGCCATGAAGAAGCATGGGTGTACCTTGAAGAAGCATGGGAGCATCATGAAGATGCATGGGTGGGCCAGGAAGATACATGTGTGGGCCACAAAGAAACATGGGAGGGCCATGAAGACACATGGGTGGGCCTTGAACAAGCAAGGGAGGACCATGGGGACGCATGGGCGGGCCATGAAGACGCATGGGCGGGCCATGAAGATGCATGATTGGGCCACAAAGAAGCATAGTTGGGCCATGAAGAAGCCTGGGAGGGCCATGAAGAAGCATGGGAGGGCCATGAAGACACATGGGTGGGCCTTGAACAAACATGGAAGGGCCATGATGATGCATGGATGGGCCATGATGAAGTGTGGGAGGGCCATAAAGACGCATGAAAGGGCCATGAAGATGCATGGGTGGGCCATGAGGAAGTGTGGGAGGGCCATAAAAAAGTATATATAGGCCATGTAGAGCTGTGGGAGCGTCATGAAGACGCATGGCGGTGCCATGAAGAAGCGTGGATGTGCCATGAAGAAGCATGTGTGGGACATGAAGAAGCACGGGATGGCCATGAAGTCGCATGGGTGGGCCTTGAACAAGCATGGGAGGACCATGGAGATGCATGGAAGGACCATGAAGGGCTATGGGTGGGCCATGAAGAAGCGTGAGTGGGCCATGAAGAAGCATGGGGGGGCCATGAAGAAGCATGGGTATGCCATGAAGAAGTGTGGGAGGGCCATGAAGAAGCTTGGGTTGGCCATCAATAGGCAGGGGAGGGCCATAAGGAAGCATGGGTGGGCCATGAAGAAGCATGGGAGGGCCATGAAGAAGCATGGGATGGCCCATGAAAAAGATTGGGTGAACATGAGGAAGCATGAGAGGTCCATGAAGACGCATGGGTGGGCCATGAATAGCATGGGTGGACCATGAAGAAGCATGGGTGGACAATGAAGAAGCATGGGTGGACAATGAAGAAGCATGGGTGGACCATGAAGAAGCATGGGTGGGCCATGAAGAAGCAGGGGTGTGCCTTGAAGAAGCATGGGTACGCCATGAAGAAGTGTGGGAGGGCCATGAAAAAGCATGGGTAGGCCATCAATAGGCAGGAGAGGGCCATGAGGAAGCATGGGTGGGCCATGAAGAAGCATGGGAGGGCCATGAAGAAGCATGGGAGGGAAATCAAGAAGCATGGGAGGGCCATGAAGAAGCATTGGATGGCCCATGAAAAAGATTAGGTGGAACATGAAGAAGCATGGGAGGTCCATGAAGATGCATGGGTGGACCATGAAGAAGCATGGGTGGACAATAAAGAAGCATGGGTGGACCATGAAGAAGCATGGGTGGACCATGAAGAAGCATGGGTGGGCCATGAAGAAGCATGCGAGGGCCATGAAGAAGCATGGGTGTGCCTTGAAGAGGCATGAAAGGGCCATGAAGAAGCATGGGTGTACCTTGAAGAAGCATGGGAGGGTCATGAAGACGCATGGGACGGCTACGAAGATGCATGGGAGCATCATGAAGATGCATGGGTGGGCCAGGAAGATACATGTGTGGGCCACAAAGAAACATGGGAGGGCCATGAAGACACATGGGTGGGCCTTGAACAAGCATGGGAGGACCATGGGAACACATGGGCGGGCCATGAAGACAGATGGGCGGGCCATGAAGACGCATGATTGGGCTACAAAGAAGCATGGTTGGGCCATGAAGAAGCATGGGAGGGCCATGAAGACACATGGGTGGGCCTTGAACAAACATGGAAGGGCCATGATGATGCATGGATGGAGTGTGGGAGGGCCATAAAGACGCATGAGAGGGCCATGAAGATGCATGGGTGGGCCATGAGGAAGTGTGGGAGGGCCATGAAAAAGTGTATATAGGCCATGTAGAGCAATGGGAGCGTCATGAAGACGCATGGGGGGGCCATGAAGAAGCGTGGATGTGCCATGAAGAAGCATGTGTGGGACATGAAGAAGCACAGGATGGCCATGAAGTCGCATGGGTGGGTCATGGAGATGCATGGAAGGACCATGAAGGCCTATGGGTGGGCCATGAAGAAGCGTGAGTGGGCCATCAATAGGCAGGGGAGGGCCATAAGGAAGCATGGGTGGGCCATGAAGAAGCATGGGAGGGCCATGAAGAAGCATGGGATGGCCCATGAAAAAGATTGGGTGGAACATGAAGAAGCATGGTAGGTCCATGAAGACGAATGGGTGGGCCATGAAGAGCATGGGTGGACCATGAAGAAGCATGGGTGGACAATGAAGAAGCATGGGTGGACCATGAAGAAGCATGGGTGGACCATGAAGAAGCATGGGTGGACCATGAAGAAGCATGGGAGGGCCATGAAGAAGCATGGGAGGGCCATGACGAAGCATGGGATGGCCCATGAAAACATTGGGTGGAACATGAAGAAGCATGGTAGGTCCATGAAGACGCATGGGTGGGCCATGAAGAGCAAGGGGGGACCATGAGGAAGCATGGGTGGACAATGAAGAAGCATGGGTGGACCATGAAGAAGCATGGGTGGACCATGAAGAAGCAGGGGTGTGCCTTGAAGAAGCATGCGAGGGCCATGAAGAAGCATGGGTGGGCCAGGAAGATACATGTGTGGGCCACAAAGAAACATGGGAGGGCCATGAAGACACATGGGTGGGCCTTGAACAAGCATGGGAGGACCATGGGGACGCATGAGTGGGCCATGAAGGTGCATGGGCGGGCCATGAAGATTCATGATTGGGCCACAAAGAAGCATGGTTGGGCCATGAAGAAGCATGGGAGGGCCATGAAGACACATGGGTGGGCCTTGAACAAACATGGAAGGGCCATGATGATGCATGGATGGGCCATGAGGAAGTGTGGGAGGGCCATAAAGACGCATGAAAGGGCCATGAAGATGCATGGGTGGGCCATGAGGAAATGTGGGAGGGCCATGAAAAAGTATGTATAGGCCATGTAGAGCCGTGGGAGCGTCATGAAGACGCATGGTGGGGCCATGAAGAAGCGTGGATGTGCCATGAAGAAGCATGTGTGGGACATGAAGAAGCACGGGTGGCCATGAAGTCGCATGGGTGGGCCTTGAACAAGCATGGGAGGACCATGGAGATGCATGGAAGGACCATGAAGGCCTATGGGTGGGCCATGAAGAAGCGTGAGTGGGCCATGAAGAAGCATGGGGGGGCCATGAAGAAGCATGGGTACGCTATGAAGAAGTGTGGGAGGGCCATGAAGAAGCATGGGTAGGCCATCAATAGGCAGGGGAGGGCCATGAGGAAGCATGGGTGGGCCATGAAAAAGCATGGGAGGGCCATGAAGAAGCATGGGAGGGCCATGAAGAAGCATGGGAGGGCCATGTGGGAGGGCCATGAAGAAGCGTGGGAGGGCCATGAAGAAGCATGGGATGTCCCATGAAAAAGATTGGGTGGAACATGAAGAAGCATGGGAGGTCCATGAAGACGCATGGGTGGGCCATGAAGAGCATGGGTGGACCATGAAGAAGCATGGGTGGACAATGAAGAAGCATGGGTGGACCATGAAGAAGCATGGGTTGACCATGAAGAAGCATGGGTGGGCCATGAAGAAGCAGGGGTGTGCCTTGAAGAAGCATGCGAGGGCCATGAAGAAGCATGGGTGGACCATGAAGAAGCATGGGTGTGCCTTGAAGAGGCATGGGAGGGCCATGAAGAAGCATGGGTTAACTTGAAGAAGCATGGGAGGGCCATGAAGATGCATGGGATGGCCCATGAAAAAGATTGGGTGGAACATGAAGAAGCATGGGAGGTCCATGAAGGCGCATGGGAGGGCCACGAAGATGCATGGGAGCATCATGAAGATGCATGGGTGGGCCAGGAAGATACATGTGTGGGCCTTGAACAAGCATGGGAGGACCATGGGGACGCATGGGCAGGCCATGAAGACGCATGGGAGGGCCATGAAGACGCATGATTGGGCCACAAAGAAGCATGGTTGGGCCACAAAGAAGCATGGGAGGGCCATGAAGAAGTGTGGCAGGGCCATGAAGAAGCATGGGAGGGCCATGAAGAAGCGTGGGAGGGCCATAAAGAAGCATGGGTAGGCCATGAAGACATGTGGGTGGGACATGAAGAAGTGTGGGAGGGCCATAAAGAAGCATGGGTAGGCCATGAATAGACATGAAGGGCCCTGAAGAAACATTGGTAGTCCATGAGGACAAATGGTTTGGCCATGAAGACACGTGTGAGGGCCACAAAGAAACATGGTTGGGCCATGAAGAAGTATGGGAGGGTCATGAAGAAGCATGGGAGGGCCATGAAGAAGCATGGGGTGGCCCATGAAGAAGCATGGGTGGAACATGAAGAAATATGGGAGATCCATGAAGACGCATGGGTGGGCTATGAATAAGCAAAGGTTGGCCATGAAGAAGCATGGGAGGACCATGAAGAGGCATGGGTGGGCCATAAAGAAGCATGGGTGTGCCTTGAAGAAGCATCGGAGGGCCATGAAGAAGCATGGGTGAACCTTGAAGTAGCATGGGAGGGTCATGAAGATGCATGGGAGGGCCACGAAGATGCATGGGAGGGCCATGTGGGAGGGCCATGAAGAAGCGTGGGAGGGCCATGAAGAAGCATGGGATGTCCCATGAAAAAGATTGGGTGGAACATGAAGAAGCATGGGAGGTCCATGAAGACGCATGGGTGGGCCATGAAGAGCATGGGTGGACCATGAAGAAGCATGGGTGGACAATGAAGAAGCATGGGTGGACCATGAAGAAGCATGGGTGGACCATGAAGAAGCATGGGTGGGCCATGAAGAAGCAGGGGTGTGCCTTGAAGAAGCATGCGAGGGCCATGAAGAAGCATGGGTGGACCATGAAGAAGCATGGGTGTGCCTTGAAGAGGCATGGGAGGGCCATGAAGAAGCATGGGTTACCTTGAAGAAGCATGGGAGGGCCATGAAGATGCATGGGATGGCCCATGAAATAGATTGGGTGGAACATGAAGAAGCATGGGAGGTCCATGAAGGCGCATGGGAGGGCCACGAAGATGCATGGGAGCATCATGAAGATGCATGGGTGGGCCAGGAAGATACATATGTGGGCCACAAGGAAACATGGGAGGGGCCATGAAGCAGCATGGGAGGGCCATGAAGACACATGGGTGGGCCTTGAACAAGCATGGGAGGACCATGGGGACGCATGGGCAGGCCATGAAGACGCATGGGAGGGCCATGAAGACGCATGATTGGGCCACAAAGAAGCATGGTTGGGCCACAGAGAAGCATGGGAGGGCCATGAAGAAGTGTTGCAGGGCCATGAAGAAGCGTGGGAGGGCCATAAAGAAGCATGGGTAGGCCATGAAGACACGTGGGTGGGACATGAAGAAGTGTGGGAGGGCCATAAAGAAGCATGGGTAGGCCATGAATAGGCATGAAGGGCCCTGAAGAAACATTGGTAGTCCATGAGGACAAATGGTTTGGCCATGAAGACACGTGGGAGGGCCACAAAGAAACATGGTTGGGCCATGAAGAAGAATGGGAGGGTCATGAAGAAGCATGGGAGGGCCATGAAGAAGCATGGGGTGGCCCATGAAGAAGCATGGGTGGAACATGAAGAAATATGGGAGATCCATGAAGACGCATGGGTGGGCCATGAAGCATGAGAGGGCCATGAAGACACGTGGGTGGGACATGAGGAAGTGTGGGAGGGCCATAAAGAAGCGTGGGTAGGCCATAAATAGGCATGAAGGGCCATGAAGAAACATGGGAGGGCCATGAAGAAGCGTGGGAGAGCTATGTAGCAGCGTGAAAGGACCATTAAGAAACATTGGGAGTCCATGAGGACACATGGGTAGGCCATGAACACGCATGGGAGGGCCATGAAGGAGCGTGGGATGGCCCATGAAGAAGCATGGGTGGAACATGAAGAAGCATGGGTGGAACATGAAGAAATATGGGAGATCCATGAAGACGCATGGGTGGGCTATGAACAAGCATAAGTTGGCCATGAAGAAGCATGGGAGGACCATGAAGAGGCATGGGTGGGCCATAAAGAAGCATGGGTGTGCCTTGAAGAAGCATCGGAGGGCCATGAAGAAGCATGGGTGGACCTTGAAGTAGCATGGGAGGGTCATGAAGATGCATGGGAGGGCCACGAAGATGCATGGGAGCATCATGAACATGCATGGGTGGGCCAGGAAGGTACATGTGTGGGCCACAAAGAAACATGGGAGGGCCATGAAGAAGCATGGGAGGGCCATGACTACGCATGGATGGGCGGTGAGGAAGTGTATGAGGGCCGTGAAAAAGCAAGGATAGACCATGAAGAGCAGTGGGAGGATCATGAAGAAGCATCGGAGGGCCATGAAGTAGGGCTGGTGCCAGGAAGAAGCAGGTGTGGGCCATGAAGAAGCACAGGATGGCCATGAAGTCGCATGGGAGGACCATGGAGATGCATGGGAAGACCATGAAGGCCTATGGGTGAGCCATGAATAGGCGTGAGTGGGCCATGAAGAAGCGTGGGTGGGCCATGAAGAAGCATAGGAGGGCCATGAAGAAGCATAGGAGGGCCCTGGAGATGCATGGGTGGGCCACAAAGACGCATGCGTGGGCCATAAAGAAGCATCGGTGGGCCATGAGGAAGCATGGCAGGGTCATGAAGAAGCATGGCAGGGTCATGAAGAAGCATGGGAGGGCCATGAAGAAGCATGGGATGGCCATGAAGAAGCATGGGACGGCCACGAAGAAGCATGGGACGGCCACGAAGAAGCATGGAAGGGCCATGAAGATGCATGGGTGGGAATGAACAAGCATGGGAGAGCCATGAGAACGCGAGGGTGGGGCATGAAGAAGCATTGGAGGGCAGGAAGAAGCATAGGCAGGCCACAAAGAAGCATGGGACGGCCATGAAGAAGCATGGGAGGGCCATGACAAAGCATGGGATGACAATGAAGAAGCATGGGAGGGCCAGCGTCGGATTGGTAACGCGGGCACTCGGGCAATGCCCGACCGGCCGGTATCCGAATTCCAGCTGTGGGCAGTCTCTGCGTTGTTCGATGCCGCCAGAGGCCCAGTGGGTGCCTGAGTGGCCTTTCTGGAGGTAGATGGGTGTCCATTTACCTCCCTTTTATCAACGGTAGAGGTGTCACTCCCTTTCTCTTGCTGGGCCGGCCCATTTATGCATATTGAGCGGGACAGGGGGTCTTAGCAAAAGTGGCCTCACTTGTTTTCAGATGTGCTTCACCAGTGTAAACTAATCCGTGCATTTTTTTAATGCCCCCCCCCCCTTTTTTTAAATAAAATTTCGCCGAAGCAGTGTTTTGTGGAATGGCAATATGCAAATGTGGGCCACTTTTTTTTTAGCGTACCCGGGCCGATTTTTAATCCCAATCCAACCCTGGGGAGGGCCATAAAGGCGCATGGGAGGGCAATGAACAAGCATGGAAGGGCTATGAAGACGCATGAGAGGGCCATGAAGACACGTGTGTGGGACATGAAAAAGTGTGGGAGGGCCATAAAGAAGCATGGGTAGGCCATGAATAGGCATGAAGGGCCATGAAGAAACATGGGAAGGCCATGAAGAAGCATGGGAGAGCTATGTAGCAGCATGAAAGGGCCATGAAGAAACATGGGTAGGCCATGAGGACACATGGGTAGGCCATGAAGACGCATGGGCGGGCCATGAAGACGCATGATTGGGCCACAAAGAAGCATGGTTGGGCCATGAAGAAGCGTGGGAAGGCCATGAAGAAGCATGGGAGGGCCATGAAGAAGCATGGAATGATAAGGAAGAAGCATGGGAGGGCCATGAAAGTGCATGGGAGGGCCATGAAAGTGCATGGGAGGGCCATGAACAAGCATGGAAGGGCCATGAAGCATGAGAGGGCCATGAAGACACGTGGGTGGGACATGAGGAAGTGTGGGAGGGCCATAAAGAAGCGTGGGTAGGCCATAAATAGGCATGAAGGGCCATGAAGAAACATGGGAGGGCCATGAAGAAGCGTGGGAGAGCTATGTAGCAGCGTGAAAGGACCATTAAGAAACATTGGGAGTCCATGAGGACACATGGGTAGGCCATGAACACGCATGGGAGGGCCATGAAGGAGCGTGGGATGGCCCATGAAGAAGCATGGGTGGAACATGAAGAAGCATGGGTGGAACATGAAGAAATATGGGAGATCCATGAAGACGCATGGGTGGGCTATGAACAAGCATAAGTTGGCCATGAAGAAGCATGGGAGGACCATGAAGAGGCATGGGTGGGCCATAAAGAAGCATGGGTGTGCCTTGAAGAAGCATCGGAGGGCCATGAAGAAGCATGGGTGGACCTTGAAGTAGCATGGGAGGGTCATGAAGATGCATGGGAGGGCCACGAAGATGCATGGGAGCATCATGAACATGCATGGGTGGGCCAGGAAGGTACATGTGTGGGCCACAAAGAAACATGGGAGGGCCATGAAGAAGCATGGGAGGGCCATGACTACGCATGGATGGGCGGTGAGGAAGTGTATGAGGGCCGTGAAAAAGCAAGGATAGACCATGAAGAGCAGTGGGAGGATCATGAAGAAGCATCGGAGGGCCATGAAGTAGGGCTGGTGCCAGGAAGAAGCAGGTGTGGGCCATGAAGAAGCACAGGATGGCCATGAAGTCGCATGGGAGGACCATGGAGATGCATGGGAAGACCATGAAGGCCTATGGGTGAGCCATGAATAGGCGTGAGTGGGCCATGAAGAAGCGTGGGTGGGCCATGAAGAAGCATGGGATGGCCATGAAGAAGCATAGGAGGGCCATGAAGAAGCATAGGAGGGCCCTGGAGATGCATGGGTGGGCCACAAAGACGCATGCGTGGGCCATAAAGAAGCATCGGTGGGCCATGAGGAAGCATGGCAGGGTCATGAAGAAGCATGGCAGGGTCATGAAGAAGCATGGGAGGGCCATGAAGAAGCATGGGATGGCCATGAAGAAGCATGGGACGGCCACGAAGAAGCATGGGACGGCCACGAAGAAGCATGGAAGGGCCATGAAGATGCATGGGTGGGAATGAACAAGCATGGGAGAGCCATGAGAACGCGAGGGTGGGGCATGAAGAAGCATTGGAGGGCCAGGAAGAAGCATAGGCAGGCCACGAAGAAGCATGGGACGGCCATGAAGAAGCATGGGAGGGCCATGACAAAGCATGGGATGACAATGAAGAAGCATGGGAGGGCCAGCGTCGGATTGGTAACGCGGGCACTCGGGCAATGCCCGACCGGCCGGTATCCGAATTCCAGCTGTGGGCAGTCTCTGCGTTGTTCGATGCCGCCAGAGGCCCAGTGGGTGCCTGAGTGGCCTTTCTGGAGGTAGATGGGTGTCCATTTACCTCCCTTTTATCAACGGCAGAGGTGTCACTCCCTTTCTCTCACTGGGCCGGTCCATTTATGCATATTGAGCGGGACAGGGGGTCTTAGCAAAAGTGGCCTCACTTGTTTTCAGATGTGCTTCACCAGTGTAAACTAATCCGTGCATTTTTTTAATGCCCCCCCCCCTTTTTTAAAATAAAATTTCGCCGAAGCAGTGTTTTGTGGAATGGCAATATGCAAATGTGGGCCACTTTTTTTTTAGCGTACCCGGGCCGATTTTTAATCCCAATCCAACCCTGGGGAGGGCCATAAAGGCGCATGGGAGGGCAATGAACAAGCATGGAAGGGCTATGAAGACGCATGAGAGGGCCATGAAGACACGTGTGTGGGACATGAAAAAGTGTGGGAGGGCCATAAAGAAGCATGGGTAGGCCATGAATAGGCATGAAGGGCCATGAAGAAACATGGGAAGGCCATGAAGAAGCATGGGAGAGCTATGTAGCAGCATGAAAGGGCCATGAAGAAACATGGGTAGGCCATGAGGACACATGGGTAGGCCATGAAGACGCATGGGTGGGCCATGAAGATGCATGGGCGGGCCATGAAGACGCATGATTGGGCCACAAAGAAGCATGGTTGGGCCATGAAGAAGCGTGGGAAGGCCATGAAGAAGCATGGGAGGGCCATGAAGAAGCATGGAATGATAAGGAAGAAGCATGGGAGGGCCATGAAAGTGCATGGGAGGGCCATGAAAGTGCATGGGAGGGCCATGAACAAGCATGGAAGGGCCATGAAGCATGAGAGGGCCATGAAGACACGTGGGTGGGACATGAGGAAGTGTGGGAGGGCCATAAAGAAGCGTGGGTAGGCCATAAATAGGCATGAAGGGCCATGAAGAAACATGGGAGGGCCATGAAGAAGCGTGGGAGAGCTATGTAGCAGCGTGAAAGGACCATTAAGAAACATTGGGAGTCCATGAGGACACATGGGTAGGCCATGAACACGCATGGGAGGGCCATGAAGGAGTGTGGGATGGCCCATGAAGAAGCATGGGTGGAACATGAAGAAGCATGGGAGGTCCATGAAGATGCATTGTTGGCCATGAACAAGCATGGGTAGGCCATGAAGAAGCATGGGAGGACCATGAAGAGGCATGGGTGGGCCATGAAGAAGCATGGGTGTGCCTTGAAGAAGCATGGGCGGGCCATGAAAACGTATGGGTGGGCCACAATGAAGCATGGTTGGGCCATGAAGAAGCGTGGGAGGGCCATGAAGAAGCGTGGGATGGCCCATGAAGAAGCATGGGTGGAACATGAAGAAGCATGGGAGGTCCATGAAGACACATTTGTGGGCCATGAAGAAGCATGGGTGGACCATGAAGAAGCATGGGTGTGCCTTGAAGAAGCATGGGAGGTCCATGAAAAAGCATGGGTGTACCTTTCAGAAACATGGGAGGGCCATTAAGCAGCATGACATGGCAAGAAGAAGCATGGGAGTGTCAGGAAGAAGCACGGGAGGGCCATGAAGAAGCATGAGAGGGTCATGAAGATGCATGGGAGGGCCATGAAGAAGCATGGGAGGGCCATGAAGAAGTATGGGTGGGCCATGAAGACGGGCAGGAGGGCCACAAAGACACGCGGGAGGGCCATTAAGAAATGCGGGAGGAGCATGAAGAAGCATGGGTAGGCCATGAATAGGCATGAAGGGCCATGAAGAAACATGGGAAGGCCATGAAGAAGCATGGGAGAGCTATGTAGCAGCATGAAAGGGCCAAGAAGAAACATGGGTAGGCCATGAGGACACATGGGTAGGCCATGAAGACGCATGGGTGGGCCATGAAGATGCATGGGCGGGCCATGAAGACGCATGATTGGGCCACAAAGAAGCATGGTTGGGCCATGAAGAAGCGTGGGAAGACCATGAAGAAGCATGGGAGGGCCATGAAGAAGCATGGAATGATAAGGAAGAAGCATGGGAGGGCCATGAAAGTGCATGGGAGGGCCATGAAAGTGCATGGGAGGGCCATGAACAAGCATGGAAGGGCCATGAAGCATGAGAGGAACATGAAGACACGTGGGTGGGACATGAGGAAGTGTGGGAGGGCCATAAAGAAGCGTGGGTAGGCCATAAATAGGCATGAAGGGCCATGAAGAAACATGGGAGGGCCATGAAGAAGCGTGGGAGAGCTATGTAGCAGCGTGAAAGGACCATGAAGAAACATTGGGAGTCCATGAGGACACATGGGTAGGCCATGAACACGCATGGGAGGGCCATGAAGGAGCGTGGGATGGCCCATGAAGAAGCATGGGTGGAACATGAAGAAGCATGGGAGGTCCATGAAGACACATTTGTGGGCCATGAAGAAGCATGGGTGGACCATGAAGAAGCATGGGTGTGCCTTGAAGAAGCATGGGAGGTCCATGAAAAAGCATGGGTGTACCTTTCAGAAACATGGGAGGGCCATTAAGCAGCATGACATGGCAAGAAGAAGCATGGGAGTGTCAGGAAGAAGCACGGGAGGGCCACGAAGAAGCATGAGAGGGTCATGAAGATGCATGGGAGGGCCATGAAGAAGCATGGGAGGGCCATGAAGAAGTATGGGTGGGCCATGAAGACGGGCAGGAGGGCCATAAAGACACGCGGGAGGGCCATTAAGAAATGCGGGAGGAGCATGAAGAAGCATGGGTAGGCCATGAATAGGCATGAAGGGCCATGAAGAAACATGGGAAGGCCATGAAGAAGCATGGGAGAGCTATGTAGCAGCATGAAAGGGCCATGAAGAAACATGGGTAGGCCATGAGGACACATGGGTAGGCCATGAAGACGCATGGGTGGGCCATGAAGATGCATGGGCGGGCCATGAAGACGCATGATTGGGCCACAAAGAAGCATGGTTGGGCCATGAAGAAGCGTGGGAAGGCCATGAAGAAGCATGGGAGGGCCATGAAGAAGCATGGAATGATAAGGAAGAAGCATGGGAGGGCCATGAAAGTGCATGGGAGGGCCATGAACAAGCATGGAAGGGCCATGAAGCATGAGAGGGCCATGAAGACACGTGGGTGGGACATGAGGAAGTGTGGGAGGGCCATAAAGAAGCGTGGGTAGACCATAAATAGGCATGAAGGGCCATGAAGAAACATGGGAGGGCCATGAAGAAGCGTGGGAGAGCTATGTAGCAGCGTGAAAGGACCATGAAGAAACATTGGGAGTCCATGAGGACACATGGGTAGGCCATGAACACGCATGGGAGGGCCATGAAGGAGCGTGGGATGGCCCATGAAGAAGCATGGGTGGAACATGAAGAAGCATGGGAGGTCCATGAAGATGCATTGTTGGCCATGAACAAGCATGGGTAGGCCATGAAGAAGCATGGGAGGACCATGAAGAGGCATGGGTGGGCCACGAAGAAGCATGGGTGTGCCTTGAAGAAGCATGGGCGGGCCATGAAAACGTATGGGTGGGCCACAATGAAGCATGGTTGGGCCATGAAGAAGCGTGGAAGGGCCATGAAGAAGCGTGGGATGGCCCATGAAGAAGCATGGGTGGAACATGAAGAAGCATGGGAGGTCCATTAAGACACATTTGTGGGCCATGAAGAAGCATGGGTGGACCATGAAGAAGCATGGGTGTGCCTTGAAGAAGCATGGGAGGTCCATGAAAAAGCATGGGTGTACCTTTCAGAAACATGGGAGGGCCATTAAGCAGCATGACAGGGCCATGAAGAAGCATGGGTGTGTCAGGAAGAAGCACGGGAGGGCCACGAAGAAGCATGAGAGGGTCATGAAGAAGCATGGGAGGGCCATGAAGAAGCATGGGAGGGCCATGAAGAAGTATGGGTGGGCCATGAAGACGGGCAGGAGGGCCATAAAGACACGCGGGAGGGCCATTAAGAAATGCGGGAGGAGCATGAAGAAGCATGGGTAGGCCAAGAATAGGCAGGGGAGGGCCATGAAGAAACATGGGAGGGCCATGAAGAAGCATGGGAGGGCCATGAGGAGCATGGGAGGGCCATGTAGAAGCACGGCAGGGCCATTAAGAAGCATGGGTAGGCCATGAAGACGCATTGGAGGGCCATGAAGAAGAATGGGAGGGCCACAAAGAAGCATGTCATGGCCCATGATGAAGCATGGGTGGAACATGAAGAATCATGGGAGGGCCATGAAGAAGCATGTGATGGTCCACATTGAGCATGGGATGGCCATGAAGACGCATGGGATGGCCATGAAGAAGCATGGAAGGGCCATGAAGATGCATGGGCTGACATTGAACAAGCGTGGGAGGGCCATGAACACGCATGGGAGGGCCATGAAGATGCATGGGTGGGCCATGAGGAATTGTGGGAGGGCCATGTAAAAGCATGGACAGGCCATGAATAGGCATGGGAGCGTCAGGAAGAAGCATGGGAGGGCCATGAAGAAGCATGGGAGGGCCATGAAGAAGCATGGGTGGGCCATGAAGAAGCGTGGGTGTGCCATGAAGAAGCATGTGTGGGACATGAAGAAGCATAGGAGTGCCATGAAGAAGCATGTGTGGGACATGAAGAAGCATAGGATGGCAATAAAGAAGCACGGTAGGTCCATGAAGATGCACAGGAGAGCCATGAAGTCGCATGGGTAGGCCACGAACAAGCTTGGGAGGACCAGGTTGTCTACGATGTTCCATAGAGCAGTGTCTGCACTGCAGCCTTTCCTGAACCCTGAACTGGAAGTTGTCGTGTAGGTTGTATTCTTCAGTGTGGGTGTTAAGTTGTGTAAGCACACATTTTTCGATTGTTTTGGCGAGGAGAGGGAGGTTGGTTATGGGTCTGTAATTATTAAGGTCATTCGGGTAGGCATCCGTTTTTTGTGATGAGGGGGCTTACTTGGCCTAGTTTGAGGGGAGCCAGCCTGGAGCCGCTGGATAGGGAGGAGCTGAGATTTTGGTCCATATAGGAGAGATGATGTAATTGAGCTTTTTAACAAGTGCCGCAGAGAGGGGGTCAGAGATGTGCGATGTCGACTGCATGCTCATGAGTAATTTGCGAACTTCTTCATGGAAATGGCTGAGTTCAGACCATGTTGCATTGTTTTTCAGTTGCAGGGAGTTGAGGTTGGTGAGCTGTGTTGTTGAGGGGGGGAGACAGTCAACATGTGGAGGAGGAGCTTCGGATGGGCCCTTTCCGCAGGGGGCATCCTTGGTGCATGGAAGAGGGGTGGGAGGCTCAAGAGGGAATTCAATACTAGATACTTTTTCAGGGAAAAATGTTGCGAATTCTTCACAGCGTTTGGTCGAGTTGTTAATTGAGTGTTGAGGGAAAGAGGATGTGTGCCGCTTGATGATGTTGAATATATCTTTGGGTCTGTTCTTAGATCGTCAAGTTGTTCTCGGAAAAAGGAGATTTTTTCTCTGAAGATATGTTTTTTTGTATTTTAGGAGTTAGGCCCGGAGGATCGAGAGATTAAATTCCGATGGTTGCTGTCTTCAGTTTCTTTCAGCTAAACGGAGTTGGCGCCTTTCGTGGTTAAAGTCTTTATTGAACCAGGATCTGGAGGGGATGGTTCTTGAGCTTCAGAGGTAAGCGCACAGAAGTGACAGAAAGGCGAGATGTAGCACCCTATACAAGTACTTACTAAATGAACAAGCATTGGCAATGCCAAAGAGGTCTGGCTTTAAAAGAATGTTTTATGGGAATGTGAAGCATTACAAGTAACTTGCATAGGAATGAACATGTATTTGTGTGGAAGCAGAGAACTGAAGAATTGTATGAGTGTAGGTTAAAAGATCATGTGACGGTTGCACTGTCAAGCCAGTCCTAAAATTACATGTAGGTTAATGACTGCCATCCTCCCATTTGTGCAGCTGCCACAGAAAAACAACATATATGTTATTGTTATCTAAGACACTTCAACATCATTCCAATGTCATGTGTGTGACTCTGACAGTTCAAGCTTAGGCAGTTGGATAAATAAACAAAGTGACCACAGCTGTGTGGAAGGCAAGCACTTTTTGTGTGGAAGCACGCGACTTGTGCCCAATCAAAGCATGTACTTCTAGCTCCCACTGTGGACGGAGCCAAGGCCCCTCTCTAATGATGCGCATAATTGCCTGCCGACAGCTGCACTGTCGAGTCAGTCCATAAAAAACTAGGCTTATTCAGTGTAGAAAATACAACGAGCTGCAGTTACAGGATACAACTCAGGGTCCTGTAAGAAGTCCCAAATGTGATCCTCAGTTTTCATTTAACAAAGCATTGCATTCTGGGAGCTGTAGTCTGTACTTCCTTCATTCCACTCAGTTGGATTTAGACAGTTCTAAAAAGAACATCTCTGGCTGAAAACATGCTGTTTGATGTACCTAGGGTGGACCCATAACCCTAAATGTGACATAATTCAGAGCTCTCAAATCTCCCGGCTCCACGGATGAGCAGCGCCTCCAAGTCAGGTGTTTTCCTTTGCATTCTGCTCCTCCTACTCTCCATAAATTCACAATTCAGGCACCAGAATGCAAAGAAAAGAAACTAGATTCGATAAGCGCCTCGTGTAAGGTCTGTGAAACTTGAGAATTCTTCACATATTAGTTACAGAAAAATGCTGGTAGTAATTTGTAGAGCAATGGTCCTACCAAAGAGGCCTTACATTTTTCCCCTTCTTTTGCTTGCTTCCCCAGTTTTTCCCGCCGCTGCTGCCCCCGCGGCCCCTCCCCCAGGAGCGACCAGCCCGAGCCAGTTCCCCTCCCCGCTCCCGCCTCCCAGCTGTCCAGCCCTCCCCAACCCCTACTTAATGGCTGCACGCCGAATGCGCGCCAAAGGCAAGCCCGTCCGCGCCGGTCCGCGACCCGTCCGCGACCAGCGCCAGGAACCCTGGATCTCCGAACCGCCAAAGCTACAACCCAGCGACACTCCACGCACTCAACCCAGGCCGCAACAACAACTGCAAGCTAGCATCACCAGCCGACACCCACGGACCCTTCAGCTGTCACCGCTGCCGCCATTCCTGCAGCACTGCCAAGACCATGGATCCAGCGCAACCCACCCGCAAGAACACAACGGAACCGAAGACCCTGCAATGCATCCTCCTCAACGTCTGATACCTCCACAAACACACAACGAATGGAAAAGGAGGAGGAGTGCAAGGTGAGGGGTTTACGGGGGTGTGAGTGCAATGAATGCAGGAGGAGTAAGTAGTAAGGATGCGAAGGGGGAGGAAGGAAATAAGGGGTGAATAAGGACATGACTCAGAGTCAAGAGAAGGGGCGGGTGTTTGTATGGTAGAATAGAGGGTGTTAACAAAGAAAATGGGCTGTATGGAGCATTAGGTTTACCAAGAGAACGGAGGGGTACTTTTGTTAATACATATTGTTTACCATGAGGACGGGGTGAAAGAGTACACAACTGGTTCTGACACATTTTTCTGATTACTTAGACGTGTTATGGTGTCTAGATAAGATGTTGATCTATGTTGATTGTAATGATGGATATGTGTTTTATTGTTATTTACAGTTTCCTCTGATGAAGGGCGCTTCCAGCCCGAAATGCATTGGGTTTTAAATAAATGCTGCTTTGGACGAACTTCTGCTTTTGTCATGTTTTAGCGAGAGGCCCGGATGGGCACTGCTTTAACATAAGAAACTTGAAAATGGCATAACATCCCGCGTGTGGATTTTGAGTATAAGTCGTTAAATATGGAGACACAAGAATTGAACAGATGGTTTAAAAATGGATGATAAAGGAGTAAAATTGAATAATTTGCCAAATTGGCGCAAAGTAGCTGTGCGGTCGGTTTGGGGCAAGGGATTGCCCCACTCAAGCACCTCCACAAACACGCCACCGAAATCTGGGACCTCCTTGACAGCACCACCCCGGACATCGCATTCTTCACCGAAACCTGGACCAACACCACCTTGGGACCGGACATCGCCATCGCCATTCCCCAAGGATACAAAATCTCCCGGAAGGTCCACCCCAGCCGCCCTGGAGGAGGAATCGCTATCGTTCAAAAATCCACCCTCAGGCTGAACACACTCCCCGACGAGCCCACAGACCTGATGTAACACCTACACTTCAAGATACAGGCCAGCCCTACCACCACCCTCCGGGAAACTCTCATCTACCAACCCCCCGGACCCCGCGGACCTTTCACCAACTCCATTACGGACATCATCTCCCCGCAAGCCATCGCGTCCACCAACTACACCCTGCTGGGATACCTCAACTTCCACCTCGACAACCAACAAGACCCCAACACCACATCCCTCCTGGACAACCTCCACAACATAGGACTCCGCCAGATCGTAACCGAGCCCACGCACGCACGCAGCAGGACACCCTCGACCCCCTCTTCACAACAGGAAACTCCATCACTTTCAGTCACACCACCGAACTCCCGTGGACAAACCATCGATGCATCCACTTCACCTTCAGAACACCCACCATCCACAGACACCAGCACCTGCTCCCACGAAGAAACTGGACCAAAATCACCGACGACCAGCTCACCTCCTCACTCGGCAACTCCACCCCAACCACCGTGGAAGACAACAACCCCAACACCGCAGCCCGAACTCTGCACAGATGGATCTCCAACAGCGCCAACACCATAGCCCCCCTCAAGAAGAACAACAACACACACGCCAAGAAAGCCAGATGGTTTACCACCGAACTTCGAGAGTCCAGACGCACATGCCGCCACCTCGAAAAGGCCTGGAGGAACTCCAGATCCACAGAAGCCCACAACAACTTCAGAGCCGCCACCAACGCCCACCACCAACTCATCAGAAATACGAGAAAAACAGCGATCAAAGACAGAATCTCCACACACGCGCACAACAGCAAAGAGCTCTTCAGCATCATCAAAGAGTTTGCCCAACCCACCAGCGAATCTACTGACATCCCTCCCTCACAAGACCTCTGCAACAAACTCAGCACCTTCTTCCACCACAAAATCAAGAACATTTACGACAACTTCGACGAAGACAGCCAACACACTGAACCCTCACCAAATGCCCCCAACACCCTGAAGCCAACGATTGACAGCTGGACACCCCTCACCACCGAAGACACACTGAAGACGATGAAGTCAATCCACTCCAGGGCCCCCACGGACCCCTGCACCCACCACATCTTCAACAGAGCCGCCGACACCATCGCACCCATGCTCCGACACACCATCAACCGCTTCCTGTCGAACGCCTCCTTCCCCGATGACTGGAAACACGCCGAGATCAACCCCCTCCTAAAGAAGCCCTCGGCGGACCCCACCGACCTCAAAAACTACAGACCCATCTCGCTGCTCCCGTTCCCAGCGAAAGTCATTGAGAAAGCCGTCAACAGCCAACTCGCCACCTTCATCGAAGAGCACAACATCCTCGACTCCTCCCAATCCAGCTTCAGAAAAAACCCCAGTACAGAAACCGCCCTCCTCGCTGCAACAGACGACATCCGCTCCCTCCTGGACAGAGTAGAGACAATAGCCCTCATCCTCCTCGACCTTTCAGCCGCCTTCGACACAGTCTCTCACCGCACCCTAACACGCAGACTTCACGAAGCAGGGATCCGGGACAAAGCCCTCGACTGGATCCGCTCATTCCTCTCCGGCAGAACGCAGCGGGTCAGACTCCCTCCTTTCCTCTCGGACCCTACACCGACTGTAGGATAGTAGGATCTGCTTCTTATAGTTACCCCCACTTTTTGCTGATGTTTCACTGTTTTCGACTTAGTCTGACTGGGAGCCTGCTATTCAGGACCCCAGTCTATCTGCTTTCTCCTCTAAATTGATTGCATGTACTTTAGGTACACTCCAGATTGGATTCTGGGGTACCCTTATAAGTCCCTAATATATGGTATACTATGTACCCAGGGCATAGGTACCCCAGAGGCCTCCCAGGGGCTGCAGCATGTATTATGCCACCCCTGAGAGGCCATTCAAAATGACACAACAGGTCTGCTACTGCAGCCTGTGTAAGGTGGTGCATGCACCCCTTACTTAGATATAGGTTCACTATATCTATCCTAATCACTGCACATATTAGCCTATCAGTCACCCCTATGGCAGGCCTTATCAATCCTGAAGGCAGGGTGCTGGGTTTTATGTGAGAGGGTGCCCATGCGTGAGCAGAGCCCCTCTGCAGCCTTCGGAACCACTATTCCGGGGTTGTCTGTGATGCAGCCAACCATATACTCTTAAGTGCATTATAACCTCGCGGTAAATGCTAACTTTAAAACGGCTGCTTGGAAACATGTCGTGTTTGGTGTCAAACACCTTGGAATCATACCTCCACCCCAGTAACTGGGGTGGGAGGTATGATTCCACCCTCCTAGAGGGAAAAACATGGCACCACCGGTACACCCGGTACCAGCTTTGCAAAACCCTGGCATCACAAAATAGATGCTGCCAGCCACAGACACGAGTATGCCCTGCTGCTGCTGGACGGAGCTCCGGCAGGGGAGGCTGGACAATAGGTTTCCTGTCACAGGGAGATGTGACCACCTCCCAGACAGGCTTTAGTGTATTGGGGCTGGGTGGGTGCACTCTCAGAGTGCTTTGATGTCTGCACTGGGTGCACATTTGGTGTCCTCGTGCATAGTCCAGCTCAAACCGGTTGCAGGGGCACTCAGCCCCTGCTCTGGCACGAAACTGGACAAAGGACATGGGTGTAGCCACCCCTCTGTCCTGACCCTCCCATAGGTGGGTCCCCAGAGTTTGTCCCACCCCTTCCTTGGGTATAAAGTAGGAACCCTGAGTACAGGACTTTAGATTTTACCTGGACTAAACTTTGCTACAGAAACCAAGTACTTCGACGATCTACACTACGCTGGATGACCGAAGAATCTCCCTTGGAGTAAAGGAGTTACTCCCCTGCAAGGCAGGCAGCTTTAACGCATCTGACCGGTTTGCATCTCCGAAGCTCCTGAGGACTCCGAAGAATATTGCAACACAGGAGGTGGGTTCCCGAGGTCTTAGAGGTTGATCTGTGCTCACAACAAGTCTGAGGCCCGTATCCCTTGTGGTGACCGTGCAACCCGAACCCCTGGACACCGCATCTATTTGCAGAAGCATCAGCTTTCCGGCAACCCCTGAGACTGAGCTTTGGGTTACTTGTAGCTCTCACCCCGAGCAGTAATGACACCGAAGATTGCTGGCCTACACTCAACGAGTGTTCTGTGGGCCGCCATTTTGTGATTCCTCTTGAGGCCCCTTTGCGATCTCTGGTCCGTTGACCTGTGGGTCCCTAAGAAGGCAACTCTAACTTTGAATGGGCTTCCCTGGTTGCTCCAGACATGCCCCGACTCTCCATTGCTTGGGGAGTCCCCAGGACCTTGCTGGTCCTCACAGAAGCATCATAACTCTGACCGTGTGGGTTGCAGTTGCCAAGGCTTGTTGGTCTCCAATCCGGAAACTGACCCCTCAGCACTCGACATCCTTTGTGGGACAGCTCGCCTGCAGATCCTGGTAGTTGTTGACGTCTCCTGGTCCCCGCGGCTGCAGAGTCAAGCTTCACCTCTTCGCACCTGAAGCACCCGACATCGGTGGGCATTCGATTGCTCCGCTCCTGGTCACGTGAAGTGACCCAGACTTTGTCCCCTCTGCTTTCAGGTTCTTCTCCTCTCCGATCCAGGCTTGGATCACACCGGACACTTTTCTTCTCCACGGCAGCAGCTCTTCTTCGCAACACGCCATAGAATACGACGAGGGTTTCCGACACCACTTGACCCCTATGCACCCGGCTTCCCTGGGCTAGGTAACACGGGTACCTCGGTACTCACAAGGGTGCTGGCCTTTGAACCTTCTAAGTTTAGCTGGGTTTGCTTGAAGTCCTCTCCGAAGTGTCCTTAAACTCTAAAATTCCAACCGCGACTTTCCCATAGAGTTGTACGGAGCTCGCGTCTGTGTTCCCACACTGCACCCGTCCTCCGTGGGTCCCCTGTGTCACTACCTTGGGTGGTTCCTTGGGGTCCCAGCGATTCTACGTGCTCTAGGCACTGTGTCTAGTCAAGTCGTGGTTCTTATACCACTTACTTAGTATATGGTTTGGTCTCCCCCTGGAGCCCACTGTGTATTGTGCTATTTACTGTCGTTGTAGTACTGTGTAAATGTGTGCCTTGTTCTCTAATCTCATAAAGAGGTTAGTAGAGAGTGTTTAGTAATAAATACATATATTTTATATATACCTGGTGTGGTGCTCCTTTCATTTGGTCATTCAAGAGGTTATATACTGGTAAAACAAGCTGCTTTACATTCCTTCAAGACTTAGCCTGAAGGCTGCTCTCCACAGCTACCACTAGGATAGCTTTCTATAAAGGTTGTCTTTAACCTAATCATCAATAAGGGTCGTTTGGACTGGTGCAAGGTGCCCACTTTAATTAGTGGACAGCATATACCAGGCCAACTTCTCACATTGGTAGCAGCGGTGGGATTCAAGCTTGCTATTGTTTTACCAGATAATCTCAGTGAGTGACTAACTGAAAACCACTAAAGGTACTTAGGTACATATAAATCAAGACTAGAATAAGGTAAGTTCTACTGAACTTAGAGTTGGGTAAGTCAAGGGTCTAGCACACCCTTTCTCCAACTCAAGAGAGTCTCAGTTCCCACTAGAGTAGGTAGGTGCATACACCACACCACACTAGAAATGTCTTCAAGGCCTGAAGTCAGTGACTCCTTGCCAACTAAGTATGACCACCTCACATTCCAGGAATTGAGGAACATGTGTGCATCAAGGAAACTGAAGACAGGGAAAAATCCAAACACCCAAAAACTCATAGTGACTTTGCTTTTAGATGACCTCAGAAAGACCCCAGGGTCTGATGAGGCAGGCAAAGGGGGTGGGACAGCAGAAGAGGAAAGGCCAGGGAGTAAAAACCTCAATGACCTGGACTCTGATGCTGGCCAGGAGGATCAAAATGATTCTAACATGGAACAGCCAATCCTTCCTGAAGGTGAGGAAGGAGGCCCCAGTGGGCCTCTCTTTACCCCACCTGGAAGGGTTAACAGTTTACCAAGAAGATCCAGATCTCCTTCTCAGGAATCTAATCATTCTGGTACATCTGTAGGGAGCTCTGTTTCTCATAGGACTTCTTCTCATAAAAGGGAGTCCTCTTATGAGAAGAAGTGCCAACTGCTTGAGTTTGAGAGAGCTAAGCTCAGAATCAAGAGAGAGCAATTGGCCTTAGACAGGGAATCCCTGGAGCTTCAGAGAGCTTCTCAGAGGCTGGGACTAGAGTCCCATGGTGGCAGCCACAGTGTCCCTAGAGGTAGAGAACATACTCATGACCATAGGAACCTGAACAAGATTGTCCCTCCCTACCAGAGTGGGGATGACATCCACAAATTGATAACTGCACTGGAGAGGGCCTGTAAGGTACAGAGGGTCCCCCAGAAGCAGTGGGCCGCAATCTTGTGGCTCTCCTTTGCAGACAAAGGTAGAGACAAGCTCCTCACTGTTAGAGAAGAGGATGCTGATAATTACAAAGTCCTGAAGAGTGCACTGATTGATGGGTTTGGCCTAACCACTGAACAATACAGGTTAAAGTTCAGAGACACCCAAAAGGCACAGACTCAGGACTGGGTTGACTTTGTTGATTGTGCTACTAAGGCTCTGGAAGGCTGGTTACTTGGCAGTAAGGTGTGTGACTTTAAAGGATTGTATAATTTAATCATGAGAGAGCAGATCCTTAATAACTGTCAAAATCAACTGTTGCATCAGTACCTGGTGGACTCTGATCTGACCTCTCCCCAAGAATTGGGTCAGAAGGCAGACAAATGGGTCAGAACCAGGGTGAGGCAGAGGATTCAGAACCAAGGTGGTGACTCCAAGAAGCAGGATTCTAAAAACTCTGATAAGGGTGGGGAGAAGGGTAAAGACCGGAAGTCTTCTCAAGGGCCCCAGAAATCTGCATCTGGTGCGGAGTCACAATCAAACAAGGGTAAAGGCAAGAAGAAGCCATGGTGTCAAATCTGTAAACAGAAGACCCATTGGACTAGTGATTGTAACAAGTCCAAGGACTCAACTCCAACCACCACTGCCCCTAAGGCAACTGTTCCCCCTAGTTCAGCTCCAAGTGGTGGTGTTACAAATAAGGGTGTAGTAGGGTTACCCTGGGATCTGAGATGGACTCTGGCCTAGTCATAATTCCAACTGAGGCTATGTTGGTCTGTGATGGAGGCATGGATATGGCCTCCCTATTTGTAAACCCCAGTAATCTGGGCAAATACAGACAACAGCCTATAATCAATGGAAAGGAGGCCTTGGCATTCAGGGACACAGGAGCAAGTGTCACCATGATGACAAAAGATCTTGTGGCTCCTGAGCAAATCATACTTGGTGAGATGTACCAAATGACCAATGCTAGCAATGTCAGGACAGACCATTCCCTGGCAGTTGTTAATTTCACCTGGGGAGGGGTAACTGGCCCTAAAAAGGTTGTGGTAAGTGCAGACCTCCCTGTTGAATGCTTGTTGGGCAATGATTTAGAGACTTCAGCTTGGGCTGAAGTTGAGCTCAGGACCATGCAGAAATGTTGGGCATCCCTGCAGATGTGTTTGCTATGACCAGGTCACAGGCAAAAATGTCTAAAACTGAACAGGCCCTGGTTCCTGGAAGAATGGACCAGGTGCCTTCCAAGAGGAGGAGCAGTAGGGTTAAGGCAGTGCCTTCCCCCCTGCCTCAGAATGCAGATCAGTCTCTTGAGGGAGATGATCTCAGTCCTGAAGAAGGAACTGTCCCAGATGAGCTTGAACCTGATCAGGTTGAGTTCTTGGGGACAGGGGGCCCTTCCAGGGCAGATCTGAGCCAGGAGCAGCTGAACTGCCCCTCTCTTGAATCCCTCAGACAGCAAGCTGCTACTGAGGCTGCTGGGAGTGCTAGTGGGTCCCATAGGATCTATTGGGATGATGGACTCCTTTACTCAGAGTGTAGAGACCCCAAGCCTGGAGCCACCAGGAGGTTGGTTATACCTCTGAAGTTTAGGAACTTCCTATTGACACTAGCCCATGATATACCATTGGCAGGTCACCTAGGCCAAAACAAGACTTGGGACAGAATTGTTCCTCACTTTCATTGGCCTCACATGTCTGAAGACACCAAGGAGTTTTGTCGCTCCTGTGTCACCTGTCAAGCCAGTGGTAAGGCAGGTGGCACTACAAAGGCCCCCCTGATACCACTACCTGTGGTGGGGGTTCCCTTTGAGAGGGTAGGGATTGACATTGTTGGTCCCCTAGATCCTCAAACAGCATCTGGGCACAGATTTATACTAGTGGTGGTGGACCATGCCACTAGGTATCCAGAAGCAATTCCCCTCAGGACCACCACAGCTCCTGTGGTGGCAAGGGCCCTCCTGGGAATCTTTTCCAGGGTGGGTTTTCCTAAGGAGGTAGTATCAGACAGAGATGCAAACTTCATGTCTAGTTACTTGACTCCTATGTGGAAGGAGTGTGGAGTAAATTATAAATTTACCACCCCTATCACCCACAATGCAATGGTTTAGTTGAAAAATTCAACAAAACCTTGAAGGGCATGATTAAAGGTCTCCCAGAAAAGCTTAGGCGCAGATGGGACATACTTTTGCCCTGCCTTCTCTTTGCCTACAGAGAGGTTCCACAGAAGGGGGTTGGTTACAGCCCATTTGAACTTCTGTTTGGACATCCAGTTAGGGGTCCATTGTGTCTAGTGAAGGAGGGATGGGAGTTACCTCTCAAACCCCCTAAACAGGATATTGTGGACTATGTACTTGGTCTCCGCTCCAGGATGGCTGAGTATATGAAGAAGGCAACTAAAAACCTTGAGGCTAGCCAGGAATTGCAAAAGGCCTGGCATGACCAAAAGGCTGTGTTGACTGTTTATCAGCCAGGACAGAAAGTATGGGTGTTGGAGCCTGTGGCCCCATCAGCCCTCCAAGACAAGTGCAGTGGCCCCCATACAATTGTTGAACAGAAGGGAGAGGTTACCTACCTGGTGGACCTTGGAACTCCCAGGAGCCCCCACAGGGTGCTCCATGTCAACAGACTGAAACCATATGTTGACAGGGCAGACATGGGCTTGCTCATGGCTACTGATGAGGGACAGGAGGAAGAGAGTGATCCACTCCCTGACCTGCTCTCTCAGAACCCTGATGATGGTTCAGTAGATGGTGTAGCCTTGGCAGGCAGCCTCACTGACCAGCAGCAAACTGATTGCAGAAAAGTTCTCAATCAGTTCAGACATATGTTCTCACTGACTCCAAGTCAGACTACCTAGTGCACTCATGAAGTGGACACTGGGGACAGTCTGCCTGTTAAAAATAAGATTTAGAGGCAACCTGACCATGTCAGGGACTGCATCAGGACTGAAGTCCAGAAGATGTTGGATTTGGGTGTGATTGAACCCTCAGATAGCCCTTGGGCTAGTCCAGTAGTCTTAGTGCCTAAACCTCACACCCAGGGTGGTAAGAGAGAGATGAGGTTTTGTGTAGACTACAGAGGTCTCAATGCAGTCACTAGGACTGATGCCCATCCAATCCCTAGGGCAGATGAGCTTATAGACACTTTGGCCTCAGCCAAGTTTCTGAGCACATTTGACCTGACAGCTGGCTACTGGCAGATCAGACTAGCTGAGGATGCAAAAGCCAAAACAGCATTCTCAACCCCTAGTGGGCACTACCAATTTGTGGTGATGCCCTTTGGTTTGAAGAATGAACCTGCCACTTTTCAAAGGTTGGTGAACAAAGTCCTTACAGGCCTGGAAGCCTATAGTGCAGCATATATAGATGTTATTGCTGTCTTTAGCTCCACCTGGGAGAATCACCTGGTCCACCTGAGAAATGTTTTGGAGACCCTGCAGAAAGCAGGCCTCACTATCAAGGCCACCAAGTGCCAGATAGGGCAGAGTCAGGTTGTATACCTGGGCCACCTTGTGGGTGGAGGCCAGGTTCAACCATTGCAGAGCAAAATCCAGACCATCATGGACTGGACTGCTCCAACCACCCAGACTCAGGTCAGAGCTTTCTTGGGCCTGACTGGGTACTATAGGAGGTTTGTCAAAGGGTATGGATCCATAGTGACCCCTTTGAATGACTTAACTTCCAAGAGAATGACAAAGAAAGTTCAGTAGACAGTTAGCTGTCAAAAGGCATTTGATGACCTAAAGCAGGCCATGTGCACTGCTCCCATTCTGCAAAGTCCTGACTACTCCAAACAATTCATTGTCCAAACAGATGCATCTGAGATGGGGGTAGGGGCTGTGTTATCACAATTGAATGATGAAGGTCAGGATCAGCCAGTAGCTTTTATTAGCAGAAGGTTGACCCGCAGAGAGAAACGTTGGTCAGCCATTGAGAGGGAAGCCTTTGCTGTGGTCCGGGCCTTGAAGAAGCTGAGGCTATACTTGTTTGGCACTCACTTCATTGTTCAGACAGACCACAAGCCCCTCTTATGGCTAAAACAGATGAAGGGTGAAAACCCCAAACTTTTGAGGTGGTCCATTTCCCTACAGGTGATGGACTATACAGTGGAACATAGACCTGGGAGTAACCATGCCAATGCAGATGGACTCTCAAGATATTTCCCTTAGAACATGAAGACTCAACTGGTCAAGGTTAGTTTAATGTCCTGACGTTTGGGGGGGGGGCTGTGTAGGAGAGTAGGATCTGCTTCTTATAGTTAACCCCACTTTTTGCTGATGTCTCACTGTTTTTGACTTAGTCTGACTGGGATCCTGCTATTCAGGACCCCAGTCTATCTGCTTTCTCCTCTAAATTGATTGCATGTACTTTAGGTACACTCCAGATTGGATTCTGGGGTACCCTTATAAGTCCCTAGTATATGGTATACTATGTACCCAGGGCATAGGTACCCCAGAGGCCTCCCAGGGGCTGCAGCATGTATTATGCCACCCCTGAGAGGCCATTCAAAATGACACAACAGGTCTGCTACTGCAGCCTGTGTAAGGTGGTGCATGCACCCCTTACTTAGATATAGGTTCACTATATCTATCCTAATCACTGCATATATAAGCCTATCAGTCACCCCTATGGCAGGCCTTATCAATCCTGAAGGCAGGGTGCTGGGTTTTATGTGAGAGGGTGCCCATGCGTGAGCAGAGCCCCTCTGCAGCCTTCGGAACCACTATTTCGGGGTTGTCTGTGATGCAGCCAACCATATACTCTTAAGTGCATTATAACCTCGCGGTAAATGCTAACTTTAAAACGGCTGCATGGAAACATGTCGTGTTTGGTGTCAAACACCTTGGAATCATACCTACACCCCAGTAACTGGGGTGGGAGGTATGATTCCACCCTCCTAGAGGGAGAAACATGGCACCACCAGTACACCCGGTACCAGCTTTGCAAAACCCTGGCATCACAAAATAGATGCTGCCAGCCACAGACACGAGTCTGCCCTCCTGCTGCTGGACGAAACTCCGGCAGGGGAGGCTGGACAATAGGTTTCCTGTCACAGGGAGGTGTGACCACCTCCCAGACAGGCTTTAGTGTATTGGGGCTGGGTGGGTGCACTCTCAGAGTGCTTTGATGTCTGCACTGGGGGCACATTTGGTGTCCTCGTGCATAGTCCAGCTCAAACCGGTTGCAGGGGCACTCAGCCCCTGCTCTGGCACGAAACTGGACAAAGGACATGGGTGTAGCCACCCCTCTGTCCTGACCCTCCCATAGGTGGGTCCCCAGAGTTTGTCCCACCCCTTCCTTGGGTATAAAGTAGGAACCCTGAGTACAGGACTTTAGATTTTACCTGGACTAAACTCTGCTACAGAAACCAAGTACTTCGACGATCTACACTACGCTGGATGACCGAAGAATCTCCCTTGGAGTAAAGGAGTTACTCCCCTGCAAGGCAGGCACCTTTAACGCATCTGACCGGTTTGCATCTCTGAAGCTCCTGAAGACTCCAAAGAATATTGCAACACAGGAGGTGGGTTCCCGAGGTCTTAGAGGTTGATCTGTGCCCACAACAAGTCTGAGGCCCGTATCCTTTGTGGTGACCGTGCAACCCGAACCCCTGGACACCGCATCTATTTGCAGAAGCATCAGCTTTCCGGTGACCCCTGAGGCTGAGCTTTGGGTTACTTGCAGCTCTCACCCCGAGCAGTAATGACACTGAAGATTGCTGGCCTACACTCAACGAGTGTTCCGTGGGCCGCCATTTTGTGATTCCTCTTGAGGCCCCTTTGCGATCTCTGGTCCGTTGACCTGTGGGTCCCTAAGAAGGCAACTCTAACTTTGAATGGGCTTCCCTGGTTGCTCCAGACATGCCCCGACTCGCCATTGCTTGGGGAGTCCCCAGGACCTTGCTGGTCCTCACAGAAGCATCATAACTCTGACCGCGTGGGTTGCAGTTGCCAAGGCTTGTTGGTCTCCAATCCGGAAACTGACCCCTCAGCACTCGACATCCTTTGTGGGACAGCTCGCCTGCAGATCCTGGTAGTTGTTGATGTCTCCTGGTCCCCGCGGCTGCAGAGTCAAGCTTCACCTCTTCGCACCTGAAGCACCCGACATCGGTGGGCATTCGATTGCTCCGCTCCTGGTCACGTGAAGTGACCCAGACTTTGTCCCCTCTGCTTTCAGGTTCTTCTCCTCTCCGATCCAGGTTTGGATCACACCGGACACTTTTCTTCTCCACGGCAGCAGCTCTTCTTCGCAACACGCCATAGAAAACGACGAGGGTTTCCGACACCACTTGACCCCTATGCACCCGGCTTCCCTGGGCTAGGTAACACGGGTACCTCGGTACTCACAAGGGTGCTGGCCTTTGAACCTTCTAAGTTTAGCTGGGTTTGCTTGAAGTCCTCTCCGAAGTGTCCTTAAACTCTAAAATTCCAACGGCGACTTTCCCATAGACTTGTACGGAGCTCGCGTCTGTGTTCCCACACTGCACCCGTCCTCCGTGGGTCCCCTGTGTCACTACCTTGGGTGGTTCCTTGGGGTCCCAGCGATTCTACGTGCTCTAGGCACTGTGTCTAGTCAAGTCGTGGTTCTTATACCACTTTCTTAGTATATGGTTTGGTCTCCCCCTGGAGCCCACTGTGTATTGTGCTATTTACTGTCGTTCTAGTTCTGTGTAAATGTGTGCCTTGTTCTCTAATCTCATAAAGAGGTTAGTAGAGAGTGTTTAGTAATAAATACATATATTTTATATATACCTGGTGTGGTTCTCCTTTCATTTGTTCATTCAAGAGGTTATATACTGGTAAAACAAGCTGCTTTACATTCCTTCAAGACTTAGCCTGAAGGCTGCTCTCCACAGCTACCACTAGGATAGCTTTCTATAAAGGCTGTCTTTAACCTAATGATCAATAAGGGTCGTTTGGACTGGTGCAAGGTGCCCACTTTAATTAGTTCAAAAACAACAGTTGATGGACAGAATGCAGAACAATGTCATACATTCACCCCAGTACAGAGATCTGGGCCTAAATCCATCGTTTTTTTGCTCACCATGCCATTCCAATTTGAACCCAGCCATATGCAAATCAGTCTTGACCCTGTGCCTCATGGGAACAGTCCAGCCCGAACTGCCAAGCCAGGTCCTCCCTGGACTGGAAACAAGCATCCTAGGACCGGTTTCGGGGTTTCACGCCTCTTCAGCCAGGATAGCTTGATTCCAGTGGCATGGAGAGCACGGGACCCACGTCTGGGCATACCCGTCCCACTCGGGGTGACAAATGCAAAAACAACAGTTGATGGACAGAATGCAGAACAATGTCATACATTCACCCCAGTACAGAGATCTGGGCCTAAATCCATCGTTTTTTTGCTCACCATGCCATTCCAGTTTGAACCCAGCCATATGCAAATCAGTCTTGACCCTGTGCCTCATGGGAACAGTCCAGCCCGAACTGCCAAGCCAGGTCCTCCCTGGACTGGAAACAAGCATCCTAGGACCGGTTTCGGGGTTTCACCCCTCTTCAGCCAGGATAGCTTGATTCCAGTGGCATGGAGAGCATGGGACCCACGTCTGGGCATACCCGTCCCACTCGGGGTGACAAATGCAAAAACAAGAGTTGATGGACAGAATGCAGAACAATGTCATACATTCACCCCAGTACAGAGATCTGGGCCTAAATCCATCGTTTTTTGGTCACCATGCCATTCCAGTTTGAACCCAGCCATATGCAAATCAGTCTTGACCCTGTGCCTCATGGGAACAGTCCAGCCCGAACTGCCAAGCCAGGTCCTCCCTGGACTGGAAACAAGCATCCTAGGACCGGTTTCGGGGTTTCACCCCTCTTCAGCCAGGATAGCTTGATTCCAGTGGCATGGAGAGCACGGGACCCACGTCTGGGCATACCCGTCCCACTCGGGGTGACAAATGCAAAAACAACAGTTGATGGACAGAATGCAGAACAATGTCATACATTCACCCCAGTTCAGAGATCTGGGCCTAAATCCATCGTTTTTTGCTCACCATGCCATTCCAGTTTGAACCCAGCCATATGCAAATCAGTCTTGACCCTGTGCCTCATGGGAACAGTCCAGCCCGAACTGCCAAGCCAGGTCCTCCCTGGACTGGAAACAAGCATCCTAGGACCGGTTTCGGGGTTTCACCCCTCTTCAGCCAGGATAGCTTGATTCCAGTGGCATGGAGAGCACGGGACCCACGTCTGGGCATACCCGTCCCACTCGGGGTGACAAATGCAAAAACAACAGTTGATGGACAGAATGCAGAACAATGTCATACATTCACCCCAGTACAGAGATCTGGGCCTAAATCCATCGTTTTTGCTCACCATGCCATTCCAGTTTGAACCCAGCCATATGCAAATCAGTCTTGACCCTGTGCCTCATGGGAACAGTCCAGCCCGAACTGCCAAGCCAGGTCCTCCCTGGACTGGAAACAAGCATCCTAGGACCGGTTTCGGGGTTTCACCCCTCTTCAGCCAGGATAGCTTGATTCCAGTGGCATGGGGAGCACGGGACCCACGTCTGGGCATACCCGTCCCACTCGGGGTGACAAATGCAAAAACAACAGTTGATGGACAGAATGCAGAACAATGTCATACATTCACCCCAGTACAGAGATCTGGGCCTAAATCCATCGGGAGGCCGCTCCTTCTCCTTCCTCTTGGCCAGAGCCTGGAACACCCTACCACTCCACCTCAGACAGACGACATCACTCCCCATCTTCACGAGAAACCTCAAAACTTGGCTCTTCGATAGACCTCCTCCTTGATGGACTGGAACCTGCACCCCCTCCTCTCCAGCTCCTTGAGACCCTCACGGGTGAGTAGTTGCGCTTAACAAATACCTGATTGATTGATTGATTGGAATGGGCATGTATACTGCAATGTATTCAGCAAAGGCCAATAATGGTGAAGGCGCACAGAGTGCATATGGGTAGGAGTACCTGTACACATACACAGGGACAAACAACAAAAACATACACAGCGTAGACAAACATGGAGGTAAACATGGACACACACCGTTACACACAGGTGTGCACTCGGATACACAGGCATATCACACAGTACACACACTTGGGAAACTGTTTCAGATCCATCAAGTTCCACCTGTCAGTAGCTGATCCAGTCCATGGCTTTTCTTTGACTTCTGGGACTTGTAGTCCTGGTTGTGTAACGGGTGAAAAGGGACTGCAATTCCCAGCATGAAACAAATAAAGACCAGGCCTGGGTGAGCTGCTCGTGCTTGGAACTGAGCTCTGCTGCACGCGGCGTTACTGCTGCTGGATTCTGGAACTTTCTGTTTTGTTTTCTGCGCTATAAATCCAAGATTACAAGTACCACAAGGTAAACAATAAATAGATGGAAAACCAATGCACACCTGACACGGATTATGATCTGATCTCTGTAACTGTGATTAAAAAGGGCAAACATAGCTCATTTTAGACCTTTCAGAGCACTTTAGTGCACACTAAACACAATCGTATAGGTTGCCTTAAAAACAAGAATGCAATTTGTTGATTAAAAAAAGAGTAAGGTCGAAACAGATCCCAAACTGGTATTTTTTCAAGAAACCTAATCAAGTTGACGCTAATTTGAAAATAACTCAATTTTCACTAAAAGTGTGAAGGGGGCACCCGGATTTGAACCAGGGACCTCTTGATCTGCAGTCAAATGCTCTACCACTGAGCTATACCCCCTGTGGCTTCTGATGTCAGTGACTGACTGCATCGGACACTGCTGACGTGTATCTGAGGTGAGGCACTTCCGGGTCTCTGGCTGGCTCTGAAGCCACCTGCTGGTTCACTAGTGGGAGGGAGTGCCGCGGAGTCTGGCGGCTGGTCCTGGGGGAGGGACTGTCCCTTTAAAGGGTCTCTGAAGCCACCTGCTGCTTCACTAGTGGGAGGGAGTGCCGCGGAGCCTGGCGGCTGGTCCTGGGGGAGGGACTGTCCCTAGCTAATGGTGAGACGTATTTATTTAAAGGGTCTTTGACCACCTGCTGCTTCACTAGTGAGGGCAGCCCTGGCTGCTGGTCCTAGAGGGGAGGGACTGTCCCTAACCGACTGTGAAATTTTATCATAGGCTCTCAGTCACACGCCATCTGCTGGTTCACCCGAAGCCAGGCTGCTGGTCCCGAGGGAGGAGGGTGTGTGGGACTGTCCGTGAGATATACTTGTTCAGACGCTTTCACGTCATCGGCTGGTTCACTAGTGAGGGAGCGCCTCGAAGCCTTGCTGCTTGTCCTGGGGGAGCGTGTGTGGGACTGTCCGTGAGATTTATTCTTGTTCACACGCTCTCACGTCATCTGCTGGTTCACTAGTTGAGGGAGCGCCTCGAAGCCTGACTGCTGGTTCTGGTAGGAAGGGCTGTCTGTTAAGAGGGGCTGCCCGTAGCCGATTGTGAGTTATATGCATTTAAATTAGCGACACAGAGTCGACCGAACTACAACATAATAGAAAAGTGCTGACGTCTTTCGTTCTAATCCGACTCAAAGCCTTTGTTCCGTTCAATGCATTTCATCGAGGAGTCAGAATTGGCCTCTCTCAGCCCCGGCTCCAGGACTCGGGACCTGGGAGGGCCACGAAGAAGCATGGGTGGGCCACGAAGAAGCATGGGTGGGCCACGAAGAAGCATGGGTGGGCCACGAAGAAGCATGGGTGGGCCTTGAAGCATGGGTGGGCCTTGAAGCATGGGAGGGCCATGAAGACGCATGGGAGGGCTATGAAGATGCATGGGTGGTCCACGAAGAAGCATGGGTGGTCCACGA
Organism: Calotriton arnoldi; assembly: GCA_963921515.1. NCBI lineage: Eukaryota > Metazoa > Chordata > Amphibia > Caudata > Salamandridae > Calotriton > Calotriton arnoldi. The sequence goes on from CAWUFW010000467.1 coordinate 1,261,101, forward strand.
AGAAGCATGGATGGGCCACGAAGAAACATGGGAGGGCCACGAAGAAGCATGGGTGGGCTCTGAAGGAGCATGGGTGGGCCATGAAGATGCATGGGTGGGCCATGAAGATGCATGGGTGGGCCATGAAGCTGCATGGGTGGGCCATGAAGATGCATCAGGGCCATGAAGAAGCATATGTGGGCCATGAAGAAGCATGGGTGGGCTCTGAAGGAGCATGGGTGGGCTCTGAAGGAGCATGGGTGTGCAATGAAGATGCATGGGTGGGCTCTGAAGGAGCATGGGTGGGCCATGAAGATGCATGGGTGGGCCATGAGATGCATTGGTGGGCCATGAAGATGCATCAGGGCCATGAAGATGCATGGGTGGGCCATGAAGAAGCATGGGTGTGCCATGAAGAAGCATGGGTGGGCCTTGAAGCATTGGTAGGCAATGAAGATGCATCAGGGCCATGAAGATGCATGGGTGGGCCATGAAGAAGCATGGGTGGGCCATGAAGAAGCATATGTGGGCCATGAAGAAGCATATGTGGGCAATGAAGAAGCATATGTGGGCCATGAAGAAGCATATGTGGGCCATGAAGATGCATGGGTGGGCCATGAAGAAGCATATGTGGGCCATGAAGATGCATGGGTGGGCCACGAAGAAGCATGGGTGGGCCTTGAAGCATGGGAGGGCCATGAAGAAGCATGGGAGGGCCATGAAGAAGCATGCGTGGGCCATGAAGAAGCATGGGTGGGCTCTGAAGGAGCATATGTGGGCCATGAAGATGCATGGGTGGGCCATGAAGAAGCATATGTGGGCCATGAAGAAGCATATGTGGGCCATGAAGATGCATGGGTGGGCCATGAAGATGCATGGGTGGGCCATGAAGAAGCATGGGAGGGCCTTGAAGACGAACGGGAGGGCCTTAAAGACGCATGGGTGGACCTTGAAAAAACATGGGTAGGCCTTGAAGAAGCATGGGAGGGCCATGAAGAAGTGTGCGAGGGCCATGAAGAGGCATGGGTATGACATGAAGAAGGGTAGGTGGGCTATAAAGAAGCATGGGAGGGCCATGAAGATGCATGCATGGGCCATATACAAGCATGGGAGGGCAAGAAAATCAACAGACGCCCATCGCTATCGGAAAGACGGACGGCAACCGGAGCCGAGATCACACGGGAAGCCGTGTAACCACACTGAGGTGAGAGGGCGACAGTCGCCGAGCAAATTGCGGAGATCCCCCTCCCCCCCCGGCGGCAAGGTGCTAGATACAGGGGAAACGCGGGAGGAGCAGGAGCGAATGGGCCAGACCACACAGTAGGGCATTACAGTGGAGAGACACCCTCTGACCCCCCTCTCCCCTCGCAAGCGGGGAACCGACCACACAAGCAGGCAGAGAGTCAGCAACCATAACAGGGGGAGGTCGGAAACGTCACGAGCAGAAGCCGAACACCGACCAGCACAGGCCCAAGATGACAAAATAGGCCCACGCCGGGAGGACTAGATAGCTGATGGTGATACTGGCAGCAGAGTCTAAAAATAAAAATTAAAACACATCAGTTTAAGACCAAACCGGCAATCCAGTGACACATCAGGCTCAAGTGACAACCCCAAAGACGGGGATCGCAACCTAGGACCTACCCACCGGAGAAGCACAGGCAGCAAAGCAGCAACCTGCGCCGCTACACCATGACATAGGCCGAAGCCAAGCAACATTGAGACCTACTCCATCAGGCCAGAACCTACAACATTAAACGCCTACCAAAAGAAAGCCGGACAAACACTCAGCCCGCTCCCGGAGCTCCACGTACTCCCTCCAGCTGCCGGATATCACGCCACAGACATCCGCAAACATAATATAGACAATGGACAATTGCGCAATATAATGTATCCTTTTAATTATTGTGTTCCTATCACAAGTGCAAAACTACCAAAAACACACTTTAGAAGAAGCGAGCGTAAGCGCCCTGCGTTCCTAATGCGGGCTGACCGACTCGTCCCCGCAGGGGACCCTCATAAGAGGGCGGCCCCTTTAGTGCCACAAGATGGCACACTGGACAGTCCAGTGTCCGGTGACCCCTCGGGGTCCTGCGCGTCACTTCCGGCCGAGGTGGGGGAAGGGGAGAGGTATATATGCCTCCCCCGCCCACCTGGCGGCCTCTTTTACCCTCACCCTGACGCCGTTTTGCATGCACGAGGAAGGGTGTCCCACTCAGTTAACGCAGGGCGACAGGGTCGATGGCAGCGTCGGTGGTAGTCTGGTGGTATGCTTGTGGTTGTCAGCGTTGGTGTTAGCCAGGTTGTTTGCTTGTGGTCAGAGACAGCCACATTCCAGGTAACAAGTTGGCTTATAGGGTGTGGCCTATAGGTGGCACTGCTCCTTCAACCGGCATACATTACTGGCAGTAATATTAGTGAGCTGCTGCTGAGTTCCAATGTCGATTTTGATGTAGAATCTTGAACATCCCCCCCCCCCCTTCGTAAAGGGTGGCACCCAGCTCGGATGAAAGAAATTATTAGGCCGGTGCCTATTGTACTGCATAGCAGGCGGTGTCTCTTTGAGCATCGGGGTACAGTGATTTTTCCGATAACCAGGGATCACGGTCATTGTCTGGAGGTCGGCGTCTCCGGGGGCCCCTGTAGCTTCCCAGGGGTCATACCGTCACTTATGTTGCACACACGCCTGCAGTGCGAGAGCCTGCCACCGGGCTACATCACCAATTTTAAAACAAAGCCATAGTGTTGCATGTTGACCGCAGGCAACTATCATCCATAGCCAAGTCAATATTCCTGGCTTACGGGGTGAGGCTGTTCCCATGTTACACCTCAGTTGGACGCTGTCCTGATGTGGGGCGAGGCAAACTTTTAACAGGGGGACGAATACTGCTCGTTGGGACGGAATATGCATTGCGGGGATATCTTAAGGTGATGGCTGGTTTTCTTATGGAACAGGTACTTTAGGTAGCCATGGAACATAGTGCCCTGTCTACACAAAAGGTAAATTCAAATCGGCATGATGCATCCGGTCAGGCAATTGGTGGGCACCTGCCAGGAAGGGGTCATGTTTAATTTTTGTACAGCTGAATGATCTGGATAGCACTTCAGGTACACTAACTACATGTCAGCTGGCAGTCAGGATACAGGCCAGCCTGATTCGTGCCAGCCTTGATTTCAGAGGCTGAAGGGGTGGGCATAAGACACAGCACCGGAGCTCCTCCGGGTTGCGGTGGCAGCATAGGCTGCATCAAGGAGCACTGTGTTCATCTACACCTCACTTTTGTCCCGCCCGCTAAAAGTTTTGCGGCAGGTAAAGAGTCAATTGGGAAGCAGTTTCATGAGTAATAGTGGTCACACTGTATCAAGGGTATGCCCAAGTAGGGATGACTGCAGGAGTCTAGCCCTGCCCGGGTTCACGAAATCAGAGCCACTGGCTGCTGGGATTACTGCCAACTCACTGACTTCTTTTTCAAGGGTGCTGCTAAGACTGAGAAGAGCTCCCACGATGGAGAAGCAGTTACCTGTTTTACTATGTTTAGAATGTAGAGTGTGCTCGATGGCGGGGACAACAGAGTGCACCTGCCGCTATATCCCTGTGTCTTAAAAGGAATGCTCCCTCGGGTACACATGAGGTGACGCGGTGTGCATTTACACGAGGTGACGTGGTATGCATTTACACGAGGTGACGTGGTATGCATTTACACGAGGTGACGTGGTATGCATTTACACGAGGTGACGTGGTGTGCTTATACCCATGAGATGACGCTGTGTGCATTTACGCATGAGATGACGATGTGTGCATTTACGCATGAGATGACGATGTGTGCATTTACGCATGAGATGACACTGTGTGCATTTATGCATGAGATGACGCTGTGTGCATTTACGCATGAGATGACACTGTGTGCATTTACGCATGAGGTGACGCTGTGTGCATTTACGCATGAGATGACGCTGTGTGCATTTACGCATGAAGTGACGCTGTGTGCATTTACGCAGGAGGTGTGCAAGTACTAAGGAGGTGACACCGTGTGCAAGTACACATGAGTAAAACGGTGTGCAAGTGCACATGAGGTGTAGTGAAGAATAACACTAGGAGGGACTCAGAAATCTTAGGGATAAAAAAAAAAAAAAATTATTAGGGTTAGCAGGGGGGATGTTACCCGGATGGGGAGCACGGCAGGAACAACGTGTGGTGCAAACTGAACTGGTCAGCCTCGTTTTCAAACTCAGGGCCATTGGCATTATTGTGATGCAGCGTCAATGTTTACAAAACTTTGGACCTGCATTAGCCATTCGGATACCTTTTCCATTCGGGCTCACTCTAAGACCATTCTCCAGTATTTCCATGCCTGAAGTACATAGTGATGAAGTATGTGTCCCTAGTTGCGCAACAAGATATACATGTGTATAGGGTGCTTGTTAAAAGCTTCATTTGGGCTAACGAGTGCCAGGCTTACGGGGAAGACTTGGACAATAAACGACCATGAGTGGTTTCTCAACACTATTGGTTAGAAGGGATGTTGTCAAAAGCAGAACTCAAACTAATTTGCCTTAAACGCATGATGGAGACGATTTAAGTGATATGCCGATAGCTGTAACGTTGTGATAAAGGGATGGCATGCCAAGGGAGTTGGCTAGGTGAGGTCAATTCCAAAGCAGTTCAGACTAGGATACACAGTGAAATTTGTGGCAGGCAGGCAGGCGCCAAGAAATGGGTCGCCCGATACATCTATACCTGGTTTAGTTCCCGGCTATGGAGTGGCGGCGTGACACTCTGGTGTTGGAGGTGGTCAGCCGTTTGGCAGGCTTGGTAGATTTGGGTTTCTAGCTCGGGCATGTCCAAGTAAGGGTCCAGGTGCCAGAAGTCGGCCCTGGGATACAATTTCACAGGCCGTGGAGCAGCAGAAATGTGAGGGGTTTGTGTTCGACCTCTTGGTCACAGGTTCAGAGCCCGGTAGGTTCACCTAGCATTTCATCCTTCTGAGGTCGGCAAAACGAGTACCATTGAGTTGAGTAACAATAAACATGTGATGCAGCGCCAAGATACCATGGGATGAACTATTTCCAATTACAGTCAGAACCTGAATTGTAAAGGGATGGGAGGATGGAGGTCTCTTGGGGTCGTTATGACCAGGTAGAGCATGATCGCTTTGTATAGTTGGGCATAAAAGAATGCCAGGCAAGAATACAGGGGACTTTGGGCAGGGTTTGCCTGTCCCGAACATAGTATATGCAGGCTTGTGCAACCTCATGGCTACCAGTCCAAATGTGCATCATTCTCTCTCAAGAGAACAGGCACTCCTTAAGCCCTCACCCTTCGAAGGCGTTTCATTAATTTTATGACAAAACTTGAGCTGATAAAGTATCACGGAGATGGGGCATAGTAGTCTGGCACCGATGGAGGCTTCACACACTAACCATAGCAGGGCACACAGTGGAAGATGCACGATAGACAGTCAGGCACACAAACCAGAAAGACATCAGTCATTTGTTTGACTCAATTCAACTACAGAATTGCCCGCGCAAATGTCTGGTCGATGCAGCAGAGCAGGTGCACTCTGTATGCATGGGCATGCTACCAGTTGCTCATGTGAGATAAAAACACCCACCCTGTAGCCAGGGCAGCCAGGCATTTTCGGAAATTGCCATCGAACTAGTAGGTTGCGGTGCAATATGCTGCGGGGAATATGGGGTCTGATCACAATTTGGCTACAATGATTGAAGAAGGACTGATTTGGCGTTCCCACTGCGCAAGGAAGGGCAGGTATTCATACATGTTGTTCCCCCCTGTATACGTCAGGTACACGAGAACACCTGTGCTTATTGTCACATATCCAGGGCAGGATAGTCACTAAAGGGGGAGGACAGGCCATGGGCATGCCTTGCCAGGACAGTGATAGCCACTCACACTAACTGGAGCCTCTAGGGAGGACAATTGTTGGAAACACAGTCCAGGGTGCGCTGGGCCCAAAAACCCCTCACCAAAGCTGCGGGGGGCATCTTGCTGTCAGGTGTCTCTGAGGGACGGGCAAGGGCTTTAAAGGACTGTAGTTCGTGACAAGGCATTTGCAGGGATGCAGAAGGGCCCCAGCGGATCCTCCAAAGGTACTGCAGCGAAACACGTGACACAGAATCTTGTAGTCCGACACCATTACTGGTGTAAGTATCAAGGGTCACAGGTGGATAGCAGGGACTGGGCATCTGTGACCGGTTGAGGGTTCAGCAGGCAGGGTGGGCGGAGTAAGTTTTCACTCCACGAAAGGGTGCAGTGTCTAACGGGCACCATACACATATTCCCTCACGCCTGTTTTGACACCATTACCATGTTCGCCAGGTAGCAATCGAAAAGAACTGGGAAACTGTCTGGTCAATGTGGCGAAGTAATGCACCCTAGAAGAAGACCACAGTGTGCAAAGTAGCAACCAGTTGGGGACAGGTGAACTTTAGTGGTCTGAATTTACCCCCGGGCTCCCATGGCATGGAGCTCAGTCGGGGGAGGCGATGGAGCCTGCGCGCAGGAGGGTCTTCTGCGCTATGCGTAAATTCAATGAGCAGATGGTATTTGGCGTCAACAGACAGGGGTTGCGACACGCCAAATCCACAGGGTGTTCGAGGACGATGGGCTACATCTGTCCAGAATAGGCATGGACCTGCTCTTGCTGGGTCTTGGCGAGGCCCTTGAGATAGCAGGATGTAGGTAGGAATGCCGGCCTTGGTGGGGGGCCCTGGCTGCGACGGTCGCCACACCCAGGGCTGTGGCGGAGTTACAGGGCGATCCGGAGGCGGAAAGGTACTCAGGGGTACCCTCTTCAGGAGCACAAAGGGTGCTGAGGCCTAATATCCCCAGGAAGTCTGTGCGGTGGACCCTGGGGTGCGACGGCGCCCCGTCTGTCCTACGGGCGGTTGGAAACCTGTACAACCGGGGGTCGCTTGAACGCTCCGCCCCTCGTAGGGGGGGGTGTGAGTAATAGGGTGGACCGATGGTTCACCGGAAGTGGGTGGGGCTATCCCCTCTCCACAACCGCTAAACACCGATTGGCTAAGGCCACGATGCAAGTTGGCCCATCAGGTGGTAGGCCGCTAGGGGCGGCCTGCCTTTGGATCGCCTGTAAGATAACCTACCATGTTGGCATATTTGGTATGCTAATAAACCTGCAGCAATTTTCCCACCAAAAGTTTGTCTTGTCTGCTTATTTATTATGTATGTATGTTGCTGTGGAGGACTGGTGAGTGTTGCCGATATTGGCACTATAGCCAATACCAGTTTGGCGCGCTCCCAATACAGCACGCTTTCCTCACCAAGACAGCTACACTCACGGCGCAAACTCAAGAGGCGCAGGGATTCGGTAGCTAATCCTACTCAGAATCGAGGTGTACCCCAATGCACATAAGCGCATAGCACGCTACCCCGAATTCAGTCATTCCTAATATGACAGTTGCCAACGTTTGGCCCCACAGTTTGGACGAGCATCGACTGCGACCTTGCCCATATAGAGTTACACATCACCCAGTTACACCTCCAATTTCTGTTATGATCACCCCGCTGCTGGAAACTCCACTGGGCACCCTGGTCACCGATAGCATCCTCAACCTCCCCTGTACAGGGAGACACTAAACGCATACATGACACAGACCTATATCTTGACATGGAACGTGGGGGGCATGCACACACCCACCCGCAGATATGCAGTATATGCATACCATCAACGCAGACATGCAAAAATCGCTCTTATAAGAAACGCACCTCACTCAGTCTGAAGCAGACCGTCTTCGCATACACTTGAGGGGACAAGTCTACAGCACAAACTACTCCTTCCAAGCTAGAGGGGCGATGGTATGGGTCAGGACAGGCTTCCCGCACAAAGTGGAGGAAGTGGTCACAGACCCAGAGGGACGATACCTATTTGTAAAGGACACACTGAATGGACAAGCACTGCTAATAGGCTCTATATATGGTCCAAACGTGGAACAAAACTAATTTCTTAGGAAGCTCACGAGTGTATTAGCTAAATGGAGCGGACTCCCTTGGCTCATTGGAGGAGATTTTAACTCAGTCCTAGACGTGGAATTAGATAGGTCATACCCACCCCCAACACGCACCACAGCAACATCCAACGAGCAGGCCCTTACAGAATGGCTAGCAAACTGGTCGCTAGTAGATGCATGGAGGACACTTAACCCCACACCACAAGTTTACTCATTCTGCTCCTGAGAGCATGACCTTCACGTCCAACTCGACCGCATAATCGGATCAGCCTCCCTCCTCCCACTCATTAAACACACAGAATACCTGGGGCGTACGCATTCAGACCACAACCCACAGCTTCAGCAGCTCACATGGGACACAGGACCTCCCCCAATCCCCACATGGCGCCTACAACCAGCAGCATTGGCGGACCAAGCATTCTGCGCATCCCTAGGGACATCCATATTAGAATACTTTGAGGCAAACAAACACACTGCAGAAGACCTCCTCATAGAGTGGAATGCCTTCAAGGTGACCCTGAGAGGCCACAGTTTAGGGGCCACCTGGAATATTCGGAAACAACTAAATGAAGGACTCAGTCGAATAGAACAACAGCTGCTGGGGCAAGAGACAAGGCAATCGGCGGGTAACCAAAACACAAGAAAATTAGACGCACTCAGAGCTGAACATGCAGACCTGCTAGAACGGCTTCATTGCCATAACTATGAAGCACACTCAGTACGCACACATGCTGCTGCCGACCGCACAGGAAAAATGCTGGCATGGCTTTTGCACCAAGAACAGACATACCACCCCATAGGAGCCCTATGCACTGAGACAGAACACCTAGTATACAAGCACCATGAAATACACTACACAATGACACAACACTATACCAATCTGTACCAATCCGTGAGACAACGAGATGAGAGGTCGCTCTCAACGTTCTTAGAGTCGGTACACTTACCTGAAACGACAATAGAACAAAGGGAACTATTGGACACGCAAATAACACCCGAAGAAATTAGAAGCGCAATCACGGCCCTGGTGAATGGGAAAACACCTGGCCCAGACGGATTCCCAGCCGAATTCTACAAAGCATATGCCACAACACTAGTTTCCCACACACTATACACAGAGGCATTAAATGCGCAGAGACTCCCTCCTTCCATGAGGGAAGCGAAACTGGTGTCCCTGCCCAAACCGGATAAAGACCCTACAGATATGGGATCTTACAGACCACTGGCCCTCCTAAATGTTAATTATAAAATATTAGCAAAGTTACTGGCTGACAGGCTCACACAAGTGGTACCTTCTCTAGTACACACAGACCAGAACGGATTCGTGCCTTCCAGGAGCATCCCATTGAATCTGAGGCGCTTCTTTAGAATCGCCACCTACTCACACACCCACTGGCTGGATGTCTGATATTAGACCTAGAGAAAGCTTTTGACTCATTCGAATGGGGGTTCCTCTTCGCGGCACTAGAGAAATATAAATTGGGGGACTATTTCCTGAACCTGGTTCGTGTAAAAACAAGCCCTTATACATCGGACCCGGTAAACGTGCGCAGAGGGACCAGGCAGTGATGCCCCCTCTCCCCGCTGCTCTTCGCACTAGCTATTGAACCACTAGCGGAGGGGCTTAGATCGGAAATGGGGGAGGGCATCACACTAGGAGATGGCATGCACACCATATCGTTATACGTAGATGATCTCCTGCTATACATTAGAGAAGTCCGCCACATTCCCCAACAATTGGCACGCACGCTGGACAGATTCGCCACCATATCAGGGCTGAAGGTGAACATCTCGAAGTCCGGCCTGTACTCCTTTAGTGTACATGAAGTGGACCTGGGCTATCCACTAAACGGTGAACGGGTCAAATGGTGTGCAGACACATTCCGCTATCCCGGGATACACATATACCGTAAACTGACAGACCTACTAGATGGGAACCTAGGCAAAGCACTAACTGCAGTTAGATCCCAGATAATCTTTTGGAAGACCCTACCGCTGTCAGTAACGGGAAGGGTGGCTCTGACAAAGATGGTAATCCTTCCCCGATTCTTATATTATTTCACAAACCTCCCTCTATACTTCCCCCCTCCCTATTTCCCCCCCTTAGAGAATCTGATTAAAGATTTCATATGGGGAAACTCTAGACATCGTGTAGCAATTAAAAAGCTGTGGGTATGGGTATAAGCATATGTTCCTCCCTTCAATCGATCTGTTTTTTCATTAGGTTCATTCCTTTATTTTGTGACACAACTCAGTAGTCCAGTTAAAGTTTAGTGAAGGAAGATATTTTATTTTCATTTATCACTTTTTGAAGCCATTCCACTCTTTTTGTAACATGTTTAATGGCAGGATGTTAAGAAAAGGGGACAGCCGACATGTGTTTCGCCCTATATGGCAGATTGAGCCAGGGCTTTCTCAAGGCTAGTTTGTAATATTCAGATGTCATACAGTCTATTGGTAGTATATTAAATTCCAGATTTCTTCCTTGTAGTATGAAAGAATATTCACAATGCGAAGTGACGAGGTTTTAGTCCCAGGATAAATCTATCTCACGCGGTATTGCTGTGATCTGAAATTTTATACATACAATAGGTAGTAGACACTTCGTGATACACATTGGTTTCTATTATTCGCATTTCATGACAATTTTGTCGGGTAAGCGATTTTAGGCGGGTAGGCAAGGAAAGCTGTTCCTAAAGATTCTGTTCATTCATTTAGAGTTAATTCCCCAGGCAGTGTTCATATGACAACCGGAGAAACACCCATTACTTTACTAACGTGTCCCATGTTTGAGCCAAAGTTTGGCATTATGGCTCCTATTAGGATATATGCGTCCACGGTGGGCCAGCCAGTATCCCAGATCAGTTCAAGGTAGACCCAGGTGCGCTTGAGTTCCTTAGTTTATTCTAAAAGGTGGTGATAATCCAGTAGCTCACTAGTCACCAAGAAAGTATTGCAGCTCGTGATTGGTGTTAAGACCCTGTTCCACACTCTTAAGTCTCATGATCCATAGAGCCTCCCTTCTCCTGAGTGATGGTTCCCTATTACCTCCCCTTGGGTCCCTGGGTGTGACATCAAATCCATAAAAGGAGAAAGTTCTGTGGGTATCTTGGGACTTACATTCTGCTATGTGTGTAGCTATTGGATACCTACTGTCCCCTTGTTTGACAGCCCTCATGTGTTCTCCAATACGTTCCTTGAGACTCCTAATCGTGCTACCGATGTATCTCAGTTTGCACTTACATTCAATAGCGTACACCACAAATTTGGTGTAGCAAGTGATGTTGGTGTCAATCTTATACACCTTGTTATTAGGTCCAGAGAATTGTTTTTTTCTGTCTATGGCCCATTTGCACATAGAGCAGTGGCCACATTTGTAGAAACCCAGAGACTGTTGTGTAAGCCAGTTTGTGTATGTTCCACTTTTGGGTAACTGGGGCTGAGAATGTTCCTCAGACATAGACCCCTGCGGAAAGTTATCTCAGGCCTAGATGTTGTGAACTCCTGTAGTGTCTTGTCTGCAGTGAGTTATTGTCACACAAGAAAAAGCTACGGGTCCGGATTGGAGGGAGGTTAAATAACTGTGTGAATATGCTCTACCATACACGACGGGGGATTTCCCTTTTCAGGACGGTTCCCCTCACACACCAGAGGTGTCATGCTTCATCATGGGGGTGTCCTCACGCAAAGACCTAGTCTTTGCGTGGGCTACAACCCCTCTCTACGAGGGAGGAGCTCAGGGATGTTTTTATTGAGTTAGGCAGGGTGTACTAAACCCCTATGTGAGCTTGGCGTGCGTGTAAAAGAGAAAGTGCAGTGCTGTGATGTGAACATTTAAAACTGGCTACTGGGTTAGCTATATTGTAACTTTATTCGGCTACCCGGTGTCAGGATTAAAAACAGTGAGGAGCTGATAACACAAATGCCAACATGAGACAAATGTGTAAATCACTAGACCAACATGTTTCGGCCAGAAAGACCTAAATAGTGTCGCGGCCTTCTTCAGGGTCAGTTGGTTCAGCTACTGCAAGGGTTAAGTGCCAATACGTGAAAAAAAACATTAAAAACACGTAAATAAATCAAAAGTATGATACTGAACCAGTAATATTGACTGTTCAGTAAATACTGCATACAACCACAATGGGTTGCGCACTTCACTACGTCTGTCCCTGCATAGTAGCCATGTGATACATGCACCAAAACCACAAAGTCATGGATTAATGCCAGCGAGCACGTCCAGGGGCAGAGACTGCCCCTGGACGTGCTCGCTGGCATTAATCCATGACTGAACAGTCAATATTACTGGTTCAGTATCATACTTTTGATTTATTTACGTGTTTTTAATGTTTTTTTCACGTATTGGCACTTAACCCTTGCAGTAGCTGAACCAACTGACCCTGAAGAAGGCCGCGACACTATTTAGGTCTTTCTGGCCGAAACATGTTGGTCTAGTGATCTACACATTTGTCTCATGTTGGCATTTGTGTTATCAGCTCCTCACAGTTTTTAATCCTGACACCGGGTAGCCGAATAAAGTTACAATATAGCTAACCCAGTAGCCAGTTTTAAATGTTCACATCACAGCACTGCACTTTCTCTTTTTTACACGCACGCCAAGCTCACATAGGGGTTTAGTACACCCTGCCTAACTCAATAAAAACATCCCTGAGCTCCTCCCTCGTAGAGAGGGGGTTGTAGCCCACGCAAAGACTAGGTCTTTTGCGTGAGGAGGCACCCCCATGATAAAGCATGACACCTCTGGTGTGTGAGGGGAACCGTCCTGAAAAGGGAAATCCCCCGTCGTGTATGGTAGAGCATATTCACACAGTTATTTAACCTCCCTCCAATCCGGACCCGTAGCTTTTTCTTGTGTGACATTAATTTGATGGGGAGTTAGCCTACGCAGGTCCTTAAAACTCCTCCAGCCCTTAAGTGTATTGATTGCAGTGAGTTATTGCCAATGTTTCTGCATACTGCGTGTTAGTGTATGTGCGTGTTTGTTGAACTCTGTAATCAAATGTACTGTTTTGTTGTCTTTCTTCTCTAGTTTGTTTTTGAGAATATTCTGTCAGCTGACCTTGGAAATTCTCTCTATGGCACTATGTACAGTTTTCTTGGCATATCCTCTACGTGAGAATCTAGTTGCCATGCTTTGTATGCAGTCTTTGAAGTCGGATTCTGTGCTGCAATTACGTCTGGCACGCATGAATTCGCCATAAGGGATGGCATTTATCTGATGGCCGGGATGTGCGCTTGAGGCATGAAGCGTTGCATTGCAAGCTGTGGGTTTCCTAAACAGTCTACTTTGGATCTTGTTGTCCAGAATGAAAAATTCCACATCTAGGAAAGTGATACTCCGCTAACTATATTGGAAGGTGAATCTAATGTTGTGGTCATTGTTGTTCAAGTGAGTGAAGAATTCAAGAAGTTTCACAGTGGAACCTGTCCAGACCATAAGGCAGTCGTCTATAAATCTGCCCCAGAAAAGGATCGAATCATTCCAGTTGCTACCTAGTGTGCTCCAAATCCATTGTTCCTCCAGTCTGCCCATGAATAGACTGGCATACGAGGGTGAAAACTTTGAGCCCATAGCAACCCCCTGTTTTTGTTTGTACCTACCTTCCATGAAGGGGAAGACATTGTTGTCAAGGATGAGTTTCGTCATCTCAAGCAGCATTTCCGTATGTTCCCAAAGGCTGGCCGATCTGCGACTTAGAACGTGGCGTAAGGCTTGTAGTCCAAGATCATGCCTGATGCTTGTATACAGTGCTGTAACATCTAACGTTACAAGTGTCATGCCATCCTCCAATATGATGTCTGTGAGTGCACTGAGAATACGCTTTGTGTCTTTGATGTGTGACGGTAAGTTGTGGACCAGTGGCTGTAGGAACGTATCCACATATTCAGAAATCCTTTCCGTCGATCCCCCTATGCCTGATATTATCGGTCTACCAGGGGGAAATGGGAGATTTTTGTGGATCTTGGGCAGAGTATATATGCAGGGGACCTGGGACGGTCTACCATCAGGTAAGTGTATTCGTTCCTGTCTAGAAGGCATTGATCATGCCATCCCTTAAGCTTAGAGTTTATGAGTTGTACGAGGGACCAAATAGGATTGTAAGATAGTGCTTCATAGCATGTTGCATCATTGAGCTGTGATTGTATGTCCTGCTCATAGTCTGAGCTGTTCATTAAAACCACATTGTCAGCTTCGCGGATGAATGGAGTTGGCTAGTACCTCTCAGGGTTCTCCGAGCTCGATCTGGCCATGCGTCTAGGGGGATTAGCACATCCTCTGTCTACTGTGGGAGTGATGATTACTAGTTTTAACTCAGTTTCTAGGTGTTTGTGCCAAAGTGTTTTATAACTTTTGCTCTCTCCACCTCTCGCTCCTTTCTCTCTGCCTCATATTCCCCTCTCACCCTCTTTTTTTCTCCGACCCTCCTCCTTCTCCTCCTCATCTCACCCTCCATCTGATTTGGCCTCCTCTCTTTCTGTATTTAGCTCACCCTCTTCTCACTGTGCATTCACTTTTACCTCATCCTTCTGTCTCCATCTCATTCTTCTCTCACTCTCTTCCTCAACCACCTCCTTCTTCCCTCCACCTCACTGCCTGCCTTCTCTCTTCCACAGTAGACTCTCTCTCTTTGCCTCCACCCCACTCAAGCCCCCTCCCTCCCACCCACCTCCCCCCTCCTCTCTCTGCTTCACCACCCCCTCTTTCTACCTCAACCTCCTCTCTCTCCACCTCACCCTCTTCTGTCGGCTCTACCTTCACTGCTGCTGCCTACGAGGCAGTGATGTTTTGTATGTGAAGGAAGCTTGCAGCGCTTCCTGCAAGTGGATGCACGTGTGCGGGTGGGTGTGCGTAACTAACTTGCAGTCCTCCTGCCTCGTACCTGTTGTTCACTGGCAGCCCCCCAAGGCATGGGTTATACAGAGTGTGCAGAACGCAGAAGATCTACACAGACCTGGGGGGGGGAGGCATATTTTAAAGAGACAGGAAAGAGCTCTGCAGCTTTTTGTAGTCCTGGGCAGTGACCACTGCTGTCCACTTACTTTGAATACATGGAATAACAATTGGAAAAGCAATCAAAGTTGTCAGCCGGCCAAACATCAGGTGTGAGCTGGTTTCTACACCTCCCTCCCCCTGTGGCAAGAGCCCAGCTTCTGAGGGTGAGGACTGGACTTATAATTTGGAGGTTCCTTTTCAACCAATATTGGCCTGTCAGTCTTTTCAGTAGAACATATTTCAAGGGGAACAAAGTTGAAATGTAGAGCTCATGTGAGTGCCTCAAAACTGAAATGTCTCTTCTAAATTGTCACTGGCATGTTCCCGCTACTTTCCAGTTCTCTTCCATTTCCCCCCTAGCCTTTCCTAGTCCCACCACCCTCTCTGTTTTATCCTCCTCCCCACCCATCACTCTGTTTTCCCTTCTGTTCTTCCACTCGCCTCTTAACACTCCTTCTCTGCCTCAACTCTATTTATCATTTGCTCATCACCCTCCTCTCTGATAACCTTCCTTTCTCATCCTCCTCATCTGTTATCAGCCTCATCCTTCGTCCTTCCCTACTCCTGTCACCAACTTCCCGTCCTTTCCTCAGTACAGAGGTACCAACCACCCTACTCCCATCACCCACTTTGCTCCTCATTCTCCTGCTCCATCCTCATCCTTCATCTGCATCTAACACCATCTTCGTCGCCTTCTCTACTTTATGGCACACATCCCTCTCCTGGTCCTTTCTATTCAGCCCTCTTGGTCATAGTTCTTCTATTCCCTTCTCCTTCTTACTTTACTCTTATTTAATTCACCTCTTACCTTACGAGTCTTTTCCCAGTCTTCTTATCCTTACCCTCATCTTTTCTATCCTCACACTCTCCTCTAATCACCCTCCATTTCTCATCTCAGTTCCTTCTCACCCTCTCCTCCTGTCAAGATTTTAGCATTTTGACAGTGTTTTGTGCCCGTTAGAGCCACAGTTGTGAAAACTGTTCACCTGGGTTTTTCAGCCCTTCTGGTGAAAGGACACCACACCATCATAAGCTGCAAGCTAATTGATGACTAATAACATTAGTGGTCTAAGCGGGTTATGCGCTCTACCTTTCAACATGCACTAAAATATCACAATTATTCGAAACTCAA
Organism: Calotriton arnoldi; assembly: GCA_963921515.1. Lineage (NCBI taxonomy): Eukaryota > Metazoa > Chordata > Amphibia > Caudata > Salamandridae > Calotriton > Calotriton arnoldi. The sequence goes on from CAWUFW010000467.1 coordinate 1,277,213, forward strand.
ATATGTGTGTTTCTTTATCCAGATCAGGGACACCTAGCAGCTCAGAATGTTTATACTGAGGGCAGGACATACATTTTTTTCACAGCTCTTGCTGTCCCACTCAAGTCGGAAATGAAATGCTGAGTAGCAATATTTAAGCTTATGAAGCCACAGATTGTTGTGGGAACATCTTGGCAGCCAGTGCATTAGCCCACTATATTATCTTATTATCATTATGTTATTATCTTATAGGTATATAAAGAGGTGGTTTGGTGACTCGTAGGTAAATGTATGTTTATGATTCCTTAATAGCGACTTTTAGGGAATCGCTATTAAGGAATCGCAAAATGCCATGTAGGTAGGAATCGCAATATTTTTAGCGATTCCTTAATATTCCTTAATTGTGAATCGCAAATTGCGATTCGCAATCAAGGAATACCTTCCCATTCATTCCTATGGGCCAAGAGGCCCATAGGAATGAATAGAATTGCTCCCGCAATTTGCGAGTCACCAAGAGGCACTCGCAAATTGCGTGGCGCAATTTCAAGGGTGCCAGGGTTCCAAAAGGACACCCTGTTGCACCCCTGAAATGTGCATGTGTGCACATGTGGCGCACATACATGCCCTAAGGGCATGAATGTGTGCCACATGGCACTTAAAAAGCAAAAAAGTGCTTTTTAGGAAATCGTTAATTACCACCAACTTGAAGTTGGTGGTAATTAGCGATTCCTTAAGGCTAAAGTGCACTTTCTTTTGTGCTACTAACATTGCATTTAAGGAATCGCAATTTGCGATTCCTTATTTTGCTAGTAGGTTTCAACTTACCTACATTGCTCGCTGCCAAATAGCGATCGCAAACGCTGAAATTCTGCGAATTTCAGCGTTAACGCTCGCTATTTGGCCACCTACATCTGGCCCTCAGTCCCTACATACTGATGTTCTATTGGCCCAAGCATAGTTCTGCCCAGAGCAGAATCCCTGCAACAAGTTCATGACGAGTGAAATTGAGAACAGTGATGCAATTTCGTTCATATATGCGAGTTTATCATTATAAGCATTGGCATCGATTTTATCAATATCAACACTAGCATCTGGGTAAGCGAGCCCCATAGTAAAACTGGCTATTTTTAATTTCAACAATGGAGGGGGCTCTCTTTTGCCGCCCCCCCATCTGAGCCAGAGGGTCAGTTGATGATCCCCTTGCACTTTTTTGACTCAATTTTTTCAAGATGCTGCCGCGCATCCTGTTATGACAGCTGCAACATTTGTCTTCGTGCTGCGACCAGTCAATCAGAGAGCTTTGGGTTTGGAACCTGGGTTTGGGATTGTGACCCGAAATAGAAGATGGGAGAAACATCTACCTCATATAGTCCAATATGTTAATTTTTTTGAATTTTGGTCCACAGTTGTTTTGCACACCAAGGTTTTGATTAACTGTTTAGCTATAACTGCTATATCTTCCAAAGTTTGATTGACAGGTCATTCACTTTGTGGGCCACAAATCACTTTTTCTCACTCTAATTTCTGAACTAATTTACACCAAAACCAAAGGAAGGCACTTTTTTTGCGGGAAGTTCTACTTTCATGCGAATTTTGGTGCAATTCAGTTTCATGTAATTCCATTCAACCATTTTTTTGTGTTGCTGCGCCAACAGTTCCCTATAGGAATTAAAATGGGAATTGTCACTTTTAACCCTCTCCTCCCCTTTTTCTTGCAAGTCCGCACACCCCTGGTCTAAATGAAACTTGCCAGGCAAACCCAAACTAGATGACGTTTCTTTGGAGCGTTTTGTGAAAAATGGCTTTTCAATGATAAATTAAACCTAGCCTTATATTTATTGAAAACAACAAAGGTTTTTTTTTTTTTTGGAACCATTTTATTGCCTTTTTCAAGTGTCACACACATCATGTCATATGTACAAACACCAGCTCATTTTCATAACTCCTGTTCATCATATTTGGGCAACCAGCCCCACGCTGAAGACTGCCAGCAACGATTATCCCATAACATTCTATTAACACCCTTCCCACCCCTGCCCAATCTTCTCCGTGTCGGGTACTAGATCCAATAATGCTAAGAGGGCTCTATACTAAATCACATGGTCTTTTGATGTCACGTAGTATTCCCCGTCAATTACTCCTCATTTGTACTCAGGAGATGCTAGGCGGCTCAGCATCGGCCTCTCTGCTGTCTGAGATACCCGGCATGGCCAGGGGCTGTTCCTCCTGTATCTCTGCTATCATTTGAGACCGTGCCTGCAAGTCATCTTCGACTTTTTCATCCCTTCTTACAAACTTCATACGAACCAACTCTGCCGTGGCCCATTCGTGCATATCTTTCAACCAGCTTTCACTCTGTGGGGGTCTAGGGCTAAGCCATGATATAGCAATTCGTCTTTGTGGCAGGACGAGTCCCTGCATAAGGAACCGTCTGGTATGCCTCTTGCCCTTAGGTGAGGGCAGTAGACCCAACAGCACTGAGCGGACCTCCCCGGGCATTAACCACTCCGTAGCTCTTTGAAGGCATGACAACACATTGCCCCAGTAGGTGCGAAACAATTGACAGGCCCAAACCATATGGAGAAAATCTGCTGTCCTCTCCCTGCAACTCGAGCATTCATCTCCTCGGTCAGGATATATTAAATGTAAAATGCATGGACTGAGGTACGTCTGGTGAACCATATTATATTGAAGGAGTTTAAAGCGTGCATTGGAGCTCACTGTTCGCACCCCCTCATGTATTTTTTCCCAGTCCCTATCCGTCTGAGGTTCCCCTAGAAGCCCGGCCCATTTCTTTTGTATGGGCAGTTCCATTCCCGGCAGATCCTCTCTTATGGCTTTATAGAGGTGCGATATCAGTCTTCTGCCCTGTGTCATATATAGCATTGCATTCAATGTATTAGTGGTGGGGGGTTCATCAAGGAATGTTGGCCAGATCTCTCTCGCCACTCTCGAAATTTTTCGTATTGAAGGAATTGCCCTGTCCCCAAGTTAAAGGCTGCTTCTGCCTCTGCCTGTGTGATGAATCTGCCCTCTACATACAGATCCCCCAGTGTTTGACATCCCCCTTCCTTCCACCGTCTCACCGGCATAGAGTCAGCTATAGTGGCGAAAGGACGCAGGCTCCACATGGGCATATCCTGTGCAAAGGGTGCCCGGTGTATCACCCAACGCACAACCGTGTCCCAAACCATGGCCACATGTCTCATGACATACGGGGCCGAGGTGGGAACACCCCGCCCCAACATTAATAGCTCTGGCAGCGGGCGGTTCTCACATTTACTCACCAGCAGGCGCCATTCCCAATTGTCGTCGCCATCCAGCCAGTGAATTGCATGTTGCAGCTGAGCGGCCATATAATAAAATTCCAGGCAGGACACCTCCAGTCCCCCCCTAGCCCATGTTCTTTGCAATGTTGCTAATTTCACTCTTCTGCGTTTCTTACCCCATAACAAGTCCGAGGCAATAGCATCCAATGTTTTAAAGTAATGTTGTGGTACCATGTATATAGAGTGGTGCAATGCGTAGAGGCAGCGGGGTAGGATGAGCATTTTCACTAACGTAATGCGCCCAATCAATGAGAGCGGCAACTCACGCCAAAAGCACACGGACCTCCTTATACCCTCGACCACCCTCCCAATATTTAGGTCTAGATAAGCTTGGGCTGTGTTCGCCAGCCTTATCCCCAGATAGCGTGTTCCCTCTCCTGCCCAAGGCAGCCCCACCTGCGGTAACTCCACCTGTGCCGAGTCGGCCAGTTGTCCTATGGGGATCAATTTAGATTTCCCAGGGTTGATATGGAGACCCGAGACCTCTTCAAAGTTGCGCAACTCTTCAAGGAGGACTGGAGCAACAAAGGTTAAAGTGAAATTAGAGTGAAATGTTGACATAAGATAAGAACTCAAATTTGAAAACCTAAACAAAACCACAGAAATTCACCACTTAGTTTAGTGGATGAACTATAACTTGCACCCCATCATGCACTGCTTATGATCTCACATATTACATCACTCACAACATGTTAAATGACATAATTGATGACATCACTGATGACATATTTGAGCACCTTATCCATCATGCTGCTATTCACATTACTCCATAAATCCTTACAACAGTTTAAAAACGAACGCTGGTAGTGAAGTGCCGACAGTCATCGGCAGCATGGAATTACTGAGCGTGCACACGTGGGTGCATAGAATGGAAAACGCGCAGGCCCTGGAGCTCAGTCTGACCATGGATGATGAAAACTATATGGTGTACTGTTTACCTGCCAGTAAAGTCTCCAGAGCAAGCAGTACAAGGTAAAGGCTGAACGCACCTGGTGTGGGTTGCAGAGGCAAGTGTTATAGATGTACTGGCTTAAAACCATCGCATGTTGCCAAAGATTTATGAGAACCGCCAATTCTTCTGTTCACAATACATTGTCCAGCTGTGGATATCTGAGTGCATGCCCATGTTGAATAGTTGTCATACAGTGCTAAAGACAAATTCTATGTAAAGCGGAGGTTTGTATGGTGTAGATGTTTATTTGCAGAAGTTCTCTAAAGATTTTGAGGCATAGCACATTGATGAACGATGTAGAATGTAGAAATGAACAAATTAGCGATGGTTTTAACTCGCAGTATGGCTGTAAGCTGCCTCTAAGGTTGGACGGCATTCTGTTCATCTAAGGAATGTGTGTAGCGTATTTTACCCCACTACTGAAGGCTGTCCATAGGGCCTCGCTGAAGATTATCAGTGGCCAATGCATACCTGTCAACCTCTTGACTCAAAAAATGTAGGCCAAGTCAAGTCTTTATCAGGGAGATCCCATTAAGTTGAATAGAGAACAAATCCTGTTTTTGGAGGTTTTTAAAGGTTTAAAAATGGGTCACTCCATTAAAGGTTATGGGGGCAATTTGTTTGTTAGGCCAGTGAATACCATTAAAACAGTGTAACAGTCACCAAATGTGTTGACAGATCTGCTGTGTGTCTTGCGTGTTGCCAAAGGGCATGTCCATTACCAATAGATTTGTGGTAGAAAACTAAGAACAGGTTTAGGGCCAGATGTACGACCTTTTTTAGCTGTCGCAAAGGGGAATTCGGCCCGTTTGCGACCGCTAAATTGGTCTGTGCAATGTACAAACCCTATTTTGCGAGTCGGTAACGTTTGCAAGTCGGTAACCAATTACCGACTCGCAAAATAGGGTTTGCGACTTGCTATTAGGAAGGGGCATGCCAAGGGCGTCCCTTCCTAATTGCGAGTCACACTTCTATGTACGAAAGTTTTGAGACCACAATTCCAGTGGCAAAACACTTGCAGTTTACCACCTGCTTCAAGTAGGTGGTAAGCCACTCGCAAACAGGAAGGGGTCCTCATGGGACTCCTTCCCCTTTGTGACTGGCAGCGAAAATATTTTTTAAGAGCAGGCAGTGGTCCAACGGACCACTGGCTACTCTTAAAAAATTAAACAGAAGCGTTTCATTTTTCTTTTTAAATGCATCCCATTTTTTTTAAAGGAAAACGGGCTGCATTAAAAAACAAGCATTGGAAATGCAATAGGTCTCGCCTTTGTTAAAGTTAAAGCAATTTGTTTTGTAAATGGTATCGTTTTTTAGTTTTGTATTTTTGTTTATTATGCGGGGTGTTGTATTTATATGGTACATTGATGCTTGATTCCATTGTTGTGTATCAACACCATACATGTGTGTGTAACTGCAATTTGAATGACTAAACTGCCTATAAATTAACGCCCACATGCGCGGCAGCATGACGAAGATGATACGCACCTTGCCATGTGGAATCAAGCTACGAGTGTTTAACTCTTTTCAAGTGGCTGATCGAATCTGCCATTCAGCAAGCCCCTCCAGACACACGGACCTCAACCCGCCCCCATGACTGTGAGGTTGGGTGGCACAGCAAACAATCAGTGGCGCGGTTGAGCACAATGTGTGAATGCCTCCGAAAACACAATAAACCCCCGTGCCTCAAGAGCTCTCATCCACCGAACATCTGCTCCGTAAGAGGATTTGTGAATGCTGAAAAGGACATTGACAGACTGCAAATGAAAAGTGGAGCACCACACTTGCCCCTGTATTTACCTTTGGCAGGGGGAGAAGGAAGCGGGAAGAAACGGTGTGCTTCACTCCCCTAGATCCGTAGCACGAGCAGGAGGCGGGGCACACGCATACAGGAAGGACACGGTTTCAGATTTATGTTCGATCTTGGAGCAGTGGTGGGGGCGGGCAAACACGGAGCAAGACTTAAGGCGACGGATAGTAAACAGAGCCACGAGAGAGAGAGAGCAGGAAAGAGACAAGCGAGCGAAGCGGACCGCGCTTGTGCAACGAATTAAATAAATAAATAAACAAGCGCGTCCGAAGCGGACCGCGCTTGTGCAATTTAGTAAATAAATAAATAAGCGCGAAACGCATGCACTATGAAAAAAAAAAGAGCACAAGCCCCACGCGCCTTAAGCCTACACATGCAATCTTTAAAAAAAAAATTGTCACAAGCCCCACGCGCCGAGTTGAGAACAGATTAAGGTGAACGTGAACAATAGAAGGGAATGCATCCCACACGAGAGACGCACGCATGCAATAGTAAAAAAAAAGTGCTGAAAGTTAATATAAAACCCACCGTCTCCCGCCGCAAGTAAAACATCCAGTACAGGTGAGCGTGGCCTAAAGTGGACAGGATGGCAACCAGAAGGGGCTAGGGACACTGTGGTGCAATCAACAAACGATGTTTAACATAAACACTGACGACAAACGACGCTCGCCAATGAAAATTACAGGCGGAGCAGAGACACGAAGTCTAAAACCGTATTGATTCCAAGAGGCCCTCGCATGGCGAGAGCAACGCATGCGCGCTGCGAACGCCAGGCAAGACCTAAAAAAAACTGATTTATTTAAAAAGCAGTCACAGACATGGTGGTCTGTTGACCCCAGCAGGCCACCATCCCTGTGAGTGCTGGCCATTCCCAATGGGGTCGCAAATTGTGACCTGCCTCATGAATATTAATGAGGCAGGTCGTTTGCGACCCCATTGGGAGTCGCAAACAGTGTCTGAGACACTGTTGTACATTCCATTTTGCGAGTTGCAAATTGCGAGTTGCAAAACGTCACAATTTGCGACTCTCAAAATGGAATGGTCATACATCTGGCCCTTAGTATTTTTTATTAATTCCAGTGTACAACGCCTATTGCACACTGTCACAATCATTGGATGATATCATCAGTGAGTGATGTCCAGGGGCGGCTCCTCCATTAGGGCGGAGGAGCATCGCCCCACTGCTTTCTCGCAGTGCGAGAAAGCAGAAACATAAAATGGTATTTTAAATACCATTTTATGTTTCTGCTTCTCGCACTGCGAGAAAGCAGAAGTGTATGCCTGGTTGTGGGCGGGCGGGTCGGGGAGGAGTGGCTTGCCCACTCTGAGTGCCCTGACTGTTTGTTCGACCCTCTGGGGCCGACCAAACCAGTCACGCGCACTCTGGATTTTCTCTATGTAGGCTGCATGCAGCCTACATAGAGAAAATGGCCACCCTACAGGCGCCCCCTGGCTGGTCGCCGTCCGCACCAATCACAAGGCTGCCATCGCAGCGTTGTGATTGGCTAAGGGGAGGGGAGGGAGGCTGCCTTTGGCTGCTTCCTGTTCAGCAGGAAAACGCGGACCCGGGCGGCCAGGAGCTGAAGCGGCGCGGGAGTCGGGACCCGGTAAGTTTTTTAAAATTTTACTTAAACACCCCCGCCTCCCTCCCCCAGCGCGGCAAACCCCCCACCCCCGCCCGCGTCATGCCGGCCGCCACTGGTGATGTCATCAACAATGCTAGTTGAGATGTGAACAGTGATGCCATCGATTATGTCATTTAACATGTCGTGAGTGATGTAATATGTGAGGTCATAAGCAGGGCATAATGAAGGTGCAAGCTATAGTTAGTTGACTAAAATATAACTGCCAAATTACAGTGTTTTTTTTGTTTTTTTTAAATGTTCGTTCTTATCTCAGTACAACACTCTGGAGACTGAAATCACACAGCAGAAGACTCCAGGTGCAGATGAAAGTAAGTTTATTTGTAAAGGTACAAGAGCCCACGTCCTGCCTCCAAGGGATCTCAGCTACAACTGACTATACTGCAGCTGGGTACCACGGAGAAGGGACGCGGCCTGAGCCATTACAAATAACAACAATTACAAAACTAACCATGGCGCGAGGCAGCGCGTGCGCCCAGGCACTGATGACTGAAACATGATGTAAACACTAAGAAAGGACTGCGTAGAGCACTACACACACCGAACTATAACATATGCTAACATTGTATTTCTCTACTGTGAGGCCTGGGCCTATGGATTGTTGGCAACAGACAATAATTGTTTAAACTTTTAAGGACCCAAAGTTCACTTGATAATATGTTTCTGATGCCACATAACTCTGACTCCTCCTCCTTATTTTTCCAGGGAGCAGCCTCAGGGGTAGCTCCTCCTCTTGGATCCTCGAAAGGACAAATGGGAGGTGTCTTTGGTGAGAGAAAAATAATAATAAAAAATAGAAATCTCTGCTCTTAGTGCTTTTTCTCCTTTATATTGCCTTTCTGTAGTCTTCCCCTTCAGATTTTTTTTTTCTCTCACCTTACACGTTTTCCCTCAGTATATCTCACTTATCTGTACCCTTAATGCTTCTCCTTTTATCCTCTCTGATCTTTTAGTTGTATATTTCTCCTGTGCTTTCCTTTTATAACTGTTGTCTCTTAGGGTTCTCAAAACAGAACTTGGTTATTGGTCCGCGCTCAGGTTTTATTTGCCCTTTTTAATATATTTCGTCTTAGATGGCTTCCGCCGGGTGCTTTCCTATTCTCTTTTGCCACCCCTAGAATTCCTTCCTAATTCTTGGAGAGAAGAAAGTTCTTGGAGAGAAGAAAGAAAAAAAACAGAAAGAGAGAAGAGGGAGGGAAAACAAAGTCAGCTTTAACATTGTCTGGGCTACTAGGAATATGCAGCATGAATGACCAAATTTTGTTGCAATGTTTTCCTAATTATGCAGCAAAAAATGCAAATTATGCGGCACATTCTCGGACAGTATCCTTGTCATCCATTTTAGCTAGAAAGAACATTTTGTATGAAATCAAATAGTGTAAATGATGTGGGCTAACTAGAACGTATGCCCCTACCATGCCTAGTGTTGTCATCAGTGATGCCGTTTGGGATGTTATCAGTGATGTCATCAGTGATGTTATTGAACGTGTCATGACTGATGCAGTCTGTGAGGTCATAAGCAGAACATGGTGGGGGCACAAGTTCTAGTTAGCTTAGTAAACTATAACCGGTGAATTTTAGTGTTTTTTAGTTTAAAATGTTACGTTTTAACTGATATTTTCACCTAACTATAGGATCCTTTAATCTGTGTTTTTTCAGTGAATTTAAATTTAAGTAAGATATTATTACAATACCTAACTATACCGCCACTTGAACATTTGTTTTTTTCAGTGGCCTTCTAGGTTTTTCTTTAAACGTAAAGTAAGATCTTCTTACCATACCCAACCCCTCGTGTATGGCCAAACCTTCGCAACACATGGCATTTGCTGTATGGAGTGGGCGCGGGGCCTGATCTGTGGCCAGTCCCTGCGCATCCCCTGCCCCATGCGATGAACCCCCACCACCCGTAACCTATGGCCGTGAGCAACATCGGTTTGGGGGCAGGTTTTGGGTCCGGGGAGGGTCCTTGTGAGACCCCCTGCACAAGGTCTAGGGGATCAGGGTAACCCCTAATATCCTTTTTTCTAAAAAAAAACCACAGGGAACCAAATCCTCAATCAATGATATGATTTAGCATGTCATTTGTGATGTAATATGTGCAGGCATAAGCAGTGCATGATGGGTGGAAGTTATAGTTAGTTCACTAACTGGTGAATTTCAGTGATTTTTTGTTTTTTTTATGTTAGCTCATGCCCTATTCCAACACCTACCTATAACATCACTTTAACCATTGTTTTTTTTTAAACCTAAGATTTTAATCCAATTCTTTCTTTACTTCATTAAAACAAATAGGCTCACGTGCTCCCACCTTACGTCTTTGCTCACAACCGGTGGTGGCCACTTCAGTCTCAGTCTTGACCCTGCTCCAATGGGAACAGTCCTGCCAGGACTGGTGGAATGGTGTGCAAAAATAATGATGAACAGGTTTCGCCCTTATTATGGCTCATCAGTCAGGTATACCTTGGTTACAGTGGCAAAGTGTGCACGGGACCCACATCTGGACATACCTGCAGGGCCAGACTGGGAACCGAAACAGGCCCTGGCAAATTGTTTGCTAGGGCCGGTTCCGGCCGATTTTGTTACAGGGGGCCGATATTGCCGGCCCCTGGTAACAAAAACGGCCCCCCCAGGGGCCCAAAACCAGCCCTCACCCTGGCGGCCCACCGGGGAAACGCCCGGTTCCCGCTACGGCCAGTTCGGCCCTGCATACCTGTCCCACTTAGGTTGCCAATCTGAAGTATACAAAAAAGTGATGGATGGAATGCATGAATTATTCTCAGCCACTGGTAATTACTCTGGCCACATCCCAGTTCATCCTTATTTTGTGATTAGAGTGAAACCGGTCCTGGGTTGCTTGTGTTATGGTTCAGAGGACGTGGCGTGGCGTATCTGACATTTACGGGGGGCGTGCGTGTAAAATAATATAAAAAAATAAAACTTACAGAACGCGGCGACGTCCTTGTTCCAGACCTCTTCTTTCACTGACACAGGAACCAGAAGCTGGAACCCCCATGGCCAATCCTGGAGCTGCTCTCACCCGCCTGAGAGCAGCAGTAGGATTGATGGGAGCGGCCTCACATGGTGCTCCACAGCTCTCTGGAGGTTTTGGCTTACTCTAACTCAAATGTCTTAAGACAGCTGGGTTAGGGATATTTAAAGTGCGCATGTGTGGCTGGTCGTTGCAAGACGGGCGGCCAAGAAGACATGTGCACTTTAAACAGTACAAAACCAGTACACCCTCCTCTCTGCTGCTGTCACTTAGCAGCGGCCCTGCCCCCGTCCTGACGCTCGGCTCAGGATGAGGGATGTAAAATATAATGGTAGTTACTTATCATTTCATTATTCATCTCTGGGGCTTTGGGGGGATTTTTAAGTGGGACGACGCTCCTCCGCTCAAACGGAGGAGCCGCCTCTGGTGGCCTGGCAGTTCGGGCTGGACTGTTGCTATTGGAGCTGGGTCGAAACTCATTTGCCTATGGCTTGGTCTAAATTGAGGTGGCATGGTGTGCAAAATAACAAAGTACTGGGATGCGGCTCGAGTGATTACCAGTGCCTGAGATTAATTTAAGCATCCCCGCCATCACTTATTTGCATACGTAAATTAGTTTGGTGGAAATGTACCTGTACTCTCTCTGTCGCGCTCTTTTACGCTCACTCTCCTTCTCTCTCGGTATAACAACTGAGCACAACCACTGTAGAAAACTGGCCATGCAAATTCTGATGGAGCGAGATGCAAATTTAGAAGGAAAATCCCTATGCCACTCAGAGCCCAGGGCCGGCTTTAGCGCTGGTGGCGCCCGGTGCGACAATCATTCTTGGCGCCCCCACACCCCATGACCGCCTCCTCGGATTCCCTCACTACCATGGGGCAAAAGTGCCCCTCATCGCTCCAATCACAAGTTATTGCTAAACACAGCGCCCCCCGTCCACAGGTCGGCGCCCCCTCCACAAGTCAGCACCCAGTGCGGCTGCACCGTTCGCACGGCCCTAAAGCCGGCCCTGCAGAGCCTTGAAACCATCGAAGACCTAGAATAAACCTCCAAGTGACAACAGCACCCATGGGAAAGATAAAGTGGAGAAAAACACAAGGCAGCGCTCGAGGACCTCTCCAAGATAACTGTTTCACCTCTTGACTCTAAAGGTGCCTTTAGTGGTCTAACTACATTTTATGTCTAAAAAGTAATATAACAAAAAAGTTTTTTTAGAATCTTCACTACTAATACAGGAATCCCTCTAAACAGTCTAGGGACAGATAGTGCATGTTTCTCACCTAACACATCCCACTTCACCACTTGTGTTTTAGTGATAGAAATCCAACAGATGTGGTACAATCCTGAAGGAATAAACACAAATGTAGCACTGAATAGTGAGTCGTGCAAATACTCACAATTCTACTATGCGAACCCTCCCTGGAACCCAGTAATACCGAATTACAGACTCTTTCTGGCAGCCAACAGTGAGTAGGAATGACTTCATTCCTACAGAAATAGCTAATAAAACCAGAAGCAAATGACACAAAACAAGTCTTTAGAAAATAGTACTATCACTCGTAAAAATGGTATCCAATAGGAAGAAGACTAGTTTTAGTTAGTCTTTTCTTGTTTCCTGATACTAAATGACAAGGTCCATTTACAGTCTTTTCTTCCTTTTATGCAGTATTGGAAAATATCCACAAAGACAAACAAATCGTGGAATTCAACTGCAGGACGCGGACTACAATCCACTTGTATTTGTAGGCACGCATCTTACCAAACAGAAGAATAGCCGGCTGTTGGTAAGTGTTTCTTTGTACCCTGTGTCGCCACAGGCATATGGAGGACAAAACGCCTTCCAGAAGCAATCAAAGAAACGGGTTACAGGCAGCAGCTCAGAAGCAGTAGTGTAAATATCCCGCAAGCCTTTCTACTGGTAGCAGCCCTGCAGCAAGAAGGCCGAAAACAGAAAGGAAACAGTCAAGAAAGCTAAGTCCGTCAGTATGACTCTTAAGTGGCTGCGTGGAGTGACATTAAAGGAGTAATGCATAATGGTAGCCTCCGCTCTTGTAATGAAATTCATGTGTCATAAGAGAAATCAATGGACAGGCCCCAACTGGCTCCTTAGCGTGGCCTTTGTGCTGCTGCGCTCGAGAACCTGGCTATGATCAACGTGGCTTCCGGAAGGTGTGTGGCCGCAGGAGAGCCACGGAACACTAGACCACATCTCCTGCGAAGACCCCATTCCTCACTTCCTGGTTATTGGCTGCGCCGCGTGCCCGAGACTGGGCCGCTTGGCTGTAACCATGACACTTGGTCTCCTGCTCTTTCCTCAGTCTATCATTCTCTGGCCTCTCTCATGTGCACTGTTTTACCCACTTCCTCTCTCATCTCTCTATATCTGTCATTCTCTCTCTCTCTGCTGTTCTTTCTCCCCCTCTTTTTCTGACTCTGTCAATGTCTCTCTCTCTCTTTCACTCAGTCTCTCCCCATCTCTCTGTCTTTTCTCTCTCTCTCTTTTTCTGACTCTGTCAATGTCTCTCTCTTTCACTCACTCTCTCCCCATCTCTCTGTCTTTTCTCTCTCTCTTTTTCTGACTCTGTCAATGTCTCTCTCTTTCACTCACTCTCTCCCCATCTCTCTGTCTTTTCTCTCTCTCTTTTTCTGACTCTGTCAATGTCTCTCTCTTTCACTCACTCTCTCCCCATCTCTCTGTCTTTTCTCGCTCTCTCTTTTTCTGACTCTGTCAATGTCTCTCTCTTTCACTCACTCTCTCCCCATCTCTCTGTCTTTTCTCCCCCTCTCTTTTTCTGACTCTGTCAATGTCTCTCTCTTTCACTCACTCTCTCCCCATCTCTCTGTCTTTTCTCCCTCTCTCTTTTTCTCTCTCTCTGCCTCTATGTATGATTTATGCTGGGATTGTTCCTAAGAAGCGTCCACAGAATAATCCTTCCTTATTTATTTTTCAGGTGAACACTGGAAGGGTCTCAACATCACAGGGAAGTGTCCCAGTATAAGTCTCTGGTGGAAGTTGCAGCCTCTTCCATATGGTCCAAGCACACTTTCCTGTGTCTCAAACATGTGATGCAGTCATGCTCTTGTAAGAAGGCCCATCTTATGAAGAATGGAAGAGGTGACAAGAGCCTTTCTAAACCCAGAATCACACCTTCCACAGACGCAAGACCAGGTCACCCATGCAGCACAGAGACCTTTTAGAAGCAAGAATACCAAAAGTATCCACGCAAAGGCCAGGCCCACCCAAGTTCACACAGCACAATAAGCACAGGTTAACTTGCAAAAATGGGGCTTCAAATATGTGTTCCTTAACCTTATACGTATAGGTGGAGTTAAGAATAGTAAAGCTTTACTTAACTATATGTACTTACCTTCACCATATTTGGTAGTCTATGTTCTGGCTATGATTCTTTTGTAGCACAATTTTTATAACTCAGTATTGTGGTGGTATACCCATCCGTAGAGATACCAATGACGCTCCTGAAACTCAAAACCAGACTTAGGGCCTGGCTTAGATCTTGGCGGACGGGTTACTCCGTCACAACGGTGACGGATATCCCCTTTCACCAAAATATAAATCCCATTATATCCTATGGGATTTATATTTTGACGTACGGGATATCCGTCACTGTTGTGATGGAGTAACCCGTCCACCAAGATCTAAATCAGACAACAGGATGTGGGAGCACACCGCTGACCTCTCAGGCAAGGTTCGCCCCTGGCATTCTGGTAAATGCAGTCTCTTGTAGCTCGCTCCGATATTTTCGAGTGTTTCGCCAAGGTTGGCGCAGATAGTGCTGATCTCTAGACACGTGTTTCTGGTTTATTAACCGTCATCATTAGAGAATACAGTCTTATATTTTGGGGTTTGCTGAGTAGGCTGCCAAACATTATATCAGGTCCGGTACCTCTCACTGGCGCGCAGGTGCTTCATCCACAAGCTCGTCAGCTCAATGACTCACGGGAGTACTTTAAATAGACAACAGGCCCTTAGAAACCAGGACTGGTGAGGAAGGACCTGCCTTCACTCTGGCAGAGGGCTCGTCCTAAGTGGATGTTATGCAGGGTCTTTTAAAGATCTAAGAATGAGATCTATCAGGCCCTGAATATCGGAACTCAGTATTGAATTGTTTTGCTCATTGGTCCTCACCATGCTGTGCATCAAAGACCTGGAGAAAAAGCCCTAAACATCATTTTAGTGTCTACTCGGCCACAGGTTTGTGCATAAAAATGCAAGGGTTTTGCTTGCTCAAGGATACTGTATAAAGCATTTTGCATGGTTTCTGATTAAAAAGGGGTATATGTGTGTGTGCTGTGTGTTTCTATGTGTGAAGCTGTTTTAAAAAGAAGCCCCGTAGGTAGACAGCACTCCACGAGGGACCCAAGGCCAGCTACAGCCACCTTCAATTGGTGTCTACAACTGGAACCTTCTGTTTCCAGGGCAGTGCTCTGTGGTGTTCTGGAAGGTGGAATAGTCTGGATAATGGAAGATGTTCTTCTGTAGCTGGGGTGCTGGCCCACCTGAGGGTGACATTGCCTGACAAGAAGATAGGCTTGTCTTCTGAAAGTACTGTGGTGGACATATGAAGAGTCCGGTCAGCGGCATCACTTGAGTGCAGGAGGCCATGTGGCCGCAGAGTCCAAGGAAGGATCTTGCAGGAAGCTTGGCACCTGCCTGAAGATGAGATCAAGCTGCAGTGATGGGAGAAGGAACCTCTCTGCTGGTGGCAAGGCCATGGCCATGGTGGTGCCCAGGTGCGTCCTAACCAAGGTGAGCTTGCAAATGAGTAAAAAGCAACATGGATCTTGTTACTTGGACACCGCCCTTTGGAAATCCTAGTGTATGGCCCATCTGTGGGTGAGTCCGTAAGCAAGGATGTACATTTATAACCCTGTATGTATGACTTGACTGCTATCCGTACAGTGCTCTGACTGTTCATGCTATATAAAACTCCTCAAATAAATAAATAAAGCACCTGGTTGGATGATACACCACCTTTGAGCCATGCAATTTCTGAACCCATTGAGAATGAGATCAAGTCAGTGGTATTTAAACTACTAACAGCAGCCAATCAAACCAATCTGCAGGGACTTACACCTGCCTCAGCTGTGGAAGAGGCACAGCGCCTCTTCGATGTGACTGCCTCTATGTGGCTTTTGTAGCAACAGTTAAGAAGCATTGAGAGAGGCATCATTCAGCTTCTGCTGTCCACTCACATGGACACTAAGAACGGGGCGGTGGTGGGAGTGGGCCAGTGATGGGAAGCAGGATGGGGCTGATCAGAGACAGAGGGGACTGGCTGATCTGACAGGTGGTGGGATGGGATTTGTCAGATGCCGTGTGGGACAGGCTGGTCAGAGACACTGTGGGACAGGCTGGTCAGAGACACTGTGGGACAGGCTGGTCAGAGGCAGTGGGGGGACAGGCGGGTCAGAGACAGTGGGGGGACAGGCGGGTCAGAGACAGTGGGGGACAGGCGGGTCAGAGACAGTGTGGGACAGGCTGGTCAGAGACACTGTGGGACAGGCTGGTCAGAGACAGCTTGTGGGAGAGAGTTGGTCAGGGACTAAGTGGGACAAAACAATTTTACAAAAAAAAATGACAAAACTAAACAAGCATTGGCAAACTCAAGACGCTGGCAACCAAAACCAGAACTACTCACTTTGCCAATGCTTGTTTTGTCTTGGCAAGAGTGGTGGAAAAAGGAATCTCTTGGGAAACAGGTTTGCAAGATGGTGTTCAGAAAACGAGCTAATTATGAGTGCTCTTTCCTGAAGCTTTCCATGGCAAAAGCCCTCACACGCCGACGGTGTGGCAGGGCCTTACACAGCAAGTGTTCCCTGCCTACTATCATTGTTGCTTCTCCACACTGTGGGACATATTTACCATTACTTCATGCAGCGCAGGAAACTACCTTGCTGTATGAAAGGTAAAGGGCAGGAATGCGCTGTATTTAACATCATGCGGTGCATTCCTGTCCATTCCGTGCGCTGGCGCACTTTTGGCTTCCTAGCACCAACACAGGTAACCTCGCACCATGGAGCACGGGTGCCTGCGTTATAAGCAGGATTGTTTATGTGCAGGAAGGGACTCCTTCCTGCACAAAAACAATCCTTTGAGGCATTATCCTCTTTCTGTGTGCGCTGCAGAATAGAATGCAGCACACATAGAAAGAGGAAAAAACGAGGAGAAATAAAGATATTTCTCCTCGTTGTGCTTCACCCGGGGAGGCGTAGCAGTTTGATGCATTCTCAGGTCTACCAGTAACGGTAAATCTGAGAATGCGCCAAAATCCATGGGTGGATGCGTGGAAACACTCATGTTCCACCCATGGAGCGCCTCCCTGGGGCAGAGTAACGCAATGCAGTGATTTGCGCTGCGCTGCGTTGCGCTGCGATGCGTTGCGCTGCGATGCGTTGCGTTGCTCTAGATTTATCAAGCCATGCAAGGTCATGTATGGCGTGGTGCACGGGTAACGCAATTGCTTGGTAAATATGCCCCTGAATCTCCACGGTGGAGCACAGCTCATATATCACATTAGGGAGGGTTCCCCTTGCTATGCGGACAAGGGTACTGTCCATATTTTTGCTGCGTGGCCCCGTGTATATCTCTACTCAGTGTAGGATCTACACCCAGGTGAATTGGTGTGATCCATACATCATGTGGGATATAGTGTTGGGTCCTCACCCACAGGTACCACCCGTGGCTTGCTTCATCATCAGACCACATCCCAAACACCTAGTGGGTAAGGGGGGGCTCACCGTGTTTGTAAGCGAAGCACTTACTATAGATGATTAGGGAATAAAATTAAAATTGCCTGCCGGATCCGATTAAAATTCTTTAATGTGTTGGTCCTTTGGCAAGGTTTAAAAACAAGGCGATGTTCTGAGGGTATATTGACCTCACCCCCACATCTGTGGTCGACATGTTTCAGCCGTTCAAGTGCCCTCTAGGTCAGTCGGCTTTCTTCAGGACCAGTAGTAATTGTCCCTATATCTCAAGGTTACCTATTGCACCTTTTTATTATAATTTATTCATACAGTGATGTGGTAAGGAATAAACATGCACGCAACTGATACAAACCATATTCCTTTGTTATAATCTATACTGAAATATAAACAGAAAATCATTGATCAAGATTCATATACATTACTATGTTCCATGTTTTTTCTCCCATGCTTTTGTAATGCTCTGCATGCACTCGCGTGGTTTCTCTCCCTCTATTTTAAGTCTTGTGTGTTTTAAAAAACATTTAAAAAGGCATGAAAGACATACAGTGACAATACATACACATGCTATACAACAGGCAATATTTGCTCATTTCGTTATTGTGGTTAAAATGTAATGCTCAATATCACCTACATGGCCTAAGGCTGTTTTAGGCTACATAGGGTGTTCAGGGGGACCGTCCTTGTAGTCACATTCTGTTAAAAACAAGCATTTGCAATGCAATTGGTCTCGCAGTTGTGAGAGTTTGAGCTATTGGCATTGTAAATGACAATGTTTTTTTTTTATGTGTTGGTTTTTAAAACATAAATAAAAGGCATTGTCATTTACAATGCCAATAGCTTAAACTCTCGCAAATGCGAGACCTATTGCATTGCAAATGCTTTTTTGGAGACAGTCTCACTAGAGGTCCGGAAGGGTCTCTGATGTCTGCCCTGGAGCAGGTCCCTGAAAGACATGGTTTACAGGGCTCTCTTTCTCGGTCCACCTCTGGGCCCAGCTCAGGTTTCGGTCTCACAGATAAAACATCTCTGCTCTGATGCTGACGGAAGCTTCCTTCACTAGCAGTGTAAAATCCAGGAGGCTAGCGTCCACGGTCCCACGGCACCATATAACAGGAAGGCCAGCACTAAAGTAAAGCCCATGGCATAGTAACATTTAAAATATGCACTGCACACAGGGTGAAGTGGGCTTGCATACTGGTGCATTAATTATAAAGTAAACTGTACTTACGTTATTAACCCGAAGTATAAAAGGATGCTGCGACCAGAAGTATGTGTACATGCCTCTGCAGCAGGCACTCAACCGACCTAGGAACCATACCCATGGTAAACTGTAAGCTTCTTTTGCAGATCACCGCCGTATGTAAATTTCTTGCACGTTTACCTCAAATAACTGCAAGGGCCAGGCTCTCCTGGGCCTATGTTGGGCACCCTCTACCACGGCTTCAGTGTTTGCTTTAACAGATAGAACCAGGGCTTTGAAGCGCCACACCAAATGCCAGTGTTATCTCGTCGAATTCCTGCTTCTTACAATAGAAAGCATTGAACGCGAGGCCGGGCATTCAATGTCTGTGGCCATAATTAAATACCTGCAGCGACTGATCGCTGTAATTAAAACTGTAATTAATCATAACATAAGACACAAAGGACTGCAGGGGCTGCCATTTAACCCCTTGTGGGCTATGCTTCGTCCGGGCGACCTCGACGCCAGCACATCTGGCAACGTTTAAAAGAAATTACAGCCGCACCTCCTAATTCTCACCAGTCCAGCAGCGCCAGGAAGTGGTTAACTTCTTAGTGGGCGCTATATTCTTTACTAAACCCGCGCACAAGCATCCCAGCGGTGACAGCAAGCAGAAAATCTAGGTGCTAAGATCGAGGGCATTTGTGGGAGATGGCGCAAGTGGGCTGCTCCACACCCTTCCTGCTACGAGCGCCTCAACACACCGAAACCTTGACTTGCAAACTGGGCCTCTTGTTCAGAAGGCTACCTCGCACAATGCACTGCTGCACGAGCACTTCTAAGGCATGACGCACACACCAAGGGTCCAGCAGCAGAGGGCACAGAGATGCCCCTACAATCAGCTAAACTGAGCCACGCGCACGTGACCAGAGGGCACGAAGATACAAATCAGCAACACCAACTCATGTGCACGTGAGGGAGTTTGGGAGAAACAATAAAAAATAAAAGGCAAATGTTTTGAAATTAGACTCCCGGCCCTTAAGTCAAATGAAGGGAACCGAATTGTAAATGAGGCATTATTACCTTGATACGATTAAGGCGGGTGCGTGCAGAGTGCGGAGCTACAATGCAAGCCGTGCAACAAGTTCCGGCGTCCCGCGAGTGCTGCGTGGGGCGGCAGGCCCCCCCTATGTGAAAGTGAAAGCGTGCTGCTAAATACAAAGAAGCAGCCGTCATTGCTGGTGTCCCGCGAGTGCTGTGAGGGGCGGCAGCCACTGTGAAAGTTTGCTGTTGAAGCTACCGATGTGGCGCAGCTTACACAGCTGCCGACCTTGTGCCTGGGGATCAGGGTTTCAGTCTCGGCGTGGGCTCTACAAAAAAAAGCACTCGAAAAAAAAAGTAAAAATAAATAAATAAACGGAGCGCGGTGTCCCTAAAGCGGGCGCCGCGCTCCGAGATAAAGTAAACCAGCACTGAAAAAAACAAGCGCGGTCCCGAAAGTGAAAGAGAACCGCGCTGCAGCCGGAGCATGGGGATCTCTTGTCTTTATGGGGCCATGTGTTTCTAATTAGAAACACATGGCCCCATAAAGATGAGAAAGTGCTTTGCGACAGACACAAAGCAGGCAAGCCAGTCCGGGTGGGCCGGCACAAAAAGCGAAAGGGAGGCAACCCAAACACCTAATTTCCAATGGCAGGCCATTAAAACCTTTGTTAAAAGGGCGTGTAGATCTCAGAGCCCTTATAAAGAGTCTTCTCTCAATTGCGGTACAATAATCATATTCCCTGGTAAGGCGATTCTTTTAAATTATTGAATTAGTTTTTGAGATAAGTTCCAAAGGCCCATACATACCGTGCCATTGTTTATAGCGTTTATAATTTATCCAAACTTACATGTCCTCACGGTCACATTTCTAGCTCCTCTTGCAACTCTGTGAATAAAATATAGTGACCATCTACAGAGATATCTCTAGTGTCGGTAACATATTTACACAGTGTCCTGACTCACGTGTTAATGGTGTTAACCTGTGTTCGAACTGTGCTTATATGGTGTTATATGTTCATGTTCTCATGGTATATTCCACCATGGTATTTCATTGTTGAGTCCAGATACTTGTGTGGAAAGTTTGTAAATCCATCGTTGCTCACTCTCAAAAAGGACTTTCTCTAGGTTTCTTGGTTCTGCCGTTACTTTTTCCAGGATCACCCATTTCAAATCTTGTATTGTATGTTTTTGTATCAGGTAATGTTCTGCCATTTTTGTTGTTGCCCATTTGCATCGTATGTTGCTTCTGTGCTCTCCTATTCTGATGCTAGCTTTTCTAGTTGTCATACCTACATATCGTAAGTTGCATGGGCATGTTTTCATGTATATGACGAGCTTTGTGTTACAATCAGTGTGTTTGCGAAGTTTCTATTTGAAGCGTAGGCCCAAATTAATTTCTTATAAAAGTGTTGTGAGGTGACATACACTGCAATGTCTGCATGGATAATGACCTTTAACATCCGGGAGACCTAGGGTATTTAAAATGGTGTTCTGTGGTTTATAGTTTTGTCTTGTTCTTGTATGTACCAGGGAATCTTTAAGACCTTTTTCTCTTTTATGGGAAAATAGGGGCTCATCCATTGTCTTGTGCCCACATTTAGTATGCCCCAGTTCCGTTTTATGTTTTTTTTGACGTGGTCTAATGCTATGTTATATGTTGCTACACATACTAAAGGGGGGGTCTTCCACCTCCCTTATGGAATTTTCCAGTAACACCTCTCAATTTTGGTTTATTGCTCTTTTATTTATTTTAGTTTTTTTGGATAATGCGTTCTGGATAGTTACCTGTTCTTAGTTTCTCTGCCAAAATCTCAGCTTGTTTGAAATTTGTTATTTGACTGCAGTTTCTGCGAAAATGTAGGAACTGCCCATAAGGTAGATTTTCCCTTAATGGGCGAGGGTGAAAACTGTCGAATCGCAGTAGATTATTTTTAGCAGTAGGTTTATGGAAGGTATCTGTTTGTAGTTTCCCATTTTCATGGAAAACTGGCAAATCAAGAAAAGTAAGTGTCTTATTACTCAGAGTGTGAGTGAATTTGAGATTATCGTCTTGATTATTCAACCATGTTATAAAGTTCAGTGCAGTCGTGGTGTCACCTTTCCATATGACGAAGATATTGTCTATGAAACGCTTCCAGGTTATAATGTGTCACCTGTGGGGGTTATTCTCATGAAGAATTTATTTTTCTCTAGATTATAAATGTACAGACAGGCTACACTTAAAGTGACGGTACTCCCCAAAGACGTTCCAAGGGTCTGCAAGAAGAGGGTCCCCTCAAATTCTAAAAAAACGTGTTAGTGGTAATGTGGCACATTCTATCACAAAATTAATCGGGGTAGTGTGGGTCCATTCTTCCCCTTCCAGTAGTTCTCTGATGACTTCTAAGGTGTCTTCTTGGGGTAGGCTTGTATAAAGACTTTCCACGTCAAGACTTAATAGTATGTTGTCTTTTTCATCAAATTCGAGATTGTTGATATGTGCGAGAAAGTCTTTAGTTACTTTAATGTAGGTTTCAGTTTTTTGAACAATTGGTTCTAATAAGTGATCACAAAATTGTGAGAGAGGCTCCTGTAATGATCCTATACCAGAGACTATTGTCTGCCTGGAGGGGGGGGTCACGATTTGTGTGGCTTTTGGGGAGGGTATAAAAATATGGTATTCTGGGATTCGTATTTCTTAGGAATTCTCCCTCTGGTTTACTAATCCACATTTCACATTCTGCTTCCTCAACAATATGTTGATTTCTGTCTTTAGTGCGGAGGTTGGGTCACCATCCGGGACCTGATACTTCTGCTCATCAGCAAGTGACCTAAGGCATTCACTCCTGTATGCCTCGGTGGTCTGCAGCGCAACCCCTTCGCACTTACTGGTGGGTTTTATCGGGATTTCTTTGTCATCCTGTAATTCCTTCAACGCCAACCTTTCTGCGTTACTTAGGTTTTGAAATTTACGTATCGAATTAGGATTTAGTTTTTCAACTTCTGTGTAGATGTCTTTTTCAAAAGTTATGATTGCAACTGGTGTTATGTGTGTTGGGGAAAAAAAGTAGATTTTTTGCGCAGGCCTGAGCCAGATGTGTCTCCTGTTTGTTCTTGTTCCCCAAAATGGGATTTTAGCCGCAATTTGTGAAAAATGTAGCCAGTTCACAGTGCAGATGCAATTTGTCAAAACCCGGTGTGGGGACAAATCCCAACCCTCTGTTTAACACTGCTATCTGTGTTGAAGTCAGGGTTTTGTTTGTGTATCAGGTTGTTGACGTGCTGGGCCCCTGTGGTGGGTGAGTCATGCTCCGTGTTGTCACTTGTAAGTCCTCTGTCTCCCAATGTACCCTGTGATCTTATCTTCTTCTGCCCCTTTGGCCCTGTCCTCTGCCTAACAAAGGCGGGTGTTGGTTGCTTGCAAATTGTGTTGGTATCATTGGATTATAAGGAGGGCCCTGTGGCATCAAAGGTTGACCAGGTGGCTGAAAGGGAGATTGAAAGAACTGGGGCATAGTTGGGTAGTTGTACCCTTGCCAGGGTCTTCCCCATGGCCTTCTCCTATCTCTCTGTTAGTTCCCTCTTTTACGGGCATTGTTGGTAGACCATGAATAAGAATCTGTAGACCCTCATCAGATGAGTTTGTCCCTGAGAAGTCTGAGTTCGTATCTGTCAGTATCGCATAATCTGGTGAGGAATATTTACTGAAGGGAAATTTCTTTACGTCTTTCTGCAGTTTTTACAATTTTTGACTGGGTCAGGTACTCTTTGTATTCGTCTCTTTGTTTATTTCGTCTAATCTTTTTTTGGAAACTGTAACAGTTGCTTTCATTGCTCCCTCGCTGGTTTGTATGTCTACTAGAATTGCTTCCAACAGCCTCTGTGTGGTTTTTATTATTAGAATGAGCCAGTCTTGTCTGCAATGCCAAACTATCTGGCCCCATTCTCTTCGGAATGTGGCATCTTCCAAAAATATCATAGGGACGTTATTAACCAGTAATCCTCTCGAACCTGCGTTCGCTCTCAGGTATTCAGTCATTATTATCCCATGTAAAATGTCTCTCATTCTGTTTCTTTATTCCTCTGTCAGAATATCCCAATCCTGGGTTTGCGCGATTCTTTGGGTAACATTACTGTCTGTTGAGTGTGAGGGACCTGCTACTATTTGGTTCACATCTTCGTCCGTAAAGGTTAAACCAAAGTTTTCCGCCATGATGATGATCGTGTTTAGTGCTTAACCCACCCACACAAGTGAGGTACCATTTTTCTCGGAAGACGTTGGGAAATGCGGGCTGGGTGGAATTTTGTGGATCCACACAGATTCCACAACTTTCCACCACAGAAATGTGAGGAAAATGTGTTTTATTGACAAATTTTGAGGTTTGCAAGGGATTCTGGGTAACAGAACCTGGTGAGAGCCAGACAAGTCACCCCATCCTGAATTCCCCTGGGTGTCTAGTTTTAAAAAATGTATAGGTTTGCTAGGTTTCCCTAGGTGCTGGCAGAGTTAGGGTTCAAAATCTAGAGCTAGGCACTTCTTAAAAAAAGGGTCCGTTCTCACTGTGAAAATGTGGTGAGTCCACGTTGCGTTTTGGGCCATTTCCTGCCTTGGGCCCTAGGCCTACCCACACAAGTGAGGTACCATTTTTCTCGGAAGACTTTGGGGAACGCGGGGTGCATGGAATTTTGTGGATCCACGCAGATTCCAGAACTTTCCACCACAGAAATGTGAGGAAAATGTGTTTTTTTGTTTACAAATTTTGAGGTTTGCAAGGGATTCTGGGTAACAGAACCTGGTGAGAGTCAGTCAAGTCACCCCATCCTGGATTCCCCTGGGTGTCTAGTTTTCAAAAATGTATAGGTTTTCTAGGTTTCCCTAGGTGCCGGCAGAGCTAGAGTTCAAAATCTACAGCTAGGCAGTTTGCAAAAAAAGGGTCCGTTTTCACTGTGAAAATGTGGTGTGTCCACGTTGCGTTTTGGGCCGTTTCCTGTCGCGGGCACTAGGCCTACCCACACAAGTCAGGTACCATTTTTCTCGGAAGACTTTGGGGAACGCAGGGCGGGGAGAATTTTGTGGATCCACGCAGATTCCAGAACTTTCCACCACAGAAATGTGAGGAAAATCTGTTTTTTTTAACAAATGTTTAGGTTTGCAAGGGATTCTGGGTAATAGAACCTGGTGAGAGCCAGTCAAGTCACCCCATCCTGGATTCCCCTGGGTGTCTAGTTTTCAAAAATATATAGGTTTGCTAGGTTTCCCTGGGTGCCGGCAGAGCTAGGGTTCAAAATCTACAGCTAGGCACTTTACAAAAAAGGGGTCAGTTTTCACTGTAAAAATAAAGTGTGTCCATGTTGCATTTTGAGCCGTTTCCTGTCGCGGGCACTAGGCCTACCCACACAAGTGAGGTACCATTTTTATCAGGAGACTTAGGGTAATACAGAATTGTAGAGCAACTGTTATTACCTATTGACTTTCGATGCATTTCTGCCTTCCAAATGAAAGACAATGTGTAAAAAAGAAGTCATTTTGAAAAATGACCTGTAATTCTCATGCTAGTATGGGTACTCACAATTTCGGAAATGTGCAAATATCTACTGTTTCTAAACTCTATATTTTGTTACAATTTCAGAAATACATAGGTGTCTTTCATACCGATTTTTCCATGTATATATTTTTCCAAATTAATTGCTATATACCCGGTACATAATAAAAAACCATTGCAAGACGCTGCTCGGTTATTGGCTCTGGGCTCGTCGGGTTCTTGGTGAACCTACAAGTCCTATATATCCCCACAACCAGAAAGGTCCAGCGGATGTAACGGTATATTGCTTTCAAACAGCTGTCATAATTAGAAGAAGTTACAGGTGAAAACGTTGGCACAAATGGCTGTTTTTTTCAACTAATTTTCAATTTTTCCTATATTCAACGGTTAGTTTCTATAAAGAAACCTTGAAGGATCTACACAAATGACCCCTTGCTGAATTCAGAATTTTGTCTACTTTTCTAAAATGTATAGCTTTCCAGGATCCATTATTGATTTTATACCCATTTCTACCATTAACTGGAAAGAGGTTGAAAGCACAAAAAATAGCAAAAATAGGCTATGTCCCAGAAAAATGCCAAAACTGTGTAAAAAATTTTGGTTTTCTGACAAAAGTCTGCTTGTCCCTGAAATCTGGGAAGATGGTGATTTCAGCACCACAACCCCTTTGTTGATACCATTTGCAGGGAAAAACCAGACGCTTTCATCTGTAGCCCTTTTTCCAAAAAAAAACAAAATTTAGCTATATTTTGGCTAATTTCTGAGTCCCCTCCAGGGGAATCCACAAACCCTGGGTACCTTTAGAATCCCCATGATGTTGGAAAAAAAGGACGCAAATTTGGCGTGGATACCTTATGTGGTAAAAAAGTTACAGGGGCCTAAGTGCGCACTACCCCAAATAGCCAAAAAAAGGCTTAGCACAGGGGGGGGAAAGGCCTAGCAGCGAAGGGGTTAAAAAGGCATGAAAGACACACAGGGACAATACATACCCATACTATACAACATGCATAGAATGGAAAGAGTCCATGAATATGGTCTGTAACGCTGCTCTCATGCTGTAAGAGTAGCGCTTGTGCCATTTCTCCACCCAGCTGTACAATACAGCTGGGTTGGAGAAATCAAAGTGCGCTCGTCTGTTTAGCCAACCTAAGACGGCCGCCAAACTGACATGGGCACTTACAAGTGCCCTCCACACCTCCTCCCTGTCCCTGCGCTGTCAAGAGCGGATTGCCTGGCCCCGCCCTAGACTCAGCAGCATCGACTGCCAGTGAAAAATAAAACAATAATAACATTGTTTTATTATTGTTTTCTTTTTTAGTGGGGCGACGCTCCTGCGCCATTACGGAAGAGCCGCCGCTTTATAAAAGTGGGACCTAAACCACCCCACATTGTTCCGGTTCCAAGTCCTTCAAGGCCAAGGAAGTGAACGCTCCGCAGGGTACTTAAAGGACTGCTGTGTGACCAGGGCTAGCGTCTGTAGACAGAGGTGAGGGGTATCACCTGAAGTCTGCACTTTGTGCTGTAGGAGCTGAGGTTCTGCCTGAGGGCCCTGAAGCCTGCCTGCTGAGACAGGGAAGGATTCTGCCTGGCCCTACAGGAGGACAGACTGTCCAGAGGAAGCAGCCAACCATGTTCTTGGGGCTGTGGGAACTCCAGAGGAAGCGGTCTATTGAAAGCAATCTCGGAGTCACCCATGCTGTACAGGGTCCCCCAGGTCCCTCCTAGCCGATTCATGGAAGGGATGGGTATGCATACATCACCTGGTCGGACCGATCGGGCTGCAACTGCAGTACGATGATGTCCGTCTGATCGGGGCTGTGATTGCCTAATTTGACCAGTCGGGCTGCAACTACAATACAAATGGCCTCCGCCTGATTGAGGCTGCAGCTGCCATACAATGACATCAGCCTCATCAGGGTTGCAACTGCTGTATGACCTCATTGGCCATACTGGTACTGCAACTGCTTAACTGGCCAGGTCGGAGCTGCCACTGCCATGCAACATCCGTCCGACCAGAACAACATCTTCCAGCTTAGCCCGGGCAGGGCTACAACTGCAGGGCGACATCAGCCCGCTTGCCCTGCACTGGCTGTGGGATGACATTGACCCGCCAGGGGCTGCCTCTGCTCTTCATGCTTGGGATGCTCCATCGTAAAGACTGAGCCACATGGATGTGTCCTCAGAGGCCAAGTCACACCTGGCTCACGCCCCAGGTTTGTTGTTGCTGACCGTGTCTCGACCACTGTAAGGATTTCAAAGTGCTGGCATATATTCCAGGGAGAGCACAACAAACTGCTGCATGCCCACTAGATCACTAGTGGGTCACCAGGGGTGGGTTCAGTGCAGAATGGGGAATCAGTGGGTATAGCCCCACAAGGGGAAGATGTCACGAGGGTCACTGAATTGTACCTTAAAATTACGTAGTATTTAGTACCACTGTGTGACTTTCTTTTTCTTAAAAGAGAAGCACTAGGCAGGACATTGAAGTTGTTTTTCTTTTGGTTGACTGTTGAGTTCTGAGCTTGTACACCACCAAACTAGCCCTCTGATCACTTGTGACCACTAGCCCTCTCTACCCTGAGAGCAGTCGCAGCTGCTAATTGGAAGCAGCAGTGGGGCGGGCTGGGGGGGGAAGGGGCGGGGGGATCGGGTTAAAAAAAAAATCACTTACATCCCGGCCGGGCAGCTGTCTGGCCGCCACCACCTCTCCTGCGTCCTCTTCCTGGCTTCTTAGGGGAAACAGGAAGCAGGAAGCACCAGGGCTTCCACGCTCCCCGCAGCCAATCACAACGCTGTGATTGGTCTGAGCGCCGTGACACAGCACTCAGCCAGGGGCTGGAGGGGTGGGCAAGTTCTCCATGCAGGCTGTAATGCAGTCTGCTTGGAGAACGGGGAAAGTGCGCTTGACTGTTTTGGGCGGCCTGAGGGGCCGGCCAAACAGTCATTGCGCACTTAGGAGGGTTCTACCACTCCTCCCATGCTCTGCAGCCCCCCCCCCCGTCACGCAGAACTGCCGCAGCAGGAGGACAAAATAAAATTATAATAACATTACGTTATCATTTTATTTTTTCCTTTCTTTTACTGCTTCAAGGCAGCGGAGGGGCCGCCACTGCCTGAGAGTTATGGGCGAAAAGGGCTGCACTTGGCCCAGATTGCACCCCCATAGTGGGGTGGATGTCAGGACACCAGTGGCAGACACCCTCAACCGCCACGGCTGCCCCCGCCTGCCCCGTGGTCCTTTGAGCGGGTGCGACAGATGCTCAATCTCATTGGAGCACAGGATTCTGAAGGTCCTACACACTACGGGTGCCCGGAGGGGCCACTGTTCCTTCTGAGTAGAGGCAGCTTTCTGCAGATCCAGACCCCACGCACCTGATGTTTCTCTCACCTCAACAGAGCTCCAGCCGGATGGGAAGACAAGATAAGTCTCCATGAGGCGACTCGAGTCAGAGAGAGGCAAACCTTCCAGGGCGATAACCAAACTGGAATAGAAACGTAGAGAAAAGGATCAGTCATTGAGGAAGGACCGCCCCTCACTCACTGAGTACCCTAAGCTCCACTCTGGAAGGATGGGGAAATGGGAGCAGGAGATAAGCACAAGCAAGTGAAAGAGGCCCGTGCTCAAGTTCTGCCTACACCAGAGAAGGCTGCAGGATGGACCCCTTGATAAACCAGGGGGTCCATGGACAGGAGACCTCATCCTGTGGAAGATGAGCCTGTCACCGGGATCACCTTGACCAGCAGTCCTCACTAAACTAAGGGTATAGCGGGTAAAGGTAGAAGGGAAGACCAGCTGGGTAACATTCTGGTTGCAGAAGATAAGTGGGCTGGACTCGCATTCTGCACTTGAGGTGAAGAGAGCAGTTAGTCCAGAAGCCTGCCCATCAGATGAAAGGTGTTGCAACCCCCACCAAGTCTCATGGTTGAATCCCATCTCTGCCAGTCTTGAGGAAGAGTCCAATGCGAGACTCGGAACAGGATCACTCACAAAGCATGTGAACGTCTGTATGAGCCCCCCCTGGCGGCCGACCTGGTAAATAATGCTTGTATCTGCTCGGGTGATAGAGTCGAATTGGAAGCCCAAATGTCAATATCTTGAACCCTGCTAGTGGGAAGAAGGTGACGTGTGCAAATGCGATTAAAACTCCGGCTCCTAAAAGCCTGCTCTTCAAGCCGCTGCACCAAACATATCAGATACTTCACGAGAGGTTATGAGGCAAAGGGAGATGCACGGATGTGTGTCACAGGGTTGAGGGGTTTTAAAGTCAGGACTATTTATTCTTTTGTCATTTAAGGCCATCTTCTCCCACGCTGTGTGCATCATGGTGCCCTTTTCATGCACTGTGAATGGGTTTAATATAGTCTTTTAAGCTAGAGTCAATGGGAAGGGTGAATGGATATTTCAGAAAGATGAAACGGAGTTAATGTAGTGTGGGAAAATCGATTCAAGAAGGATGAATCAAGAATCAGTGGAGCAAAAAGCAAAATAATTGTGAAAGTCAGTTGTGAGTCAGTGGAGCAAATGGAAAACTATCCAAAAAAGATGAGCCAGTGAATCAGTTGAGCGAAAGAATTGCTAACCGGGAAAGATGAGCCAGTGAGTCATTGGAGCCAATGAAATACTAACCAGGAAAGATGAGCCAGTGAGTCAGTGGAGCGAATGAAATACTAACCAGGAAAGATGAGCCAGTGAGTCAGTGGAGCCAATGAAATACTAACCAGGAAAGATGAGCGAGTGAGTCAGTGGAGCGAATGAAATACTAACCAGGAATGATGAGTCAGTGAGTCAGTGGAGCGAATGAAATACTAACCAGGAAAGATGAGCCAGTGAGTCAGTGGAGCGAATGAAATACTAACCAGGAAAGATGAGCCAACGAGTCAGTGGAGCGAAACAAATACTAACCAGGAAAGATGAGCCAGTGAGTCATTGGAGCGAATGAAATACTAACCAGGAAAGATGAGCCAGTGAGTCAGTGGAGCCAATGAAATACTAACCAGGAAAGATGAGCGAGTGAGTCAGTGGAGCGAATGAAATACTAACCAGGAATGATGAGCCAGTGAGTCAGTGGAGCCAATGAAATACTAACCAGGAAAGATGAGCGAGTGAGTCAGTGGAGCGAATGAAATACTAACCAGGAATGATGAGTCAGTGAGTCAGTGGAGCGAATGAAATACTAACCAGGAAAGATGAGCCAACGAGTCAGTGGAGCGAAACAAATACTAACCAGGAAAGATGAGCCATTGAGTCAGTGGAGCGAATGAAATACTAACCAGGAAAGATGAGCCAACGAGTCAGTGGAGCGAAACAAATACTAACCAGGAAAGATGAGCCAGTGAGTCATTGGAGCGAATGAAATACTAACCAGGAAAGATGAGCCAACGAGTCAGTGGAGCGAAACAAATACTAACCAGGAAAGATGAGCCATTGAGTCAGTGGAGCGAATGAAATACTAACCAGGAAAGATGAGCCAACGAGTCAGTGGAGCGAAACAAATACTAACCAGGAAAGATGAGCCAGTGAGTCATTGGAGCGAATGAAATACTAACCAGGAAAGATGAGCCAACGAGTCAGTGGAGCGAAACAAATACTAACCAGGAAAGATGAGCCAGTGAGTCATTGGAGCGAATGAAATACTAACCAGGAAAGATGAGCCAGTGAGTCAGTGGAGCGAATGAAATACTAACCAGGAAAGATGAGCCAGTGAGTCAGTGGAGTGAATGAAATACTAACCAGGAAAGATGAGCCAGTGAGTCAGTGGAGTGAATGAAATACTAACCAGGAAAGATGAGCCAGTGAGTCAGTGGAGTGAATGAAATACTAACCAGGAAAGATGAGCCAGTGAATCAGTGGAGTGAATGAAATACTAACCAGGAAAGATGAGCCATTGAGTCAGTGGAGCTAATGAAATACTAACAAGGAAAGATGAGACAGTGAGTCAGTCGAGCGAATGAAATACTAACCAGGAAAGATGAGCCAGTGAGTCAGTGGAGTGAATGAAATACTAACCAGGAAAGATGAGCCAGTGAGTCAGTGGAGTGAATGAAATACTAACCAGGAAAGATGAGCCAGTGAGTCAGTGGAGTGAATGAAATACTAATAAAGAATAGCGAACCAACGGTGGACTCCAATGGCCGCACCTCCTCGATGTGTTCCCCAAGTAATGATTTAGTGGTATATTCAAAGTTAGTGTGCACGATCAGCTCCTGCACCCACCGTTGTAGGATGCCAACTGCTAGGCAGATATACAATGCTTTGAAAATACTGGAGAGGTGCACTCCTAGATGGGTATTATGTCAATAAGGAAGCTCAATCAGTATCTTCGTAGAAAAAATATACGTCTTTATTTCAAACAATCCATAAGGTTTATGCAAAACATCAGCCAACGCGTTTCGTTCAATGGTTGAACTTCGTCAGGGCTGAAAGAAGTATAACATAAATAACATGAATACACTAATTATGTAAATAATGACAAACACCATGTACACAACTAAACATTTCTCTATGTGGTTATTATAGACGACACTGGAAACAATAATAAGTGCATAAAACAAACATACATAACATATAACAGACGATAAAATCCGCGTTACCACATAAGTGGTAAACACCATAACTTCAAACACATAATATTCTTTATCCCCCATTGTATGGGTGCACTTATGTAGATACAATGGGATAAGCTGGGAGCTATGTCTCTAACACTAAGTGAGATATTAATTTTACGGGGAATATACCCACGAACACCTATATAAGGATCAAATATGGGTGTATCAATAATAAAACTCAAGTTAATTTAATAAAGGGGGAACACCTGTAACGTTACCACAATCTATAAGTGGTCAAAGAAAGTCACATTTAAGAATATTAACATTAATCCCATGTAGTCTGGATTGAAGTAACCGGGTTTGTACATACCAATCGTAATTGCTGGCAAGTGGTGGCGAATGTAGCGCCCGTTTCAAAGTGGGTCTTGGAACCCGATCCGGTCCAGAACTGGTCTGAAGTGAAGATTTAATATGTAGATCTCGAACTGCGCCTGTGAGTCAGTGGAGTGAATGAAATACTAACCAGGAAAGATGAGCCAGTGAGTCAGTGGAGTGAATGAAATACTAACCAGGAAAGATGAGCCAGTGAGTCAGTGCAGCGAATGAAATACTAACCAGGAAAGATGAGTCAGTGAGTCAGTGGAGTGAATGAAATACTAACCAGGAAAGATGAGCCAGTGAGTCAGTGGAGTGAATGAAATACTAACCAGGAAAGATGAGCCAGTGAGTCAGTGCAGCGAATGAAATACTAGCCAGAAAAGATGAGCCAGTGAGTCAGTGGAGCCAATGAAATACTAACCCGGAAAGATGAGTCAGTGAGTCAGTGGAGCGAATGAAAAACTAACCAGGAAGAATGAGACAGTGAGTCAGTGGAGCGAATGAAATACTAACCAAGAAAGAGGAACCAGTCAGTGGAGCCAATGAAATACTAACCGTGAAAGATCAGTCAGTGAGTCAGTGATGTGAATGAAATACTAACCAAGAAAGAAGAACCAGTAAGTGGAGCGAATGAAATACTAACCGGGAAAGATGAGTCAGTGGAGCGAATTAAATACTAACCAGGAAAGATGAGCCAGTTAGTGGAGTGAATGAAATACTAACCGTGAAAGATCAGTCAGTCAGTGGAGTGAATGATATACTAACCAGGAAAGATGAGTCAGTGAATAAGTGGAGTGAATGAAATACCAACCAGGAAAGATGAGACAGTGAGTCAGTCGAGCGAATGAAATACTAACCAAGAAAAATGAGCCAGTAAGTCAGTCGAGCGAATGAAATACTAAGCAGGAAAGATGAGCCAGTGAGACAGTGGAGCGAATGAAATACTAACCAGGAAGAATGAGACAGTGAGTCAGTGGAGCGAATGAAATACTAACCAAGAAAGAGGAACCAGTCAGTGGAGTGAAGTGAATGAAATACCAACCAGGAAAGATGAGACAGTGAGTCAGTCGAGCGAATGAAATACTAACCAAGAAAAATGAGCCAGTAAGTCAGTCGAGCGAATGAAATACTAAGCAGGAAAGATGAGCCAGTGAGACAGTGGAGCGAATGAAATACTAACCAGGAAAGATGAGCCAGTGAGTCAGTGGAGCGAATGAAATACTAACCAGGAAGAATGAGACAGTGAGTCAGTGTAGCGAATGAAATACTAACCAAGAAAGAGGAACCAGTCAGTGGAGCCAATGAAATACTAACCGGGAAAGATGAGTCAGTGGAGCGAATTAAATATTAACCAGGAAAGGTGAATCAATAAGTCAGTGGAGCCAATGAAATACTAACCAGGAAGAATGAGACAGTGAGTCAGTGTAGCGAATGAAATACTAACCAAGAAAGAGGAACCAGTCAGTGGAGCCAATGAAATACTAACCGGGAAAGATGAGTCAGTGAGTCAGTGGAGCCAATGAAATACTAATGAGGAAAGATGAATAAGTGAATGGAGTGAATGAAATACTAACCAGGAAAGATGAGCCAGGGAGTCAGTGGAGCGAGTGAAATACTAACCAGGAAAGACGAGTCAGTGGAGCGAGTGAAATACTAACCAGGAAAGATGAGCAAGTGAGTTAGTGGAGCCAATGAAATACTAACCCGGAAAGATGAGTCAGTGATGCGAATTAAATACTAACCAGGAAAGAAGAACCAGTGAGTGGAGCAAATGAAATACTAACCAGGAAAGATGAGCCTAGGAGTCAGTGGAGCAAATGAAACACTAACCAGGAAAGATGAATCAGTGGAGCGATTGAAATACTAACCAGGAAAGATGAGCCAGTGAGTCAGTGGAGCCAATGAAATACTAACCCGGAAAGATGAGTCAGTGATGCGAATTAAATACTAACCAGGAAAGATGAGCCAGTGAGTCGGTGGAGCGAATGAAATACTAACCAGGAAATATGAACCAGTGAGTCGGTGGAGTGAATGAAATACTAACCAATAAAGATGAGGCACTAAGTTGAGCGAATGAAATACTATCCAGGAAAGATGAGCCAATGAGTCAGTGGAGCGAATGAAATACTAACGAGGAAAGATGAACCAGTGAGTCAGTGGAGCGAATGAAATACTAACCAGGAAAGATGAGGCACTAAGTTGAGCGAATGAAATACTAACCATGAAAGATGAGCCAATGAGTCAGTGGAGCGAATGAAATACTAACGAGGAAAGATGAGGCACTAAGTTGAGCGAATGAAATACTAACCAGGAAAGTTGAGCCAGGTAGTCAGTGGAGCGAATGAAATTGTAACCAGGAAAGATGAGTCAGTGGAGCGAATTAAATACTAACCAGGAAAGATGAGACAGTGAGTCAATGGGGCGAATGAAATACTAATGAGGAAAGATGAACAAGTGAGTGGAGAGAATGAAATACTAACCGGGAAAGATGAGCCAGTCAGTTAAGTGAATAAAATACTAACCAGGCAAGATGAGCCAGTGAGTCAGTGGAGCTAATGAAATACTAACAAGGAAAGATGAGCCAATGAGTCAGTGGAGCGAATGGAATACTAACCAGGAAAGATGAGTCCGTGGAGCGAATTAAATACTAACCAGGAGAGATGAGCCAATCAGTTGACTGAATGAAACACTAAGAGTCCACTCTGAGTTGGAAACTATAGTGCTAATCTTCCAAAAAGTGACTAAACCCAAGCGAACCGTTTGGTTACTAGCATGGGAAAAACGATAAGTTTTCTAAAATAACCCTCACCCACCAAAAGGTCCCTTGGTGGCATGCTTCATCATCGGCTTCTTCCCACCCCGCTGCGGGACGGCGCGTGCTACGACCGACGGATACGTGGGAACACTTTTAAGTGAAGTGAAATTATGTGTTTGGTGCAAGAGTGAAAGGGTCAGAAGTGAGTGAATTAAAAATACCTGGCTTTGTGGAGAAACTAAACTTTAATGCTCCCTTTAGCTGGTATTAATAAAAATGGGAAATAAGGAGGAAAAAGTGCTTTAATGAGCAGTTCCCTCACTGGTCGACATGTTTCGAAGCCTACCCCTAAGCTTCTTCTTCAGGACCTATTATGTTGATCCCTGTTACCACTCTGACTATTGCCTAGTGCTGTTTAGCCTATTGGGTGTTCTAAATTAATATACAAACACTGTGCAATACATTCATTCATTCTATACCTACTTGGTAATTTTCTTAACAGAATGAATGCGCATTTCTTAATTAACAATTTTTTAGGTTGCCTAATTGGACCCCATGAGCTTCGGGAGGGGAGGAGCGCTTATAGTCACACATTCGTCATAGCATCTCGCTCACCCTAGGAATACTGCCTGCCCGTAGCTCCGTCGAACCCGGGCAGGCAGTATTCCTAGGGTGAAGAAATAGAAAGGAAATGAAGTTACTTCGATACTGAAGTCCCAAGTTTCATGGTCTCAGTACAAAATATCACGTACAAGGCAAGAATTCCCCTCTGTGGTAAATGCAATGTACGTTATGGGGAGGCCATAACTCATGAAGCAATGAACAGTATGTGTCCGAATATTTTTATTAATACATTTTATGAGAGTACACAACTTTGCAATCCGAATGAGTGACATCATAAGGCAACCAGTACACTGAGTCAAATCATGAGCAATACAGTTACAAATGAATGCTAGCATATTCCACATCGGACGGTTCTACTTATGTAGTGTGGGTCACCACTATAGATCTGGGAGAATGGGGGCCCCCCTTCCCCCTTGTTTATTCTACTATTGATGGTAGAGATTTGCCTGATTCACCACCCATTTCTAATCCATAATATCTTAGCCAGGGGCCCCAAATCTTGGAGATTTTCTTTGGGCATCCTCTTGCTTTATAGGTCACCTTTTCTGCCCCCATGTAAAGATCCACCCCCGTTCTCCATCCGGCCACTGTTGGAGTGTTTGGGGCACCCCAGTATTTTGCTATGTCCCTTTTGGCCACCACTAACCCTAGGTAACATAGCGTAAGGGTAGGTCTGGGTACATCCACCTCAGAGGGTATACCCACCAGGGCGAATTTGGAGTCTCTTGGTAGCTGTGCCCCTACGATCTTGCTCAGTTCCTCAAGTATCTTGGCCCAGTATAATTGCATATGGGGAGCATTCTCACAAAGTATGAATGTATGTCCCTCTTTCTATACCTCAACGCAGACATTCGGGGTTTTCCGCCCTTCCGATTTTGTAGAGGCAGGATCTGTCAAAGTAAGCCCTGTGTAGGATTTTGAATTGTATCAGCTGTAATCTTAATTTAATGGCCACCTCTCTTGGATACATTAGGGCAGCCTCCCAGTCCACGACATCTAGTTCTCCCAGGGTGTTTTCCCATTGAGTCCTAAGGCCTTTTAAATTGTCTGGGATATTATTTATTAGGGTTTTATACGTCCATGAGATGGCTTTCTCAGGTATTTCTCCCATAAGGAGTCTTCCCTCCAGTGGTGCGTACTCGGGTATGTTGGTTGTGTGAACCCTCTCCGCCCTCCACGCGTGTTGCAATTGCAGGTATTTGTATCTTTGGTTATTACTTAGCTGGTACTCCCGTTGTAGGGAGTTGAAGGCAATCAGGGACCCTTCGTCTTGGAGGTCCCCGAGCCTAGATATCCCGATCGCATCCCACGACCCAAATCCCTCCAATTTCCCCATTTGAGGTAGGCGTGAGCCTTCCCATATTGGGGTTTCCTTTGTAAGTTTCCTGTCCTACTTCATTTGTCTCTCTGCCCCTTTCCATGCCTCTATCGTTCTCTGCGTCGGCGGTAGTAGTTGTCTGAGTCCCTTGCCCCCGTATAGATAGTGAAGGTAAGTGTGTGGTTCAAATTGGCGCCTCTCCAGTGCGTAGGTCGGGTGGTCGCCCGGGAGGTGTCCCCATTCATTGATAGCTACCACATGAGCCGCACGATAGTAGGATTGTATGTCTGGGAGCACGATCCCGCCATTGTATTGGTTATGATGAAATGTCAGGAGCGCGACCCTCGTCTGGTCCCCGTCCCATAGTAATGTACGTACCTCGCTGTCTACTGTTCTAAAAACGTCTTTGGGTATCTTATAGTGTGTATTTTGAAGAACATATAGTAGTTTCGGGAGTGTGATCATTTTGTACATTGCAGCTCTACCTAGTAGTGTCAGGGGCAGCCGTCTCCATCGTTCAACATCTCCGTGAAGTTCTGCTACAACCCTCCGGATATTATGGGCAAGGCTCAGCGAGGTGTTGGTAGTTATATAGAGGTTAAATATTTGAATCCCTCGTATTCTACCTGCAGGTGGCTGGGGAGTTCTTGTGTATCTATGGGTCCTCCAGTTGTGTATAGGCTGGATTTATCCCAGTTAATTCTATAACCTGCGTCCCATCCGTATTCCTCAAATATGTGAAGTAGGATTGGGAGTGTCACTGTGGGGTTGGTACATATAGGAGGATGTCGTCGACGTAGAGTGAGATCCGCTCGTCTTGACTAGTCTCATTATCGGAGGTGAACCCACCCATGTCTGGGTGCGCCCTGACTAGGCATGCTAGTGGTTCCAGTATTAGCGCAAATATCAGTGGAGACAGAGGGCAGCCCTGTCTAGTGCCCCGTTCCAACGGGACCTCTGACGACATCGCTCCATTGACCCGCACCCTTGCCCGCGGTGATGTGTACAATAGATCAATCCATGCCAAAAGTACGGGACCAAATCCAAACTTCATTAGCGCCTGCCTCATGAACGGGCAGTGTACGGCGTCAAATGCCTTCTCTGCGTCTAGGGCTAGGAGTTCTATTTTTGACCCTTTCCAGCCAGTTTGATAGTTGACGAAGATTAAACCTCGTCGACCTTTTTGGCATGAATCCTGACTGATCTGCATGGATAAGGGAGGTGATAACAGGTATCAACCTCGTAACTAAGATGGTGGCTAGTACTTTGGTTTCTACATTCAGTACCAAGATCGGTCGGTAGGATCCACACTCCGTTGCGGGTTTCCTGGCTTTATGAATGACTACCACTGTGGCTGTATGGAGATCTGGTGGGAGTATACCCTCTGCTTGCGGTTCCAGGTACATCTGCAGTAAGTATGGACTCAATAGGCTGGAATTTGTATTGAAGAATTCCACCGGTATTCCACTAGTGTCTTCACTGTTATTTGTTTACAATTTTGCTGTCACCACTTCTTCTAATGTGAGCTCTTTTTCGAGGGCTACTCTGTCTTCTGGGGACAGGGTGGGAAGGTCAATGGCGCGGAGATAATTTTGAATTTGGGAGTCATCTGATAATGCCCTGGCCTTATACAGATCCGCATAATAGCTCGCAAAGGTGTCTGCTATACCCTGTGCTGTTGTTAGCTTAATGTTACCATTATGTATGGCGGACACCTACCTGGTTTCTCTCTCTGTCCTACCTAGTCATGCCACGAGCCTCCCGCTCTAGCTCCAGTCTCTTAGAGGTGATGTTGTGTGGCTAAAAGGAGTAATTTTGCCTCTCGGCGGGCCAGCGCTAGATACACCTTGTGTGTGATTGATATCTGGGATAGGAGGAGAGGGTCTGCAACAGGGCCTACTTCTCTCTCCAGCTCTAGTAGCCTGTTTTCCAAGGCTTCAATCTCCTGGACCTCATTCTTCCTTTTGCCCGCTATTGTATTTTGTGCCCTGTCTCTCAGTACGGGTTTAAAAGCCTCCCAGAGGACCACCGCAGAGGACACTGAGCCCTTGTTTTCATGGAAGTATAGTTCTGAGCGTACTCTGATGTCACGGGCAATTTCTACGTCTCGCAGATCCCAGGCAATAAGCCTCCACCCATTAGGCGTTCTATGGGGTCGTCCTTCTATTTTGAGCTATAGGGGAGAGTGGTCTGATAAACCCCTTTCCAGATAGTCTACTTTGCCCACTGTCCCTATTTCCCCTGCCAGGGCCAGGAGGTAGTCCAATCTGGAGAAAGCCTTGTGGGCTCCTGATAAGTATGAGTAGAAGTGGTCTGTGAGGTGGTGTTGGCACCAGAGGTCAGTCAGGCCTGATGTATGTATGAACATAGCCAGTGGTGTATTCCCCCATTCTCGGTTCTCGTACTCGTGCGATCTAGATAGGGGTCTGCTACATCATTGAAGTTCCCTCCCACTATGTGTGTTGAAGAGTCGGATTTCAGTAGGATCTCCGCTACCTTATCCAGGGTCTGTTGTTGCAATCGCTGGGTGCTTAAACACTGATCAGGGTGAGTTCTCGTCATCCCCAGATCCCTTGCACTGCAGTGGACGTGCCGTTTGGGTCTACCCAGGTTTTGTGTATATGAAAGGGTGGCGTCTTTCTAATAAGGATGGTGACCCCCCTAGATCCAAAGGAGAATCCTGCATGCATAAGAGTTGTGTATGTCCCTCTCCCAAGAAAGGCACAGTGGGTACCATGAAGATGTATTTCTTGGAGGAGGACTATATCAGGTTTCAGTCTCTTGAGATAGTTGGCCATCAGCCTTCTCTTGATTTTGAGGCCAAGGCCATTGACGTTCCCCGTCATTATAGTGTACCCTTCTTCACCCCGTATATGTGGTGTCGGTTCTGTCATGATTCTTGTGTGTGTAGTGGTGGAAGTGTGGATTTATCCCTGTGTACGTGGTTTCGATTTCTTTTCGCCTTCACTAAAAACCATGAAATGATCCACCCCGTGTCATCGAACTGCTTTTCCCCTTCCCATCCCTCCTCTCCACTCTCTCCCACTGCCCACGCACTTTCCCTGAACTGTCAACATGACAACTGTGTTGTAGGTTATGATTAAGAGGTCTGTAGCCCCCACGCCCTTACCCCTTAATAAAGAACCAACAACCTAAAGGGGGTGTGTCTGAAAACTCGACGTCTAGACCCATATTAGATGTAATTTGAGAGTCTCAAAAGCCACCTGGTGCCATCTTACTGTCTTTTCGGCCTCCGACTGGCCGGTGTACTTCATCCTTCCTCGCTCACTTCATGCGTTGTTTGTAGGAGATTTTCTCGCGTTGCTGTATCAGGGTTTGGCTCCTCTAGGCGGGTAATCTTTTGTAGGAGTGGATGGTCACTGTCCGTTCCTGTTGAGTGCTCCAGTTCTGATGGGTCGGGGGTAGCTTGTCTTCTTGGCCGGCCCTTAGCGTGTTTTCTTCCCAGTCTTTGTCTGTATCTGGCTATCGTCCATATCTGAGGTGTGTTAGTTTGTATATCTGTGCCACGTCCGGTCTGGGAGCCCCGTCTTGAGTTGCTTCTTGCTAATCCAGCTGTGGATTCGTTTAGGAGCTTGGAGGAGCTAGGGTCATAGACCTGAACTTCCCTTGTGCCGGGTTTTCTCTAGTGGGCTTCTCTGCTCTATGTCTCTCGGGCAAGGACTGACTCTTCCTGCCCTGAGTCTCTTCGGGTGCCGAGTGTCAAGGTGTGGGTCTCCCATGAGAACCTCCTTTCTTCCCCTTTTGCCTATGGGGGTTTGTCGCTTAGGTCTCTAGGTCTCTCTCAGTGTCTATCTCGTGTTCCTCCTATGTTTCCTGCCATCTCTCACAGCCCCTTTGGTGTCTTTATGGCGTGTAGCGGCCAGCCCCGGGGCCTCTTGCCCGCTGCCAGATTGCAGCAGCGTTCAGTCCGTCTCACCCAGCTCTTCAGTCCGCTGTAGGGCCGAACCCCCTGATGGCCGCCTGGTCAGATGTGGCGGCCACGCGCCCAGGGTCGCCAGGTCTTTGGGTGTGGTCTGCGGCCGGTCCCCAGTCTGGAGCTCAGTCGCGTATCCAGGGGAATGTCCTCATCGTTGGTGCATATGACCTTTGCTCTCGGGTATATGTGTTTCTTCTCCGGCCTCTTCTGTGTCCCATCCGCCCTTCTCCGGGGCTTGTCGGGTGTCTCACGATCCCTGTCTGGGAGTTTCCAGGCTGTACCCTAGGTGTAATCCCTGGCTTTCCCCCAGTCTCTCTTCACTTGCAGGGGGTCCTGCCATTCCTCTCACCCGCACACACAGGGGCGGCCTCCCCTGGTTGTCCGCCACCACAGTCACCACTCCCAGCCACCATCCAGGGGTATTGCACACCTCCTTGCTGCTTCGCTGGCCTGGTTAAGGATAGGTGGCAGTGTCTTGGTATCACTCTACACTGGAAGGGTGATGTCAGCCCAGACGCTGCCTGTTTTGTCCCCTGTGCGGTGCAGTTCTCTCTTGGCCCCGGGTCCGGCGGCGACTCGTGGGTCTTGTGTGTTGGGGCTTCTTCTGACCCAGTGCTGCGGCGGTCGCAGGCTTGCGTCCCCCTGTGTTCTCTGTGAGATCTATCTGCTTCCAGTGGGGGTGCATCCGAGGCGGTGTCTGGGTCCTCCCTCGTTGCGATGTCTCATGTTGGACAGCGCAGCCCGTATCGCCTGCGCCAACCCGCTGCTGCAGTTCCCCGTCTCACTGTAGAGGCCGTGAGGTGGTCTTTTGAGGAGGATTAGTCTGCCCGCTGGGGCAGGTTAATCTTTTCTGGGCTCTCCCCTGGCACTCCTGGCGGGGTGGCTTGGACATCAGGTCTCCCGGCTTACCTCTCTAGCGTGGGCGGGATCCGCCGCGAGCCGCCGCCATTATGAATTGCGGCCTCCAATTCCGGTGTGGTCTCGGTGGAGCTTAAAATTCTCTCTGGCATGCCCCAGTTTCGGTTTATCGTGATCATAATAGTTTTCTTCACCCTCACGCCTTTGATTCGTGAACTGATGGTGCTGGGAAGGCAGGATTCAGGGCAGGATTATTGTCGGGCCATCGGAGCTCCCATTAGACGCATCTATTCAGCCATGCTGCTGGCCACGCCCCACGTGTCCGCATTCTTGCCACTGAAATTTAGGAAGTAGGGGATAAACAAAAGGGATAAAACTGAGTATGGTCTTATTAGGTGATATGTCTAAGTAAATAATATAGGTGTGAGCCTCAATATTATTAGGATCATGAAATTGCCCTAAAACAGCTCCTTAAAATCCTGTGGTTGTGGGACTTAGCTATTCATTGTATTGTATTGTATTGTATTGGAATTTCATTTATATAGCGCTTACTACCCCTGACGAGGCATCGAAGCGCTTTTCGGCGTGTAGCA
This sequence comes from Calotriton arnoldi, assembly GCA_963921515.1. NCBI lineage: Eukaryota > Metazoa > Chordata > Amphibia > Caudata > Salamandridae > Calotriton > Calotriton arnoldi. Next base: position 1,319,400 of record CAWUFW010000467.1, read on the forward strand.
CGCTACTCCGGAACCCATAAAGGATTAGTGTTGAATTAGTATAGTGAAATATGAAAGTAATTTGAGTGGTGGATATTAGTCAATTATTTGGATTGAGAAGGATAGCGGACGGATAAAAGAGGGAAAAAAGTTTTGCATTTATATAGCGCTTGTTGCCCCTGATGGGGTGTTGAAGCGCTTTTTTGGCGAGTAGCACGCTACTCCGGAACCCATAAAGGATTAGTGGTGAGTTAGTATAGTGAAATATGAAAGTAATTTGAGTGGTGGATATTAGTCAGTTATTTTGATTGAGAAGGATAGCGGACGGTAAAAGAGGGGAAAAAGGTTTGCATTTATATAGTGCTTGTTGCCCCTGATGGGGTGTTGAAGCACTTTTTTTTTTGGGCGAGTAGCACGCTACTTCGGAGCCCATAAAGGATTATTGGTGAATTAGTATAGTGAAATATGAAAGTAATTTGAGTAGTGGATATTAGTCAGTTATTTGGATTGAGAAGGATAGCGGACGGATAAAAGAGGGAAAAAGGTTTGTATTTATGTAGCGCTTGTTGCCCCTGATGGGGTGTTGAAGCTCTTTTTTGGCGAGTAGCACGCTACTCCGGAACCCCTAAAGGATTAGTGTTGAATTAGTATAGTGAAATATGAAAGTAATTTGAGTGATGAATATGTTAGTCAGTTATTTTGATTGAGTAGGGTAGCGGAGGGATAGAAGATGGGAAACGGTTTGCATTTATAAAGCACTTGTTACCCCTGATGAGGTGTTGAAGCACTTTTTTGGCGAGTAGCACGCTACTCCGGAACCCATAAAGGATTAGTGGTGAATTAGTGTAGCGAAATATGAAAGTAATTTGAGTGGTGGATATGTTAGTCAGTTATTTGGATTGAGAAGGATAGCGGAGGGATAGGGGAGGGAAATATGTTTGCATTTATATAGTGCTTGCTACCCCTGATGAGTTGTTGAAGTGTTTTTTCGGTGAGTAGCACGCTACTCTGGGGCCCATAGAGGATTAGTGGTGAATTATTATAGTGAAATATGAAATTTGAGAAGTGAACATGTTAGTCTTATTTTGATTGAAAGGATACTGGAGGGATAGAAAAGTGAAAGGATTTAGATTTTTTTTTGTTCGTTTTGGAGGTCATAGCAGTAGGAGGAGGCTTGGGATGAGTAAAAGGGATGTGAAGGGGAAGAGTCAGAGGGAAGAGTTTAGAAAGGCTTGTTTTGGGCGATCGGTATAGTAAAGAGGTGTCAGATGATGCAAGGAGGGGTAGAGTAGGGGAAAGTCTAGAAAGGGTTATTTTGGGGATCATAGTAGTGGTATGGGGTTTGGGATGAATGAGAGAGTGGATGTAGAAGATATATTGAGAGAGGTATAGGGTGAGAATAGGGTAGTGCATAGGATATGCTGAATTAGAAGAAAGTAATAAATATATAGATCTATAAGTACATGGAAAGGATATAGATGCATAAAGGAAGTAAGTATATGTAGATTAAAGATATTGATAGAGGTGTAGGGTGAGTAATAGGGTAGTGCATTAGAAAGAGTAGTTGATAGAGGTTTGAGATAATTCAGAGAGTTGAGGTAGAGGATATATTGAGAGAGGTATAGGGTGAGAAATAGGGTATTGCATTGTATGCTTTTTTAGGAGAAAAGTAATAAATATATAGATCCAGGTACATGGAAGGTATATAGATGCATAAAGTAGGTAAGTATATGTAGATTAAATTTTGTCCATTAGTCAAACAGCTATAATCACCAAGTGACATATCTAATCATTTTGCATATTGGACTCCAATATATCCACTGGCCAGTTCAAAGTTTGCAAAAAGTATCTTTTACTTGCAAGAGCAGGTGTCCCCTATGTTTGCCCATCTTTCAGTTCTGAGGAGAGAAAAACAACTTTAGAGAAGCAGATACATATTTTGTTCATGTTGAAGCGTATTGCAAGATCAGGCCGTGATCTTTCATGTGCAAGCAGCACACTTAGGGTACTTGGCATAAACAGTTGTTAATGTTCTAGAAGTGGCCTAAAGAAAAGGCTTGTGCAGGGAAACCTTATCCTGTAGTTACCAATTATATGGTCTGACGTCTGGTAACTAACTAGATCTCGCTAGCGCAGTAGCTCAGAATTCAATTTTCAAAATTTTACATTTCCATTTGGATATTGTATGTTGGCAGGAAAACTTCTTCCTATGTGAGAGGTGGACAGCTTTGTTTTTGTATAGAGATAAGGTCTATGAGAGAAATGATTGGAGATGTACGAGCTAATATTTGCTGCGGAAGGTAGCGGAGTAAATGCTTTTTGTAGCTCCATAGATTAAATGAGAAGCAGCGAAAGACTACATTGTGTTAGATGTGATCAGTAGAGATCTGGGGCGCTCTTAAGGACCTCAACAGAGGTAGGGGAAACCACTGGCTTGTGCTGAAAATCTTTAAAGGAAACAAGAGAAGATGGGATGTGTGAAAAGACATCTTAGGAGAGAAGTAGTCAGTGGCAGCTCCTCCGCCAAGGCGGAGGAGCGTTGCCCCACTGTGTTGCAGCAGTGAAGGAAAGGAAAAATAAAATAATAATAACGTGATGTTATTAGCATTTTATTCGTTCCTGCTGCGGCAGCATGGGGCGGGCTGCTCTGCTCACAGAGCAAGGCAGGAGAGGAGTGGTGGACACCCTGAAGTGCGCATGACGCTTTGGCCGGCCGTCTCGGGCCGGCCAAACAGTCATGCACACTTAGCATGTTCTCCACCCAGGCTGCATTACATCCTGGGTGGATAACATCCCTAGGCCCACAGTCCCCATCTGAGCGCCGAATTACGGCGCTCACACCAATCACAACGCTGCATTGCAGGGTTGTGATTGGCTAAGGGGAGCCTGGCTGCTTCCTGTTCGACCGACGGAGGAGAGACGACGTGCAACAGAACGGCGAGGAGGTAAGAGTATTTTTCTTTTTTTACACTCCCTTACCCCCTCGCCCCCTGCCCCGCCACCCCAGATCCATGCCGGCCACCACTGGAAGTAGTAGAGACGTGCAGTGGAAGATGAATTGTGTGAAAGGACATTTTAGGAGAGTAGTGGAGACGCGCAGTGGAAGATGAGGTGTGTGAAAGGACATCTTGGAAGAGAAGTAGTGCAGATGCAGTGGAAGATGAGGTGTGTGAGAGGACATCTTAGGAGAGAAGTAGTGAAGACATGCAGTGGAAGATGAGATGTGTCAAAGGACATTTTAGGACAGAAGTAGTGAAGGCGCAGTCAAAGATGAGGTATGTGAGAGGACATCATAGGAGAGAAGTAGTGGAGACACAGTGGAAGATGAGGTGTGTGAGAGGACATCTTAGGAGAGAAGTAGTGGAAGATGAGGTGTGTGAAATGGCATCTTAGAAGAGAAGTAGTGGGGAAGCAGTGGAAGATGAGATGTGTGATAGAACAGCTTAGGAGAGAAGTAGTAGAGATGTGCAGTGGAAAATGAGGTGTGTTAGAGGACATCTCAGGAGAGAAGCATGGAGACGTACAGTGGAAGATGAGGTGTGTGAGAGGACATCTTAGGAGAGAAGTAGTGGAGACGCAGTGGAAATTGAGATGTGTGAAAGGACATCTTAGGGCAGAAGTAATGGAGACGTACAGTGGAAGATGAGGTGTGTGAGAGAACATCTTAGGAGAGATGTAGTGGAAGATGAGGTGTGTGAAAGGACATCTTAGGAGAAGTATTGGAGACACCTTGGAAGATGAGGTGTGTGAGAGGCCATCTTAGGAGAGGAGTAGTGGAAGATGAGGTGTGTGAAAGGACATCTTAGGAGAGAAGTAGTGAAGAGGCAGTGAAAGATGTGGTGTGTGAGAGGGCATCTTAGGAGAGAAGTAGTGGAGATGTGCAGAGCATATCTTAGGAGAGAAGCAGTGGAGATGTGTAGTGGTAAAAGAAGTGTGTGAGAGGACATCTTAGGAGAGAAGTAGACCAGACATGCAGTGGAAGATGAGGTGTGTGAGAGGACATCTTAGGAGAGAAGTAGTGGAGACATGCAGTAGAAAATTAGGTGTGTGAGAGGACATCTTAGGAGAGAAGTAGGGGAAGATGAGATGTGTGAAAGGACATTTTAGGAGAGAAGCAGTAGCAACGTGCAGTGGAAGTTGAGGTGTGTTAGAGGACATCTTAGGAGAACAATAGTAGAGACGCACAATGGAAGATGAGGTGTTTGAGAGGACATCTTAGTAGAGTAGTAGTGGAGACATGCAGTGGAAGATGAGGGATTAGATATTTTCAGAGGAAGACTGGTGGAAGACAATAATCAAGAATTGATCTGGTGGTGTCAATACTTATAGGCCTTTAATAGCGATTCAGTAGAAAAGTGTCACTGTATTGATCCTCACAACGGTTCAATGTTGTCTGCTAGTTGAAACATGGTCCACAGCTTGCTGAAGACCTTTTTGAGGCTACCAAAGATGAGAGGAGATAGTGAAGGCAGTTACGTGTAAGAGCAGGTATGTGTACTCCATTGTGTGATATTCCAGAATTGGAAAATCATCTATGTGGCCAAAAATCATTGACTTGTAAAGTCAAAGCAGACCCCAAAAAGGGGAAATTTCAGGGGCATCACCACCATTGCTCAACACCCTCCTGGAGTCAATAATGGAGATCCTGACTATATGGTTCCAGTTTCCCCAAAGTTTATTGGTGTGCCTCGGGATTGGCCCTTCTTTAAGAATAGCATGCCTGTCACACCATAACCTGTGATATCACAATACTGAGCAAAGCACAATGAAGGTGCCTGGGGCACCTTGGTGCTGTCACAATGAGGAGGTTGCCATAACAGCAAGCCTCTGGCCCTTGCACACAGAGACCCACTGGTGAAAAAATAGATAGACCCCTGAGCACCATGCCAGGCCATAACAGATGTTGGTAAATGCACAATGGTGGGCACTGCTACAGTGTCAGCACCAAACAGCTGCATCAATGAGCATTTATGAGGCCCAAAAGTATTGGAAACCCTGACACGGAGGTGAGGATGGTGAATAGGAGCAGGTGCGGGAGGATCCTGAGGCCCCCCCAGATCCAAAATAGTGAAGAGACCCAGAGGGTAAGTAGCAGAGACGATACAAACCTTCCTTTCTATTACACGTGCTAGAAAATGAACCCGCAAGGAGGGGCGATCACTCACAATGGTCCTTTGCTAGTCATGGATGGACTCTAAGTCATGCTGGGCTGTTGCCAACTCTACCACCCTCTAGAAAGCTGTGGGTCCCAAACCAGGACTCTCTACTGCACTTTCGCACTCTGTTTTGTACATAAGGCTCTCTACGCAGTAAGTCCAGCTGGAATTAAAGCCATGTTCCAATGGTATGTTCCTACTAGAAATCTTCCCTCAGCACATCATAACTGGGTGACGGTTCCCAAAGTTCAGAAGAAGCGCTGGGGAGGCAGAGCTTTCTCGGTCGCAGTGGCAAGGCTTTGGAATACTCTTCCCTGTCATCTCACGTGCCTGAAGCTGCATTCCCCCTTCAGGAAGACCTTAAAACCTGGTTGTTTACCCTGTAGGAAGTCACAGCATCACTGGGAGCTTGTAGTTCCAGTTCTTACTGAGCGGCATAGCAAGGCTATAGCGCCTAGACACCCAAGGGCATTTCTCTAGCAGGACAGGAGCTGCTTCATGTCTTGCTAATTCTACGGTACAGGATTCTGCGTCTTCCCCGGGCAGACCTTCACAGCAAAACCGTTGCATGGGCAGAGGTGGGCAGTGCTCTAGGGAAATTGGGTAGTTTATGAACCGTCTGTATGTTTGAAGGCTGCTAGGGATGGGGAAAGATCAATTACATGTCAGATCTAAACCTGACAGGTGGTAGCTCTGCCCCAGCCCTGTCATGTTTTTAAAGTCACTGATACATTACAAAATCTCTAGGATCCACTAAACTCAAAATCCAACCAGACTTTATTGTTAGTCAAAATTTGTACATTGAAATAGACTAAAGCAACATTGGTCATTTTGGGGTTGTCGTTTTAGCACCACTGCAATGCTTGCCATGTTCTCCCCTTTGACGGTGTAGGCATGTTGCACCATCCTTGGTTCTGCACAGGCCAAAGCCCCTTTCCAAACAGATGCTCATGACAAACTCAATGTACTGATATCTCTGAGTAAGGCAGACTCCTCTTCATTGACAGACTAGGAGACAACATAGATTGACCATTCCGATGAAAACTATAAGTGCCCCTTCTCGGGCACCTCACCTTGGTGGAGTCTGATTTCAGGAACCCTGATAATCCTTCAGGAGAAACAAATCTCAAACCGAATACCTCTCTCTCCTGTGGTAACCGTGGTGTGAGTCTTTGATTCTAGACATCGTGTACATGCTCTGGATCATCTAAAACTTTGGATAAGTTCTCAAAAGTATCATTTTTGATATATGCGCCCAGCTGCTACTATTTTCCATCCTACACATTGTTTACCTGTGTTCTTCGAAGACCAGGTTCTCTGCTCGCATCTATCATCCATTTATAGAGTTTTGGAATTTTACCCATTATGTTCAGACTTACGATAGTTGATCGACTATTTGCCTAATTTCCTTGGCTGTAAATGTTACAATGTGAAGTTAAACCAGCTGTTAGCATTCATAGGAAAGTTACATGAAGACAGCCAGTATGCAAACAACCTTGTCCTGATGCGTACAATCCATAAGAGCCCTACTGTGTGACATGGCTAGAAGTTTAGCAGCCTAGGGTAGATTCACCTGGGAGGTAGGGACCGACTAGAAGAGCTACAGACGTGGACTCAAGACTCTCGTAGACTTCGTAGATGATTGAAACGATGACTTTAGGACACCAGTGACCCTGCTCTCTCCATATATATCAGTCCCTTCAATAACCAACTCTCATCCCAGACTTGCACTTATGAGACACTGACGTGGACTGGTGGAGGTGACATCTGTACAGCATGAAAGAATTTAGGTGTGACAATCCCCAAAGGTCAGCAGGTACCTGTGGTATAGTTTTACTTAAAAGTGGGGATCCCGTCCCCGATAATCATGGAAATAACTCAGTTCTGCCTCTGAAATTGTGTTATGGGTATATTGCAAAGAACAATGAGGTTGATTTAAAGTCTGGTGGAGAGGGTACTCCATCGCAGTGATGAAGGAGTTCCCTCTTTGCCAAAATCTCAGTCTGACTGCCTGAATAGAGGTGGGTGGGTTGCCAGGTTTATACTGATGTGGTAAAAGTTACTCTATTAGTGTAAACCATCCTCTGATCAGTCTGAGGTAAGCTATACGACCGTCTGCCCTATTTAAAGTGTGTGGTCGGGTGACATTTTTTTCTGTACGTCACTGCCAGGTATATCATTGCTGTGAAGAAAAATGCCCTCCAGACAATCGAAGAAAACTCTCATGGGAGTCATAAGTTTTATATTTTTCAGAAACAAACTCACTTTTTGGAAGTTTGTTTTTGAAAAATAAAAAAAACTCTGGAAGTGTTTGACGGCTGGCTGTCATGTTTGAAGGAGCCGCCTGCCATTGACAGGAAACGCAAGGACGCTGGTTCTTGCCAATGTATAGAGATGTCCGCGGGTCAGGCGGCGATCTCTAAATTTGGCAGGCAGAGTAAAGGCAGGGTAATGGAGGTAAAATCCCCCGCCTCCCTACCTGCCTTTACTTCGCTCGCCAAACCCAAACCCAAACCAGGCCCTATGATATGTACAAAGTAATGTTGGGAGAATATACATTTTCATCACATTTTGTATGTGCAGAGTAAGTAAGGGGTGCCCAGCCTAAGGTGTATAGCTGGCTTTGTCAGTGCCATGTCTAATAAACGCCAAATACATTATACGATTCACTGTTTCATTCAGCAGTTTGGATAATAAAATGAGCCAGTGATGGTGGTGCAGGGAAATATTACGATTAGATTACCTCTGCTTTTGGGGATTCAAGTTTCATTAGAAAGTACTTCAGAAATTCATTTGATAACTGTGCCTGATTTCTACATGAAGATAAACACTATTCCCTGATTCTAACTGGGCACACTCCATGGAGCTCTTGCAAGCTTCTACATGTCCATTAGGTCCAAGGCCAGAGGGGTAAGGAGGGGTGAAGCTTTCCACATAGACTCAGAGAAAGAGATGGCCACCAGGTCCAAGGCGAGAGGGGTAAGGAGGGGTGAAGCTTTCCACCTAGACTCAGAGAAAGAGATGGCCACCAGGTCCAAGGCGAGAGGGGTAAGGAGGGGTGAAGCTTTCCACATAGACTCAGAGAAAGAGATGGCCACCAGGTCCAAGGCGAGAGGGGTAAGGAGGGGTGAAGCTTTCCACCTAGACTCAGAGAAAGAGATGGCCACCAGGTCCAAGGCGAGAGGGGTAAGGAGAGGTGAAGCTTTCCACCTAGACTCAGAGAAAGAGATGGCCACCAGGTCCAAGGCGAGAGGGGTAAGGAGGGGTGAAGCTTTCCACCTAGACTCAGAGAAAGAGATGGCCACCAGGTCCAAGGCGAGAGGGGTAAGGAGGGGTGAAGCTTTCCACCTAGACTCAGAGAAAGAGATGGCCACCAGGTCCAAGGCGAGAGGGGTAAGGAGGGGTGAAGCTTTCCACATAGACTCAGAGAAAGAGATGGCCACCAGGTCCAAGGCGAGAGGGGTAAGGAGGAGTGAAGCTTTCCACATAGACTCAGAGAAAGAGATGGCCACCAGGTCCAAGGCGAGAGGGGTAAGGAGGGGTGAAGCTTTCCACCTAGACTCAGAGAAAGAGATGGCCATCACGTCCAACGGAGATAAGGGTAAGGAGGAGTGAAGCTTTCCACCTAGACTCAGAGAAAGAGATGGCCATCAGGTCCAAGGTGAGAAGGGTAAGGAGGAGTGAAGCTTTTCACCTAGACTCAGAGAAAGAGATGGCAATCAGTTCCAAGGGCAATCAGTTCCAAGGCAAGAGGGGTAAGGAGGGGTGAAGCTTACCACATAGACTCAGAGAAAGAGATGGCCACCAGGTCCAAGGCGAGAGGGGTAAGGAGGAGTGAAGCTTTCCACCTAGACTCAGAGAAAGAGATGGCCATCACGTCCAACGGAGATAAGGGTAAGGAGGAGTGAAGCTTTCCACCTAGACTCAGAGAAAGAGATGGCCATCAGGTCCAAGGTGAGAAGGGTAAGGAGGAGTGAAGCTTTTCACCTAGACTCAGAGAAAGAGATGGCCACCAGGTCCAAGGCGAGAGGGGTAAGGAGGGGTGAAGCTTTCCACCTAGACTCAGAGAAAGAGATGGCCATCACGTCCAACAGAGATAAGGGTAAGGAGGAGTGAAGCTTTCCACCTAGACTCAGAGAAAGAGATGGCCATCAGGTCCAAGGTGAGAAGGGTAAGGAGGAGTGAAGCTTTCCACCTAGACTCAGAGAAAGAGATGGCCATTAGGTCCAAGGCGAGAGGGGTAAGGAGGAGTGAAGCTTTCCACCTAGACTCAGAGAAAGAGATGGCCATTAGGTCCAAGGCGAGAGGGGTAAGGAGAGGTGAAGCTTTTCACCTAGACTCAGAGAAAGAGATGGCAATCAGTTCCAAGGGCAATCAGTTCCAAGGCAAGAGGGGTAAGGAGGGGTGAAGCTTACCTGACTCAGAGGAAGAGATGGCCATCAGGTCCATGGCAAGAGGGGTAAGGAGAGGTGAAGCTTTCCACCTAGACTCAGAAAAAGAGATGGCCATCAGGTCCAAGGCAAGAGGGGTAAGGAGGAGTGAGCTTTCCACCTAGACTCAGAGATAGAGATGGCAAGCCTAGCATAATAGTGAAACCACCTGGAAAATAATACCTCCTCCCTACCCACAGCAAACTGCCTTTCTCTGTAGCGCTGGCCAATCACAAAGCTCCTCTTTGAGGTCTGCAGGGTCAAAAGATCACTGTGGGACCTTTTCAAGAGTTGTTTTTTAATCAAATTAGTGTTAATTCCATTAAACGTTAAGACCCACATCCCAGAAATGTTCTACAAGCTTCAGTAAATGTAGGTCTTCTTTTATTCTTCTATTTACAGATTCGTTTCTGAGTTCTTCTGGCAATTATCTTCATACTGGAAACATGACATCGCTTCCTCTAATCTACCAGCTATCAAAATATTGTTGTTCATGCCACAGCATTCATGCCTGTGTTTCCCATTTCAACAATCTTCTTCCCTTCATCAAATCTCCGTCACCTTCGGCCCTTGGTGTCCATTAGAAGCATTTGTTTTCTTTGCCCTGGGCATTTCCACCATCTGTCCCCCGTACGTCTTGTTTTTAATGTTAGAATATTTCTGCCCCAAAACTCTTTGCCACATCATGACTAAGGTTGCTCAAGCTTCCTGGGGTCTTGCGCTGCTTCCTGGTTCCACTCCCCGCCATCTATGGCCCCCCATGTGTCTACTCTTTAATATTCCTTCCAGGGGGTGTAGCTCTCATTCCTTAATCTCACTTAGGTGGTTGCCTTTTCCTCTTTGACTTGAATGATGCTGTCATTGCCGCTCATCCATCACCTTCCTTTGCCCCAGTCTTTCTGGTGTCATTCAGTTCTTTCTCCCTCCATATTCTTGCATTCCCAGATTCTCTTGAACAACTTCCCTCCTCTCCAACTTGAAGTCTTTCTCCTTAACCTTTCCTGATCTCTGGAGTTCTTCTCTCTGCTCTCTCAGGTCCCAGCCCTTCTCTCTTTCTGTTACATTTCAGGGCAGATTTACTCCACAGTAGCTGACCAGGATCCCACCTTGCCTGCAGGAATGTTGGGTTGTGAGCTTGTCTTGTTCAGCTTTGGTAATGTTTAGTTATTTTATGGTGTTGTGAAGCTGCACCTCTGCCACAGTACTTTGGCAGAGTCGATAGGATGGTGGCGTGGTGCACTGTGAGGTCCGGAGGCATCCGCGTTACTGCTGGTCCACAGGTGTTGTATTCATTGGCTGCATCTTCAGAGTCTTGGGTTTCCTTGAAAGGCTTCAAGTGTGAGAGCCTGAAATTTAAGAGTCCGTCTTAAGCACCTCACCAGTTGATGGGCGTGAGATGAAGGCAAGCTGTGCTGGAGGCTGTTTGTGAGCCTTCATGTCTAGTAAGAGATATCGACTACATGGAAGTGGTGTGTCTAGGCTTCTTCGGCAATTCTCCTTGAATCACTAGGGGAGAGGGAGGACATTCTGAAGGGTGGAGTCCTGAACCCTGAGACCTACCACCAACTCTTCCGAGCCTGGGCGTGAGGATGACCATCAGATTCACAGGGACTGACCACAATCGCGTTGATGGATGTTAAACCTCAAACACTCTGGTTGCGTAGACTTGAGTATAGCCTTTTATGGGTCTATGAACAATATAAAAGCCTTCAAATCAGGTCTCTCTTTGAATATTGGGCAGTGGAGTGACTTACGACAGATGTGGGGGTGTTGATGCATGTCGGGCCAAATATGAGCCACGAAGCACGGTTCTGGATGCTTACAGTTTGTCAAATGCCTTCTTAGAAAGCCCTCTGTGCAGGTGTTTTAGCAGTTCAGAGGGGGGCCACTACACCAACGGGGAGGATGGGGGTCTGAAACAAGAAAGGGAAGAGGGACTGCATCGTTTACTAGAGGTGGGGTGTGTTTATGCTAATTCCATTTAGTTGAGGATTGAAGAAGAGGTCTGTATCAGACAAGGCACCCATGATCTGTACCTCCAGACCTGGTGCTTCTTAGCAAAAATGGTGATGCAAAGCGCTTTCAAGTCAGCGCTTAACAAAGATAAATACATGTTTCGGTCCATCGCAAAGTCACCTCTAAGGGTGAAGGACATTCCTGAGGTCCGGGTGAAAATCTAGGTGAATCAAGCTCTTGCACACATTAGAAGCATAGAGTGGGTGCTGCATTGTTCCCCTGCCCCTAAGAGGGACTGTCCTTTCACACCTTTGGTTAATATACCAAGGAGGGGCCCACTATTACTGTTATCAAATCAGGTTGCATGTGACCTTTTTTCATGCATTATTCACACTACTCTTTTCTGAACTGGGAAAGACTTAGGTTTCTGACGATGTAGGGTTTCACTAATTAGTATGTCCTGACAAATATCTGTGATCCTTAGTGGTGACTTTGTGCTGAGCAAAAACATGTTGACACATATTTGCACAATACACATGAGAGTTCTGCCTTAACCCTACGGTATGCCATCAGTTGTTTTTAATCACCCTTCCATTCCTTCTTTACTTGAACTGCTCCCATAGTAACTAACTGGGGTCCCACCTTCCAGCTCCGAACCCCCACCCACTCATGCCACACACGTAGGTGAGAGTCCAGTGTCCCGTAAAGACATAACCTCTTGTTATCTTAGGTGGTGATATTGAGCGAGTTACCACTGCAAGATTCAGCTTCTCTAGACCATCAAAGACAAGGACCTAATCCATCCTGGTCTGGAAAAAGGTGACAAGTGTATGAGACAAAAATAAGTGTAAAATCCTCGGGTCTACTTTAAACAGGAAGTTAGAGGAAAGGTTTTGTTGGTGAAGAAATACAAAAAATATAAAAAATACAAAAAAGCCACAGACTATAACACACAGACCTAGCTGTGGGAAATTCCCTTTTTTAGGACGAAATCCCTCACTCACCAGAGGTGACATGCTTCATCATTTGGGATTCTCCTCTCAAAGGAAAAACCTAGTTCCTTTGAGGGCTACAACCCCCTCTCTGAGAGGGAGGAGCTCAGGGATGTTTTTGGTATCTACTCTATCGGGATATTCTAAATCCACAAGTGAAGAGAAATACAGTGTGAGCGAGGGCGCAGCGCAAAAGAAAAATAATATGTGTAACATGAGGAATGTGAGAATAAAACTAGCTAGTGAGCACAGAATGTAAGATTTATTCAGGTGCACTCACTGCCAGGATTAAAAACAGTGCACCAGCGGTATGGATTTAAACCACATTTGTGTGGTGGAAAATAGTGGTCAACATGTTTCAGCCGAAATGCCCCTCAATCGGGCTAGGCTTTCGTCAGGACCTTTAAAGATGCTGCTGCTTAAGTGCTCAAGTGAATAAACAGAAAAGGATACGGGAACCAATAATGTTCATGGTTTGGCTGCTTCAGAAGGTGACTTTACCTAATAGAAACAAAACCAGTCAATCAACAAAAAACAACCTGTAGAGAGTGGTATAGGTAGTGGCTCTTATAGTTATATAAATATCCAAATCGTGAAACTAAGAAACTCAGAAAACAAATCTTACCCGCTACTTCTGGGTAAGGGACTTCACCTCAACCTGGCGACAGCTCAGGATGGGGGCACCGCTCTGGAGAGAAAATCAATGGCGGTCCATGTGTTATTTCACTCAACATTGTACTACCCATAGTTCATTAACAGCATTCCTAATTAGTGAAACAAGGGTAGGCATAAATCTAGGAGCAAGTGTGTGAGAAAAACCTATTGGAGTGCATAGTCTAGCTGGCAAAAACCAGCAATGGTACATGGAAGGTGATCCACCAAGGTGTGTTGAAAACACAATCATATATGCCCTGGTACCCAGCAATGTGGTCTGATGATTGCTTTAACAAAAGGGCCCTCTAAATGTACTAGTATGCACCAAAACAAAATGTATGGTATAACTAAGTTTTATTTTTTGTATTTCTTCACCAACAAAACCTTTCCTCTAACTTCCTGTTTAAAGTAGACCCAAGGATTTTACACTTATTTTTGTCTGATACTATTGGGGATATAATCCTTTGCAGGTCTTTAAAATTTCCCTAGGACCCCCCTGCTTTAAACTTGTTGTTGTGTTAGGATAAGTGTATGAGCACAGCACTTGCGTGGGAGGGCACAACCTATACCTCTGTCTCACTCGCCCGTATTATTATCTGCAAAATCTGGACATCCCAAAAACCTGGCAAAGGTTGTCCACAGGAAAACCTGGCAATGTATGGTCACAGGAAAACCTGGCAAAGGTTGTACACAGGAAAACCTGGCAAAGGTTGTACACAGGAAAACCTGGCTAAGGTTGTACACAGGAAAACCTGGCAAAGGTTGTACCCAGGAAAACCTGGCAAAGGTTGTACCCAGGAAAACCAGGAAATGCTTGGCCACAGGAAAACCCGGCAATGCTTGGCTACAGGAAAACCTGGCAAAGGTTGTACACAGGAAACCCTGGCAATGCTTGTCCACAGGAAAACCTGGCAAAGGTTGCACACAGGAAAACCTAGCAATGCTTGTCTACAGAAAAACCTGGCAATGCTTGGCCACAGGAAAACCTGGCAAAGGTTATACACAGGAAAACCTGGCAACGGTTGTACACACGAAAATCTGACTAAGGTTGTCCACAGGAAAACCTGGCAATGCTTGTCCATAGGAAAACCTGGCAATGCTAGGCCACAGGAAAACCCGGCAACGCTTGGCCACAGGAACACCTGGCAAACGTTGTCCACAAGAAAACCTGGCAATGCTTGGCCACCGGAAAACCTGGCAAAGGTTGTACACAGGAAAACCTGGCAGAGGTTGTACACAGGAAAACCCGGCAATGCTTGGCCACAGGAAAACCCGACAAAGGTTGTACACAGGAAAACCCGGCAATGCTTGGCCACAGGAAAACCTGGCAATGCTTGGCCACAGGAAAACCTGGTAAAGGTGTCTGTTCAAAGGAAAACCTGGCAACGCTTGGCCATAGGAAAACCTGGCAATGCTTGGCCACCGGAAAACCTTGCAAAGGTTGTACACAGGAAAACCTGGCAAAGGTTGTACACAGGAAAACCTGGCAAAGGTTGTACACAGGAAAACCTGGCAATGCTTGTCCACAGGAAAACCTGGCAATGCTTGGTCACAGGAAAACCTGGCAAAGGTTGTCTACAGGAAAACCTGGCAAAGGTTGCACACAGGAAAATCTGGCAAAGGCTGTACACAGGAAAACCTGGAAATGATTGGCCACAGGAAAACCTGGCAATGATTGACCACAGGAAAACCTGGAAAATGTTGTCCACAGGAAACCTGGCAATGCTTGTTCACAGGAAAACCTGGCAATGCTTGTCCACAGGAAAACCTGGCAATGCTTGGCCATAGGAAAACCTGACAAAGGTTGTCCACAGGAAAACCCGGCAATGCTTGGTCACAGGAAAACCTGGCAATGGTTGGCCACAAGAAAACCTAGCAGAGATTATCCATGGCAAGACCCAAGAAACAAAGTTTACAGCAAAACTCAGCCAATCTTGTCCACGGCAAAAGCTTGTCTACGGCAAACCCTGTAAAGCTTGTGTACAGAAAACCCTGGCAAAGCTTGTGTATGGTAAAGCCTTGCACAGCTTGCTGCGGCAAATCCTGGCAAAGCTTGTCTATGGCAAACCCTGTCAAAGCTGGTTTACGGCAAACCCTGGCAAAGCTGGTCTACGGCAAAGCCTGGCACAGCTTGTGTATGGTAAAGCCTGGCACAGCTTTCTACGGCAAATCCTGTCGAAGCTTGTCTATGGCGAACCCTGGCAAAGCTTGTCTACGGCAAATCCTGTCGAAGCTTGTCTATGGCGAACCCTGGCAAAGCTTGTCTACGGCAAACCCTGGCAAAGCTTTTCTATAGCAAAACTGGCATAATACAGAACATGGTCTGGACAGAGATTTTAAAAAGCCTGTCTTATTAGTGCTTCAGTTGGAAGTCACTATTTTGGCCATCTTCTATTCTGCATCTTCGCCCCCTCCCTCTTTTCAAACATTTTGGAGAGATTTCTATTCCACAGTCACCAACTCCATCTACAAATGAATGAATCCCCTACAGTCTGGCTTCCACCCACCTCATCCCACAGAACCAGATCGCACTCACTCATTTAACTTTCTAAACTCCACACGGAACAGGCAGCTTTTCCCCTTTACTCCTCCCCGACAGTTATAAGTGTTCCTGATGAAGAACTAACCTGGACACAATGACCTTTCTGGATGAATTTATCTTTAAGAATCAGTTTCACCAGGTTGACCAATGAATCTGGTGGAAGCCATTCTACGGAGTTACACAGGGGCGGGTGTGGGATTCACATCCCCCAAAGCCCAGGACAGATTGTTTGGGATCAAGTACAACAGGTTTTCAAGTTTATTTTATCCACTGAGCAGCACACATCATCCGGCTGCCAGCTTTCAGTGCCACAGTATGGCTCTGTCAAGAGTATTCTCTGCCTGTATGGCAAGGTTTGTCTCCATAGACACAAGCTGTTGTATGCATGAGTCATACATTCAAAACCTTTACCATTAGAGCATATGCTCTAGGGATGCAGTGAGCTCAGCTTGCTTTACTGAGTGGCCCACAATACAAATGTGTACATGTTTGAAAAATGTGAGGGGCTTATTTACAAGCCCCTTGCGCCACTTTTGCGTCATTTTTAACATGGGAAAAGTGACGTACGGGTGGCGCAAGGGGCTTGTAAATAAGCCCCAGAGTTTTTTTATAATGCTTCCAATATGGTCCCTAGTTATACACAATTAAATGCTGAAGCATGAAATTAAGGGGTGATTGTTTGCTTTGAAAGTATACACACAAAAAAGTATTCAACTTCCCCAAAAACGTTTACTGAACTATTGTGCACGGTTAAATACCATGGGGCAGATTTACAAGGCCCTTGCGCCACTTTTGCGTCACTTTTGCCATGTTAAAAATGACGCAAAAGTGGCGCAAGGGGCTTGTAAATCTGCCCCCATGTCTTTGAGGCATCGAGCAGTAACACTCGTTTCACGCGTGCTTTCACCTTCTCCAGTGCCTTGAAGACCCTTCTGTGCTGCTCCCTCCTGCTCTACCCCTATTCTCTTGTTTTTTTTCAAATCCAGAACAACTTCCCCTACCCTATCCACCCCCTATCCTCTAAACCCACCCCCTCCCTTCAGAGCCTCGCCGCCCTCTTCTCTTCCCACATCACCTTCTTCTACATGTTTTCAAGTAACGGGTCACGGTAGACATAGAAGAAAGTCAACTGCGACACTTTTTTTTAACATTTACTGTGGGTGTAAGTTCATGGAAACAATATTTCGTCATTCTTACTGGTCTCTAAAATGAAGTTTCATCAGCCTGATTTCAGCCAGTCAGGCCGACTTTCTTCATTTTTTGAAATTCGTCATGATGACAGCCTGGCTCCCAGTCATCTCTGCATCTTTCAACACTGCCCACCACCAAATATACTCGCACCTCTGGCCTCTCTTGGTGTTTCCGGCACAGTGCCTGGAAGCTTTACTTCCTAGCTCTCTAGCACACTTTCTTTGTCTAATTCAACCGTTAGGGAATAGCTCTTCCAATAGGAATATTTTTATTTTTTATATAAGTATGCTCTAATTTAGTCCAGTTCAGCCAAATCAGTTATGTGATAATTATCCCTCCAAGAAATATTTTTCTGCATTTTATCTTCATTTTTTTTACCAAAATATTTGTGATATTTATTATTTTTTATTAAATCTTGCTTTATACATTCACCCTCTTTAGCTATTTGCAGAATTGGTGTTTGAAGTACTATTATACGCATACAGTGAACAAGACTGCCTCCTGTATGGTCATTGTTCTCGTATCACGGTTCTCTTGCAGTGATCGAGGCTCCCTCCTGTACGGTATATGGTTCTCTTGCAGTGATCGAGGCTCCTTCCTGTACGGTATATGGTTCTCTTGCAGTGATCGAGGCTCCCTCCTGCATGGTATATGGTTCTCTTGCGGTGATCGAGGAAGCGGTATATGGTTCTCTTGCAGTGATCGAGGCTTCCTCTTGTATGCTCATGGTTCTCACAGAGTGACGACTCAGGCTCCCTCCTGTATGCTCATGGTTCTCACAGAGTGACTGAGGCTCCCTCCTGTACGGTATATGGTTCTCTCGCAGTGATTGAGGCTCCCTCCTGTACGGTATATGGTTCTCTCGTAGTGAGCAAGGCTCCCTCCTGTACGGTATATGGTTCTCTCGCAGTGATCGAGGCTCCCTCCTGTACGGTATATGGTTCTCTCGCAGTGATCGAGGCTCCCTCCTGTATGGTATATGGTTCTCTCGCAGTGATCGAGGCTCCCTCCTGTACGGTATATGGTTCTCTCGCAGTGATCGAGGCTCCCTCCTGTACGGTATATGGTTCTCTTGCAGTGATCGAGGCTCCCTCTTGTATGCTCATGGTTCTCACAGAGTGACTGAGGCTCCCTCCTGTATGCTCATGGTTCTCACAGAGTGACAGAGGCTCCCTCCTGTACAGTATATGGTTCTCTCGCAGTGATCGAGGCTCCCTCCTGTACGGTATATGGTTCTCTTGCAGTGATCGAGGCTCCCTCTTGTATGCTCATGGTTCTCACAGAGTGACTGAGGCTCCCTCCTGTACGGTATATGGTTCTCTCGCAGTGATCGAGGCTCCCTCCTGTACGGTATATGGTTCTCTTGCAGTGATCGAGGCTCCCTCCTGTATGCTCATGGTTCTCACAGAGTGACTGAGGCTCCCTCCTGTACGGTATATGGTTCTCTCGCAGTGATCGAGGCTCCCTCCTGTACGGTATATGGTTCTCTCGCAGTGATCGAGGCTCCCTCCTGTACGGTATATGGTTCTCTCGCAGTGATCGAGGCTCCCTCCTGTACGGTATATGGTTCTCTTGCAGTGATCGAGGCTCCCTCTTGTATGCTCATGGTTCTCACAGAGTGACTGAGGCTCCCTCCTGTATGCTCATGGTTCTCACAGAGTGACTGAGGCTCCCTCCTGTACGGTATATGGTTCTCTTGCAGTGATCGAGGCTCCCTCCAGTACAGTATATGGTTCTCTCGTAGTGATCGAGGCTCCCTCCTGTACGGTATATGGTTCTCTCGCAGTGATCGAGGCTCCCTCCTGTACGGTATATGGTTCTCGCGCAGTGATCGAGGCTCCCTCCTGTACGGTATATGGTTCTCTTGCAGTGATCGAGGCTCCCTCTTCTATGCTCATGGTTCTCACAGAGTAACTGAGGCTCCATCCTCTAAGGTGACAGGTCTCGTATAGTGATCAGGCCTCCCAGCTGTCTGAGAATGGTTCTCAGAGAGTGACCCAGGCTTACTCCAGTATGGTCATGGTTCCCACAGAGTGACCGAGGCTCCCTCCTGTACGGTATATGGTTCTCCTGAAGTGACCGAGGCTCCCTCCTGTACGGTATATGGTTCTCTTGCAGTGATCGAGGCTCCCTCCAGTACAGTATATGGTTCTCTCGTAGTGATCGAGGCTCCCTCCTGTACGGTATATGGTTCTCTCGCAGTGATCGAGGCTCCCTCCTGTACGGTATATGGTTCTCGCGCAGTGATCGAGGCTCCCTCCTGTATGGTATATGGTTCTCTCGCAGTGATCGAGGCTCCCTCCTGTACGGTATATGGTTCTCTTGCAGTGATCGAGGCTCCCTCTTGTATGCTCATGGTTCTCACAGAGTGACTGAGGCTCCCTCCTGTATGCTCATGGTTCTCACAGAGTGACTGAGGCTCCCTCCTGTACGGTATATAGTTCTCTCGCAGTGATCGAGGCTCCCTCCTGTACGGTATATGGTTCTCTTGCAGTGATCGAGGCTCCCTCTTGTATGCTCATGGTTCTCACAGAGTGACTGAGGCTCCATCCTTTAAGGTGACAGGTCTCGTATAGTGATCAGGCCTCCCAGCTGTCTGAGAATGGTTCTCAGAGAGTGACCCAGGCTTACTCCAGTATGGTCATGGTTCCCACAGAGTGACCGAGGCTCCCTCCTGTACGGTATATGGTTCTCCTGCAGTGACCGAGGCTCCCTCCTGTACGGTATATGGTTCTCTTGCAGTGATCGAGGCTCCCTCCAGTACAGTATATGGTTCTCTCGTAGTGATCGAGGCTCCCTCCTGTACGGTATATGGTTCTCTCGCAGTGATCGAGGCTCCCTCCTGTACGGTATATGGTTCTCGCGCAGTGATCGAGGCTCCCTCCTGTACGGTATATGGTTCTCTTGCAGTGATCGAGGCTCCCTCTTCTATGCTCATGGTTCTCACAGAGTGACTGAGGCTCCCTCCTGTATGCTCATGGTTTTCACAGAGTAACTGAGGCTCCATCCTCTAAGGTGACAGGTCTCGTATAGTGATCAGGCCTCCCAGCTGTCTGAGAATGGTTCTCAGAGAGTGACCCAGGCTTACTCCAGTATGGTCATGGTTCCCACAGAGTGACCGAGGCTCCCTCCTGTACGGTATTTGGTTCTCTCACAGTGATCGAGGCTCCCTCCTGTACGGTATATGGTTCTCTCGCAGTGATCAAGGCTCCCTCCTGTATGGTATATGGTTCTCTCGCAGTGATCGAGGCTTCCTCCTGTATGGTATATGGTTCTCTCGCAGTGATCGAGGCTCCCTCCTGTACGGTATATGGTTCTCTTGCAGTGATCGAGGATCGCTCTTGTATGCTCATGGTTCTCACAGAGTGACTGAGGCTCCCTCCTGTATGCTCATGGTTCTCACAGAGTGACTGAGGCTCCATCCTCTTAGGTGACTGGTCTCGTATAGTGATTAGCTGTCTGAGAATGGTTCTTACAGAGTGACCCAGGCTCTCTCCAGTATGGTCATGGTTCCCACACAGTGACCGAGGCTCCCTCCAGTATGGTCAAGGGTCTCGTACAGTGATCGAGGCGCCCTCTTGTATGATCATGGTTCTCATAGAACAGAGAAGCTCTTTCCAGTATCGTCATGGTTCTCCCAGCGTATTACTGAGTGGTTCGAATATACAAATGTGTACATGTTTGAAAATTGTAAATATATTTATATAACACTTATGACCCCTGACGAGGCAAAATGTAACAATTTAGTGTTTTTTATAATGCTCCCAGAATGCTCCCAAATTATACACAATTTAATGCACATACTTACACATACACACAAATTGACACATATACACTGTCTCACACACAAACACACTCTCATCCACAAGTACACACACAGCATACATTTAAAAGCATATTTTACTTACCTCAGCTGCTATGGAAGGGCATATTCCAGCTAATTGTACTCCGTTTTTATTAAACTATTAGTGAATAACAAATTTTATTTATTCAATATTAGTGTAATAAAAGAATGACAGAAAAAGAAGAGAGTGGAGCCCCAGTTGCCCCAGTGTCCTGGCACTGAATTTGCCACCTTTGAGGCTAGGGGTTGCAATGGCAGTGCTAGGGGTAGCAAAGGGCAAGCCAGGGGTCACAGCTGCGACCCCTGGCGACCCCTAAATGACATCAATGAAAGTAAGGACACGATTCTTTAAAAAGTCACAAAATTGTCCCACCGATATATATCCTTGCATTGGTGCAGATGTATGACGTTCAGGATTCCACAAGAGTTTACAGAAGTAGACCTGGAAACATACTCCTACCAAACGTTTCCAAACATTTGTGACCTGTACTTCGTATGAGCAGGTACATACATATATGTTGGCTCACAGAAAAATCTGTGGAGCAATTGCAAATTCATTTTTCCAACACCCTGTTTTTACTCACACTGGAATACGTTTTACTCCTGCTCTTTTCCAGTAAGGGAAGCGATTGGAGAGGAGTCAGTGAATCCCCTTAAACATGTAAGCTTGATTTGATTTGATTTGATATTTATAAAGTGCAACAGTCACCCGAAGGCATCAAGGCGCAAGAGACCAGCCGTACATACCCAGGAAAGTGGAAAAAGACAGAAAAAACTCCAGCTAGCAGCTAGACTGTGAACAGCCAGGTTGTGAGGGCTTTTCTGAAGGGGAGCAGAAGGGGGATAGATCTGAGAGGAAGGGGTAGGGAATTCCAAAGTTTGCTTGCTGCCACCGAGAATGCCCTATCCCCCCACTTATTCTTCTTGGTACAGCCAGTTGCATTTGGAGCGAAGAACGTAGTGGTCTGCTGGGAGAATGCCAATTGAACATAGTCTTCAACCTTGAAGGGTAGAGAGCATACAATGATTTGTGAACCATACAAAGAGATTTAAAGCTAACGCGTTGTTCAATGGGGAGCCAGTGCAGGCGCTCTAGACCCTTCCTGGCCGATTGTTTTCTGGGAATGTCTAGAATGAGTCTTGCCAGAGCGTTCTGCAGTACCTGAAGTTTGTGCTGCAAGCTCTTATTAGCAGCCAGGTACAAAGCATTACAGTTATCAAGTCTGGACATTACCAAGGCCAGTGCTACCTGTATCCGAGCTGGTCGTTGGATAAAAGGGAAGATTTTTTTTAACATCCTTATGAGCCAGGAGCATGTAGAGATGGTGCGATTCACTTGGATATTGAAGCTGAGTTCAATATCCATCAGGATTCCAAGGTTCTTAGCCTTTTTGCTCGGGACAGGACAGCTTCCCAAGGACTGAGGCCAGCAGCTACTGTTCCACTTAGATACCCCTGGTCCGAATATCATCACTACGGTCTTATCCCCATTAAGTTAAAAAAAGTTAGCAGACATCCAGTCTGCCACTGTAGTCATGCATCCAAGAACATTTTCTGACAATGAGCAAAGCCCTTTAGGGATAGTAACCATAATCTGTGTATCATCTGCATATGACACCACCTCCAATCCAAAAGAATGGACCACAGTTGCAAGTGGTGCCACATACAGATTGAAAAGCGTAGGGCTCAGAGATGATCCCTGCGGAACTCCACAGGGTAGAATATAGGAGTCCGAGTGAAAGGATTTTAAATTCACCCTTTGGGATCTCCCCGTCATAAATGAGGACAGGAGGGCTAGTGCTTGATGTGAGATGCCAAGACTCCGGAGTCTGTCCAGCAGCAGAGTAGGATAAATGGTGTCAAATGCTGCTGACAGATCCAGGAGGATTAGCACTACCCCCTGTCCTTCATCCACCGTGCGCCTGATGTAGTCAGTGGCTGATATTAAGGCCGTTTCTGTTCCATGATGCCTCCTAAATCCAAACTGCGAATCATTTAACCATGATTGATGTTCTGCAGTTTCCATGAGCTGCTTATTAAGATGCAGCTCCAGGATTTTTGCTGGGGCAGGAAGCAGGGAAATGGGATGGTAGTTTTTGCAGTCCCTAGGATCAAGATTAGGTTTTTTCAAAAGAGGTCTAATAACAGCCTGTTTCCAAGTTTGGGGATAGATTCCAGATCGAATGATATTATTCATTAATTCACAAAGGGGTTGTGGGAATGAACAGCCTCACAGGGCTTTCCATCCCTGGAACTACTGCTTCCCACCTGCTTCCAGCCATTGTATGTAGATTTGAGGAAAGGTGACAAAATTAGAGGCTTGCTAGACTTGAACCTCTAGTACAAGCCCTGGCACGATCACACAGCCTTTTACCAGAGTTCAGATATAAAGAGAATGAGGATATAATTTGTCACCTCAGGGCTTAGCAGCAAAAGGGTCAAGTGTTTTTTTGTTGATTTTTTTACACGAGAAGTAGATTTTTCAATCAGCCCGCCTCTTAGACAAGTAGACAATTTATACAAATCCACAGCATTGCCGAGGATGCCTCCTATATGGTCATGGTTCTCATTGACTGACCGAGGCTCCATTCTGTATAGTCATGGTTCTCATTCAACAACAGGGTTCCCTCTTGTACAGTCATGGTGATCATAGAGTGACGAGGCTCCCTCCTGTATGGCCACGGTTCTCGTTGAACAGCGAGATTACCTCTTCTACGGTCATAGTGATCATAGAGTGACGAGGCTCCCTCCTGCACAGCCATGGTGATCATAGAGTGATGAGTCTCGCTCCTGTATGGTGATCATAGAGTGACGAGGATCCCTCCTGTACAGCCATGGTGATCATAGAGTGACAAGGCTCGCTCCTGTACAGCCATGGTAATCACAGAGTGACGAGGCTCGCTCCTGTACAGCCATGGGTCTCATTGAACAACGGGGTTCCCTCTTGTACGGTCATGGTGATCATAGAGTGACGAGGCTCGCTCCTGTGCAGCCATGGGTCTCATTGAACAACGGGGTTCCCTCTTGTACGGTCATGGTGATCATAGAGTGACGAGGCTCGCTCCTGTGCAGCCATGGGTCTCATTGAACAACGGGGTTCCTTCTTGTACGGTCATGGTGATCATAGAGTGACGAGGCTCGCTCCTGTACAGCCATGGGTCTCATTGAACAACGGGGTTCCCTCTTGTACGGTCATGGTGATCATAGAGTGACGAGGCTCGCTCCTGTGCAGCCATGGGTCTCATTGAACAACGGGGTTCCCTCTTGTACGGTCATGGTTCTCATGGACTGACCGAGGCTCCCTACTGTACAGCCATGAGTCTCATTCAATGGGGTTCCCTCTTGTACAGTCATGGGTTCCCTCTTGTACAGTCATGGTGATCATAAAGTGACGAAGCTCGCTCCTGTACAGCCATGGGTCTCATTGAACAATGGGGTTCCCTCTTGTACAGTCATGGTGATCATAGAGTGACGAGGCTTCCTCCGGTATGGCCACGGTTCTCGTTGAACAGCGAGGTTCCCTCTTCTACGGTCATAGTGATCATAGAGTGACGAGGCTCCCTCCTGTACAGCCATGGTGATCATAGAGTGATGAGTCTCGCTCCTGTATGGTAGTGGTGATCATAGAGTGACGAGGATCCCTCCTGTACAGCCATGGTGATCATAGAGTGACGAGGCTCGCTCCTGTACAGCCATGGGTCTCATTGAACAACAGGGTTCCCTCTTGTACGGTCATGGTTCTCATAGACTGACCGAGGCTCCCTACTGTACAGCCATGGGTCTCATTCAACAACGGGGTTCCCTCTTGTACGGTCATGGTGATCATAGAGTGACAAAGCTCGCTCCTGTACAGCCATGGGTCTCATTGAACAATGGGGTTCCCTCTTGTACAGTCATGGTGATCATAGAGTGACGAGGCTTCCTCCGGTATGGCCACGGTTCTCGTTGAACAGCGAGGTTCCCTCTTCTACGGTCATAGTGATCATAGAGTGACGAGGCTCCCTCCTGTACAGCCATGGTGATCATAGAGTGATGAGTCTCGCTCCTGTATGGTCGTGGTGATCATAGAGTGACGAGGATCCCTCCTGTACAGCCATGGTGATCACAGAGTGACGAGGCTCACTCCTGTACAGCTATGGGTCTCATTGAACAACGGGGTTCCCTCTTGTACAGTCATGGTGTTCATAGAGTGACGAAGCTCGCTCCTGTGCAGCCATGGGTCTCATTGAACAACGGGGTTTCCTCTTGTACGGTCATGGTGATCATAGAGTGACAAAGCTCCCTCCTGTATAGCCATGGTTCTCATTGAACAATGAGGTTTCCTGTTGTACAGTCGTGGTGATCATAGAGTGACGAGGATCCCTCCTGTACAGCCATGGTGATCACAGAGTGACGAGGCTCACTCCTGTACAGCTATGGGTCTCATTGAACAACGGGGTTCCCTCTTGTACGGTCATGGTTCTCATAGACTGACCGAGGCTCCCTACTGTACAGCCATGGGTCTCATTCAACAATGGGGTTTCCTCTTGTACGGTCATGGTGATCATAGAGTGACAAAGCTCCCTCCTGTATAGCCATGGTTCTCATTGAACAATGAGGTTTCCTGTTGTACAGTCATGATGATCATAGAGTGACGAGGCTCCCTCCTGTACAGCCATAGGTCTCATTGAACAACGGGGCTCCCTCCTGTACAGTCATGGTGATCACAGAGTGATGAGGCTCGCTCCTGTATGGTCATCAGTCTTGTACAGTGACTGAACCCCTCGTCTGTATGTTAACGGACTTCATACAGAGACTGAGGCTCCCTCCTGTGTGCTCATGTTTCTCACAGAGTGACTGAGTCTCCCTCATGTTTGGCTGTGGGCTTCATGCTGTGACAGACGCTCAATCCTGTGTGTTGATGTTTTTCATAGAGTGACTGAGGCTCCCTCCAGTATGGTCATGGTTGTCATACACCGACAGAGGTGCTCTCATGCCTGGTTATGGTTCTCACAGAGCGACAGAAGCTCCCTCCTCTCTAGTCATAGGTCTCGTACAGTGACTGAAGCTCCCTCCTGTATGGTCATGGACATCAGGCCATGATTCTCAGAGTGACCAAGGTACCCTCCTGTCCAGTTATGTGTTTCCTAGAGTGCCCACGGTCTGTATGGTCTCAGTTCTCACAGTGCATATGAGGTTCCTTCCTGTACCTTCATAGTTCTCAGAAAGCGAACGAGGCTTCCTCTTGTTTGTTCATGGGTTTCATACAGCGACCCGGACTTCCTCCTGTCTCTGCATTGTTCTCAGAAAGCAAAAACGTTTCCACTTGCAGAGACGTTATAAGGAATGGGCAAAGTGGTCAAGTGGTCAGGGTCACCACCTTCCAAGAGACCCCCTGGGAAACTGTACTTTCTCTCTATTTGACCTCTGTCTATTATATTATTATATGGTGTGGCTGTGTGGCCTCACAGTGTAATACACTTCGCAACCCCTCTAGGACCAGTAGGTTTCGCTTGTTAAACCTTCCAGCTCAACCCTGGATAGCTGTGGCTCTGAGCAGCTGTGGCTCTGAGCAGCTGTGGCTCTGAGCAGCTGTGGCTCTGAGCAGCTGTGGCTCAGAGCAGCTGTGTCTCTGAGCAGCTGTGGCTCTGAGCAGCTGTGGCTCTGAGCAGCTGTGGCTCTGAGCAGCTGTGGCTCTGAGCAGCTGTGGCTCAGAGCAGCTGTGGCTCTGAGCAGCTGTGGCTCTGAGCAGCTGTGGCTCTGAGCAGCAAGGCTTACACAAAGGAACAAGTGTAAAGCATTTAAACAGCACCAAAACAATTGAAGGAGAAATACACGAGACACTCAATAAATCCAACACAAATTTATAAAAATAGACTGTATTGTAATGCATTTTAGACACCTTTACAACAAAGATCCACTGTATGGTTCCAGAGATATAGAATTAACAAGGTATAGTTAATATGCAGGGTTCACAGAAACACTTACCTCAAAGGTACAATCAGTCTTCAGTGAGTTCAAGGTACTTTTATACCTTTGCTGTAGGTTCCCATGGAGTGGGTCCTGATGTAAGGGATACAGGATGCTGAAGGATGCTGTAGATGGAATGAGGTTGACGGGGGACTTCCTGCAGCTGCTCCTTGGTCCATAGCTGGGTGAGGCGGTCCTGGCTACAGGGGGTGATGTCCCTCGAAGTCCCCTCAGTCGTGGCAGAAGTCCAGTCGCCAATGGGCTCCCAGTCACATGATATGGCAGTCACAGCAGAATCCTTCCTCTGATGATAACTCGCCTTCTGGGCGACCAAGCTGACCAAGCTGCACTCTGGCAACTCTGCCGGGTTCAGCAAACCTCGGTTCAACTTTGAGCATCGAGTCTTGGTCTATGGTGCTGCACGGCGACGAGAGGTGGCAGCTTGAAGATTTGGCTACCAACTTGCCCCAGCAGGTTTCGTAAGCTGTTGTGGCCCTGTGCTGCGAACAGGAGGTTAGCACCTGACCCTTGGAGTCCCTTGCTTAGGCTGGTCTCCGGGGACGACTTCTCCAAGAGCAGGACACAGCAGGCACAGTCCCTCTCCTTTGCTGGCCACCAGGTTCAGCAGGTGAAGTCCACACTGGTGTAGCCTCTCTTTGCCAGTTCCACAATACAGCAAGGCTGTCCATCTTCCAGTCCAGACGAGGTCTGAGTTCTGGGTGCCAGGGGTGCCCTTTTATGCCCAGAAAATGCTTACAGCTTAGGATGCGGTTGGTAGTCAATAAGCTACCAGGTTCCCTCTCTCCTGATGACCAGTTCCTATGAAGCGTGGCATCTGGCTTTCCAAGGATGCACCATTCTGCCCACTCCCAACATGGCAGAACCCCTGTCTTGGTGTCCAGAGCTCCCTAGCTCAATGTAGAGGTTTTGCTACTAAAGGGGCCACCCAGCCCTGGAAACCCAGTTTGACAGCTGGTTTCCCTTCCTTGTCCCTAGTGCCAGCCTGTCTCTCAAGTGTTACCCATTTGTCCTTCAAAGATAGCTTCTCCTTTGAAGCTCGCCTTTTGGGCCAACACCTGTTTAGCTTCCTGTGGGAGGGAGGTAATACCTCTCTCCCAATCAGGCCTCTATTGTCACCTGCCCTGGAAGTCATTAGCAAATCTCCCCAGGAAAGCGGAAAGCTGTCTGCAGAACAAGCCCCGTGTACAACAGTAAACAGGCACTGGAAACCTTGGGCAACTAAAGTGGCAACTTCTAAAGTTGCACTTTGCCCACAAGTGACATTAAATCCGATTTAATGCACTCATTCTTTTGATACCTTACAGTACCGACTTTAGTAGTCCCATTCTGAAGTTAGCAGGGATGAGGTGTCAGCCTGTAACTCTGTACTTGCCAATGGGGCTACCAGTCTTTCCACAGTAAAAAAGACAATTTAGTGTTTTTACAGTGGAAGCATGTAAAATACATGTTCCACCTTTTAACATACAGCACCCTGCATTAGGGCTTGTTAGGGGTGACTTGCATATACTAAAAAGGGAGGATTGGGCTCTGCCATTACTTTAAATGGCAAAGTTGAGTTCGCAGTTAGTTTTAAACTGCCCTTCCAGACTGGGAGTCATGTTTCACCATGTCACACTCAGGGTGGCACAACCAGTGCTGCAGTCCGAGGGGGAGGACACTAACTTACAGCCCCTGGCTACCCTTGGTACCATATACTAGGGACTTACAAGTAATTCAAGTTACACCAATTGGGCACAAGCCAATCAAACATACACCATTTTAAGGGTTGGAGCATATGCACTGAGTCTTGTTTAGTAGGACTCAGGGCATTTCAGAGCCATTACACTAGGACCTAGCAGTCAACATGGAGCCAAAAAGTAGGGGTGAACCTGAAAAAGGTCTGTTTCCTTACAATAATTTAGTATTGTTTAGCGCCATGTGGGCTTGAAATGGGTAATAACATTTTAATTTGACCATACAAGGAGCCCCCCAAATATGTTTTGTCCAGGGCCCCCCAAATTCTTTAAAATGACACTGTCCTCTTATATTTTAATGGGCCTCTGGTCATGGTTCTCAGAGAACGGCTGAGGCACCCACCTGCATGGTCATAGTTCTCAGGTCGTGATTCTTACAGACCGGTCTCCCTCCCTGTCTAGTTATGTGTTTCCTAGAGCGACGAGACTCCATCCTGCATGGTAATTGTTCTAATAGAGCGACTGAAGCTCCCCTGAAGGGTAAGGCCCCCTCTTGTTTGGTCATGGGTCTCGTAGAGTGATGGGGCTTTCTCCTGCATGGTCATGAGCCTCAGAGAGCGAACGAGACCCTCTCTTGTTCGGTTATGGGTCTCGTACAGTGACCGGGAATTCCTCCTGTCTGGTCATAAGACTCAGAGAGCAAAGAAGGTTCCCTCTTGTTTATTTATGGGTCTCGTAGAGTGATTGGGCTTTCTCCTGCATGGTCATGAGCCTCAGAGAGCAAACGAGACCCTCTCTTGTTTGGTTATGGGTCTCGTACAGTGACCGGGAATTCCTTCTGTGTGGTCATAAGACTCAGAGAGCAAAGAAGGTTCCCTCTTGTTCAGTTATGGGTCTCGTAGAGTGATGGCGCTTCCTCCTGTGTGGTCATAGTCTCAAAGAGCGAACGAGGCCCCCTCTTGTTCGGTTATAAGTCTCATACAGGTACCGGGGATTTCTCTTGCATGGTCATGAGTCTCAGAGAGCGAAGAAGGCCTCCTCTTGTTCAGTCATGGGTCTTGTAGAGTGATGGGGCTTCCTCCTGTGTGGTCATGAGACTCGGAGAGCGAACAAGGCCCTCTCTTGTTCGGCTAAGGGTCTCGTATAGTGACTCCAGCTTTCTCCTTCAGGGCCCTGTTACTCATACAGTGGTTGGGGATACACCCTGCAGGACTGCCCTATTCGTGCAGTGAGACTTGTTGCTCGCTGTGAGGTCTCCTGACACATGGTTGTTGCTCAAGTTCCCTCCTTCCAAGTGGTCACATTCTTTCAACATTCTGAGGCACCAGTCAGCAAGACGGGCTCTGGCTGGCCTCCATTGGCTCCCCATTGAGCAGCGGGTGCAGTTTAAAGCTCTTTGCATTGCTCATTGAGCCTTCCATAATAAAGGACTCCAACTACTACGTGCCCTCATCGAACCATATAACCCTGTAAGGTCCCTGAGATCGGCGACTGCACTTCTTGCAACAACACCAAAAATCCGTAAAACAAGATGGGGAGGCCGCTCTTTTAAGTATCTGGCTCCTAAACTCTGGAATTCTTTGCCGCTCAAAGTGTGCCAAATAGACTCAGAGCCTATGGGCCCCTACACTGACGCAGGTGTGCAACACGGCAGTTAGAGGATATCTGCCCATATCTTGGACAGAAAGCATCATAGTCCCGATCTTTAAAAAAGGGGACACAGGGGATGCAAGGTGTTATCGCCCAATATCCCTCCTGGACTCCTCAGCTAAATGAATGGACAGAGTACAACTAGAGAGGTTGGAATTATCGGGACTATACGTGGGACGCTGGGCGCACTCGCCAAGGTACCTGGGTTTGATTTCCACACGGCTTACTTTGCCGCTCCTATTATTATTGCCGAACTTGATGTTTTTGAAGCGCCGCACTCGGCGAACACGGACTATAGAGGCTCAGACCAGCCATTTACTCTGGATCTGAGACCCACAGTCCATGAGATAGAATCGCACCGGCGCAACCTAATTGGTCATGACCTACCGGGTCGGAATTATCACCGGTTTAGAGCCCTGAAGAAGTCAGGGTTTCACAACCCACTGACGAAACACGTGTTGGCTGGTTTGCTCAGGAACACTGCATTAAAATGAACTAAGGAATTCGTCATCTTCATTTGTAAACAATAGGAACTGTGTTGTACTTTTTTCTTTACTCTCTTGCGTGTGCATAGGATTTGTTGCAGTTACCAAGCAAAATCTGACCACTGATGTAAGTGACAGAGGATTTTGCCCCCTTAATATGATTGCTAGTACATGGACTCACAGACAGTAGCAATATTAGTTTTAGTGCTGGTTTTTGAAGTTGTACTTTTTCTCTGAACTAACACACTTCAGAAGTTCTTTGTTCCTAAGGGAAAACTGATAGAAGTCTGCGCACAAATGTTTCATGTTCACCTGGATCTGCAATTCCACCTTAACAAGCTCATCATCACACCTATTTCGTGTGTCAGGCCAGGTGAAAAAATCCTCTCAGTAAGTACATTGCTGCCTGGCAAGCTAAGTATAAATGACATGATTTATTTTTCTGCTGGGAACATCGCAAGGCAACTTTGACAAAACATTCAGCCATTTTTGCACACATGACAAGTTTGCGCCTGCCACAGCTCGCCACAGCTTCCAAAGCAGGAGCAATTATACTGTATTTGTTAAATAAGTATTGAAGTTCCAGATGACGGGTCAAGTTAACGGCATCAGCAGCTTTGCAGAGCTGCTGAAAAGTGAGAGTTTCTCTTAAGCAGCATGGTTCTAATGACGACAAGTAATGGCTCTTTAACCCCTTGACCGCGATCGGAATTCCGCTCGTATGCGGGACATTCCGATCGCGGGTGTGGTCGTGACGAGCTCAGCTCGTCATGCGCACAGCGCTACCGCGCAGCATGACGAGCTGAGCTCGTCATGAGCACGGAAGGGGTTAAAAAAAACAAAAAACTTTTTTTGAAATACTTTAAGGCGCGCTCCAAGAATGTCAAGAAATCACTCTGCATGCTTGCACTCAACTCTGAATCATAGCACATTATATAATTGTGCACTTGGAAACCAAAGAACAGATTTTCCACTCTGTCCTTTAAATTGCTTTTTTCTTGGGTGGCTCTGGCAAGGATTCGGCTTGCGAGGTAGATGTTGCATCCGAATGTGCCTCAAAATTCGATGTGAACCTTGCCTCTGCAGCACCCTCGCCTGACTCATAATCAGACATTGTGTGTTTTTTCTGAAAGTACTCTGTAAAATACCCAACAAACTTGAGATGTAGATGCAAACTGAATTCAATGAAGAAAATAAAACATATCAGGTGCTTACTTTCATCTTGCTCACTGGGCTGGCCCACCTACCACTGCCCCCTCATGCTTATACATTCTGCCCAGAGTGGAATAGAAGGACTTCTATACAGGCCTACACATCTAAAAGGCCTGGCAGTGATTGGAAGAGTTTGTCAGCTAACAGTATGATGTCTTTGCTTTTGATCCCATGTGAGAAGCTTTTCCATGTTGTGTCTGATGGCCACTGAGGTGTGGATATTATGTTAAGAGGCATTGAGACATGCAATGTGGTGAAGAGGTGTGAGAGACAATCATGCCTGTCACTGTTTTTTGGTATGCGTGTAGCTTTGAGCAACTGTGCATGTCTTTTTGTGGTATTTCATATGATAATAATCTATTTATTTGGTTACTGCACTGGGCTGTCCAGTCTGATATTTTGTTTACAGTTCATGGTCCTGAGCAGGCATGTTTGGTGAGAGAAGTGGAGCATCTTATATCTCAGTGCCATTGTGAGATGTAAAGCGGCACGCATAGGATGTAGGTTATTGGGACCTGCAGGGCTGGACTAGAGTCCAGTCCTCCGAGTGACCAGCTTTATGAGTCAGATCGCTTCAGGTATTCCATGTCTGTTCCGCTGGTGATGACTGATTTAGGGGCTGGTACGGTACGGAGTGATAGATAAGACCCCTCGTGGACAGGTCTTGTGTGAGGGTCGGAGCATGAAGCAGGAAAAGTGAGTTATTAACCAGCCTGCATGAGCTATAATCGGCTGCAGACTGCTGAGCGTTATGGTATTATTGTGGGTGAGAACGGTTAGATAGGAGTTGACATTACTATATAATGCCCTGGTTAGCCATATATCGTCCCTCCTTTGTTTCTGACAATCCAAGCACGACTCAGAAACTTCGCCACCCCACACGAAAAAAGCACGCTTGTGTCAGTTTTAAGAATACGCAGGGCAATCCTATGGTCGCGTGTACCCATGATTTTGCAGACCGGTTTTATCCAGTTGGACCTGGCAACGGAATAAGCCGGACAAGCAAAGAGAAGATGGGACATGCTTTCCAACGGAGCTCTGCAGCAAGGGCAGGCCTTGCTTTGGTGTTTATAGGAGTGCCATTTGCAGGTGGTTGCATGGATTGGAAGTGTGCCCAGCCTGAATTGCATGTATAACTGTCTGTCACGTGGAATCTGGATAATATCCAGATAAGGCTCTAAGCCTCTACACTGTTTGTGGCGAAAAAACTCTTCTGTCAAACTCCCCAAATCTGGGTTGCTCAGCTCTTTGGTATCGACCCAGTTCCAATAGGTATGCTTAAGCTCTGCCTTGTTGGGTGGTACTTGGGTGTCCCATGCTTCCGTGAGACCCAGCTTGGACAACAACCTTCTAACATTGGATATCCACTTGACCCTGTGCCCCGTGTCTAAGTTAGTCACCTCTATTAGGGCCACGGCATAGCTAGCAAGCTCTGGGGTACGCATCACTCGTGCCCAAAAGAGAAGAGGGTGCAGTTTTGCAATGTCCCTGAGCGGCCGTCTGCCCATGTCAAACATCAATGGAGTTAATGGGGTGTTACTGGGAAGCATCACCTGGTCCCTCAGAAACTTATTTTCGGACCTGCCAATATCCTCAATGTTTTCGAAGCCCCACAGCTCCGCCCCGTACAGCGCAGCGGCAACTGCTTTCGCTTCATAGATTGTGAGTACTGGAGCTACTGGCCTACTATAGGAGGCCCGGTGTTCTTTGCTAAGGGCACCAGCAACACGTTTGTGGTTCAGTAACATCTTAGCTAGATGCGGCTTCCAATGCATTTTATCCGAAAGGCGGATACCTAAATAGTCAAACACATTTACCCTCTCTAGTCGGGTATTGTTTAAAATTAAGTCATTTTTAAAAGTCTTACGGGGGTTAAAAACCATGAATTTTGTTTTATCTGTGTTAATAACCAGGCCCCGAGAGTCACAGAATAATTGGTATCGATTGAGAAGTTTTTGCAACCCTGACGGGGTTTTCGACACCAGGAGGGTGTCGTCAGCAAACAACAATGTTGGAACTTTCTCGCACGCCAGGGTTGGTGCATCTGCCGGGGTCTCCTGAAGAAATTTCACCACCCCATTGATGTACAAGGAAAACAGGGTGGGTGCCAAGACACAGCCCTGGCGGACTCCTCTGCTAACCAGGATCTTATCCGTAACCTCCCCTTGGGGGCCCCACCTGACTTGGGCGAAGTTTCCTTCGTGCAGTCGAATTAAAAAGTTAAGAAGAGGGGGGGGAGTGCCTAGGTCCCTCAGCGTTTGCCACAGTCTTGATCTAGGTATGAGATCAAAAGCTGTTCTCAAGTCGATAAAAGCAAGGTAAAGGCTTCCCTTGCCGATAACGATGACCTTCCAATATATGAGTAGTAACCTGAAGACTTGGTCAATCGTACCTGTGTTACTTCTAAACCCAGCCTGGTATTTGGAAAAAATGTCCTCCTCTTCGGCCCATGTTTGTATTCGCTGGAGGAGGACCCTACCTACCAACTTTTGCATAGCATAGATTAATTTTCTATTCCAACTCCAGTGTGTGGAACAGTAGGGAAGGTGTTGGAGTTAAATCCAACACCTTCTACCCACTCCTGCACACCTTTTTCGTTGCAACGGAATGCGATGTAACTGCATCCGTTGTAACGGTTGCATTGTAAAGGCTGCTTCCCCTCGGAGACTCACATTTAAGAGTGCAACAAGCCATAAAATGGTCATTTGTTGAAATGTTAAATTTGAGAATGTGCTCAACAGCCAGGGATAAGTAGAGTCTTGTAAATCACGTGCGCTTTTGCACTGGACTTGAGGGTTTATTACCCTTTCAACCATTCCTTTGCAACAACATGCAGTGACATTTTGTCATCGCACAATAATCTACATCGCATGTATTTAAGCGCAAGTTTTAGCGTTGTAAGTACAAACGACGTGAATTTGGAGTGGGTTTCTAAAAGTTATATGGGGCAAAAATGGTATGTTACCTAAAAAAAAAATATATATATACCGTTCATGTTTGCACTTTGGTTTAAATAAAGCAACACTGAAACTATTTGCTGGTTGTGGTGCAGTGATCCTTCGTTGGAGAACCCTGGGAACTGTCGGGGGGTAGTCTTGGAGGAATCGTATTCATATATATATATATATATATATATATATATATATATATATCCAGCAAAATTTCTCCAACAAAAGGGAGCCCCCATCCCTGCAGGGCGGCTTCGCAACAACGGGCATGGAGAGTCCCGTCATGTACCATCTCCACAAAAAGAAAGCGAAGCCCAACTGAAGGACACACAGGCTTTTATTGTGCTTCAGGCAGGCAGAACATCACCCTGACGCGTTTCGGCCATTGGGTGTGGCCTTGATCACAGGTGAGGCAAATCGCAATGGGTCAAAATCGCATATCATTGGTCCCAGTGGTCACGTGACATGATGTTAAACTACTGCTCCCAGAATGCACCTGTACAGTCTCTGCGGGCTGTGGTAGATGTACCTTTTTAGCTCAATAGCTTTATTTAACCAGCAGCTCGCAATATATATATGTCTCGATGTTTAAGGACTGTGATGTTGTTATTATCCTACTCTGTGGCATCTTGTCCCACAGTCCTATCAAGGTGCATTACTATTCAAGCTGTCACCTGTGCTAAATATAGCGGTTACCCTTGTAGTGTTAGATGCCTCGCAATGTGCTGCCAAAAGGATATATTGCTGTCCTCGCACTTCCAACACCAGTGGGTTCCAGTTGGCAAGAGGAGACGTCACTCCTCCTGTACTCCCTTTCACGCCGTGATGCAAAATTCCACGGATAGTCCTTTTTGTAGCAAAACGGCGTGCGGGACATGCTCCCTATTTAAATCCAGCAAAATTTCTCCAAAAAAAGGGAGCCCCCATCCCTGCAGGGCGGCTTCGCAACAACGGGCATGGAGAGTCCCGTCATGTAGCACCTCCACAAAAAGAAAGCGAAGCCCAACTGAAGGACACACAGGCTTTTATTGTGCTTCAATGTAAAACTAGAACTTAACTATGTTATTTTTAAACTCCTGTATTCCATTAAGTATTCTATTTTTAAACATTGAATGCTAATTTTCTTAGGAAGCAGTAGACGACAGTGTCGAGTTAATAATCAATCAATCAAGGATTTGTAAAGCGCGGCAAATCACCTGTGAGGGTCTCAAGGCGTTGTGGGTGCTCACTGCTTCGTGGTGATCTGTTCATTCGAACAGCCGAGTCTTGAGATCTTTCCCGAATTGCTGGAGCGATGAGGCGATCCTGAGGTGCAGGGTAAAATCGTTCCAAGCTTTGTTCGCTCAGGTGTGAGAAGGAGCGTCCCCTGCTGTTGCATCGGTGGATCCGGGGGGTGTCTGTGAGGAAGAGGCAGGCGGATCGTAGGTGTCTGTCGGTTGGTGGAAGATCATGCAATGCTGGTGTATGCTGGTCCTTCGTTGTGCAGGGCTTTATATGCGTGGGTCAGAATCTTGAACTGGCATCTCTTCTTGATCAGGAGATAGTTTAGCTTCTTCAGGTGGGGTGTGATGTGGGTCTGTCTGGGGAGAATGAGGATGAGTCTTGCCTCTGAGTTTTGAATTGTCTGTAGTCTCTTCGGGAGGCGTGCAGTGACTCCTACGTCGAGTGTGTTCCCGTAGTCTAGCCTGCTGATGATTAGGGCCTGCATGACGGTCCTTCTGGTGTTGAATGGGAGCCACCTGAAGATCTTGCGGATCATGCAGAGGGTGTGGAAGCAGGCAGATGAGACTGGGTTTACTTGTTTCTTCATAGATAGCATGCCGTCCAAGATGATGCAGAGATTGTGGGCGTGGTCTGTTGGGGCAGGGAATGGGCCGAGTTCAGCAGGCCACCATGCGTCATTCTATGGTGAGGTGTTGTTCCCAAAGATGAGAGCCTACACTGAGTAGAGATATACACGGGGCCACGCAACAAACATACGGACAGTACCCTAGTCCGCATAGCAAGGGTAACCCTCCCTAATGTGATATATAAGTTAAGTTCTGGGAGGCAGAGGGTTCAAACTCACTTGAAGATTCTCACTCCTCCTATTGTTAGTATTGTCTGGAGTCTCTTCAGGAGGCGTGCAGTGATTCCTACGTAGAGTGTGTTCCCGTAGTTCAGCCTGCTGGTGACGAGAGCCTGCGTGACGGTCCTTCTGGTGTTGACTAGGAGCCACCTGAAGATCTTGCGGAGCATGCGTGGGGTGTGGAAGCAGGCGGACGAGACTGAGTTTACCTGTTTCTTTATAGATAGCTTGCGGCCCAAGATGATGCAGAGGTTACAGGCGTGGTCTGTAGGGTGGGGGGATGGGCCGAGTTCAGCCTCTCACTTCTCACCTCTCAGAGTTATAACACAACCTGTAAAAAGCTCTGCTTGCTGTTTCCTATAGCAACGACAGAGTACGAACAGGAGGCTTAAAAGCTTGAAGACAGCCTTGTGGGAAGCTTATTAAAAAAAACTAGTGATCCCCGTACCGTTACATCTCGCCACTACTGCCTAATCGTATCCGGGTTACTTTAATCCAGCCTCGACTAAACCCCGCGCTCCAGAAACTATGATTTAAGTACTTCACGCGTGAGTCGCTCCTGGTAATATCAATGCGTTCTCTTTCAAACACTACTGCTATTTGGAGCTAAGTCCGCCGTAGCACAAACATCTAAAACCTGCAGATGC
This sequence comes from Calotriton arnoldi, assembly GCA_963921515.1. Classification (NCBI taxonomy): domain Eukaryota; kingdom Metazoa; phylum Chordata; class Amphibia; order Caudata; family Salamandridae; genus Calotriton; species Calotriton arnoldi. Next base: position 1,356,797 of record CAWUFW010000467.1, read on the forward strand.
AAAGGATACTGGCTGCTAAATTGCCATTTTACGGTGGAACATAACTGCTGGGAATGACACCTTCTGTCTACTAAATTTTGTTACATACGTGTCAGGAATTTCTGGATCATTTTACAATTTGTTAATTGGACTCACCGCATGTCAGAACGTGGATATATTATACCCCGTATTGATACCTAAGGACTTCGGGGTTTTCTAATTACTCCATTTCTGAAGAAATTTTTATTCCAAGTGCGGATATTTTGTACCTCGTATCGTTACATGAGCCCTGATGAAGTCCCCTCAGTGGAACGAAACGCGTTGGCTGATTGCCGTATTTTACTATCAAGATTAATAAAAGGACATTATTTGGATACATTTGGAGGACATTGACTCGGTTCTTGGTGCACCTTCCTATTTGTATAAAGAATATGCGTCTGGTTTCCAGTAGAGCTTAACTGCGGCAAGCTCTGGAAGTGGTTGCACAGGACACTTATTATTTATGAAAACTGGGGATTTGATGTGCTGAACCTGTGGTCAGCCGTTGCTGGTGCTTTCTTGTTTATAAAAAAAACTAGTGATGTTAGTGAAAGGAAAAGATACGTTCTAGCAGGTTTGATATTAGCTTCCTTTTTAATAAATTAAACAAATAATTATTTATATTGGCGCATTGTAACAGCAAGCAATGTACAGGTAGTATTAATTATCAAACATAAAATGCGCTGTAAACGTACGTTTTAAAGAATGCATTAAAAAGCAATGCACAGTACTTGTTTTCAACCTTACAACTGATATCCGGACTTGATGTGCCAGTTTGAACAGAATCACTTTTAAAACTTTCATGAAGCATTGGTCAGCTGCATGTCTGATGGATGAAAGCATTCTTTTACTGCCTGTGAGCAAAGTCAGTTTAGCCATCTGATTGATGGAAGTAAGTCTTGAGTGTACGATCGTGAAACTTGGACACCAGCAAATTACATGGGTCAAAGATTCCTTCCAGTAAGAAGACTAGTGGCAACTTATGGCAGAGCATGTATGTTTCCATTTTCGGTTGAAGCCTACCAGATATTCTGAAAGCTTCCCTGGGAATGCATTACATCCATTGCTGACCATTGGTTTTGTGGTTTGTAACTTAAAGGTGCTTGTTTTTTATTTGCTGGCTTTATTTGTGTTAGGCTGTCCAGCATGTCCTCCTGTGGAGCATTGCCTGTTTACCATTGCTCCTTGTATTCTTCCACAAGTGCTTGCTTTCTATAAATAGACCTTTAGATTTTGTTCTTATCTTGTCATATTTGCTGTGCATTCAAAGACAGAGGTCAAATGTCAGGCTCTGTCTTCCGAGAGAACTTTGTGTTTACTTTTCTTTCGCTGGCTTCAAAGTGAGAGGATTTATGTGACAATCCTGCTGGGTACCCATTTGAGAGGAAAGGCTGTAGAACAAGGGTCTCCAACCTTTTCTGTAGTGAGAGCTACTTCTGATAAGTGAAAATCATTGTGAGCTACTGAAGGCTGAGCAACTCGTGCATTGTTACCAAACACCCCCACGCCAGGCTTCATTGACTTTAAACCGAACGTCCATAGAGCCAGATACTATGGTTTCAACAAAATACTTTGACTCGGGGCACTATGACAGGGCTGCCTTGTGTATCAGTGAGAGTGTGGTCTTTGGGGATGTATGAGCAAGTGTGCGTCTGAATGGGATACGTGTGTATGGGTGACTAAGAACCGGTGCCGTTGCACAAACCTACAACCATTCTTTTTAAATGGGATATATTTAATGTGTAAAAAATGGTTCAGCAAAATTTTGCCAAATATGGGACATTTTTCAGGACTTGAAATTTCTCCCATTTAAAATAAATTACTGTATTTTTCATTTATAAATATGGCACAGTGTCTACTGGCCACTGGAAGCAAGAGGTCTGCTGTTTGTAAATGCAACACTTTGAAATGGGAGAAAATGAAAAAGAAGAGTTAACTTAATCATTAAGGTTCCCTTTGCATTTTAACTTTCTCTCATTTAAAAGCAATCAGAAACATAATTTTGTTCTCGCACTCAATATTGAGTTGACAAGGACTTTTATTCAAAAGTTAAATACCTCAGTGCTTCAGTTGTTCACCTCTGTGCCCCAGCGTGGGTGATAAAACTGACTGAGCACTGCTCATTATCAGACCGTGCTATCTGCAGCCTGATAATAATGTAAGATAAACACAGCCTTCCCTTAACTTTAAAAGGAAAAATGTGACCCTGTGCTTATTTAAAAATGATTTCCGGGCTGCAAGCTACTCCGAAGGTGTCTGGGAGTTACTGGTAGCTCGCGATCGACTGGTTGGAGACACCTGATGTAGAATGTCATATTTTTCTAGGACACAACAGAATTTAAATGCCAGTAAATCAACTGTACAAATATTTCAGAATATATCAGAATATGGAAAGCACACATGAAGCACATTTTTTTGTAATTCTGAAGTGTGGTGGAAACAAGCATTTTAATACGATCAAAACACATCAATACACTTGGGGATGCTATTTCCACACATTATTGTTTGCGCGCTGTATAGCTTTAAAACTGTATTTGTGCGCAAATGTAATGGTCATTTCAGCTGAAAATGTGTTGTTTGTAATGACAGCATGCTACCACACCATGCATACACTACTCTAAGCAACTCCACTCTACAACACTCTACTTCACTCTATGCCAGTCCACTCTCCAACACCCTACTCCACGACACACTACAACCCTTTACTCTGCTCTACGCTATGCCACTCCACTCTACGCCACTCCACTCTTTTTTTTTTCAACATACTTTTTAGTCAAAATTTTGAGTACAGTTACAGCAAAAATCGGATTAGGGGATACACAAATTTCAATACAGCAGTTACAGATTTATTGTTACAGCATCTCGATGTAGACTGAGTCTATTTGTGACAGGTCACACTTAGGATTCACGTTTACCACACGATGGGGCCTATTCACAGAACTAATCTGAGACAAAATCCTAAACTTACTACTTCTGGTATTCACAGAAGGCACTTACGATTTTTGGTATTCACAGAAATCACTTACGACTCCTGGCCCGATTCACAAAAGTAATCTGAGACAAAATCCTAACTTTACGACTTTCGGTATTCACAGAAGGCATTTAGTACTAAAGTTAGGATTCCTAACTTTACTACTCCTAAACTGAGAAAAATCCTAACTTTACGACTTTCGGTATTCACAAAAGGCATTTAGGAGTAGTAAAGTTTGGAATCCTAATCCTAAATCCTAAACCTGGAAATGCCTTAGAATGCTACGCCTCCCCAGGGGAGGCGCAATGAGGAGAAATGCTTTCATTTCTCCTCGTTTTATTCCTCTTTCTATGCATCCTGCATTCTGCAGAACACATCGGAAGAGGAAATCACCTCTTGTGATTGTTTTTATGCAGGAAGATGTCCCTTCCTGCACAAATAGAATCATCCCCGTGACGCAGGCAGCCTTGCACCATGGTGCAAAGGTGACTGCGTCAGCGCATGGCAGCTAATTGTGGGCCAGCACAGGGGACAGCAAAAGAATCTGTCATATTGTGTTAGATATGACGCATCCCTTTGCTTCAGAATTAATGCAGCGCGGCGCAGCCAAATGGCTTGCGGCACCGCGCTGCATTAATTCCTTGTAAATAAGGCCCTATGAGTCTAGCTGGTATAAAGTGTGCTGTAGACAAAAGCTCACCTAGTTGAATATTACTCTGTCATCTGCGTACATTAAAAGTTGGATTGACTTACTCCCGAGCAGTGCTTAATTGGTAAAATAATAAGTGCCAGGGCCCTCGTCAGGAGGCCACTACCACTTTCACCACCCATTGCCCCTGCCAGCGCTGCCAATGACAGACCATCACAACACAACTACTAACCATCGCACCCCTACAAGTGTGACAATTCAGACTATTCCACGGTGCCCAACACTATAAGAATGGCTTGGGCGGCAGGTATTAGTCCCTTTTAATGTATATTAAATTAATAAACAATTGTTGCTGTGCTCATTTCTAAATGAGACAGACAGAGCCACCAGTGCGTAAAAGCACCTGGCACTGAAAATCACAGCGAACAGCATTTATCTAACGCACTCCGCTGCTCGCGGAGCTTCGCGTAGCGCGGCAGAGTTTTTTTTGCACTTCACGGAGTTCCACGTAGCGGAACTTCGCAAACTCCGCCCAGGCTTAGTCGATACCCATGACCAGCAAGTTGACTTGGAGCCTGAAGGAGAGTTTAGCGTCAAAGACGAGTCCTGGGTTCTTTACTTTCAGTGAGTTATCTGGTGAGGCACCTAGACAAGAGTGTTGTGCAAGGGTGGAGCCCTCCTTTTTGCTCCACGCACCAGCACAACATCAACCTTGATCCCGTTGAGGCATAGAAAACTCTCCTCTATTCAAAGGAATACCATGTCCGGAAGGACCTAAACATAGGATTGTTGACCTGAAGTCCAGTTGGAAGGTGATTTCAGTGTATTCGATATACATCTGAAGGTTCACCTGTGATTGCTCTAAGGTCTGTGGCAATGGGCAAACACACGTTGAGGAACAGGCAGAGGAGGGAGGGGCCTTGAGGCGCTTTGCAGGATGCCTTGTGGGATGAGCATTTCACAGACTCTGCTAAAACTTGCTGACTGTGGTTGGAATGGATAACATTGAATCAAGTGGAAGGCCTGAGATTCAAGCCCACTTCTCAAGCTTTTCAAGCAGGACGTCATGATTGACGGTATCATGGGTTCCTCAGAGGTCAAGCTGCAGGAGGGCTGAATTCTTGTTTTCATCAAGGGTGCAAGGAGTGGCACGCACATACTGGCAAGGATGGCTTCTGTGCTCCATGTGGGTCATGCAGTATGTGCTTATGTTCTTTGTACTGCTAAAGCTTTCTGGTTGCTTCGCTCTTGCGTCCTTTTCGATGACCTTGCTGAAGAAGCGTATATTTGTAATGCGTTAAGTGGTTTGATGGTTTCTTGAGGAGTAGGATCATAGCGTATTTCAGGGGATGTTGTTCAATTTCAAAGAAAGAGGGGCACTCATCGTGGGTGGGGTGTCCGCCTCCAGAGAAAAGAGGATTGTTTCACACACTCAACGGAGCAGGACTGTAGCGGAAGATCCGAAGCTTCACACTGTTGCAGGGATTCTGCTTGGGAGCAGAACTGTGCCGTGGGAGAACAGGACGCCAGAATGTAGGAATTGAGTCTCTCTACCACATCAGTACTTGTCGTCCCAAATCCGACTAGCTCTCAGAGCCTCACCTGAACTCCAAACCCTTATAGAGTAGCAGCTGATTTCGGCAAACCTAGAACATGGACCTCTAGTCCCCAAGGGAACTGTGGAAACAGATCATCACCTTTCGTACTCACTCATGCATGTCCATAGCAAACAAAGGAAATGCACAAAGACAGTTTACAATATATTTATTGAAACTATCGTAGTCTTTTTTTAAGCAAAAGTGTCCTCCTCGACTGAACACTGGTGGAGGAGGACGATCTAAGGTGGACAGATGGGGCTGAAAGGTTAAGGTAGAGTACTACAGAAAACGGAGCCACATGTTTCGAAAATCTTGGAATGGAAGAACAGGAGGGAGTTATCACAGTACTAATGAGTATTTATTCGGCCATAGGATTGGGCAGTTCATAGTCGATATTGAAAATCCCCATTGCTTTGTTTGGTGCCTCACGAATGTGTTTGTCTGAGCAGTCGTTTTTGACTCTCTTACTAGGTTTGTGATGGCTTATCCTATATTCAGCCTTACTTATTCAACACAGTGACGCCGCTGCTGTACAAGGTTCTGGCTGGTTCTGCTCATGTAAGCAGGTTTTCGGTTGAACACTTGTCTGCAGCTTTTATACCGGATGTAGATTTTTAGCAGGACAGGCTCCTCAAAGGTGGATGAGTTGTTAAGATAAACAATTTCCAACTTATTTTGTCGGTCAGAGGGTACGTGAACATATTGTAGCCGAAGTTGAACTCTTGCTATAATGGCTGCCAGTAAGTCACTCCACCCTCTTGGTCAGAATCAGACTTGATTCATGTCATCGTCCAGGAATCTGAGGGGTCACCAGAGACTCCAATATGGCGCCACTTCCGGCTATACAAGGTCCTAGTTTGCAACACCCTCTCTGCACTCCTGCCAACGTGGACAGTAGGCTGGCATTTGAAAACAGGACTTACCAACTCTCTGTGGAAAACACCACGTATGTGCTCATAATCCACTTGTTTGTTGGCCACTCTTGGGGAATGTATCTTTTGTGCTGTAAGTTACACCGCGTGTGACTCTCCTTCTTTTCTTTTTCTTGCAATCTTTAACGCCTGCGGTATTTGCCTCCGTATCTTCTATATAACTCTAAGTATGTAAGCTACGTCACACTGATAAGTCTCAAACATGGTGAAAGGCATGGGTGATTGTTGAACATCTTTGAGAGGTCTGTGTCTTTGGCACAGCCACACTGAAACCAACTATGCCCTTTAAGCTGTATTACAAAGAGCATTTGCTTGAAAATACTGAAGCAAAAAGGGACATTTCCCTTTCTCAGGTTCCATCCCCACATCTGTGTATTGCTGCCGAGCGGCCTCGGTCATGTGTGGTTCCACTAGCCAGGCCTGGCCTCTAGACCCAAGCACACTGCATTCTAGGATGCTTCAATTCTCTCTCTTGCTCGCTTCACTTCCTTCCCTCTCAATGCTCCGTTGTTTTGTGTCATGAACAGGGAATGTCTGATCCCTGAAGGCACGAAGGCCCCGCAGTCGCACCCACCCTGACCAAGGATACAGGACTCAACTTCTGCTGGGTGGCAGACAGGAAGTGAGAAGGGGTCTGCAGGGGCATAACTGCCATTAGTGCAACTGGTGCAGTGGCACCGGGGTCCAGAGGCCTGAGGAGCCCACTGAACCCCGATGATTGCTTTGTTTCACACTTCAAACCAGCAGCCAGGGAGGCCATTTACTTCTTTGCACTAGGGCCAACAACACACTGCCGACGCCACTGGGGGCCTGGGGGAAGGAGGAACGGGGGCGGCACATAGATAAGGGACCACAAGAAGATAGCATGGGGGAGGCAAGCTTCCTCATAAATAGTATGCAGCTGTACTATCGAGGAACCCTAAGAACACAGAACCCTACACCCTCACCCCCGCCCCCCCAAGTCATCCCCTGGCATGGCTGGAGGCACGGGTGTACACAGTGCAAGGGCAGAAAGATCCGCCTACTTGCAACATGTGAAACAAAGTATCAGGCAGAAGACAAAACAGGCAGGAAAATACACAAAGAAAATACAACAGCGACCCTCAGTGGCCAATCTTGGAACATCAGTGCAAGCCTAGACTTCCGTTAAACTGACTGTCCGCCAGCCATATTTTAGGCACGGAAGGACCGCCGGGCTTCCGTCGACGGAGCTATGATTTGGCTCTGCTGATGGCTGACCCTGGTGTTGTACGGGCCGTAAGAGTAAAGCCGTCAAACCTGCCCACTCTATTTAGAATCTGATGGTTTTTTTTTCTCTACCCCCTTCCCCACCCGCACCCCCCCCCCCCAAAAAAAATAAAAGTAAAGACCTCCCACAACCTGGACAGAAACTACCAGAATGTTAGGCCATTAGGTTTTTGTTTAAAAAAAAATAATTGTTAAACGTTTGGTGGACAGCCATCCAGACCGATGGTGCAAACTGTTTACATCTTGTAGGGGACGCCACGTTCCTTTCAATGTACAGAGGCGAGCACTGGGTTATCGGTCATCTTTAAATAGGATGGCTACTGTCCTGCAGAGAGTCAGCTGTTAAGCCCTCTGCCGCCCTGACGAATGGTACTCTCTCCTCCAGGGTGTAAATGAGGCCCAATGTGTCCATCCGCATGACACTGAGAGTTGCAGGACTACGAACCCGTGCACCGAAATGCGCACTATTTATTCTCACTTGGAACCCTCATTTTTTATTCTCACCCTGAAACACTATTGTTTGCCACTTTTAAGCACTTATTTTTTATTTATATTCTTAACACTTTGGGGTGATGTAGAGTTTAGCAGGCAGGGTCCTACATAGTAAACACCCTCTGTTGGCTCCACTGACATTTTTATTTTTGCAGATTTATATAGCGCGAACTCGACCCGAAGGTATTGGAGCGCTTTACATGAGCACCGGTTACGTTACACAAGGACACATTCATTTTTAGGTCTCACCTAGCGTTGCAGCGCATGCGCTGCTTGCTCGGCGAGAGATATTGTGGATGAGGGGTTTTCAGAAGGGGACTCGAAGCCCCGCCCCTCATTTTCATTGGCTTGCGTCACCGTTTATGCTAAACGGTGGCCAGCCATTGGAAATGGGGTATTTTTGTTGCCGCCCTTTCGCCTTTTCGTCCGGCCCATCCGGACTGGCTTGTCTGCTTTGCGGCTCTCGCAAAGCAATTTCTTATCTTTAGTAGGGGGCCATCTGTTTTCACTCAGCTGCGTGTTTATTTTTGCATCGCTCTTTCACTTAAAGTGAAAGTGAAAGCGCGATGCAAATATAAACACGCGGCTGAGTGAAAACAGATGGCCCCCTGCCTTCCCGCAATGCTTGTTATTCTTTCTTCTCCTCCTTTGACTGTCCTCTCTTTGAGCAACGAGAGTTTTCTTTTTAATTATTAGGTTTTATTTCCTGAACACGGTTCCAGAGACTTTCCAGCAGCCCTTCCAAGTCATGGCACCGAAGGGTCAGGCGGTAAACGAGAGAACATTCGATGGATACCAGCAGTCTTGGTAATTTTCTCCACATGTGCTCTCTGTTTTCCTTTGCACAGAGCAGTCCTGCGGATGAGCGGTGCTGAAATGTGCTGGGAATGGGTGAGCTTGGAAGTAACCTAAGTGGCTGGCAAGGAGTCAGAACTATCACACTGCCGCGTTTGGAGAACGAATGAGACCAATTCCAGTGGAGCAGCACAGCACCGGCCACCCCCAGCCCAGCTCCCTGCCCCCACCCTGCTGCCCCACACCCGCAGCCCCTGCCCTGCGATCCAGCCAAGAGATACTGAGACGTTAGGCATGCTTCTTGGAAATACCTCAAAGTGCATTCTGCAACTCGCCGCCTCTCTCTCCTCTCTCCAGCGTCTCTTTCTCAGTATCAATAACTTTATTCTATAGTTTGTATTCCCTCCACTCTCTCTCCCTACCTACTTCTCTCTCTTTTGCGTGATGTGCGTCTATTTTTTACGTTCTCTTACCTTCTACGCACCTCTCTCATTTTTGTTGGGCACGGGGAGATGAAGTGATTTGCCCAGAATCACAGGATGCAAGGGTGTCCAAGGGAAAGTTATTTGTGGGTTGGTAATACGTTTTTACAGAGTGCTGCCAGGCGCAGACGATGAATGCAGACCGTGTAACATCGGCAGTGCGGACACCGGCCGTCAGACAGTTACCAGTAAATCGCACTCTGTACAAACTCCCAGGCTCCCTCCCCTCCCCTCTCCAGGGCGGAATCTATGAAGTTTTTCTCTCTTCGTCACTGTACCAGGGCCTGGCGGCACCGCACTTCTCCCAGCTGCACCGCACCCTGCTGCTGGCTCACCTGTCAGGGAAGACCAGATAGCGCCTTGCACCGAGTGAACCCTCCGGCTTCTGGGAGCTAGCGCACTACTGTGCATTCTAGGCGGGCTCGCACAACGTCAACACTCTTTTTAAACATCAGAGGTTAAAAAAAATCTCCCCAAAAAGTCACAGTTTCATATGGACAGTACTGTTACTGATCCCTCCAAACATCCACCCCTTATAAACCTACAAACAGAACAATAACACAAGATGTATAAATCGGGTTTAAAAACTGCGGTTTCCAAATCAGCATCTGGCCACCAGTGCTGAGACTTGGGAAACCAGCAGGGTTAGAGACGCCACAACCTCTGCTAAGAACAGAGACAGACTCAAGTTTGCCGTCCTGACGTTTTACTTATGGGGTCAGTGAACGATGCTGCGGTCCTTTTGCTCGGAAGAACACTTTCAGGCGAGGATGGGCTTTGAATTGGTTTATTTTACTGTCTCAAATGTTGAGAGATTCACTTCAAGTATTTCTCGGTTGCGCTGGCTTGGGGCAGCAAAATGGTGTCCAGACATCGGAAGCATTCCGTTATTTTCCTCCGTACATTCTCTCAGTGTCGGCCTGGTAATGTGTTTTAAGTTCCTTGCGTTTCAGCGTGAAGGCATCTGCTACCAAACCCGTTTCAGGTGCCCATGTCTCGGCGCACAGGCGAATTTACTGTGGGATTTCGAATTTCTCCAAGGAAGCTGTTTTGTCACCATCATATATCATTTTTAGTACAATATTTTCCATTTTGGGGAACTAGGTTTGAGTCTCCACTTGGGCAACATCTTGTGAATCTCGGCGAATCACTTTCTCTCCCTGTACGTCCTGAAAATGAATGTGTCCTTAACTGGTGCTCAAGCACCGGAGTTGACGATTGAGTGCCGGTGCTGAGCACCGAAAACCACCGGCTCAAATTAAGCACTGACTGGGTTACATACAATTTGCTTTTACAGAACAAAAAATATAAAAATTGGTTTTTTCCTTCTTTATAGATCTATATTCCTATTGATTTGCAAATCACATTAACAATACATTGTAAGTATATTCCAATATTGTAGATTCTACAAGAAAATGTCTGTATGAAATCTGAAGAGGATTTCGTGAAATATACCACGAGTTTAATCTATCAGTGACTAAAATGGTCAGTTTTGCCCCCAGATACCCCCAGGGAGGTGGATGTGCTGGGGTGAAGGTTCAAGCCTGTTCCTGAGGGCCTGCGGTACCTGCCACCTGGTTACACGGCCTCTTCCTTACAGGCTCCCACAGCAGAGCTATCCCTCAGGTTACACGGCCTCTTCCTTACAGGCTCCCACAGCAGAGCTATCCCTCGGGTTACACAGCCTCTTCCTCTAGTCTTGCAGTCTCACACAGCAGAGCTATCCCCCGGGTTACTGCTCCTCATTTCACCCAGTGGCGCAGGCTCCCACAGCAGAGCTATCCCTCGGGTTACACAGCCTCTTCCTCCAGTCTTGCAGGCTCCCACAGCAGAGCTATCCCTTGGGTTACACAGCCTCTTCCGCTAGTCTTGCAGGCTCACACAGCAGAGCTATCCCTTGGGTTACTGCTCCTCATTTCACCCAGTGGCGCAGGCTCCCACAGCAGAGCTATCCCTCGGGTTACACAGCCTCTTCCTCCAGTCTTGCAGGCTCCCACAGCAGAGCTATCCCTCGGGTTACACAGCCTCTTCCGCTAGTCTTGCAGGCTCACACAGCAGAGCTATCCCTTGGGTTACTGCTCCTCATTTCATCCAGTGGCGCAGGCTCCCACAGCAGAGCTATCCCTCGGGTTACACAGCCTCTTCCGCTAGTCTTGCAGGCTCCCACAGCAGAGCTATCCCTCAGGTTACACAGCCTCTTCCGCTAGTCTTGCAGGCTCACACAGCAGAGCTATCCCTTGGGTTACTGCTCCTCATTTCATCCAGTGGCGCAGGCTCCCACAGCAGAGCTATCCCTCGGGTTACACAGCCTCTTCCGCTAGTCTTGCAGGCTCACACAGCAGAGCTATCCCTCGGGTTACTGCTCCTCATTTCATCCAGTGGCGCAGGCTCCCACAGCAGAGCTATCCCTCGGGTTACACAGCCTCTTCCGCTAGTCTTGCAGGCTCCCACAGCAGAGCTATCTCTCGGGTTACACAGCCTCTTCCGCTAGTCTTGCAGGCTCACACAGCAGAGCTATCCCTTGGGTTACTGCTCCTCATTTCATCCAGTGGCGCAGGCTCCCACAGCAGAGCTATCCCTCGGGTTACACAGCCTCTTCCGCTAGTCTTGCAGGCTCACACAGCAGAGCTATCCCTCGGGTTACTGCTCCTCATTTCATCCAGTGGCGCAGGCTCCCACAGCAGAGCTATCCCTCGGGTTACACAGCCTCTTCCGCTAGTCTTGCAGGCTCCCACAGCAGAGCTATCCCTCGGGTTACACAGCCTCTTCCGCTAGTCTTGCAGGCTCACACAGCAGAGCTATCCCTTGGGTTACTGCTCCTCATTTCATCCAGTGGCGCAGGCTCCCACAGCAGAGCTGTCCCTCGGGTTACACAGCCTCTTCTGCTAGTCTTGCAGGCTCACACAGCAGAGCTATCCCTTGGGTTACTGCTCCTCATTTCATCCAGTGGCGCAGGCTCCCACAGCAGAGCTGTCCCTCTGGTTACACAGCCTCTTCCTCCAGTCTTGCAGGCTCCCACAGCAGAGCTATCCCTCGGGTTACACAGCCTCTTCCGCTAGTCTTGCAGGCTCACACAGCAGAGCTATCCCTTGGGTTACTGCTCCTCATTTCATCCAGTGGCGCAGGCTCCCACAGCAGAGCTGTCCCTCGGGTTACACAGCCTCTTCTGCTAGTCTTGCAGGCTCACACAGCAGAGCTATCCCTCGGGTTACTGCTCCTCATTTCATCCAGTGGCGCAGGCTCCCACAGCAGAGCTGTCCCTCGGGTTACACAGCCTCTTCCTCCAGTCTTGCAGGCTCCCACAGCAGAGCTATCCCTCGGGTTACACAGCCTCTTCCGCTAGTCTTGCAGGCTCACACAGCAGAGCTATCCCTTGGGTTACTGCTCCTCATTTCATCCAGTGGCGCAGGCTCCCACAGCAGAGCTATCCCGGCTATAGGTATATTGGTATATGTGCTGATGTGTTGTAACAGAATATGGAGCTTCGAGAGAGAATGTACTATAGTACAAATGCAATGCAATAGATTTCGCAATTACAACAAAGTGAGCTATTGCCATTTTCATTTACACCATTTGATTAATGCTTCACGAAGGGAAAAAAAAACCAATAACATTTTCAATGCCAATAGCTCAAAACAATGTCATTGCGAGACCTATTGCACTGTAAATGCTTGTTTTGGTAGGCACAGGGAGATTAAGTGATTTTCCCAGAATCACAGGATGTGGACGCGACCCCGAGGCTCGAACCTTGGTTTCTCAGCTCCAAAGTTGGCAATCTAGCAGTCAGACCACATCCTCTCCCCAATAAAGCTTAAAGCATAAAGCTTCTTGCGGCGGCCCGTCGGAGTAAGTGCCATTGAAAGAGGGGCATTTCTGCCACCCACTTTATTCAGGGTTGACGGTGTGTTATCCTTTTTTCTGTCTGTAAATGCCACACAGAAAAAAGAAATAAGGACCTTCACACCCAGGGTGTTTCTTCTTTTTCAATAACAAACTCTACTTTTGGGTGCCTGTTTTTGAAAAACAAAAAGTTTGTAAAGGTTTGGAAGATGGCCGTCAAGTCCGACAGCGGCTGTTCACCAAACATTTTGTATCTTGTCAGAAACCGCAATGAGGGCGGTTCCTGTCTTGGTACACTGATCACCGCTGGGCCAGCAGTGATCTCCAAGTCTGGTAGCCGCCGGTACTCAGTCAGGATGGAGGTCAGGACGTAATATCCTCTGCTCCCTGACTGACAGAGTACCATCGGCCACAGCCTACATCACCCCCAATTCTTTATTCTCACTCTGGAACACTCATGTTTTATTCTCACTCTGAAACACTCATGTTTTATTCTCACTCTGAAACACTCATGTTTTATTCTCACTCTGAAACACTCATGTTTTATTCTCACTCTGAAACACTCATGTTTTATTCTCACTCTGAAACACTCATGTTTTATTCTCACTCTGAAACACTCATGTTTTATTCTCACTCTGAAACATTCATGTTTTATTCTCACTCTGAAACACTCATGTTTTATTCTCACTCTGAAACATTCATGTTTTATTCTCACTCCGGAACACTCATGTTTTATTCTCACTCTGAAACACTCATGTTTTATTCTCACTCTGAAACACTCATGTTTTATTCTCACTCTGAAACACTCATGTTTTATTCTCACTCTGAAACATTTATGTTTTATTCTCACTCTGAAACATTCATGTTTTATTCTCACTCTGAAACATTCATGTTTTATTCTCACTCTGAAACATTCATGTTTTATTCTCACTCCGGAACACTCACGTTTTATTCTCACTCTGAAACATTCATGTTTTATTCTCACTCTGAAACACTCATGTTTTATTCTCACTCTGAAACATTCATGTTTTATTCTCACTCTGAAACATTCATGTTTTATTCTCACTCTGAAACATTCATGTTTTATTCTCACTCTGAAACATTCATGTTTTATTCTCACTCTGAAACACTCATGTTTTATTCTCACTCTGAAACACTCATGTTTTATTCTCACTCTGAAACACTCATGTTTTATTCTCACTCTGAAACACTCATGTTTTATTCTCACTCTGAAACACTCATGTTTTATTCTCACTCTGAAACACTCATGTTTTATTCTCACTCTGAAACACTCATGTTTTATTCTCACTCTGAAACACTCATGTTTTATTCTCACTCTGAAACACTCATGTTTTATTCTCACTCCGGAACACTCATGTTTTATTCTCACTCTGAAACACTCATGTTTTATTCTCACTCCGGAACACTCATGTTTTATTCTCACTCTGAAACACTCATGTTTTATTCTCACTCTGAAACATTCATGTTTTATTCTCACTCTGAAACACTCATGTTTTATTCTCACTCTGAAACACTCATGTTTTATTCTCACTCTGAAACACTCATGTTTTATTCTCACTCTGAAACACTCATGTTTTATTCTCACTCTGAAACACTCATGTTTTATTCTCACTCTGAAACACTCATGTTTTATTCTCACTCTGAAACACTCATGTTTTATTCTCACTCTGAAACACTCATGTTTTATTCTCACTCTGAAACACTCATGTTTTATTCTCACTCTGAAACACTCATGTTTTATTCTCACTCTGAAACATTCATGTTTTATTCTCACTCTGAAACACTCATGTTTTATTCTCACTCCGAAACACTCATGTTTTATTCTCACTCCGAAACATTCATGTTTTATTCTCACTCCGAAACACTCATGTTTTATTCTCACTCTGAAACACTCATGTTTTATTCTCACTCTGAAACACTCATGTTTTATTCTCACTCCGGAACACTCACGTTTTATTCTCACTCTGAAACACTCACGTTTTATTCTCACTCTGAAACACTCATGTTTTATTCTCACTCTGAAACACTCATGTTTTATTCTCACTCTGAAACACTCATGTTTTATTCTCACTCTGAAACATTCATGTTTTATTCTCACTCTGAAACACTCATGTTTTATTCTCACTCTGAAACACTCATGTTTTATTCTCACTCTGAAACACTCATATTTTATTCTCACTCTGAAACACTCATGTTTTATTCTCACTCTGAAACATTCATGTTTTATTCTCACTCTGAAACACTCATGTTTTATTCTCACTCTGAAACATTCATGTTTTATTCTCACTCTGAAACACTCATGTTTTATTCTCACTCTGAAGCATTCATGTTTTATTCTCACTCTGAAACATTCATGTTTTATTCTCACTCTGAAACATTCATGTTTTATTCTCACTCTGAAACATTCATGTTTTATTCTCACTCCGGAACACTCACGTTTTATTCTCACTCTGAAACACTCATGTTTTATTCTCACTCTGAAACACTCATGTTTTATTCTCACTCTGAAACACTCATGTTTTATTCTCACTCCGAAACACTCATGTTTTATTCTCACTCCGGAACACTCATGTTTTATTCTCACTCTGAAACACTCATGTTTTATTCTCACTCCGAAACATTCATGTTTTATTCTCACTCCGAAACACTCATGTTTTATTCTCACTCTGAAACACTCATGTTTTATTCTCACTCTGAAACACTCATGTTTTATTCTCACTCTGAAACATTCATGTTTTATTCTCACTCTGAAACATTCATGTTTTATTCTCACTCTGAAACACTCATGTTTTATTCTCACTCTGAAACACTCATGTTTTATTCTCACTCTGAAACACTCATGTTTTATTCTCACTCTGAAACACTCATGTTTTATTCTCACTCTGAAACACTCATGTTTTATTCTCACTCTGAAACATTTATGTTTTATTCTCACTCTGAAACATTCATGTTTTATTCTCACTCTGAAACACTCATGTTTTATTCTCACTCCGGAACACTCATGTTTTATTCTCACTCTGAAACACTCATGTTTTATTCTCACTCTGAAACATTCATGTTTTATTCTCACTCTGAAACACTCATGTTTTATTCTCACTCCGGAACACTCATGTTTTATTCTCACTCTGAAACACTCATGTTTTATTCTCACTCTGAAACACTCATGTTTTATTCTCACTCTGAAACATTCATGTTTTATTCTCACTCTGAAACATTCATGTTTTATTCTCACTCCGGAACACTCACATTTTATTCTCACTCTGAAACATTCATGTTTTATTCTCACTCTGAAACACTCACATTTTATTCTCACTCTGAAACACTCATGTTTTATTCTCACTCCGGAACACTCATGTTTTATTCTCACTCTGAAACACTCATGTTTTATTCTCACTCTGAAACATTCATGTTTTATTCTCACTCTGAAACATTCATGTTTTATTCTCACTCTGAAACACTCATGTTTTATTCTCACTCTGAAACACTCATGTTTTATTCTCACTCTGAAACACTCATGTTTTATTCTCACTCTGAAACACTCATGTTTTATTCTCACTCTGAAACACTCATGTTTTATTCTCACTCTGAAACACTCATGTTTTATTCTCACTCTGAAACACTCATGTTTTATTCTCACTCTGAAACACTCATGTTTTATTCTCACTCCGGAACACTCATGTTTTATTCTCACTCTGAAACACTCATGTTTTATTCTCACTCTGAAACACTCATGTTTTATTCTCACTCTGAAACACTCATGTTTTATTCTCACTCTGAAACACTCATGTTTTATTCTCACTCCGGAACACTCATTTTTTATTCTCACTCTGAAACACTCATGTTTTATTCTCACTCTGAAACACTCATGTTTTATTCTCACTCTGAAACACTCATGTTTTATTCTCACTCTGAAACACTCATGTTTTATTCTCACTCTGAAACACTCATGTTTTATTCTCACTCTGAAACACTCATGTTTTATTCTCACTCCGGAACACTCATGTTTTATTCTCACTCCGGAACACTCATGTTTTATTCTCACTCTGAAACACTCATGTTTTATTCTCACTCTGAAACACTCATGTTTTATTCTCACTCTGAAACACTCATGTTTTATTCTCACTCCGGAACACTCATGTTTTATTCTCACTCTGAAACACTCATGTTTTATTCTCACTCTGAAACACTCATGTTTTATTCTCACTCTGAAACACTCATGTTTTATTCTCACTCTGAAACACTCATGTTTTATTCTCACTCTGAAACACTCATGTTTTATTCTCACTCTGAAACACTCATGTTTTATTCTCACTCTGAAACACTCATGTTTTATTCTCACTCTGAAACACTCATGTTTTATTCTCACTCCGGAACACTCATGTTTTATTCTCACTCCGAAACACTCATGTTTTATTCTCACTCTGAAACATTCATGTTTTATTCTCACTCCGAAACACTCATGTTTTATTCTCACTCCGGAACACTCATGTTTTATTCTCACTCTGAAACACTCATGTTTTATTCTCACTCTGAAACATTCATGTTTTATTCTCACTCTGAAACACTCATGTTTTATTCTCACTCTGAAACACTCATGTTTTATTCTCACTCTGAAACACTCATGTTTTATTCTCACTCTGAAACACTCATGTTTTATTCTCACTCTGAAACACTCATGTTTTATTCTCATTCTGAAACATTCATGTTTTATTCTCACTCTGAAACACTCATGTTTTATTCTCACTCTGAAACACTCATGTTTTATTCTCACTCTGAAACACTCATGTTTTATTCTCACTCTGAAACACTCATGTTTTATTCTCACTCTGAAACATTCATGTTTTATTCTCACTCTGAAACACTCATGTTTTATTCTCACTCCGGAACACTCATGTTTTATTCTCACTCTGAAACACTCATGTTTTATTCTCACTCTGAAACATTCATGTTTTATTCTCACTCTGAAACACTCATGTTTTATTCTCACTCCGGAACACTCACATTTTATTCTCACTCTGAAACACTCATGTTTTATTCTCACTCTGAAACATTCATGTTTTATTCTCACTCTGAAACATTCATGTTTTATTCTCACTCTGAAACACTCATTATTTATTCTCACTCTGAAACATTCATGTTTTATTCTCACTCTGGAACACTCACATTTTATTCTCACTCTGAAACATTCATGTTTTATTCTCACTCTGAAACACTCATGTTTTATTCTCACTCTGAAACACTCATGTTTTATTCTCACTCTGAAACATTCATGTTTTATTCTCACTCTGAAACATTCATGTTTTATTCTCACTCTGAAACACTCATGTTTTATTCTCACTCTGAAACACTCATGTTTTATTCTCACTCTGAAACATTCATGTTTTATTCTCACTCTGAAACACTCATGTTTTATTCTCACTCTGAAACACTCATGTTTTATTCTCACTCTGAAACACTCATGTTTTATTCTCACTCTGAAACACTCATGTTTTATTCTCACTCTGAAACACTCATGTTTTATTCTCACTCTGAAACACTCATGTTTTATTCTCACTCTGAAACATTCATGTTTTATTCTCACTCTGAAACACTCATGTTTTATTCTCACTCTGAAACACTCATGTTTTATTCTCACTCTGAAACATTCATGTTTTATTCTCACTCTGAAACATTCATGTTTTATTCTCACTCTGAAACACTCATGTTTTATTCTCACTCTGAAACACTCATGTTTTATTCTCACTCTGAAACATTCATGTTTTATTCTCACTCTGAAACATTCATGTTTTATTCTCACTCTGAAACATTCATGTTTTATTCTCACTCTGAAACATTCATGTTTTATTCTCACTCTGAAACACTCATGTTTTATTCTCACTCTGAAACACTCATGTTTTATTCTCACTCCGGAACACTCACGTTTTATTCTCACTCTGAAACACTCATGTTATATTCTCACTCTGAAACACTCATGTTTTATTCTCACTCTGAAACACTCATGTTTTATTCTCACTCTGAAACACTCATGTTTTATTCTCACTCTGAAACACTCATGTTTTATTCTCACTCTGGAACACTCACGTTTTATTCTCACTCTGAAACACTCATGTTTTATTCTCACTCTGAAACACTCATGTTTTATTCTCACTCTGAAACATTCATGTTTTATTCTCACTCCGGAACACTCATGTTTTATTCTCACTCTGAAACATTCATGTTTTATTCTCACTCCGGAACACTCACATTTTATTCTCACTCTGAAACATTCATGTTTTATTCTCACTCTGAAACATTCATGTTTTATTCTCACTCTGGAACACTCACATTTTATTCTCACTCTGAAACACTCATGTTTTATTCTCACTCTGAAACACTCATGTTTTATTCTCAATCTGAAACACTCACGTTTTATTCTCACTCTGAAACACTCATGTTTTATTCTCACTCTGAAACATTCATGTTTTATTCTCACTCTGAAACACTCATGTTTTATTCTCACTCTGAAACACTCATGTTTTATTCTCACTCTGGAACACTCATGTTTTATTCTCACTCTGAAACACTCATGTTTTATTCTCACTCTGAAACACTCATGTTTTATTCTCACTCTGGAACACTCACATTTTATTCTCACTCTGAAACATTCATGTTTTATTCTCACTCTGAAACATTCATGTTTTATTCTCACTCTGGAACACTCACATTTTATTCTCACTCTGAAACATTCATGTTTTATTCTCACTCTGAAACATTCATGTTTTATTCTCACTCCGGAACACTCACATTTTATTCTCACTCTGAAACATTCATGTTTTATTCTCACTCTGAAACATTCATGTTTTATTCTCACTCTGGAACACTCACATTTTATTCTCACTCTGAAACACTCATGTTTTATTCTCACTCTGAAACACTCATGTTTTATTCTCACTCTGAAACACTCATGTTTTATTCTCACTCTGAAACACTCATGTTTTATTCTCACTCTGAAACATTCATGTTTTATTCTCACTCTGAAACACTCATGTTTTATTCTCACTCTGAAACACTCATGTTTTATTCTCACTCTGGAACACTCATGTTTTATTCTCACTCTGAAACACTCATGTTTTATTCTCACTCTGAAACACTCATGTTTTATTCTCACTCTGGAACACTCACATTTTATTCTCACTCTGAAACATTCATGTTTTATTCTCACTCTGAAACATTCATGTTTTATTCTCACTCTGAAACATTCATGTTTTATTCTCACTCCGGAACACTCATGTTTTATTCTCACTCTGAAACACTCATATTTTATTCTCACTCTGAAACACTCATGTTTTATTCTCACTCCGGAACACTCACATTTTATTCTCACTCTGAAACATTCATGTTTTATTCTCACTCTGAAACATTCATGTTTTATTCTCACTCTGGAACACTCACATTTTATTCTCACTCTGAAACATTCATGTTTTATTCTCACTCTGAAACATTCATGTTTTATTCTCACTCCGGAACACTCATGTTTTATTCTCACTCTGGAACACTCACATTTTATTCTCACTCTGAAACATTCATGTTTTATTCTCACTCTGAAACATTCATGTTTTATTCTCACTCCGGAACACTCATGTTTTATTCTCACTCTGAAACACTCATATTTTATTCTCACTCTGAAACACTCATGTTTTATTCTCACTCCGGAACACTCACATTTTATTCTCACTCTGAAACATTCATGTTTTATTCTCACTCTGAAACATTCATGTTTTATTCTCACTCTGGAACACTCACATTTTATTCTCACTCTGAAACATTCATGTTTTATTCTCACTCTGAAACATTCATGTTTTATTCTCACTCTGAAACACTCATGTTTTATTCTCACTCTGGAACACTCACGTTTTATTCTCACTCTGAAACACTCATGTTTTATTCTCACTCTGAAACACTCATGTTTTATTCTCACTCTGAAACAGTCATGTTTTATTCTCACTCCGGAACACTCATGTTTTATTCTCACTCTGAAACATTCATGTTTTATTCTCACTCCGGAACACTCACATTTTATTCTCACTCTGAAACATTCATGTTTTATTCTCACTCTGAAACATTCATGTTTTATTCTCACTCTGGAACACTCACATTTTATTCTCACTCTGAAACACTCATGTTTTATTCTCACTCTGAAACACTCATGTTTTATTCTCACTCTGAAACACTCATGTTTTATTCTCACTCTGAAACACTCATGTTTTATTCTCACTCTGAAACATTCATGTTTTATTCTCACTCTGAAACACTCATGTTTTATTCTCACTCTGAAACACTCATGTTTTATTCTCACTCTGGAACACTCATGTTTTATTCTCACTCTGAAACACTCATGTTTTATTCTCACTCTGAAACACTCATGTTTTATTCTCACTCTGGAACACTCACATTTTATTCTCACTCTGAAACATTCATGTTTTATTCTCACTCTGAAACATTCATGTTTTATTCTCACTCTGGAACACTCACATTTTATTCTCACTCTGAAACATTCATGTTTTATTCTCACTCTGAAACATTCATGTTTTATTCTCACTCCGGAACACTCACATTTTATTCTCACTCTGAAACATTCATGTTTTATTCTCACTCTGAAACATTCATGTTTTATTCTCACTCTGGAACACTCACATTTTATTCTCACTCTGAAACACTCATGTTTTATTCTCACTCTGAAACACTCATGTTTTATTCTCACTCTGAAACACTCATGTTTTATTCTCACTCTGAAACACTCATGTTTTATTCTCACTCTGAAACATTCATGTTTTATTCTCACTCTGAAACACTCATGTTTTATTCTCACTCTGAAACACTCATGTTTTATTCTCACTCTGGAACACTCATGTTTTATTCTCACTCTGAAACACTCATGTTTTATTCTCACTCTGAAACACTCATGTTTTATTCTCACTCTGGAACACTCACATTTTATTCTCACTCTGAAACATTCATGTTTTATTCTCACTCTGAAACATTCATGTTTTATTCTCACTCTGAAACATTCATGTTTTATTCTCACTCCGGAACACTCATGTTTTATTCTCACTCTGAAACACTCATATTTTATTCTCACTCTGAAACACTCATGTTTTATTCTCACTCCGGAACACTCACATTTTATTCTCACTCTGAAACATTCATGTTTTATTCTCACTCTGAAACATTCATGTTTTATTCTCACTCTGGAACACTCACATTTTATTCTCACTCTGAAACATTCATGTTTTATTCTCACTCTGAAACATTCATGTTTTATTCTCACTCCGGAACACTCATGTTTTATTCTCACTCTGGAACACTCACATTTTATTCTCACTCTGAAACATTCATGTTTTATTCTCACTCTGAAACATTCATGTTTTATTCTCACTCCGGAACACTCATGTTTTATTCTCACTCTGAAACACTCATATTTTATTCTCACTCTGAAACACTCATGTTTTATTCTCACTCCGGAACACTCACATTTTATTCTCACTCTGAAACATTCATGTTTTATTCTCACTCTGAAACATTCATGTTTTATTCTCACTCTGGAACACTCACATTTTATTCTCACTCTGAAACATTCATGTTTTATTCTCACTCTGAAACATTCATGTTTTATTCTCACTCCGGAACACTCATGTTTTATTCTCACTCTGGAACACTCACATTTTATTCTCACTCTGAAACATTCATGTTTTATTCTCACTCTGAAACATTCATGTTTTATTCTCACTCTGAAACACTCATGTTTTATTCTCACTCTGAAACACTCATGTTTTATTCTCACTCTGAAACACTCATGTTTTATTCTCACTCTGAAACACTCATGTTTTATTCTCACTCTGAAACACTCATGTTTTATTCTCACTCTGAAACACTCATGTTTTATTCTCACTCTGAAACACTCATGTTTTATTCTCACTCTGAAACATTCATGTTTTATTCTCACTCTGAAACACTCATGTTTTATTCTCACTCTGAAACACTCATGTTTTATTCTCACTCTGGAACACTCATGTTTTATTCTCACTCTGAAACACTCATGTTTTATTCTCACTCTGAAACACTCATGTTTTATTCTCACTCTGGAACACTCACATTTTATTCTCACTCTGAAACATTCATGTTTTATTCTCACTCTGAAACATTCATGTTTTATTCTCACTCTGGAACACTCACATTTTATTCTCACTCTGAAACATTCATGTTTTATTCTCACTCTGAAACATTCATGTTTTATTCTCACTCCGGAACACTCACATTTTATTCTCACTCTGAAACATTCATGTTTTATTCTCACTCTGAAACATTCATGTTTTATTCTCACTCTGGAACACTCACATTTTATTCTCACTCTGAAACACTCATGTTTTATTCTCACTCTGAAACACTCATGTTTTATTCTCACTCTGAAACACTCATGTTTTATTCTCACTCTGAAACACTCATGTTTTATTCTCACTCTGAAACATTCATGTTTTATTCTCACTCTGAAACACTCATGTTTTATTCTCACTCTGAAACACTCATGTTTTATTCTCACTCTGGAACACTCATGTTTTATTCTCACTCTGAAACACTCATGTTTTATTCTCACTCTGAAACACTCATGTTTTATTCTCACTCTGGAACACTCACATTTTATTCTCACTCTGAAACATTCATGTTTTATTCTCACTCTGAAACATTCATGTTTTATTCTCACTCTGAAACATTCATGTTTTATTCTCACTCCGGAACACTCATGTTTTATTCTCACTCTGAAACACTCATATTTTATTCTCACTCTGAAACACTCATGTTTTATTCTCACTCCGGAACACTCACATTTTATTCTCACTCTGAAACATTCATGTTTTATTCTCACTCTGAAACATTCATGTTTTATTCTCACTCTGGAACACTCACATTTTATTCTCACTCTGAAACATTCATGTTTTATTCTCACTCTGAAACATTCATGTTTTATTCTCACTCCGGAACACTCATGTTTTATTCTCACTCTGGAACACTCACATTTTATTCTCACTCTGAAACATTCATGTTTTATTCTCACTCTGAAACATTCATGTTTTATTCTGACTCCGGAACACTCATGTTTTATTCTCACTCTGAAACACTCATATTTTATTCTCACTCTGAAACACTCATGTTTTATTCTCACTCCGGAACACTCACATTTTATTCTCACTCTGAAACATTCATGTTTTATTCTCACTCTGAAACATTCATGTTTTATTCTCACTCTGGAACACTCACATTTTATTCTCACTCTGAAACATTCATGTTTTATTCTCACTCTGAAACATTCATGTTTTATTCTCACTCCGGAACACTCATGTTTTATTCTCACTCTGGAACACTCACATTTTATTCTCACTCTGAAACATTCATGTTTTATTCTCACTCTGAAACATTCATGTTTTATTCTCACTCTGGAACACTCACATTTTATTCTCACTCTGAAACATTCATGTTTTATTCTCACTCTGAAACATTCATGTTTTATTCTCACTCCGGAACACTCATGTTTTATTCTCACTCTGAAACATTCATGTTTTATTCTCACTCCGGAACACTCATGTTTTATTCTCACTCCGGAACACTCATGTTTTATTCTCACTCTGAAACATTCATGTTTTATTCTCACTCTGAAACACTCATGTTTTATTCTCACTCTGAAACATTCATGTTTTATTCTCACTCTGAAACACTCATATTTTATTCTCACTCTGAAACACTCATGTTTTATTCTCACTCTGAAACACTCATGTTTTATTCTCACTCTGAAACACTCATGTTTTATTCTCACCCTGAAACACTCATGTTTTATTCTCACTCTGAAACATTCATGTTTTATTCTCACTCTGAAACATTCATGTTTTATTCTCAACCTGAAACATTCATGTTTTATTCTCACTCTGAAACAATCATGTTTTATTCTCACTCTGAAACACTCATGTTTTATTCTCACTCTGAAACACTCATGTTTTATTCTCACTCTGAAACATTCATGTTTTATTCTCACTCTGAAACATTCATGTTTTATTCTCACTCTGAAACACTCATGTTCTATTCTCACTCTGAAACACTCATGTTTTATTCTCACTCTGAAACACTCATGTTTTATTCTCACTCTGAAACACTCATGTTTTATTCTCACTCTGAAACACTCATGTTTTATTCTCACTCTGAAACATTCATGTTTTATTCTCACTCCGGAACACTCACATTTTATTCTCACTCTGAAACATTCATGTTTTATTCTCACTCTGAAACACTCATGTTTTATTCTCACTCTGAAACACTCATGTTTTATTCTCACTCTGAAACACTCATGTTTTATTCTCACTCTGAAACACTCATGTTTTATTCTCACTCTGAAACATTCATGTTTTATTCTCACTCTGAAACACTCATGTTTTATTCTCACTCTGAAACACTCATGTTTTATTCTCACTCTGAAACACTCATGTTTTATTCTCACTCTGAAACACTCATGTTTTATTCTCACTCTGAAACACTCATGTTTTATTCTCACTCTGAAACACTCATGTTTTATTCTCACTCTGAAACACTCATGTTTTATTCTCACTCTGAAACATTCATGTTTTATTCTCACTCTGAAACACTCATGTTTTATTCTCACTCTGAAACACTCATGTTTTATTCTCACTCTGAAACACTCATGTTTTATTCTCACTCTGAAACATTCATGTTTTATTCTCACTCCGGAACACTCACATTTTATTCTCACTCTGAAACATTCATGTTTTATTCTCACTCTGAAACACTCATGTTTTATTCTCACTCTGAAACATTCATGTTTTATTCTCACTCCGGAACACTCATGTTTTATTCTCACTCTGAAACATTCATGTTTTATTCTCACTCTGAAACACTCATGTTTTATTCTCACTCTGAAACACTCATGTTTTATTCTCACTCCGGAACACTCACATTTTATTCTCACTCTGAAACACTCATGTTTTATTCTCACTCTGAAACATTCATGTTTTATTCTCACTCTGAAACACTCATGTTTTATTCTCACTCTGAAACACTCATGTTTTATTCTCACTCTGAAACACTCATGTTTTATTCTCACTCTGGAACACTCACATTTTATTCTCACTCTGAAACACTCATGTTTTATTCTCACTCTGAAACACTCATGTTTTATTCTCACTCTGAAACATTCATGTTTTATTCTCACTCCGGAACACTCACATTTTATTCTCACTCTGAAACATTCATGTTTTATTCTCACTCTGAAACACTCATGTTTTATTCTCACTCTGAAACACTCATGTTTTATTCTCACTCTGAAACATTCATGTTTTATTCTCACTCCGGAACACTCACTTTTTATTCTCACTCTGAAACACTCATGTTTTATTCTCACTCTGAAACACTCATGTTTTATTCTCACTCTGAAACACTCATGTTTTATTCTCACTCCGGAACACTCACATTTTATTCTCACTCTGAAACATTCATGTTTTATTCTCACTCTGGAACACTCACATTTTATTCTCACTCTGAAACACTCATGTTTTATTCTCACTCTGAAACACTCATGTTTTATTCTCACTCTGAAACATTCATGTTTTATTCTCACTCCGGAACACTCACATTTTATTCTCACTCTGAAACATTCATGTTTTATTCTCACTCTGAAACATTCATGTTTTATTCTCACTCCGGAACACTCATGTTTTATTCTCACTCTGAAACATTCATGTTTTATTCTCACTCCGGAACACTCACATTTTATTCTCACTCTGAAACATTCATGTTTTATTCTCACTCTGAAACATTCATGTTTTATTCTCACTCCGGAACACTCACATTTTATTCTCACTCTGAAACATTCATGTTTTATTCTCACTCTGAAACACTCATGTTTTATTCTCACTCTGAAACACTCATGTTTTATTCTCACTCCGGAACACTCATGTTTTATTCTCACTCTGAAACATTCATGTTTTATTCTCACTCTGAAACACTCATGTTTTATTCTCACTCTGAAACATTCATGTTTTATTCTCACTCTGAAACATTCATGTTTTATTCTCACTCTGAAACATTCATGTTTTATTCTCACTCTGGAACACTCACATTTTATTCTCACTCTGAAACACTCATGTTTTATTCTCACTCTGAAACACTCATGTTTTATTCTCACTCTGAAACATTCATGTTTTATTCTCACTCTGAAACATTCATGTTTTATTCTCACTCCGGAACACTCATGTTTTATTCTCACTCTGAAACATTCATGTTTTATTCTCACTCCGGAACACTCACATTTTATTCTCACTCTGAAACATTCATGTTTTATTCTCACTCTGAAACATTCATGTTTTATTCTCACTCTGGAACACTCATGTTTTATTCTCACTCTGAAACACTCATGTTTTATTCTCACTCTGAAACACTCATGTTTTATTCTCACTCTGAAACACTCATGTTTTATTCTCACTCTGAAACACTCATGTTTTATTCTCACTCTGAAACACTCATGTTTTATTCTCACTCCTGAAACATTCATGTTTTATTCTCACTCTGAAACATTCATGTTTTATTCTCACTCTGAAAAACTCATGTTTTATTCTCACTCTGAAACACTCATGTTTTATTCTCACTCTGAAACACTCATGTTTTATTCTCACTCTGAAACACTCATGTTTTATTCTCACTCTGAAACACTCACGTTTTATTCTCACTCTGAAACATTCATGTTTTATTCTCACTCTGAAACACTCATGTTTTATTCTCACTCTGAAACACTCATGTTTTATTCTCACTCTGAAACACTCATGTTTTATTCTCACTCCGGAACACTCACATTTTATTCTCACTCTGAAACACTCATGTTTTATTCTCACTCTGAAACACTCATGTTTTATTCTCACTCTGAAACACTCATGTTTTATTCTCACTCTGAAACACTCATGTTTTATTCTCACTCTGAAACATTCATGTTTTATTCTCACTCTGAAACATTCATGTTTTATTCTCACTCCGGAACACTCACATTTTATTCTCACTAGGCTTGGGCGGAACTTGTGGAGTTCCACTCCGCAGAATTCCATGGAGTTACCGAGACACTCCGCCGAATTTCGCGGACTTCCGCGTCCGGGCGGAGTATTGCTCGGCCACCCCCTAGCCACTCAATTAGTATACAGGGGCAATCGAATCCTGCCCAGTGCATGCAGCATGGTCCCAGCATTTACTCAATAAATTATTAATGGTCATCTGCTGCTCAGATGGGATGTGAGGGCCGTAGTGGTAGAAAGGCGAACCACTTGTCCAATTTCAGCTGGCCCACGAGCGAGCGCTGCCAACCGGACCAATCACTTCATTTGTTTGTTAAATATTGGGCAGTGAGTCATCGTAAACAACATCCGAGACGCACGTCGGAACTTGGAAGGCAATCAAGGGAAGGCCTAATAAATGAGCCATAGGTTCTGCTGCTTCCAGAGTGAGCTGGCCTCCGATGGCCCGCTGCACATGCCACTGGGGAAGCCATGCTGTGCAGGCCTCGGACCACCTTACAGTACCTGCTGCAGCCGCAAGAGCAGTCAATAATGGGAATACTCTTTAACCTAGCCCACTCTATACCCTTGAAGGCCTGCAAGCTGTCTGCTGCCCTTCCCCTATCCCTCTCTCCCTCCTTCACCTCCCTTCCCATCCAGTGTCTCTTTAAACTTCCCCTCTTGCGCCCCACAGATGTCCACGTAGAATGCAACTCCTGCACGCCCAGGAGAATAAAGAAATAAATATAACACTCACCAAACCCCAGCAGAAGGCACACGGTCCCCAGGAGCCTCCAGCAAGGTGTGAGCCCACAATGCCAACTGCCATCATCGATCCACTCCCTACTAGCCGCCGAACCACATCATCCAGCCCCCCGTCTCCTCCCATTGATGGAAACTTGGAAAGTGAACAACATTGGCTCCGCGCGAGGATTGGACAGACCCGCAGTCAATCGTGTTGTTCACTCATGTATTTCTTCAATGTCTATTGTTCCTCCCTCATTGGTTGGGAAGGTTGCTCTGTGCTCTCTATACCCAGCACCTCATATGGGCTATCGGAACTATCTAGGAAGCCCAATCATAAAATAATGTGTAATTTTCGGGGCAAGTTCGCCAGTAAACTGCGCTCCGCTGGCGGTTGCACAGTTTTTGCAGAACTCAGCGCTCCGCTCGGTGTGCAGAGTGGTGAAACTCCGCGAGCTCCGCTGGTGGAGCGGAGACTGCCACCCACCCTTAATTCTCACTCCGGAACACTCACGTTTTACTCTCACTCCGGAACACTCACATCTTTATTCTGTTATATCCTGCCTATGTATTAATGTTTCTCCTATGTTACCTGGTTCCTAGCTGCGCAGCCAGTGTGAGTGTTGGTACATCACAACATATTCTCACTCCGGAACACTCATGTTTTACTTTCACTCCAGAACACTCATATTTTATTCTCACTCCGGAACACTCATGTTTTATTCTCACTGCGGTACTGTCATGTAGTTCCTAAAAATACATAGGATCTGCGCGTTTACACAACATAAACTAAGGGATTGGTGTCTAGACTGATTCCAGACACCCCCAAAGGATATGTCAGCCTTTAGACCAGCTAGCTCACAGTGCCATCATTGGCCCCCTAGCCTTACCAAGGAGCGAATACTTTCTGGCAACTATCGAACATGACAACCCTTGATCCTTCAGGGATCGTGGAAACAGTACAGTACTTTTCACTCAGTCAATCGTTCTCACGTAAACACAGAGAAATACACAGAATAAACAATGGGGCCATTTTCAATAAGTATTTATTGAACCAGCTTCATTCTAGTATAAAACATATGTGCTGCTACAACCATTAGACAGAAACAGATGTATAAGATTACAAGCACCAACAGAGTAAATAAAAGGTAGAATTCTACCATGGTGCTAAAGCAGTGTATATATGCAGGCGTATAGATACATGACAGTAATCAAGCGTGCTCTTACGATGCAAACCCTACCTAAGTGTACCTAGCATGTATGTGGGTATAAAGCCAATAATCCCCTAGGAAAGAGCCAACCCCATTACCTGATGGGAGAGAATGAAGGACCCCGTCTTGGTCTCGAGTTGGACACCCTGCTGTAATGTTCACTAAGGACAGGTCTCTCTGTTCAGAGGGTGATGATGCATGCTGTTTCAGGACCAAGTTCACATTTTGGGCTGCAGAGATTTTTGGGAGCTAATGTCCATTCAGGAGCAGGAAAAAGACAGTCACTACACCTATCCAAAGGACTAGGAACAGTAGACCAATTGCAATCCAGAGTTGTATCCAGGGAGAAGCAAACTAAGTCTTTTTCAACCAAAGGTAGAAATCATTAATTCTTTTCTTGTGGGGAATAGGTTGTGGCGGTAACTTGGGTTCACTCGGATCCAAAGAGAAAGTATCAAAAGTAACCAGACGCAGTTCGATCTATCTTTGGTAGCTCAGCAGGATTTGTGGAACTGGCAGATGTCTCCGTTTGAGACATATTCACATAGATGTCAGTGTTAGGCCGAATTGAGATCTGTGTTTCATTTGTAGATTGAAGTTGTTCAATTTCAAAAGGTACAAGTTGCATTCTGTGGTTGATAACTCCTTCACTTCGTGGAGTAGAATTTTCAAACGTGATTAATCTTTCCATCTAAACTTTCTGCATGGTAGCGAAAGGAGATCTGGTGCTATCCAGGAGCCCACGGGCCTACTTTTGAGTATCGACCACATAGTGTGGTTTGATCAGATCAATTGAGACAAATCTCTTTTCTTTCTAGCCGGCAAGGGGCGGAAGAAGTACTGTTCTTGTTCCTTCAACAGCTAGGACAGGTACAGGCCCAAATTCTTTTTTGTCCACAATATTTCCTCTGACCAGGTCCCCAATCTTCGGGACCCAGGCAGGTCTTGCTGGAACAACTTTTACTTCTCCAGTGGCGGTGCGTTTTACTTGGACGTTGTTTTGTAATGCCCGGAATTCATTGAGTTCCTGTAAAACAGCCAAACGATCACTGATGTCAAATGGTTTTTCATCCGCCACTGTGCTGCCACAGTCGAGGTCAGGTATCCACATTCTAATCCAAACAGGACTTTGTATGGAGTACGGCCTCCCAGGGAACTTCTTGACATGTTGTTTAGTGCCCTCTGGATCCCATATAGGTGACTGACCCAACTGCCACCCGAGCCTAATACCCTAGTTGTTAAGGATTGCTTTAAGTCCCAGTTTTTTCTCTCCGCAATTAAATTTCCCTCGGGATGATACGGAGAGGAGTACCACAATGCTACACCCAAACTTCCCATGGCTTCTTTGTAAGCCTGTGAGCTAAACGTAGGGCCACGGTCAGAATGTAATGTGCCAATCGCGTATGTCCCTATGAAGACTCGCAAATCCTTTATAACAGTTCAGGCGTCAGCCGAGCGCTGAGGCCAAATCCACAGGAATCTAGAGCATGAATCCACTGCCACCACGATGTACCTGTGAGCCCGTCAAATTGTAAGGGGCCACAGTGGTCCAAATAGACACATGCGAGAGTTCTGTCTGATATCAGTAAAGGTGTTTTTAGTGGACGTGCTACGGTGGAACCTTTCATCTGCTGACAGATGTCGCACTTAAGCACATAACCCTTTGTCTGTTTAATGAGACCTGGCCACCAATAACGCTGCTTTAGTACTGAAACAGTTGCAGCGATACCTGCGTGTGCTGAACCCAGACCCTCATGTGCAGCTAGAATTAATCCTAATCTGCGATCCATGTTTGGTATTACTTTATCCCCCACTCCTGGAATTTGAGCATACGAAATGTTTTGCACCTCTAACATGTAGGAGTACTTGAGCAGAAAACCTTTTGGCAAGGCTAAGCTTTTGTTGTGCGTAGCGTTCACAGCTATCATTATCTGTCTATTCCCGTACTAGAACGAGTGATTGCAGCAACGGCAGCAGTTCGCACTGTCGCCTTGGTGGCTTCATCAGCCAGTGAATTCCCTTTAACCTGCAGGCCAACACGCTGATGACACAATGTGTGAATTACATGAGCCCGTGGCAAGCATTTTTTCAGCTCTGCTACCTGTTCCCAAAGCATCTTGTGCTTTACTGTGCAACCTTTGGAATCTCGAAACCCATTCTGGCCCCAATAGTGTAGATATTCATTGTATGACTGGACACAGTAAAATGAATCGCACACAATAACTGTGGGGAATTCCCGATCCGTATTTTTAGTGCCAGTATCAGGGCTTTTAGTTCTGCCAGCTGTGCCGTGCAATCTCCTAGAGACTGCGTCTGTGTATTGCTAGGATGGAACTTGCTGTCTCGCATACGTCCCTTCACAATCGCACATGCTGCACTGTATTGCTGTTTACTTCCTATGGCTGACTGGGAAGATCCATCAGTGTAAATGATGTATTCATACTGATCTAGAGGCATTATTTCATTCGGGATAGGATATTCTTGTTCGTACTGTAGAAATGCTTGTGTTTTTAATGAAGAATCAAATTTGTAGTCTACATCTGTTGCAGTGAGAGAATGAGCCCATTGTATCCATCGTGGATGTAGTGCTTTTGCGTTTGGAACACTTGCTTTGGTAACAGCCTCTAAGGTTGGTACCGGAGTCTCGACAATTATGCGTTTCCCCTGAGCTAGTCCTCTTTCTCTAACTACAGCAGTCTGTACTGCTGTCAGTATCTTTTCTGTGGATGCAAAACGCATTTCAGCGTTTGTTTACAAATGTGATTTGTATGCAATGGGTACCGTTTTGCCTTCATTGAAGGTAAGGTACGTGTACCCAGAATGACCCGCGACTACACGGATCACCAAATTTGTGGTATTTACACGTGTATGTAAATGTTTGGAAGCTATCATGTCAGCTTGTATGGAACTGAGAATTTCTGTGTGTTCCTGTGTCCAATGTGGAACTGAAAAATCAGGTCTGATTAGGTTGTAGAATGGTTTTACCTTTTCTGCGTAATCCAAAATGTATGTTCTGCCATAATTTAGGAATCCTAAAATGGATTGTAAGCCTTTCAGAGTTTTCAGAGGTTGGGGCAGCGCACATTTTTCAAAAAAATTAACTGCCAGGCTTTTTCCTTCACTTGATAACTCATATCCCAAAAATAGGACATTGAGGTGGGCAATCTTTTATTTTTTAAAGTTAAATTTGTAGTCCACAGTGGCGGACCCCAAAATTATGTTGTTCACCCTGTGCAAGTGATCCAATAACTCATCATCCGTCAGATAAATGTCATCTACATAGGACAATGCCTCCTCATTACAGTTTTGAAGTAACTCTGCTACTCTTGCTGAGAACAATCCGGGGCTATTATTATACCCTTGGGGCAGTCTACAGAATTGGTGTTGAGAGCAGAGCGCTGAAAATGCTGTCAAATATCTGCTTTCAGGCACTATATTTTGGCAGAAGAATCCATTTGAGATATCTAGTGTTGTTTTGTATTTCTTCCACTCAATGTTATTCATCAGTGCAGTACTTTGTGCATTTTGTACTGCAAATGTCTTTGTGCATGTGTTCAAATGCCTGTAGTCTAAAACTAGATGGTATGAATTGTTGGGTTTCATTACGGGAAACAAAGGATTATTCATGGAGGAGGTGCAATTTTAAATAACACCTTGGTATTCAAGTTGATCTAAGATCTCCCAGACCTGTTTCTTTGCGTCATGTTTTATAGGGCATTGCCTCTGTGGGGTAGGAGTAGTTTTTAATGGGATTTCATGGTGAGATGACTTAGCTCCCTCACTACATGACTGCGGTAAAGTGCGGGAGCTAGCGCTAACACCCACTCCTGCGCGTATGTATGAGTGACTCTGGAACGAGGTTGGAGAAAGCTGGTAATGTTACATTTTCCCCTTTGGGCACTCCATGACGAACTCAGGCGGCCAATCTTTTTCAGTCAAAAGGATATCGTATCCATATGTCAGGTTCTCCCAAAAGAGACCTTTCACTTCCTGGGTATGTCCCCCTCCATTTGGAGGGTTATTTCGTATAACTGATGTGGGACACTTACCCCAGTATCAGGTGCTTCCACCGTGATATGCTCATTCAACGCTGCTGTCACCAGAAATTCCATCAGGGTCTGACGAGCTATTGTTACTTCTGCTGCGCTGTCTAGCATCATCAGAGCCCATTCCCCGTTCAGTAGTAGAGTCCTCAGTAGCCGGGGCATTTCTTATTTTAAGGCCAGCTACTTTCTTCTTTATAAATTGAGGTTTACTTTTAGGTTTATCCTCTTGTTTGATAATGTAGTCTGAAGTGCGATGTGTGTCTTTTGGCTTTGCTCGCTCTTCTGCGTTCTGACCATCCTTCTCTCTCCGAGTTTTTTGATGAACCCTGAAAGGAACGAGAGGAATGTGTATCAGTATCCTGACATCTGTCAGGTTTTTTAATATTGTCACAGTTTCTAAAGTTGTATTTTCTATCAGAGGGCTCCTGTTGAGGAGACCCAACCCATGATCCAGATACATTCTGCTTATTATGTTTTGTTTGTTTGTTATCCCAGTTCTTTTTAGAAGAATTGTGTGCCTGCTTTGAGTTGTCTTTTTCAGGATTACTCGTTAATTGTGGTTTCACAGGTCTTAGTCACAAGTTATCTCTACCCAGTGAAGCATAGGTATCTTCGATAATCTTAGGTAGTTCTTGCTCCTGTTGTGCCGGAGTGCATTCCCTCAGGTGTTGGCATATAGCCACCGCTGCTGCCTCCCCTTTTATGTTAGCTAACATATTCGTTGATACCTGTGCAAAATTGCCTATCAATTTCATCCCCAAGTCCAGGGCAGGTTCTGCCCCGTACTCATTCTGTATTTGTTTCAATACTTCTGGTATTACTGCTATTGAGGGGGTACCATGAGTTCTGGTATAAACAGCAATGAAAACTGTACCCCAAGTGGTACAAATCTCTACCGGGGGAGCTATTCCCATTGGCAAGCAAATTATTAATATTCTTTGTTTTTCCTGCGTCCTGTGTGTGGAAACACTGCCTCAAGCTGTGCTATTTTCTGTGCTATCCAGAATGGCATTTGCTCACGTTTAGTGGGCATTCTTCCCATAATCGCGTTCAGCATTTGTGGGGTGATTTTTGTTGCTGTTCCTTGTGGTTGGCCAGCTTGAGTGACCCTTGAAGGTTGAATTGTAAGTGTTTGCATTACGAACTGTGTAAGGTTTCTGTATAGCTTTACTATCTCTTTGTAAAGTGTATGTAAGTCTGCTGCTGGCAATGTATCAATTTCTGGATGTGGTGTGTAAGCAGCTAGGACCGGCCAGGTCACTCCTTCTCTCCTGAGCGGACCGAGTCTCACTTTTTCTGTGGTGTGTGGGAGTGCACTTTTAAACCAATTAATATGCTCTTGGTAAGCTAACGGGACTTCTATGTCCTCGTATGGAGAGGAATATATACCTCTACATCGCATGCGTTTACAACGCATGCGATTACAACGCGGTCGTTACAACGACCGCGTTGTTACATCGCAGTACAATTACAACGCAAGTCGTTACAACGACTTGCTGTAGGGGGCGCTGGATGTTGGAATAGTATAATTTACTATTCCAACTCCAGTGTGTGCAACAGTAGGGAAGGTGTTGGAACAGTAAATTATACTATTCCTTATCTTAGAGCACCCCCTACAGCAAGTCGTTGTAACGACTTGTGTTGTAATGGTACTGCGATGTAACAACGAGGTCGTTGTAACGACCGCGTTGTAATCGCATGCGTTGTTACGCATGCGATGTAATGGCTGTTTCCCATGGAGAGTATTCTTCAGGTGTCTCATCTGGAATGTAACTATGAAACACATGTGTACGTGCATCTGCAGGTGGAAATCTGACCCAAGAATAGAATACCGCTGTCCTGAATGCCTCGTGTGCCTCAATCACGAAGGTAACAGTCCCACCTATTGATGATAATCTGCTAATTTCATAGTAAGTGCATGTCTTCAATTCTCTGAAATGTTAAGAGCATCTTCAAGCTTTTCTTCCCCTGTATTTGCAGCGCAGTCCTGGACAGACATTGCGGAAGGGATTTGTAAAAAAAAGAGATAAGGTTATGCACAATGTGGGGAACTATAATCCTCCAAGCTTAAACAAACCTACAGCCAATACATAGGATATACCTACTCAGCTGAGGCGGATTTTCCCTTCCCACTCCAGACGTCTCTGGTTAAATGTGAGTAGGGGTCTCTGAGAAAGCATTACTGAACTACTCAGATTTGACCGTAAAATAAGAACCAAACCAACATTGGCTGCGCCATGTCGTGTAGTTTCTAAAAATACATAGGATCTGCGCGTTTAGACAACATAAACTAAGGGATTGGTGTCCAGACTGATTCCAGACACCCCCAAAGGATATGTCAGCCTTCAGAACAGCTAGCTCACAGTGCCACCATAAGCCCCCTAACCTTACCAAGGAGTGATTTGATTTGATTTGGTTTATGCATTTATAACGCGCTCGAATGCCCGGGGGCGTCTAGGAGTGAATAGTTTCTGGCAACTATCGAACATGACAACTCTTGATCCTTCAGGGATCGTGGAAACAGTACAGTACTTTTCACTCAGTCAATCGTGCTCACGTAAACACAGAGAAATACACAGAATAAACGATAGGGCCGTTTTCAATAAGTATTTATTGAACCAGCGTCATTCTAGTATAAAACATATGTGCTGCGAAAACCATTAGACAGAAACTGATGTATAAGAATACAAGCACCAACAGAGTAAATAAAAGGTAGAATTCTACCATGGTGCTAAAACAGTGAATATATGCAGGCATATAGATACATGACAGTAATCAAGCGTACTCCCACGATGCAAACCCTACCTAAGTGTACCTAGCATGTATGTGGGTGTAAAGCCAAGAATCCCCCAGGAAAGAGCCAACCCCATTACCTGATGGGAGCGAATGAAGGACCCCGTCTTGTCTTGAGTTGGACACTTCACAAGGGATGTCAGACCACTGTGTGATGTAGCTTCTGCAAGCAGGGACCTCAGCATCTAGTGTCAGCGTTGAAGGTTCTCCTCTACCTATCTAGTGTTGATATGGTTCTTTTATACCATAAAGATAGCCTCGGGGTTCCTTACACAATCGATATGTTGTGAGTACGATTATGCAAATAAGCCTAGAACAATACCTGTGATTATGCAAAGCAGTTCTTTCACCCTAGGATGAAGATGACCATGACTTTTTACACAGAGTGTGTTCATGCTGTTATGTACATCATGTGCAGGGACTTTTCTAAGAATCCTCATGCATCATAAATGAGGCTCGTTTCCAAGAAACTGATCGACATTTATTCAGCACATTACTGGGTAAAAGGTCAGTGCTAGAACCGTTATGTTGAGCAAGATAGGACAAATGTAGGTAAAAGGTGATGTAACTACCTAGGCCTAGATTGTGGTGCATTGAGGTACATAACAGTACACACACATTTTATTCTCACTCTAGAAGACGCACTTTTTAATTTCATTCTAAAACTCGCATTCTTTATTCTCATTCTGGTACACCCTAATTTTAATTTCACTTTGAAATACTTACTACTTATATTCAGTTTGAATCACATTTGTTATTCTCACTCCAGAACATTCACTTTTTATTATTTTCCTGAAACACTCACATTTAACGTTTACTCCAAAATATTTGCTACTTCTTACTCTATAACAACTCACTTCTTTAGTCTCACTTGGTAGCTTTCACTTTTTATTCTCTGGAACAAACACTTTTTATTTTCAGTCTGAAAAACTCCCTTTTCTATTGTAACTCTGGAACACTCCCTTTTTATTCTCACTTCAGATCACTTACTACTTAGTCTCACTATGAAAGACTCACTTTTTATTGTCACTCAGGGAAATTCATTTTTATACTGACTCCAAAATACTACATGTTTATTCTCACTGTGAAAAGCATACTATTTACTTTCATCCTGAAACACTCACTTTTTATTTTCACTCTGGAACACTCACTTTTATTTTCACTCTGAAGCAATCACTTTTTATTCTCATTCTGAAGCACTTATTCTTTAGTCTCTCTCTGAAACACTGGCTTTTTATTCCCTTGAACACTTCCTTTTATTCTGACTTTGGAAAACTCCGTATTGAGTTTTACTTTGAAACACTCACTTTTGATTCTCGCTCCGGGACACTCACATTTTTATACTGAATCTAAAATACTACATTTTCATTCTCACTGTGAATAACATCCTATTTATTTTCATCCTAAAACACTCACTTTTAATTTTCACTCTGAAATATTCACTTTTTATTCTAACTCTGGAACACTCACTTTTTATTCTCACTTCGGAATACTCACTATTTACTTTTTACTATGAAACACCCTTTTTATTCTCACTCCGGGCCACTCACTTTTTATTTTCACTCCAAAATACAATATTTTTATTCTCACTGTGGAAAACACACTATTTATTCTCACCCTGGAAAAACCCACTTTCTAATCTCCCTCTGAAATACGTTTATACACACTTTTTATTCTCACTCTAGGCCACTCACTTTTTATTTTCATTCCAAAATACAATATTTTTATTCTCACTGTGGAAAACACACAATTTATTCTCACACTGGAGCAACTCACTTTTTTGTCTCGCTCTGAAATACTTTAATACCCACTTTTCATTCTCACTCCGAAACACTCCCTTTCGACGTTGCGTGCATCGTCTCGGAGTGATGGCATCATTCAGTGCCATCTACCTGTGACAGGCACTGTGCCAGCTTGTCCCAAAGATGTACAGCTGTCACACCCATGGTCTATATGTATTCTGAGTGACGTCTTTAATCAGTTCCAAGGCTTGGCACTGCAGAGAAAACGCACAAGACAGGCATATACTGACCAGGCGACAGTGTTAAGTTACACAAATATATCTTTAAATTAAATCTGATCAGACAACTCACAATCAGCCACCGGAGGAAGTGACGCACCATTCCCATGAGCATTCATAGAAATAAAAAAAACGATAAGGTTTCTCATGTTCAGGGCACCTTCTCGATAGTGGCCAATCTTTTTGTTTCCATATGTCCATGTTTACCTCAGGAGCAGACCCGTAGCCAGGGGTAGATGTTTAGGGGGGCATGGCCCCAAAGAATAACTACAGGAGGGCTTTGGTTCTCAATATTTGACATTGGTTTGGTTCCCCCAGAAATGTTTTGTAATTAAAGGCACAATATGTTGAAATTTTAAAGAATGCAGCATATTTTGCAGTTTTTCTAAAGTGTTACCATTATTCGACATTTACCACTATTAGTCATAACAAATAGGCAATGGTACCCTTGTAAGCACAGTGCGCAAGAACACTGGGAACTGTTAATTAAATCTGTTTTAAAGGGTATTTTCTACGCACTTACATCTAGTAAAATTGAATAAAACTAAATAGTGCGTAAATGCAATTATGCGTGGGTCGGTGTACCCTCCCTCAAGACACCTTTGGGGAAAAGTAAAACAAATCCAAAGTTTCTAGGTACATTTTCTAAACAGCAATTGACAATCATTGATTGGATTTTTAAGGGAGCTCTGAATCATCTTCAGAAAGGGAGAACTCAATGGAACAGTCAGTAGGAGAGTTATAAAAGGTAAGCAAAGGATGTTGGGGGAGCATGGGCATAGTTGAGGGAGTGAGTGTGGTGATAGGCCCCCTTCTACTACTTAACGCAGCAGAACTTGCCAGGCAGCTGCCCAGTCATTGCTTCAGAGCCTTGTGCCCAGTGCTTAATTTGTGTAGATGGTTCCAGGTGGCAAACACTGGAACTTATCTTTTGAGACCCAGACTTATTTTTCATCATTACATTTTGACCCCAACCAAAAGCAAGACGGGCAGAAAAAGAAGAAAGAAGGAGGAATAGAAATATCGGAAAATGATGACAAAGACAACACACACGGACGAAAAAGATCTTGCAAGAGTAAGAAAAAGAGCTAGACAGTGTAGAGTGATGGAAGAA
The DNA here is from genome assembly GCA_963921515.1 of Calotriton arnoldi. Classification (NCBI taxonomy): domain Eukaryota; kingdom Metazoa; phylum Chordata; class Amphibia; order Caudata; family Salamandridae; genus Calotriton; species Calotriton arnoldi. The sequence continues at coordinate 1,396,845 of CAWUFW010000467.1, forward strand.
AGAGGCGTGCAGTGGAATCAAGACTCGACAGCCTTAGTATTCAGCAACCTCCCCATGCAGCAGGTCTGTGCTCATTGAAGCCCCACTGGACCGTGACAGTAGAAGGCGTGTGCCTAAACTGTTTACAGAAACCAAAGTTGTTTTCTGTCACCACTGACTGCAACAGGCAGAGGTGTGGGTTATTTTAGGCGGGACTGAGAGTACACTGCTAACAGGCTCCCATATTATCTAAAAAAAAAGAAGGTTAGGAAGTATTGCTGATGTTCAGCACTTGCTAACACTATGCTTCTTGGTGCTGTTAAAGATTGTTGTTTAGATGGGACCATAGGCGTGCTTATTCCGATGTATATAGTCCGAGTGTTTGTGGTCTCTGGTGTGTCTCCCTATATTTGTATCCATGCATTAGTGCTTCAGCGTCTGTGATCTTGTGTAATTTTAGTGCCTATATCTGTGCGTCTGTGTACGCGTAGCTCTATTTCCCAACTGTGAGAACTACAGTGTAAATATAATGATTTTAGTGTATGTCTGTCTTTCAGTATCTTGATATTAGTGTCCTAATGCCAATATCCCCTCACCAGTGTTGATACCCTGATGTCTACATGTGTCCCTTTAACTGCCTTTGTGTCCCTGCGTCAGTTTCCCGGTGGTAATATCCCCATCAATGTCTGTGTCATTTTCCAAGTGTCACATTTCCAGTGCCAGTGCCACTCAATATCTGTGGCTGTGTCTCAGTGGCAGTGATGGACTGCCCTATTGCTGTGGGTTCACTGACAGAATATCGAAAACAAAATATCGTGTGGACAGAATATCGTGTCCAAAATATCGAGGACAAGAATATCGAGTAGGTAAGTGCAAATAGATGGGTATCAATTTACTATTCTTAACTCCAGATCTACGTACCTTGAAGATATATATATCGTCAAAGTACATATATGTGGAGTTATATATAGTAAAACTTTACTTACCCATAGAAAATGACCTTCACGATATTCTTGTCCTCGATATTTTTGACACGATATTCTGTCCGACGATATTTATGTTTTCGATATTTTGTCCACCCACCATTGCTGTGCAAGTGTTCCATTGTCAGTATTGATATCTTTGTCTCTTTGTCAATGTATCCCTGGCAGTGTGCTTGTGCTGGTATTCCAGTGTCTCGGTCCATGCAACAGTTTCCTTGTGTTAGTGCACTAACGCCAATGATCAAGTGTCAGTACGTCCATGCTTGTTGTTCATGCCCTCTTTGCATGTAGTATCTCTGACTCGACATTTCAATGCTGACACCCTTGTCTAACATTAGTGTTTGTGGACTTATTAGTGTTACTGGATTATTGTTCCAATGACACTGTTACTGCACATGTGTATGTGTCCCTTTATTTTTCTCCCATCAGGAGTGCTCCAGTATCAATATCAGTGTATCTATTTCCCCATCTACCCACGTCCCAGTGGCAGTGCCCTGGCACCAGTGTCCCAGTGTCATCGCTCACCTTTTAGTTTTTCTGTGCCATTGTCCTTGTGACCATCTCAGTATATCAATGTCAATATACCATGTTAGTTTCAGTGTCTCTGTGTCAGTGTCCACTTTTCCTTGTGTCTGTCTGTACCCAAACAGGGTTTCTGGAAAGTAACCCTTGGCAGTGTTGCAGTGCCCAATGTCCATGTCAGTGTCTCGGTGTAAATTGCTGTGTCTTTGACCCTATGTCCCTCTTCCCACCGTTTCCTCAAGACCTGGGTTTTAAACGGAGACCTCACACCCCAGCGCCCAGATACCCCCAGGGATGGCAGTGCCACGCTCTACAAATATTGATTGATAGATTGATATGTATGTGCCACCATGTCAGTGCCCTTGTGCCAGTATCCCAGTGTCAGTGACCTATCTCAACAACCGCAGGTCAGTGTGTTGCGTCCACCCAGTAAGTGCCCTTGTATCACCTGATGTTATGTTCAAGCATAAATATCTAAGTGTTTATATTCTAAAGTCCCTAAGACAATCTCCCGATGTTACTGCCCCATGCCATTGGACCAGCATCAATGTTTGTGCAAGTGTCTTTGTCCCTGTTAGAAATGGGTTTTCTGGTTGGCTAGGGTATGCACTTATGCCAGGCAGAATCCACCACTGTAGTCAGGATAAGGGGATTACACATCTAAAATAACCCCTGCTCACCCCCTTGGTAGCTTGGCATGAGCAGTCAGGCTTATCTCAGAGGCAGTGTGTAAAGCATTTGCATAAAACAAACAGTAATACAGTGAAAACACTACAAAAGGACACCACACCAGTTTTAGAAAAATATCCAATATTTATCTGTGTAAAACAAGACCAAAACAATAAACATCCAACATATACTAATCCACAATACCAATAAAGCAAAAAAGACTTTATATACAGTTCCTTGAAGTCGATAGCTCCCTCCAGGGCTATCACGGCGTCGTGAACAAACAAATCCAACAGTTCTGGCCGGTCGCATTGTCGCGGGCCAGCTACGGTGTCGCAGAGACCCATAAAACAGTACCTTTGGAGATGCAGGGCGTCGGACCTTGCGGTGAGCTCTTGAGGAGCGGCATCGGCAGGAATCGGTTTCGGTGCAGGAGTCATCGGGCACTTGAAGTCACAAGTGTTGAAGGTTGAACTCCTTGAGTTTGAAGTCAGGAGTGCCGGCGTCGGCAGGCGTCGGGGCTGGGGTGTAAAGCGGAGCGGTGCTCGTTGCAATGAGGGGCAATGTGGTGTGTGGGGCACACAGGTCGCGGTGCAGACAGCGGTGTTGGTTGACGAACTGGAGTCGATTGCGCTGGTGTCGGTGTGCCAAGGCTGCAGTGTGGGACTGGGTGGTGCGTCGTGTAATTTACAAGCGGTGCCCCCAAACCATGGTGCAAGCGGCGGCGTTGATGTCAGTTTGGAGCATCGTGGTCGTTGAGACCAGGACTGAGGTGCGAAGCGGAACGGCGCTCTGTGTTCTCCGTGAGTGGTGTCCACAGGTCACGGTGCAGGCAGTGGCTTCCATGATGGTGTCACGTCGTCGTCAGGGATACCAAGGCCGCTGTGTGAAGCGAAGCAATGTGGAGTGCGGTGCCCACAGGTCACAGTGCAAGCAGTGGTTCGGTGGCGGTATCATTGGTGAGACCAGGGTTGCGGTGCAAAGTGCAGCGGTGCCCTCTGCGGTGCCTTCAGGTCACGGAGCTGGCAGCGGCATCGTTGGTGGCATCGGGTTACTTTTTTCCTCTGTGGCAGCTGTAAGATCCAGTTCCACAAGCCGGTACCCAGAAGAAGTTGAAGTCTTTGATTTTCCTGAGACTTCCAACAGGAGGCAAGCTCTACATCAAGCCCTTGGAGATACTTAGAATTCAGAAAGAACAGTCCAGTCTTTTCCCTGCCCACGACAGAAGGAGCAACTGCAGGCCAACCCAGCAGAGCAAACAGCAAAGTGGTAGTCTCTTCTCACAGCTCTTCCAGCCCTTTTTCCTGGCTGGTTCCTTAGCCCAGCAGTAATCTAAAGTTCTGGGGCCAGGGCCCCAATATTTATACCACATTTCCCTTTGAAGTCGGCACAAACAAAGTTCCACTAGCATACATAATTCAGTTCTTCCTGGCTCAGGCCATGCTAACTCCAGGAGGTGGATACAGCATTGTGGAAGACAGACATAGTCCATTCAGGTGCAAGCTACAACTCCTCCCACTACTCTAAATGCAGCCAGGTCTATTCAGCCTGGCTACGAGTCACCCAGGAAAGGCAGGACGCACCTCAACCCCCCCATGTGTAGGTCTAGTGTGAATGCACAAACCAGCCCCTGTCAGTCTAAAACCAAGATAACGAATACACGACAGGCAGAGGCACATAGACGGTTAGACAAGAAAATGCCCATTTTCTAAAAGTGGCATTTTCAAACACATCAAAATCATCTTTACTAAAAGATGTATTTTTAATTCCTGAGTTCAGGAAGCCTAAACTCCATTTCTCTATCTTGTCCCAATGTAAAGTTATGCTTGTAAGATGCTACAAAGCAACTCCCATGTCAGCATATGCATTTGCAACAGTGAAAAACGAAATACACAGTCTTTCATTATCAGGACATGTAAAACACACCAGTACATGTCCTACCTTTCACATACATTGCACCCTGCCCATGGGGGTACCTTGGGCCTACCTGAGGGGTGCCTTACATATAAGAAAAGGGAAGGTTTGGGCCTGGCAAGTGGGTTCACTTGCCAGGTCAAAATGGCAGTAAATACTGCGCACAGACACTGCAGTGACAGGTCTGAGACACCTTTGAAAGGCTGCCTGGTGGGTGGCACAATCAGTGCTGCAGGCCCACTAGCAGCATTTGATTCACAGGCCCTGGGCACGCACAGTGCACTGTACTAGGTACTTAGTAGTAAACCAAATAAGCCAATCATGGAAACACCAATCCATAAGCACAATTTACATGGAGAGCATATGCACTTTAGCATTAAATAGCAGTGGTAAAGTGTACAGTCTTAAAACCAACAAAAACAAGGTAAAAAAAGGAGGCCAAAAAAGTCTGGGGGTAAACCCGCTGAAAAAGCCACGTCTAACAGTCCCCAAGTCAATATCACCAAGTTGGTGCGCCATTATCTCTTTCCCAGTGGTACTGTCCCAGTGAAAATGCCCTTGAGTCAGCATCACTGAGGTGCAGGTGTTAATGTCCTAATGTGTCCCATGTCAATATTTGTGACTCATGTCAATGAATGACTTCCAGTGCCACATTGCCAACATCCCAATGCCATTGTTGGTGCCACTTTTCAGTGTTCTAGTGTTCGTGTCCCAATGTCAGTGTCCTTGCATCAGTAACCTCTGTCAGCATTTATTGTAACTCTAATGATGTGTTTTCCAGTCAGTATCGCTGTGTCAGCATATCATGTCACAGTCTAATATTATGTCCCACTGTTTAGTGTCAATATCCTTGTGCCCTGGCCTCCCTGTGTCGGTGTCCCAGCATTAGTGTTTGTGTCCTATGTCCACGTCCCAATGTCACTGTTTCCGTGTAAGTATTGATGGTCCTCTTTCGGTACCCCTGTTCCAGTGCCCTAGTGTCAGTGTTGATTTGCCTGTCTCATTATCTTACTGACAGTGCCCATTTGCTAGTGCCCCTGTGCCTATTTGTCACGGTGGCCACATCAATGTCTCCATGCCATTGTTGGTTTCCCTTTGGCAGTGTGCTAGTGACAGTGTTGGAGGTTCATTGTAATCGCCCCTGAGTCATTCTTCGTGCCGCTGTGTCAGCATCCTAGTTTCAGTGTAGGCGCCACGGTGTCACTGTACTAGCCTTAGTGAGTCACTTGATGGCATTGTTTGCTTATAAACTACCTATAACCTCCTAGGTCCACTTCAAAGTACCAAGGGGATACAGATGTACGAGCAATTTGGTGATATAAAATGTGGATCTAGGGTGATAAAGTGTATTGGGAGGTATACATTGAAAAAACCAAGATCTGAAATAGCATTTTAAGAAGGAGACCCTTTTAAAACAAGGGTGAATTGAAAAACCAAAATCAAGCATTTGATTAATATATGTCATAAAGTTATGCATTCAACATTATGATTATCCCCACATCAGGCTAATTTTCTAAATAGCCATGCAGGAGCAGTTTCATTGATCATTTGAAAATGAAAGAAATAGTTTGAGGTTTGTTTCACAAAACTGGTAGCATATGTCTGTCTTAGGTTGTCAATAGAAAGACAGCCTCCCCATCCCATATCCATCACACATAGAAACACACACACACACACACACACACGCTCACCTTCCCACCAGCATACATATCAGTGGACACACATGCAGACACAAAAATGCACACACACGTTGTTAAGCATCTAGATAAGGATATGAAGCGTTATATCACTACAATATAATATACAGACTTTGATACTACCTTTACGTCTGCTTAGGGCCATGCCATAATCTGTATTTCCTGCAGCTGACATTGCTGTCCCTCCCCCTTCCAATGCAAGCACTGGCCTTGCATGTCTCTATCCACAAACTCTTAATGTTGCCCTCTGAAAAATACTGAGGGCCTTATTTATGAAGGCCTGCGCCATATTTACGCCACTGGTGCGTCACTTTTAGTGACGCGGCGTAAATAATGCACCATGTGGTGCCATATTTACGAAGTGACGCATCTAGGCAGATGCGTAACTTCGTTAACCCCTGCGCTACATTATACCTGCGTCAGGTATAATGTATGCAGGGTGGGAGTTCCCCCGCAAGAAAGGGTTGTAGGAGTGGTGCAGTGAAGATTTCACTGCGCCACTTCTAGGATGCCAATGCGTCAAAACCTTACGCCTGCCTCATGGCAGGCGTAAGGGTGACGCAGGCCCTTTCACATGGGGCTTGCCCCATGTGAAAGGACACATTACTGGAGTTGCGTCTGTTTTCAGACATACCCCAGCAATGCGCCACTTTTGTGCCGACAGATACGTCAGTAATACTAACGTATATGTCATTCCTTGCGACTAGATGCGTCATACAGTAAATATAACGCATTCATCATGTCGCAAGGAGGGTGCACTGAGAGTGTTGCATCGCTGCTTTCACGCAGCGATGCAACACTTCTCATAAATGAGGCCCTGAAACTGGTACTTTGATTGAGTTCACTAATACCTGTAAACCCTGTAGTTCTGCACACTTGTAAAGACGTAAGAGCATGTATTTCTCAACTACGATAAGCTGTTGGAATTAAACTGAGGGTGGAGATTCCTTCTTCAAAGAGAAGAAGTCATGTCAGGTAGTTTCATCCCTTCAGGCACAAACAAAGAGGTGCTGGAATGGGTAGGGGGTTAGAAACATATTCACTGCAGCACTACAAGAAACATATCCCACTCATCGATTTTTTTCATTATAATGCAAACTAAGTTTGCTTCCTCTTTCCTCCACTCACTTTCCAAGACCTGCTTTCCTCTTTTAACAGTTTTGAGCCCACGGTCATGGGATCACAGAAGACAGAACCTCTGTCTCCCTTCTCAGCCCCAGAGTTGGACTGTGATGGATGATAGAGTCAAACATCAAAATAAACGTGGACCCATTAGGGAATTAGATAGCTAGAAAAATCCCACATTTGCAAATCAGAGCAGTTGTGAGCTTACAGAGACACGCTGTATGACTGCTTTGCAATGTATGGCGATGGTTGTGGCAATATCACTGAAATCAACTGTGAAAAAACTGCTTTCCAGACCATAAAACAGACCACAAACTGCCAAAGATAGCCAACCCACTGACCTTTCAGACCAATCCTTCTGCTACTGGTAGAGTGCCCCACAGACCAGACCTACCCTGCTCAGCCCCCTTATACCAGCAGCAGGCACTTTGTGACTATTAATTCATTAAATTAAAGCTGCTTCTAACACAAAGAATGGGTAAACTTTATTTTGCTGTGTTAAACCATAAACAGAATCTAAATCTGACCTGACCTTCAACTTGATTCATTGCCAGTGTATGGTGCTGTAGGCTCAATAGGTGCTGCAGACTGAAGAGAAATGTTGTTCCTGTTAGACTTGGGAGCGTGGTGGATAGGACCCAGGAGAAATCTGCTTCCTCCGCCCGCCCTGTGAAAAATCATACAATGTTGCTGCTTTCCCTGCCCCAAAGCCTCTGACCCTGGCATTAGCAGCGACTTTCCCTGCAGGTAGTTTCTTTCTCTCTCCTAAACCCTCAGCAAAAGCGAAAGTCATTTGTGCAAAAAGTGGGGCCTGTTTCCTGATTTTTTTAAATTAGAACTGCTGCCTGTGGGATGACCTCACCAGTTCCATAAGCACTGCAGAGCAAGCTTTCGTTTTGAAAGCAATCTCTGAAATGCTGGCAGTTGCATTTAGGGGTGCCAGGCATTTTTATAGGGATGCCCGGCCCCTTCAGACCCCACCGTGGCTACGGCCCTGCTCAGGATTGCACAAAATGGCGACCAAAGCCGAATGGCGGAGTGTCCATTGTTTATGGCGTCCATCCCTTCTGACGCTCTCTGCATGATTCTAATAAGCCTGAAGGCAGGGCTAAATTTGAGCCGGTGGCTTCCAGTGCTCGGCACTGGCACTTAATTGCAAACACCAGCGCATGTGACAGTCTGCCACAAGGTGGCACTATCTAGCTTATTTAGCGATGACCACAACAACATGTAATTATTAATTAAATATACATAAAAAATTACTATTACCTGCTGCTCAAGCCACTCTTACAGCTTTAGGGGACTGAAATAATCCGAATTGCTACACTTGTAGGAGTGTGAAGGTGAGTAGTTGTGTTGTTACTATCATTGGCAGCATAGCAGGAGCAATGTGTAGTGCGAGCTGGAATGGCCTCCTCACGAGAGCCCCGGCACTTATTTTTTTACAAATTTAGCACTGCCTGAAGGTCTTTCAAAGGCTGTGATTAAAAACAAGACTCACCCCGTTCCCTCATCCCTCAATTATGAGTGATTAATTACCTACAACAGAGTCTAGATGGCATTGTCTGAAGCTCCCAGAAATAGCAAATAATAAATATATTTGAAGTGTTGTCAAAAATGTGGTTAGCACGGACTCCCCGGGGAATATTTATTATTATTTCACGCAAAGTGGCGCATGAAGGGAACTTTCTGCGCTGTGTTGTGTGAAAGGGAGAGAGCAGAAATACCCCATGTATACAAAGGTATGGGGCATTTCTGTTCTCTCCTAGCGCTGGCACACTGTTTGCTGCCTAGCGCCAAGTGCCATAGTGTCTGTGTACAGGCAGGATTGTTTTTGTGCAGGAAGGGACACCATGGTGGTAACCCTTAAGAAAGCCTGTTTTTAAAGTGTGCGATGATATGTAGCTTTTAAGGAATACATCTGAAATTTGCAAAGCAAAGTTGTGTGTGTTCTCTCGTGCCGTATTGTGAAGCTGTTACGAGTTGAGATGAGTACTGTACAGGTGGCAAAAGGTATTCGGGTCATACATGACGTTCTCTAAAAAAGGGATACAGGTTAGGTGAGGGTTAGGTCCTCTCAGGGCCTGAGTTTGGGTGTCTTTCTGTTTTTGTCCCCTCCTCTGCTTCACTTCATGATGGGCCTTTGTCTTCCTTCTCTGCAGGTGAAGCGGAAACGGTCGCCCTCAATGGTGGACATCAGCGGGGGGAAGAAAGGGCGAATGAGCTCCACCACCATGCAGTCCTTTCCTCCTGAACTGGTAAGAGTAGCAGAAACAACCTCAGGCCTGTGCATGCACCCCACAGTGTGGGAAGGGTCAGGCACAGCAGCGGTTTATGCACCCCACAGTGTGGGTTGGGTCAGGCACAGCAGTAGTGCAAGCAGTGGCAGCTGGCATGTCCTGATGGTGGTGCGGCGGGGGGCACATAAAATAATAAAAGGGACTTACCTTTTCTATGAGCGTGACTCCGCCTCAATCCTTCTCTCCTTGAGACAGGGAGGCTCCCGACTCCCTAGCCAATCCTGGCGCTGCTCTCATGCAGCATAAGAACAGGGCTAGGATTGGTGGGAGCGGCCTCTATCAGCGCTCATAAGAGCACTGGAGGCATTTGCTTTCTCTAACACAGCTGTCTTCAGACAGCTGAGTTAGAGAGGTTTAAAATGCACATGCCTGGCTGGCCGTCGCAAGACTGCCGGCCAAAGAGACATGTGCATTTTAAATTCGAGAGCACAAAGCTCCCTGCTGCCACTCAGCAGCAATGGCCCGCCCCGTCCTGATGCTCAGTTTGGGACCGGTCGGTTGCTGAAAAGTAAAATGGTAATACATAAACTTTATTGCCATTTTATTTTTCAGCTCTGGCCTGGGACTTTTGTTTGTGGGGCAACACTCCTCCGCTCAAATGGAGGAGCCGCCCCTGAGTGCAAAGGATCTGCGGAGGTCACTGCCAAGCACTCCAGTCTGAGCGACTGATCACCCAATATTTGCCCACTTGAGACCAGTGTTTCATGTGAAACAGATGAGCCATGCGGTTCACCGGGTTATCTCAGGTTCGATAAAAAGTTAGCTCACCCTTACAAATATGGCACCTGAAAGGACAACAGACGAGCTTGCTAGCCCACATAAAGAAGGCCTTTCTGCCAGACCTTGACACAATTTGAATTATGCCAGAGTCGGAGAACTTTCGGTAATTTCTCATTACTCATGAAGTGACATTATGCCCGTTGGCACAGGAGCACAGGAACAACGAACTTGGCGAGAGAGAGAGAGCGACTGCTGCTGTTCATGTTCTGTTGCATTTAACGCTATTTTACTAACATAAAAACCATCCTCAGGTCCATTTTGGATACAAAGGTGCATAGCACTCCTGGCGTAATATTGCGGATTCTTGCTCAGTTTTACTGTAATTTTGCATAGTTATGCTACAGCAAATTATGCAAGTTATACCCACCTCTACTCTATACATCCTGAGCATGGAACACTGAGGAAGGGAAGCATCTAAATGCATTCATTGTATTCCATATTATGGTAAGTGATATTACGTATAGGAACTGTGAAGAGCCACGCTTCTGCTGACATGTTTTCCACTAAGAACCATTGGCCATATTTCAAAAGAATATGAAGAGGATGTAAAGTTTTATGCAGTATGCTTATAAGGAAAACACAATGTCCCATTGCACAACATTCGTTCATTGGAGGTATCATTGGAGGTATCATTGGAGGTATCATTGGAGGTATCATTGGAGGTATCAGCCAGAAATTAGAGAATAAAAGGATACAGTAGTCACAGACAAGACTAGTCAGGGCAATGGCATTTGTAGTTAATTCACAAGTCTAGTACATCTGTCTTATTGTCTTCTCAGTCCAGTTATCATGATCATCGCCCTGTACTACCCACCACTGGAAAACCCTCACTTACCACAAGAACAACTTCCCAGACCTCCAATGTCCCAAACTGCCATAAATTCCCACTGGTGTGGAGCGCCTTTACTGCCACCCATTGCACCTTCAAGGCTTCAAGGGTGCTACGGCCACCCCATAAAAAGTATTTCTGGAACGTCCCTTAGATGAAAACCTAGTCACTGGACCACTGTCCACATGAAGTCTCGAGAATATTGCTAAAGGCGCTAAAAACAGAAAAGCTGTCTATGGTGTGTGTAGAGTAAGGTTAACATGTTTCATGCCTAGAATGCCAGGAGGGTCAATGGCATTGCATCGGGACCAGGATGGTGCCTATCCTATCAAATTAGAACATAGGGCCCACAGGTCAATGTAGGGTACCCACTTAAACAATACATACTGCACCTGCTGCGATGCACAGAGGCTGATTCCACCTATAAAAAACAGAGGAAAAGGAACACAAGGGATCTGTTGTCAACCATGTGCTCAACAGTGGCAGTGTCTCTCCTGTAGTCCTAAAGGAACGCTGCGCTGCCCAATTGGTGCAGTGCAAAACACTGAGAGGAATTATTGCCCCAAACAATCGAAATGCAAAACAAATGTCATGCAAACACCCCCTTAGTGACAGACTTAGCGCTAGTGTTGGAAAGTGGGTTATTGGTAGGGGCAAATGTAGGTCTGCCACTGGCAATAAGGCCACTAACACATGGTAGGACCCAGCATAGGTCTTAGAAAATTATTCCTATGCTCAACCCTTGGTAACGTGGCTGCGAGCAGACAGGCTTAACTTCAAAGACAGGTATGTAAAGCATTTAAAAACACCATTTCAGTAAATAATTAAGACACAACACAAAATAAAAATCCAACACCAATTTATAAAAATAGGTAATATTTTTATCTTTTAAACGACACCAAAACGAAAAAAATTCACTGTAGGGAACCAGAGATATGAATTTTTAAAGATTAGTCACTTTCTAGTGCTTAGAAACCAACAGTGCCCCTTTTAGTCATTTCGTTTTCTCTGACAGGGACACCTTTAAAATTGTTCTGGAGAATCTCACCAATGTTGGGCGCCTTCTCCAGCAGGCGGGGTCCAGTTAGAACTCCTTCCTGAAGTTCTGCTTGCGGGTCCCAAAGTATCCAACACACAATCCAAGGTTCTGGAATCTCCAAGAGGGTCCTTGAAAGTGTGAAACTTCAATTCCGCAATCCACTTGAACAAAACCCTTACAAATCCACTGGTACTCCAGGCTGGGAATTCTTTGTGGGGATGTCCAGGTGAGCTCTGTTAACCTGTAGCTTGCAGGGAGTCCACTCTTTAGTCCTTTTGCAGCAAGGTAATCCACAGGGCTGCAGTTTCAGTTGGTGCAATCTTCAGAGGTCAGGCCTTAGAAATCTTTGCACAGCAAAACTTCTCAGCAGGGCACTTCTTGCTTCAGTAAGTTTCAAGCAGCAGATCTGAGGGGCAGGGCCTCTCTCAGATACTTATTCCACAGTCTCTGGGTCATCCAGGAGGTCAAGCTTCACCAATAGGAGTAGGGTACCCTCCCACTTGAGTGACTCCTTCCTGCAGAGTGTGGCATTATTCTATCCCAGAGTGCATCAAATCTTCCAAATCCATAATGGCTGATTTTCCAGCAAGGAGGTAAGAGCTGGCTAAACACACCCCCTGGGATGGCTTATATCCCTGGCCTCTCCCCCTACCATCTGCACATACCTTCCTTAAGCCTAGCCCTGACTCTGGGTCAAGAGTGTCAGAGTGAAACTGAAACCCAGGCCTCCCCTCTGCCTTTGAAGAGCATGGTTTACGACTCCACCCCCTGGCCTGGCATTCCTATAGACCAGCACACTGCCCTCCCAGGACAGTTGGTAACCCCAGGGGATCTTTATCACCTCTTCAACGCAGCCTGGCTAATCCCCTTAACTCTGACCAATCAGGGCAGACCACTGGAAGGCTGAATTTGGACTTACAAACAAGAAAGTCTTATAACTTCTGGTATGTACACTTTAGGAGAAATTCAACAATATAATATTGTTGGATTTACTACTACCATTCTGGGAAGTCTTTGAATGGTCCGGCTAGTCCTCTCCTATCAATATTTATTAATCCATAACTTCCTACCATGTTAACCTATGGGCCATGGGGTTTGCAATGGGGAAAATGACTTGGGCCAGTTTTCTAGCACCAGGGCTTATAAAAACATATTTTATAAGTATTTCCCTAATTTCTACAGGACCCCCAACCCTTGTGCACTTAGGGGAGACTTTAGGGGTTCTGAATCTGTAAAAATATTGCAGATCTTCAATTCCCTGTGCTCCTAGCCTCAAAGTCAAATTTGGGCAGCACTTTAACACAATGTGGGGAGTAAAATGTGAAATTTCACTTTACCCAGGCATATAAAAACTCTTTTTATAAGGGTGTACATTATAGATAACTGACCCCCCACCCCTGGGATACCTAGGGAAGACCCTGGGGGCCCCTAAAATGCCAAAACATTGTAGGTTATCCATTTTTAAGTGCCCCAAATCCCAAAGTCGAATTTGAGCACAATTTGCTTTTTAAAAGCAGTCCTGGCACCCAGGGCTGCTTTTAAACTGACCCCTGGCTTCAGCAGTGCACCCATGCATGTGCAGAAAAGCTGCTGGCCTCTAAACTGCCATGCCCCAGGATACTGGGGACTTCTAGGTAGTTTCAATCCCTGCCCTAGTATATACTAGGGGCTTATGGGGTAGGTCATGCCAATTACAGGGGTACCCCACCATACCAGAGTGTACCCTAGTGTATGTTGGGTGTCTTAACTGTATTCTAATGTGTTCCTTTCAGCTTGGCACTGGCCCTGGGCCTGGTTAGACAGAGCCCAGGGTCAGTCAGAGTCAGTTACCACCAGTTCCAGTCAGCAAAAAGTTGGGGGGTGCCCAGGGCACAGGATGACTTTACAACAGCTAGGAACAGTGATGATTTACCACTAAGGTGCTGTGATAAAACTGGCTATGATTAATCATGTGTTTATAATACCAGTCGGTATCCTCATACATCCGTGGAAATATAGTTAAAGAAAGAGTAAAAATCCCCAATAGTCAAGAGACAAACACCCCTTAGGTGAGTCAGCGGCCACGACTAGCTGCAGACAAACACAAGCATTTGCAATGCAATAGGTCTCGCATTTGCGAGAGTTTAAGCTATTGGCACTGTAAATGACAATGCCTTTTATTTATCTGTTATGATAACACATACATAAAATTCATTGTCATTTACAATGTCAATAGCTCAAACTCTTGTAAATGCGACACCTATTTCATTTCAACCAAGTGGCCGCAATTGTCCCGGGCTGCTTGGAAAGTGAAATCGCGCATGGCGCGCTGAATGTTGCAGGAAAGCATGCTGTGCCTGCAGTAGGAGAAACTCATTACAGAAAATAGTGCTTAACTACTAAAAAAGACGTACCGTGTAACAACCGAAGTAAAAGGGCCAGTCCTCATGGGAGGTTACAAATGAAGATAAGGCGGTACTAAGGAGGGACTAACAAGCTTATTAACAAATCAGAATACAGCATTTATGAAGGCCAATGACACAAGCCAATGACAAATATGGGCGGAGATTGGGCGGGGCTTCAAGTCCATACTCAAATACAGCATGCCTCGCAGCGCATGCGCTGCGCAGGCTCGACCTAAAAAAGTGGTACAAACCAAGAAGTACCAGTAAGTATGGCGAAAAGGTGCTAAATATAAAAACATATAAAGTATTTGCAACATAAACATAAAAGCTCAACACAACACATGGCTTAACTCACGTGGAACTCGTGGTATATTTGCCCGAGACCTACCCTCCTCTGCCGACCTGTAGGTAAGAAATGAGGAGGTCGGCGTGTTTGATAAAGGAAGTATAGTGTCCATATTCAATGTGGGTCCGGTGTGGTTATTTGGTAATTGGTGGCCAAAGCAGCTGAAAGTACTCAGGAGGGCCGAACGTGTGGATCGAAATGACATATCAAATCTACAATTATTCAAAACAGCCAAGAGACTTCAGGAGGGCTGCGCGGGGCGTGTGCGAGGTATATGTTGATTCATCAGCTCCCTCGACCGGCCATGCTGGAGATGGCCGTCACTGAGGCAGTGAGAAAATAGAATAACAAGCATTTGCGAGTTTTTTGCGACTCGCAATTTGCGAGGCGCTATTTCGCATGTACAACAGTGTTTTTCACATTGTTAGCGATTCCCAATGGCGTCGCAAATAGAGAGGCTCATGAATATTAATGAGCCTCTCGCAGTTTGCGACCCCATTGGGAATGGCAGGCCCTCCCAGGTATGGTGGCCTGCTGGGCTCAGCTTTTAAATAAAGCAGTTTTTTTTTTTAAATGCAGCCCGTTTTCCTTAAAGGAAAACGGGATGCATTTATAAAAGAAAAAACTGAAACGTTTTCGTTTCATTTTTTAAGGGCAGGTAGTGGTCCCTGGGACCACTGCCTGCCCTTAAAAAATATTTCCCCCTGCATTTGCAAAGGGGAAGGGGTCCCCTGGGGGCCCCTTCCCTTTGCGATTCCCATTACCACCCTCTTGAAGAGGGTGGTAATTTGCTAGTGTTTTGCGCCCGCAATTGCGGACGCAAAACATTCTTACATAGGGTTGCGCTCGCTATTAGGAAGGGAACGCCCCTTCCTAATAGCGAGTCGCAAAACCCTATTTTGCGAGTCGCAAAAAATTGCGAGTCGCAAAATAGGGTTTGAACAATCCCCATGCTGTTTTTGCATGCGCAAACGGGTTCGCAAACTCCACTCTAAACCAGGAAGTGACACCTTATGTTGTCCTACACCACTTTGCAAGCCCCCGTCTTCCACAGTTTCTATTCTAGACCCAATCTGACTTTGTACGAGGCATGAAACCGGTGATACTGATCTTGAAAGTTTGTATCGCTCATGACTTTACGTAGATGTTTGTTGCTATTCCTGACAATACCTTCTGCATCATCTCCAGGTAGTCCAACACACTGCGGCTCTTCTCATCTTGAATCTACCCTGTCGTCGGTCAGTATCTTCCCGTCTCAAGGACCTCTGTTGGCTTTCTATGGGCAAACATTCCCTCTTCAAAGCAGGTTACAGGTCCATAAGGCTATATTCAACAAAGGATTATTATGGGAGTCAATAAAGTTGAATATATCCCAAAGTTGTTTGGGGAAAGACCTACTGATAAGGGAACATTTATCTAAGTCATTTGTGAGCTTGGCACAGGAGGATGGTGTAAAAGAGGTCTTAACAATGTTCAGTGTTCTATTACACACTGCTTCAGGGTTAAACTGCAAATTCTGACCCAAATAAACACAGGGGCACTGGAGAAGAACAAGTGTGAGACTTACCTTGTCGTCATTGAAAATCCAGGAAATAGTTTGTCTTATCATCCCTAAGGGATAACATTGGTCTCTGGGACATCACAGGTCCATTCCTTGGTTTCTGAGGAAAATGAAGAGCGGGCGGGGCGAAGGCACGCCCTTGGTTTGCAATTCCTCTCGACCAGTGCCTCCTGATTGCAATTCTAAGTGGCCTTACCAGTAACTGTTTTAGGTAAGTTCTTTCAGCCAACACATACATCATGTGTTCTCTTTTAGGTGACCCCCTCCCCCTCTTGGCCATCCTGGCCTTTGAGCATTGTTTTTCCCAGTTGGTTGCAAGTAAGGGGACTGCTTTTAGGGTTTGATGAGCTGTCATGATGCAGCTCTGACAATACATAGCCAATATTTATATGCCAAATTTGGGCTGAAGTTTTCACTGTTTGAATCAATTTTTCTATAGTTTGCTCGAGAGTGGAATACGTTTGTCTCGGCCATACTCAATGGAGAGTCCCAGGATAGCTTGCTGCACTCACACCAAGAGCGCAAAGTGGGGCTGATGGGAGCCTTTTTGCCAGGGCTGGTTTAGTTTATCAATCAGGCTATGGTGGCCACAACTCCGCTGTCTACGGGGAAATGCTGGCCGTTAGCAGTGGAAACGATTTGCTGCATTTTGGCCAAGTTTGCGCTATACGAAAATCACATACATACCTGGGATAATCCAGAGCTTAAGCAAAAGAGATCCAGCAGTTTAAGGTTATATTTCTGCCCCGATACGTATAGTTTAAAAGGTATCTTAGGATTTTAAGGTTAGCCCCGGGGCGTGGGAGGCATTGGTATGCATGGACCTTATGGGACATTATTTATACCACTAACAGCAATCATGTTTGACCCTTTGCTCCTTGGACCACTAGAATGAAAAGGTCTACTCAGGCAAGAAGATCAAGAGATCTCCAGGTTCCTTCCTGCTGCTTCTAGTTATTGTGTTCACCTATAATATAAGAAGGCAGATGTTTGCACATCTGCATATCTTCTTGAGAGAGGAAACCTCTATTAATAGAAGAAATGTCACAATCACTGTGAGAATCTCCTGTGCTGAGAGGGGCAGGTAAAAACCACGCTGGGGTTGTCTACTGGAAATATTAGCTGTCAAGGCATTCTGAGCACCGGAAGGGTCCTAAAGGTGTCTCTGTGGGTTGGGTCAACTCAAAATACTTATTCGAAATATAGCATGAATCCGGAGTGTGGTTATTCAGAATAAGCACACCTGAAAGTAGTCCGCCCATCTCTAGTGACCGTCTGGGACCGGTGCAGTGGATTTGTTATTCTTTGCCTTCAACCCCCATGAATACCACATGTTGTAAATCTTTCACTGTGAACAGCTGGAGCACATCATCTCTTTCCTGTCCGTGAGGGACGTGGTGGCTTTGGGAGAGACCTGCCGCTACTTCCACGAGGTCAGCAACAGCGAGGGCATCTGGAGAAAGATCTGCAAGCGCCTCTCCCCTCGACTCAAGGAAGAATGGAACTACGTGCGATCCTGGAGGAGGGCAGCCATTCTGAATGGTGAGTGTCTCTAGCAGCCATTTTGAATGGTAAGTGTCTTCGGCAGCCATTCTGAATGGTGAGTGTCTCTGGCAGCCATTTTGAATGGTAGGTGTCTTTGGCAGCCATTCTGAATGGTGAGTGTCTCTGGCAGCCATTTTGAATGGTAAGTGTCTTTGGCAGCCATTTTGAATTGTGAGTGTCTCTGGCAGTCATTTTGAATGGTGAGTGTCTCTGCAGCCATTTTGAACGGTGAGTGTCTCTGGCAGTGATTTTGAATGCTGAGTGTCACTGGCAGCCATTTTGAACGGTGAGTGTCTCTGGCAGCCATTTTGAATGGTGAGTGTCTCTGGAATCCATCCCAAGCCAACAGTTCTTTAAGTCACTTGCTTATAACTTTTCACATTATGCACAGATAGGTCTTCTCCTGTGTTAGGCTGCAGGTAACATATGACCGCAAACAGCAGAAAAAGTAATTCATGATGTTTACCTTGCTCTCATAGGCACCCCTTGATAAAGGCATTCCGGAATTCATGCAATCATTAAATTTGTGTCATCAAGGGTTGAGCAATAGCAGAGTGAACTCATCCTTTTAAAAAAAATTATATTTGCATGTGCTTTCATATTCTCAGGAGTTTTTGTGAGTGCAGGTTTGAAACAGCCGCTCTGTGTTTCAAAGTGAGCGCACATGCTCGTTGCGCCCCCAGGGCACTTTGTATAATAAGACCCTTGGTGTCTCAGTCCAAACTGTTTCTCAATTGCTGGAATCCTGGACTCTTAGCCCCCCCCTCCCATGCCTTGTCTCCTGCCCTCTCTTCATTATTACAGAATGTTTCAGATTCCCTGGTCTGTAGAGAGCTCTGCTGTCTCTGGCCAGGCTTACGCTACAGAAATACCACATACATAAATGGCATACACCGGGGGAGGCTGCAGGGGGGAAACGAGAACAGCAGAAGGAGGGAATGTGAACTGAGATGGAGAGCTTGCACAGAACAGATAGTGGTACATTAGACTGAGAGATCAATCAGGGAACAATAGTGTATCAAGAAAGGAACAAGAGAGCTCTGCTGTCTATGGCCAGGCTTACGCTACAGAAATACCACATACATAAATGGCTGCCATACACCGGGGGAGGCTGCAGGGGGGAAACGAGAACAGCAGAAGGAGGGAATGTGAACCGAGATGGAGAGCTTGCACAGAGCAGATAGTGGTACATTAGACTGAGACCTTTACACACAGATCAATCAGGGAACAATAGTGTATCAAGAAAGGAACAAGAGAGCTCTGCTGTCTCTGGCCAGGCTTACGCTACAGAAATACCACATACATAAATGGCATACACCGGGGGAGGCTGCAGGGGGGAAACGAGAACAGCAGAAGGAGGGAATGTGAACTGAGATGGAGAGCTTGCACAGAACAGATAGTGGTACATTAGACTGAGAGATCAATCAGGGAACAATAGTGTATCAAGAAAGGAACAAGAGAGCTCTGCTGTCTATGGCCAGGCTTACGCTACAGAAATACCACATACATAAATGGCTGCCATACACCGGGGGAGGCTGCAGGGGGAAACGAGAACAGCAGAAGGAGGGAATGTGAACCGAGATGGAGAGCTTGCACAGAGCAGATAGTGGTACATTAGACTGAGAGATCAATCAGGGAACAATAGTGTATCAAGAAAGGAACAAGAGAGCTCTGCTGTCTATGGCCAGGCTTACGCTACAGAAATACCACATACATAAATGGCTGCCATACACCGGGGGAGGCTGCAGGGGGAAACGAGAACAGCAGAAGGAGGGAATGTGAACCGAGATGGAGAGCTTGCACAGAGCAGATAGTGGTACATTAGACTGAGAGATCAATCAGGGAACAATAGTGTATCAAGAAAGGAACAAGAGAGCTCTGCTGTCTATGGCCAGGCTTACGCTACAGAAATACCACATACATAAATGGCTGCCATACACCGGGGGAGGCTGCAGGGGGGAAACGAGAACAGCAGAAGGAGGGAATGTGAACTGAGATGGAGAGCTTGCACAGAGCAGATAGTGGTACATTAGACTGAGACCTTTACACACAGATCAATCAGGGAACAATAGTGTATCAAGAAAGGAGCAAGAGAGCTATTGTTTGAAAATATTTGTTTTATTTGATTCTGAAATCACAAATAATGCCAAAAACAATTCAACCTTCAAGAAGCTCACAAACATGTGCTCTGTCTCACTCTGATCGATCGCTGTTTCTTGCAGTCAGGGCGCATCATTTATCTTGTTTTTCGGGGGGGCAAGCCTTCCATGGCACACTGCCTGGATAATTTTTCAGTTGTCGGAAAACTGACAAAGTTACCGACGCCAGCCCGCAGGGGGGACGTTTATATGTGGCTTCCCTAAATCACTTCCAGGGTGGGGTCAAGTCACCTACTGGAGTGTGGGGAGCATTGCTGAAAGAAAATTCTGGATCCAGTGTAGCGTCTGGGAATATTGTAAAGGTGAGGAACCTGTGGTTAGAAGTATCCATCAGAAAAGGGCTTTTAAAATGAAGCCCCATTAGATGCCAGAATCGCCCCTCCGAGCTCGGTGATATCTTGGCTAAAAAGCCCCGTCTGATCCTAACAGTTCAACTCTCTTTTCTCCAGTAGTGTCTTCTAAAATCTTAGCTACAGAGTCTCTTTGTCTCAACTCACTGTTCCCTGGGAGCCAAAGGTGGGCTTTATGGAAAGGAATCATTTGGGCACATTCCCTCTTCCTGTGAGTAAACCATCAAACCTCCCTGGTTTATAGGTTTCGAAGCCTATTGAGCAGTGTGGGTAGGAATCCCACATCGCGAGTATTACCTTAGTTCAATGATGCCACTTCTGCTGTTTAAGTGATCCAATGTCAGGTATGGATTTATATTTTTTTACACCTAGTGTGACTCTGATCTCTCTCCTTATTTAGGGGGTGGCGGGAGGGGGATGGGACAAGTTAATGAATTGTAATGTATTTTGTTTGTGAAATCGATTTTTTTTTTTAATCCTACAGAAAAAGTACTATCTTAGTCCAACCGTGGTGTCATTATGACCCTTATGAGTGCAGGTCAGCAAAGGGTAGTCACCTATACTTCTGATTGCAGCCCCTCCAAGCCGTGCCGCGGGGCAGTGGCAGCTGGGGGTCCAGAGCTTCAGGGCATGTGCTGCTGACCAGGGAGATACTCCAGCCTTTATGAATGGAGTACAAACCAGAGGAAACTGAACTGAACCTGGAAGCTTTTTAAATAACATTCCATTTGTGTTTGGGTTCTCTCTACTTCTACCCCTTTCCCCTCCGCACTTATTAACATTTTTTCTTTTGTCAACTCTGTATTTCCTGCAGCTACTAAGGGCCTGTACTTCCAAACCTTTGGGGGCCGAAGACGAATCCTCAGCAAGACTGTGGCCCCGCACCTCTCCCATGGCTACCGCCGCTTCTTGGCCACCAAGGACCACGTCTTCATCATGGACTACACAGGAACCCTCTTCTTTCTGAAGAACGCCCTGGTCTCCTCCACACTCGGACAGATCCAGTGGAAGCGGGCCTGCCGCTACGTGGTGCTCTGCCGTCATGCCAAGGATGTGAGGTTCACTTACCACTTTCAGTCTTCTTTCCCTTTTTAGCAGCATTTGGGGCAAAGTGTTGGGTGAGTCCTTAAAGTAGAAGTTACCTACCTACAGTAATGATGTTTCTGCTGGATACATAATGTTCCTGCAAGTTCCTCACCTCAAGAATATTCCCCAGGTGTAACACTGGCCCTGAAAAGCTTCCCCCTTGTTGTAGTTCCCCAGTGTTGACTCCAGCCGCTCTCCTGCCTGCTGGGCATGCCGTCGTTGGCATATAATAGGTGCCAACCGGGGCTCTGACATCAGCTCCTTTTTCGCACCCCAGTAAGGTATGCTGCGAGGAACTGAGAGAGAGCATCATGCCACAATAATAGTTATTTTTATACCCTAAGACCAGAGCCTTTTGAGGTGCAGAGCTGGGAGGTGTCTGGGTCACCAAGAAGAAGGTTCAACCTTGAGCAGTGGTCAGAGGGTACCAGAGCGGTCCTACAGATGTCCGCTACAGCCTGGCGTAAAAGCCTTGACCTGCACTGGATCAGAAGATGGAGTCAGAAATATCAGTTGACTCTACTCTCATTTTGGAATCGGCTCAGAGGATGATTCCAGAGTCTGGGAACAGGGAAGAGGAGTATTTTTCTTTTCTGTGGCACTTTTTTGTGTTTTATTTATGGCAAGACTTTTTAGGAAATAGTTCCCTCACAGGAGACTTACCTGTCAGAGAAAGGGTACACTTTGGCATGTCCCTACTTGCCTTGGGGTGTATAACTTGGTCTCCCATGCCCTGATGGCCATCAGGTGTATCAGGAAACACGAATCGCAAACCATGAACATCATATGCAGATGCGGTGAAGAGCTATAAAGACAGAAGCTGAAGAAAATTTTGTTGGTGAAATACAGAAAGAGATCTCCAGACTATGTCAATGAAGCACAGAAAATAGGAACTGATGTCAGAACACAGACTGCTGCCTGTTACATGTTAATAACATAATTTCCAGTGGGCAGAGTCATGGCACTACCTGGAAAGCTACTGCTGTGGAAAATCTTTTCCGGACCATCATGACACCTGGGAGAATATTCTTAAGGTGAGGAGCAAGCAGGAAGATGTATCCATCAGAAGCTATGAGTAGGGTTTGAGAAGTAGAATCAATTAGCTATTGGCGGAGGATGCATGTTTGGTTGGTGGGGAGAGTCTGCCTTGGGGGCTGTATCCTGCAGCATGGTACTGGTTGCATGTGGAGAGTTTATTGGCACTGCGTGCTACCTCAGCACTCAGTGCTCTCTACCTGGACAGGTGTTGCTCATGTGGGTCTGTTAACTCTTTGGTCTCGTTGATCGAGCCATGTGACCCGTTATGTGGACAAATATAATTTTGTCTAAAATTAGTTGTGGATGTCAACACTGTTGACTTATCAGTTGATTAACTGGCATTATATTTCCTTTTAGGGCTAGGCACATCTAGTGATGGCAGTAGCAAAGGTTGCCAGAATATTGGGATCCTTGAGTTACTCTCATATTTCTCCTATTTCTTTATAAGCACTGGTCTGTCGTCAAGGCTTTAGTTTGGACAAGAGCCTATTTTAACTCACTGGGTTGGTTGCCCTAGCAGTTTACCTGTTGTTTAGAGAGAGATGCACTTTATGTCAACATTACGAACTGTGAATATACACCAACCCGCATTCATAAGCATATGTGCAATGTGATCGTAACCATTACCTAATCCTGGTTGTGGATGTGAGCATTTGTTAACTCAATGGGTATGAAGCGTAATTTGGAGTTTAAGAAATTAACATTTTCCCAGCAAAGTTAACAACCTTGACATTCCAACTCTGGCGAAGCTCCTCGAAAAAGGTGTGCACGTCCAACTATGTAACCAGATTGACCAATTCCAACTACTAGATCAATTCCGTCAGGGTCATAGCAACGAATCCGGTCTCACACACATTGTGGATGACGCGTTAATAATGCTGGATAAGAACGATTCTTGCCTTTTGATCCTCCTTGACCCATTGTCAGCTTTCGATACAGTTAAACATGACAGCCTACAAGATGTATTGGAACATAGGATGGGGCTCTCAGGGTCCATCCTAAATGAGTTTGCCTCCTTTCTCCACAATAGAACTCAAAGAATCAAGATTAACCAGTCGTTGTCCAATTTCATATCGGTTACCCTAGGGGTACCACAGGGGTCCACGCTCTCACCCACTCTCTTCAGCTTGTTCATGGAGCCGCTAACTGAAATTCTGAAACTATCTAACATCCATTACCACATGTATGCCGATGACACCCAACTGTACTTGAAAATCTCTTCCCCTGAGGACATCAGTTCCCTCAACATAACCCTACAAAAAACCCAAAACTGGTTGACCTACAACCACCTCAAATTAAACGCACTCAAAACGGAATTCCTCCTAACCGCGCCTTCCATACAGTCACCCCCTATCGAAGAATGTATGAAGCAACTAACAGCTCTTTATTGCGTACTACACATTATTGATTCCACGAGATCACTAGGAATAATGCTAGACGAAAACTTGAACATGCAGAAGCACATCAGTGCTGCCATCAAAGGAGCGAACTTTCAAATGAAAATGTTAAGGAAAATAAAATCTTTCCTCCCACTTAATGACTTCAAGTCTGCCGTGCAAGCCCTTGCGACTTCCAAGTTGGACTACGGTAGTGCAACCCTCAGTGGCCTACCAAGATCTCAGATAGCTCCACTACTAGCCTCTCTTAACTCTGCGGCAAGACTCCTCACTGGATCTAAAAGATATAACCACATCACTCCCGACCTGAAATCCCTAAACTGGTCCCCATATGAAGAATGGATACAGCTCAAAATTGCCTGCATGACTCATAAAGCCCTTCACTCCAATACTTCGATTTACCTCGCTAAAAAAACTAGAGCTTTCTGGTGGCTGCAGATCGTCTAGAAGTTTCAGCACCTTACTGTTGAAATCACAGAAATTCCACAATAAGAAAACTTACAACTGAGCCTTCCTGGGTATCGCTCAGAGAATTTGGAACTCCCTGCCCCCTGAAATCAGACTGAACCCCTCAACGACATCTTTCAAAAATGAAAGTGCTATTGATGAACAGATTTCTGTCCTATAACACATCCTTCCTGGACCCGATGTGACATGTCATCATCACCCCGGTCTATTACTCTACCGTTACGACTGTGTTTTGATCTGTTAGTTTGATTTCTTACATCCTGTACTTTTTTGCATTCACTTTGTTGTTTGCTCTACATGCCTCTTCCTTTCTTACCAGTTGTAAAGTGCTCTGATACCCCTGGTGTCATGTTTGCGCTATATAAAACGTTTTAAATAAATTGATATGTTGTAATGTTTCCCCTACATAAAAACCTCCTGCATTCTGCAAGGGGTCTTTCACCAAAAACATATTTTACAGAGTTTTGCCTTACATTGTTTCTATTTCTAAACTTCACCAATTTTGGGCGATGTTACAGGTTAAGTTTAATAACTGTGCCCATGTCTAAGTCTACGTCTTAGCCAAAACAGTGATTTTGAGATTGTGCACAACCACTTGGTAAGGTACACTGGTCAAATGGCTGGAGGTGCTGGTTCATCTATCAACGTGAGTAGGAGCACAATTTAACTCACAGACGTAGGCCATGGATGGTGTGTTTCTTCACTTAGTTAAATATGCAAGGGTAGTAGAAGCTGAAGTTGTCAGTATCGACAATTCCTTGAATTACTCAGGCCGTGGCGGTATTTCAGGTTGGAGCTGCTATGCTCAACATGGCACTAGTTTAGTTGAGAGCCTGTGTTGACTTGTTGGTTTGATTCCCTCTACAGCAGCGACCTTCTCTGGTTACCTCTTGGACTCTCCTTGAAAGCTGCCTTTTTCCCTTTCTCCATTCTAGTTTGCTAGTGACCCCAGGAACGACACCATCTACCGAAAATACCTCTACGTGCTGGCCACCCGGGAGCAGGCTCCCATTGTGTCTCGAGATATCCACAGCCCCCAGCAGGCCTGCGACTGCGTGGAAGTTTATCTGCAGTCCAGCGGGCAGCGGGTGTTCAAGATGACCTTCCACTCATCCATGAAGTTCAAGCAGATCCTGCTGGTGGGTCAGGAGACGGAGCGGTCGCTGCTGCTATTGACAGGTATATAAAGGTACAGAGATCCTTAAAGTCTTTAGAGGGCATTGAGTGTGCTGGGGGCTGTGAGAGGTGGGGCTTCCATGGACACAAGAAGAGGTCAGAACAATCAAACTCTGTAAGATACTGTAGGATTTAGGAGACAACACCATGGCCTACTAGAGATAGTCACCCATGAATGTCTTGGTTAGACAACCGTCTTCCCTAGCGATCGATGATGGTTGGGAATGAAGGCCAATGAAGCAGCTGTGCCTAGCAATCCAGAGTATGTTTTAGAAGCTTACACATGGAGATGATGGACGGACCGCTGAAACTTTTCAGACGCTCACCCCCAGTCACAGATCTGGGTTGAATCCATCATCATTCTTTAGCTCACTTCGCCACCCCAGTTCAGACCCAAAACCGGTCCCAGGATGCTTGTTTCTGGTCCAGGGAAGACCTGGCTTGGCAGTTCGGGCTGGACTGTTCCCATGAGGCACAGGGTCAAGACTGATTTGCATATAGCAGGGTCTGAGCTGGGGTGGCAAAGTGAGCTATAGAATGATGATGGATTCAACCCAGATCTGTGACTGAAAAGTTTCAGCGCTACGTCCATCATCTCCTTGTGTTTGCTTTGTTCACCCTAAGTTGGCAGGGTATGCCCAGACGTGGGTCCCTTGCTCACTTTGCACTGGATTCAAGCTAGCCTGGCTGATGAGGGGTGTTACACCAAAACCGGTCCCAGGATGCTTGTTTCCGGTCTAGGGAGGACCTGGCTTGGCAGTTCGGGCTGGACTGTTCCCATGAGGCACAGGGTCAAGACTGATTTGCATATGGCTGGGTCTGAACTGGGGTGGCGAAGTGAGCTAAAGAACGATGAACAATATTAACTAGAAGACCCACTTAAGACGTTTGATAGCTGGAGCAGAAGTGAGTTGATTCTGTAGCTTTGAGGGGTAGAGGAGGACTGTACGGCCTCTGAGCTGCACACAGAAAGGGTTATACCTGGATTGTATCTTTGAGGATGCCTGGCGCTAGCTGGTCCAGCCCAATGCTCAGAGTTGGAAGCACACTTGTGCGGGTTAGAGGACTCCAGGGATGAGAACTATGAAGACAATGCTGGGAGATGGCTAGTACTTCTCATAACCAAGATCAGGGAGGGCACCTGAAGTTGGCTAGTGAACTCCGATTCTTGACATTCATGATAACAGGTTAGGCCCTGGACACAGGTAGGAATGTGGGTTTGTGGCATGAATGTATCTACCCCTTTCATACACTCAACAGAGTAAATTCCAGCACCATAAAAGAAGTAGCATGCACTTGTAGACCAAGGCATGGGCCCTGCACTGATGCACTGAGCGAATTATACTTAAACTCATAAGATGGACCTTAGAAGACAGCAAGAGGCAAAAGCCCACTGACCCACAAGCAACCACACATGGTAATCTACCAGACATGAGGTACACCGGCAGGACAGCGTGCATTCATTTTCAAACACACCTGCTTAATTGTTGCAGATTCCATAACAATCTACTATAGATGTGTGGATCTTTGTACATCCACATTGCACCTTCAGAAGTTCCCAACTATTGCGCGCCTGCCCTTAATAATAACTGGAGTGAAATTACTATTGCACCGGACTGGTGGGCATCTCCTTTCTCCACCCCACTCACGGGCATCTCTCAAGTGACCTGCACTTCTGACTGTTCCTCTGCATTTGCATCTGTGCTCTGAGCAGTTAGCATGCCTTCTGGAGCTGCAATCACTGCAGAAGAGAGAAGTGAGTCTGCTTGTGAAAGTGTACATTTGACAGTGACTGCTAAAGCTGTAAAGGCTCTTCAGAATGGGGTATTGGCAAATTAGGAGCATTCTGAATACTTACACAAACTGCATTTTGAGCCCTGTGAAAGGGGGTAGGAGCACACTGTCATCACGTCTCAGCGTCATTACCTCTGGGCATCTTGGTCGATGTAGTGCATCATTTTCAGTTCAGAGCAAAGTTCGTAGTAATAATAGGCTAATGCCTTAATTTGTTATCGCATATCCCTAGGCACGTGTTTCTGGATTCCTCCGTCATCAGTAGGGAAAAGGTCATAGGTTGCTGGACATGCTGCCGCTTAATTTTCACAGGCATAATTCCTCTCAGGGCATGCAGGCGCTCCCATTTTGAGCCCTGGCTCTATTTAATTTCAGAAAGGGTCCAATCCAAATGACAATGATGAATTATTCCCTAGCCAAGAACTCAGGTTGTTGGTCCTTCCTACGCTAGATTCACCAGCTAGTGTTGGCATCACTGTGACAGACCTAGACAAACGGGAACAGTGTGTGAAAGCATTACAAAATAATTTAGTGTGGTCACCATAATTGGCGCATTGGTCAAGTGTCGATCCTGGGAAGGAGCCTTGGCCGGTGCATGGTTGCCTGCTGGTTCACTGTGACTCCAGTCTGTGCGAACCTTGTTGTTGTACCAGAGGTGAGACAGCAAACAGTACTGGCATTCCTAATGGGTGAATTCACCCACTGTCAGTGTGGACCTTTCTACCTGACCAGTGTGGAAACTTCACTGAGTGTCAAGCTTCTTATGGGATCACTTTTGACTGACAGAGAGACATCACCATTGCAAAGTTAGCGACTGGGATAAAACAGCAACTGATCCAGTGTGAATAGTAAATCCAGTGCAGAGCTTCTAGTCTCAAATTTTATCCAGTCTGGACACTTATCAGACTATTGGAGAAGCTGTGAACATCTTGTTTCCTAACTTACCAGTGCAGAGGTTCTCCAACTGCGAGCTTCACATTTGGCTGGTTACTAAGTGCAGGTCAAAGTTAAGAACCCATCCAAAGGTGTCTTCACGCTTTGGCGTCCATACCTCATGTTTCCACTATTCCTAACTTTTCTCCAGGCCCCACACACTGTGCTTCAGCTCAGTAACATACGTAGAGCTGTTGAGACCATCCGGATGAAAGGGATGAGGGCTAGAGGAGCAGTGCCCGAGACGCGTAAGCAACAATTTCCTCTAGTAAGCTCTTTGTGGTACTACAGCAAGTTTTGTTTCCTGGGTTTACTCTGTGACTGGTCAGAACTTACTCTCCAAGTTTAAGTTCCCCCTCACTAAATTTTCTCCCATTTCCCTCCTGCACTGTTCTGTGCCATGAATTCTAGATTTTTTTCGATTCTCCAGACTTTGTGCATGAACTAACTCTACGAAGACTGCATTTGCCGCCACCAATCCTCGCAGGAGTCTAACCTACCTCCACCCATTTATATCCCGAAGTCTGGACCCCTGGAAGATGTGTCTGCAACACACCTGGCTCAAGTCACACATCACAAGCAAGTCCATAGTTGGCTTAATTTAGCATTTTGTGGGTTTCCCAGACAAAAGATCCGTTTTGAAATATATATTCTGTATCCACACACATGCTGGGGACTAAATTACAAAAGGAAAAAACTAGGTGAAGTAGAAGGGCTGATACCTACAAAGCAAATTTAAACAGGTTCAGTTTGTCAACACCATCCTCCCCTTTGATCTGAAACGGGGATCATGGAAGTCATATTCTGGAGCAGCAAGTCCTGCAGAGCTCAATTGACAAGAGATTGTTCTCAGGCAATGCTGAGTTATTTTCATTGACTTGTAGAACATCACTTTCTTATTATTTTTATTTATCCTTCATTAGCTTTGGACCTTTCCACCCTCTGGGACAGTCCTGCCCACTACATCCATCCTCAACCGACTTGGTTAGGCCACATCTTACACTGGGAAACACTGCACAACTGTGCGAGATTCCTGCTCTTGAAGGCTGCTTAGTTCCATTGGTACTTTTAGAGCAACAGAGCACTGAGCTTCATATTAGGGCCTGGGAATGACAGAAGATCAAGGACATTAGTGGCTCATGGATGAGAAGTCTCACACTGTCGGCCCCAAAGAAGTACTTCATCTGTACTGAAGAGATGTGTTTCAGACTTGCCTTTGAAATACACAAGTAATGAGAAAAGTCTGATATATTGGGGGGTTTTAGATCCTTGAGTTCCTAATTTGTTTTCTGGTCTTTTCCTTTCTGTACCTCTTAATTTCAAGTCTGGTGATGATGTGATTATTGTGTTGAGTTCTCTCTGGAGATGGTAAGGTATTGCACTGGATGTTACATCCTTGTCAGTGATGCAACCGTTCTGGAGATGAGGTGAGCTACCAGGAGCAGCCAATGTAGATGTGCTAGGTTTCGAGCAAGGACCTTTTACTTCACGAGTCCTTCGATGAGATGCAAGGCAGCCTTTTATCTGCAGCCAGAATGTAGTCAGAGATGCTGCCAAGAAGTGCCCTTCCACCCTTTAGACAGGAAAGAACTAGTGAGTGGGTGGTCATTCAAAGAGGGCATGGGAATGGTAGACAGTAGCTTAAGGGTGATGTGACCTGAGTCCTTAATGGTTTTGACCTTGAATATTGATTGGATCCCTTTGGTCTTGTTTGCGGTTTTTAATGAAGAAGCCATTAAGGGAGTAGTATTGCTGCTTCGAGAGATTAAGTTGCCCATGGAGAGTGATCGGTTCATGGTCGATAAGTATCAGGATATCGAAGTGGTCTGTCCAGTGGCATTAGAGAGTGACATTGAAGAGATGGCCCTGAGGTGATGACCATGTCCATGGTACTTCCTTTGAAGTGGGCTGCTTCAGAAGAGTACGGCATGAGGGTCATCGTGTTAGGGAGGATGAAGGGTATCTCTTTAGGTTTCAGTTGGATGAGTCTGCTGGAGGTTGAAGTGTTCAAGAAAGATGTTATCAGAGTGATTGATGGAGGTTGTGGTGATGAGGCAAAGAATTCCTCACTTAAACTCTTAACATTTCCAGGTACTCGATCCATCAGGATTAATGATGGATGCTTGGAAAGCGGAGAGGGCAGTGTGGCAGTGAGTGAAGCTGTAGCTTTCTGCAGAGTTTGAAGCCAAGAGGCCTGTTGTAAACTGAGCCCTCCTCTGGTCTACTGTGTGTGGTCATTGTATGGTGTAGCCTGTGGGAGTGAAGAGGTCTCAATTGTGAGTAGAGGTAAGGAGAAGGGGTGGTGAGGTCTCTGTAATGAAGTTTGTGCTGAAATTGTTGTGAGGTTGGCTTCTGCAATATCTGCAGCTTTTACATATTGAAGAGTGTGCATTTATGAGTTTAAGTTGCAGCGTTGGCTCAGAGAATGGTCTGTTGTTGGTGGTGATCGGGATGTGTATGACGTGACGTTACTGGTATTGGAGGTGCAAGCTTAGTTTGGTTTGTCTGATTGTGTGTGAGGAGGAGGGGTATGTGGCAACTCTGGAAGGAATGCTGGGAATCTAGCACATCAAAGAAGCTTATCCCAGGTGTGGATGGCAGAGAATGTAAACCTAGACCATTCCACGCCCAAACAGGAGTCACCACAGGAGTCATCGAAAGTGTCTTCTACCCTTCAGAGGCAAAGGCAAGGAAACACTATAGTTAGGATTTCCTGTTTTCAGTTTCTGTTTTTGGTAAATTCTGGAAGAGTTTTTTCAGTGTTTTCCGAGTTGTTTCAGTACCTTAAAAAAATAGTGGTTATCAGTGGTTACACATTTTCGCGCCATTAAAAACAACAGAAACAGTGTTTTTCCCGTGTTTATGGCATATTTTGTTTTTATTATTGCTCGCTTTTTGCAGTGATAGTCCATGGTATATAGTCAGTGCACGTACAGTGTGTATAAGGTCCAAATAAATGTTTACAAATCAAACTTATTGTAGTACACCATACAATACTACTTCAGTGAGTCTTTGTTCATGCGCGCTCGCTCTTTTGTTCCCATGTAAACTTTTATCTGTGAAAAGGCCCTCTCGACATTGGCACTTGAGACGGGCAATGCCAAAACAGCCAGTACACAATTTGCTAACTCTGGCCACTGACATAGCTTTCCATGCCAATACTGGTGCACCCGAAGATTGCGATTCTCTGGGATAAGTTCTGCAACATATGCGTTGAACTGGGCGTATATGCCCTCAAAGTTATTGAAACACTCGAAAATGAAGCAGCACTTTTCAAAGTCCGGAGAAAATTCCCATTTACGGAAGGGATCTAGAACTCATGCAGAGTACAACAGTGAGGCTTCATTGACTTCAAATGCCATGATTTATGAAGGGACATTTCTATGCATCATTACAAGCCATTTCTCACATGAAACATGTTGCAGTGCCAAAGTCACTTAAAGTGTTGCCAGTCTACTCTCAAGGAGATGTTTCACATCTACACCAATTACGCTGAACACCTGGTAGACAAGGGTGTTTTCAGACTCTAGTTTTTTGATTATGTCCACTACAGCAGTCATATTTTCCTGTAAAAATCTAAGAATGTAGTTGAGTGTACTTTTTTTCACATCACTATCAATATGCGACCAAAGATTCTCACATTTCTGGCCTTTGGCATCATCACTAAGCTAACGTTCTGTAAACGGTCGCCACATGGATAATATAGCATTCATGGCCTCTAGGACTGAGAACCAACGGCTAAATGACACTGTTGGGATGACTCTTTGATGCCACAGAAAGCACAAAATTAGAAATATTTATGTTTTGGTTCCTGCACATAACAAAACAGTGCACCAGAATGGACTACAAAGTCATTAACTCTGAAGATTGTTAGCATACCATACCATCTAGCAAGTGGCAAGGATCTCTTACAGGGAAGCACTTCAGCTCAGGTATTGATTTTGACAGGTCATCACACAACTTTTTCATATACGTAGTTAAATCACTGCAAATACGAACAATATCACTCCAATCTTTGTTGAATTTAGTAAGAACTTTTTGCGGCAGCATTCCAAGTGGCACTGCATTCCATGTTTACCAAACCTCTGGTGTCATGTTTTCACCACTATCTCAGATGCTTGGTGACAACACTCTTTTCACATGTACCTATCACTACACCTTGCATTGAATGTTTAAAGCCCGGGGTGCTTGGCAATTCACCTACAGTCAATACTGACTCGCTAGAAAAGGGGGTGATGTATCACAGGGTTTCATCCATCCTCTGTCTTTAGGTAAATGTGATGGTACATATTGGGAAAGATTCTTATGAAACCAGTCATTTTACCTATCGGTGAAAGAATCTAATGTAGCCAAAATATCAAATATGATTTTGAGATTTCCTGATTCTCTACAGTTTATAAAGTAATTAAAGAAGACCTAAAACATGCGTCTAAACCCTGCATCTTTAGACCAAAGACCACAAAACTGAAAAAAGGAAGAAGAAACAATATTTTAGTGACATCCCTAAACAACAAAACTCAAGCAGAATAATGTTAGCCCAGTGGTTCTTGCTGCTGCCTTGTGTAACAAAGTTACATTGCATTGGCCCCTTTAGGAAAAAATAAAAATGAATCTTTCTCTCTCCTTTTCCTTTCTTTGAATGGCATTTAGTTTGTGGTTGTGCAGGTGTTTATATGTTTACACTGGTGAGGGCTGTTTCCCTTTCTGTGGGGTTTTAACAGTTATTATAGGTTTAAACCTAAAACAGGATAGCCTAACTATAGTTGGTCGTTGAGCATGGGAGAGGCTATGTCACGCAACTGCTGATGTACGTGTAAAATGATCCCGGTCAGCCAATGGGACGCATGAAGCTCACTGGTAAGAAGGCTTCTACTCAATCAATCAATCAATAACAGAATTTGTAAAGCGCACTACTTACCCGCGAGGGTCTCAAGGCGCTAGGGAAAAAAGGGGGGGGGGTGCTGCTACTGGTCGAACAACCAGGTCTTGAGTAGCCTCCTGAAGGTCAGCAGGTCTTGGGTCTGTCGTAGGCTTAGTGGAAGGGTGTTCCAGGTCTTGGCGGCGAGGTGGGAGAAGGATCTGCCGCCGGTGGTAGTTCTTCGAATGCGAGGGACGGTGGCGAGGGAGAGGTCGGCGGAGCGGAGTTGGCGGTTGGGGACGTAGAAGAGGAGTCGTCTGTTGAGGTAGGCTGGGCCAGTCTTGTGGAGTGCCTTGTGTGCGTGGATGAGTAGTTTGAAGGAGATTCTCCTGTCGACGGGGAGCCAGTGCAGGTTCCTCAGGTGGGGGGTGATGTGGCGTGGTACATCGAGGATCATGCGGAGGCGTTTTGTATGCGTTGCAGACGCTTGATGAGCTTGGCCGGGGCTCCCGCGTAGAGGGCGTTCCCATAGTCAAGTCTGCTACTGACAAGGGCCTGGGTGACTGTTCTTCTTGTGTCTGTCGGGATCCACCTGTAGATCTTGCGAAGCATGCGGAGGGTGTTGAAGCAGGAGGATGAGACTGCGTTGACTTGCTTGGCCATGGAGAGCGTTGAGTCGAGGATGACTCCCAGGTTGCGTGCGTGGTCGGTGGGTGTCGGGGCTGTGGGTGTGGCGTCCTTGAGGGGCAGTTTTCAGAGGGTGAAGTTGCATGATTTATGGCTTTTGCATGCCTGGGTTGCATTATACACTAATGTACAGTGGTAGTGGCATTTTGAGGGCTTTCTGTGGCAGAAAATCTAGACAGGAAAACACTGTTGTGGAGAATAATGCATTGGCTGCAAGTCCCATGACCACTGATATTACTGTCATGTGAACCTGGTGGCCTTGATGGAGCATTCATCACAGGGAGTGATGACATGGAGTGAGGTGAGGCTTGTCTTTGCAGGTGTCAAAGGGAATGCTATCCTTGGTTTGGTTCAACACAAACCGCCACTTTCAAAGTGCCAATCAGACACACAATTCAGCCCTCCCATTTAAATTTCCATATGTCTTAAATGGGAACCTTCATAAAGATGAGAGTTACTTGCTGACTGCTCATTGCTCGAAAACCATTAAAGACAGACTGAAAGAAAGAGGGGATACATTTATAGAGAAGGGTTTATTCACTAGTACAGGAGGACACATTTATAATGAGGGTTAACGTAAGATGCAGGTCACTCATTTCCTGCTCATTGAAGACCCCTAGTGTGGGCTTAGTAGGGAATCCAGAGAGGGCTACCATGCAGTTGCTCTGCTACTGCCACTCTCCTAGTGTGATCATTGATAGGTAAGTCACCCCTCAACACCCATCCTGGCTTTTTGGGACAAACGTGAAAGGAACAGGGTTTCAGGGAAGAGGTAGCTTATGATACAAGAAAAAGTGAAACTGTCTATGGTCAGATATTACTGTATAATTAGTTAAATGCACAATATCATCTAGAAAGATCACTGTCTCAGGTTGGCCTCGTCTCATCTCTTTTGTCCTTAGAGGAAGGCAAAGTTTACAGTCTTATCGTGAACGAGACCCAACTAGACCAGCCGCGATCCTACACGGTCCAGCTTTCCCTGCGGAAGATCTCCAAGTGCCTCTCTCATATTGTGGTGAATCACATCTACTCCAACCAGAGCAGTGTGATCTATATCACAGGTAAAGTACACATTACATGCATGCACACAACAAGCTTGCTATCTGCCTGGTATCACAGAGTGATCAACAAGCATGCTGCCTGAATGATGTCATGTAAGACTGCTCAAGAAGCACTAAATATGCACAACATCTGTTTGCATGACAGCACACAAAGATGGAGCAACATGCAGACTGCCGGCATGAGACCACAAGAAGAGTGCTTTATGAATATCACAGAAAAAAGCACTAAAAAAACATGCTCTCTGCTGGAGCACACCACGTGTGTGCATCATGCTAACTGTGCAGTGTGCCTCTCTAGGCTCGGGGAGCCATACTTGGAAATGTTTGCTGTGGGGATGCACACAGATAATCTAAACTTTCTCCTGCTTACCCAGATTTGGGGAACTATGGGCCACATGTATGTAGGTTTTATTTTGTGATTTCCTAATAGCGAATCTTTGCAATTCGCTATTAGGAAATAGCAAACATCTATGTACTAATGTGTTTTTGACACATTTAGCTATTCCTAATGGGGTCGCAATTGACCTATCTCATTTATATCGATGAGGTGGGTCGCAATTTGCGACCCATTGGGAATTGCTAAAAACAAGGGGATAGTGGCCTGCTGGGGACAGCAGACCACCATGTCTGTGTTTGTTTTAAAATTAAGCAATGTTTTTTTTTAATGCAGCCTGTATTCTTTAAAGGAATAACAAAAATGAAACGTTTTCTTGTGGGACCTCTGCCTGCTCATAAAAAATGTTTTCACAACCATTCACAAATGGGAAGGAGTCGCTTAGGGACTCGGAGCAACTCAGAGTTGCTGGTAAAAGTGAATGTTTTGCGACCACAATTCGGTCTTAAAACATTCATACATACCACTGCAATTCGGTATTAGGAAGGGACGCCCTTAACACGCCCATTCCAAATAGAGAATCGCTAACCTATTTTGTGATTTGGTAATAGGTTACTGAATCGCAAAATATGGTTTGGTACATATAAAAAACTTTTTACCAGTCGCAAAAGGCCCGATTCTGCGAATCGGAACCTTTGCAACTGAGAAATAGGTACGTGCACGTGGCCACTATATAATTTGAGCCATACACAGCGGGAGTGTACGGGGTTCACCTAACATTTCTCCTCCTGCCTCTTTAGATTTGGGAGCCGTGTACTTTGAGGTCCACGCAGCAGGAGTGTATCGTGACCTCTTTGGAACGCTTCATGCCTTCGACCCCCTGGACTTGCAGATGCCACTGGCGCTGTCTTTAACAACCAAGGTAAGATAGAAAGTGAGTGGTCTTCTGAACCACAAAAAGACAAGTTAAACACTGGTCAAAAAAAGCTTTCTCAATAGCCTGGTCTCAGAAGATGGATGTTCTAGGGCAGAGAAAAGGTTTTTTTGGGATCAGGAGTTATAATCCTTTTAATGACTTTTGGGACTTGGTAAGAAAGTGACCAGCCCTTTTGCCAAATGTAAAAGCACACCTGTATTGGAATCAATCGCAGAGCCTTGCGCAGTGCAACAATGACAGACATGTCAAGGTCTGTGGAAGAGGATCTGTCCTTAGTTTAGCTCAATTAGTCCACCTTGAAGCTGTTTAGCTTCTAAGAGTTGCTG
Source organism: Calotriton arnoldi (assembly GCA_963921515.1). Lineage (NCBI taxonomy): Eukaryota > Metazoa > Chordata > Amphibia > Caudata > Salamandridae > Calotriton > Calotriton arnoldi. Next base: position 1,433,122 of record CAWUFW010000467.1, read on the forward strand.
TCTAGGGTATTTTCAGGTGTGACTTTAGTCAAGACAGTCTAGAGTGCAGTTCAGCTTTCTGTATGTCTGCCTGGCTCTAATGTGCTGAAATCGAGCTGGCTGTGGGTTCGGTAGTCAAAGGTCTTGGCTACATATGGGTGGGCCTATCCATGTGGGGTAAGAGGTCTGTTTATTTGACTATTATTACCTACTTCAGTTCCCCCAATAACATTTTCTCATTAAAGGGGAACTCAAAGAATCACCTTATTGCATAGTGCAAGTTCCATGTGAATTTTAAAATAGTTTTCTTAGTAAGTTTAAACAAGTATGCTTCATTGCAAAGCTTTAGCGGGAGGCATTTATTAGTTCAATGTGATTATTTATAAAAAATCAGAATGAAATAACATTACAAATAAAACATTGAAAAAATAAATGCACACATCTTCGTGAAAAATGCGCTTATCACTAAAAATAAACAATTAAAATGATTAACATGAAAAATATTAGGGATCCAGGTACTGGGCATTGTCCCCCCGTCTTTTTGATTAACGCATCTGAAGCTTAAAGCCCCGCCCTCTGCAGGATGTAAAGGGAGAAAAGAAACCCAGCATTAAGGGTGGTTTTCCAGGCCTCTTCACATTGGACAGAGAGTTTTAGCACAGAAACTGGGATCCTCTTCACATATTCCTACACCGTCCTCCTTAACTTCCTATTCCTATGCCCTAGCATATTGGGTTCGAGGGAATCCAAAAGCCTGTTAACACCTGCAACCATAAAGTCTTGGAGGCCGTCCTGGCATGAGATGAATCAATTAGAATTCTGATCATATTTGCATTAATTTCCAGAAGTACTGTACTTTTGAACCCATGGAGAAATGTGGGGGCATATCTACGAGGACGGCGATAAGTCAACGCAAAGCGCGCTTAGCGCTTTTCTACTTATCGCCGTCTATCGCTTGATTATATCGCCCTGGTAGCGCGTTATTTTCCCCAGGGCGATATAATTACCAGCGATAGCGGGGGAAATCGCCGTTTTGCAGGGAACATCGCTGGTTTTCCCGCGATGTTCCCTGAAAAACGGCGATAACCTGCTGATACGACCCTGTGGTCGTATCAGCACAATCCACCCCCATAATAGGTATGCCTAAGTCTGCATTTTAGCAGACATTAGTTTTCGGCGAAAACAGCGGTTTTCGCCCAAAACTAACGTCTGCTAAAATGCGTTAGCAACCTTGTAAATATTGCGATGTGCACATCAGCGATATTTACAAGGTTGTACTGCCCAGTGACGCCCACTTTGCATCTCATTAGAGATGCAAAGGGGGACGTCGGGTAAAAGGGTGCTAACATGCGCCAATGCATGTTAGCACCCTCTTGTTAATAGGGCGATGATTTTATCTCTGCTTTTTTGGCTTTAGAAGCCAAAAAAGCGGAGATAAAGCCCTTGTAGATATGCCCCGAAGTTCTTCCCAAGAATGTGCTGTGTGACCATCCCTCTGCCTTAAGTTATTGTGCTGGGGTTTGGTCAATGTGCACTCTCAACAGAGTCCCACAAATGTATGGAAATATTTTCTTCAGTACTCAGGCAATTGCTATACATAATCACTTACATTTTATTACATTTATTTGTACTGGCATGTTCCCTAGCAGCTTCTGTCAAGAACAAGATCCCTTTGGGCTCCTTTACAAAGCATACAGGTACATCCAGTTAACACACACACACTGCCTAAAACACCAGCATACATAAGAAACCAAAACAATAATATAAAAATATACTATATTTTATTCCATATGATCCTAGTGGGATTCAAAGTATACAAAAATAAAAATGCGAGTTCATTTTAAAACATATCATATAGAATAAAATATATATATGTACAGTTACAATTATATAATAAACCCTCTCTCATGTGTCTGTGGCTGATCTCTTCCTGTCTTCATACGCTGCTGTGAAGAGCCTGAATTTCCTGCTTAAGTTGCTCCATAAAGTTTTCAGGTGTGGTGATCTTATTGTGTAAGTGATAAAATCAAAGGTGTTTCAATGACTTTACAGGCCTCGGAATTACAAGAAACAGCATCAGCCTTCCCATGTCGGTTCCCTGGTCTGTAGTTGATGTGAAAATGGGATGAAACCCAAAACAGAATGTCAAAATAACAAAGCATGCTCTTAGAAGGAAGGCCGTTGATGACTGGCCGAATGCTAAAGACCCAAAAAGAGGAACCGGTGCTGTGTGACATGCTGTTGCAAGTGCTTGTTCTTTATACCTGGAAGACAAAGCCTTTTGGTAGTTAATAGATTGACTTGGTGTGGGAGGATGGGAGATAGTGGGGCCTTTGAAGTGCAGGAGTGCTCTCTAGGCATGTCCTGCCTTTTGTTCCTCCGGGGGTGCAACAGACAAAAGCTAGCTGATGGACAATGTTTGATCCTCTCCTCTTCTTTGTGTGTCAGTGTTTTGAGTAGGTCTGAAAGAGAGATTCCCAGGCCCTTCTTCCTTCATTTTAACCGCCTAAAGAATAAAGAATGTGTGTGACTTGGCGGGAGCCAACACACCAGATGGAGTACCTCTAGAAGCAACACACCAGATGGAGTAATTCTAGAAGCAACACACCAGATGGAGTAACTCTAAAAGCAACACACCAGATGGAGTAACTCTAAAAGCAACACACCAGATGGAGTACCTCTAGAAGCAACACACCAGATGGAGTAATTCTAGAAGCAACACACCAGATGGAGTAACTCTAAAAGCAACACACCAGATGGAGTAACTCTAGATCCAACACACCAGATGGAGAAACTCTAGTGCCAACACACCAGATGGAGTAACTCTAGAACCAACACACCAGATGGAGTAACTCTAGAACCAACACACCAGCTGGAGTAACTCTAGAGCCAACACACCAGATGGAGTAACTCTAAAGCCATCACATCAGATGGAGTAACTCTAGAAATGTTTTGTGGGCAGATATCAAGAATAAACATAGAACGTCTGGAACGACTGTACAAAGAGTGCCTGTAGCTTGTACTCAGTGTTCCAGGGTTTCTCATAACCAAGGGAGGCTGCGCTCACCAGGGTGTAAAATAACTTCTGTGACAAGGCCATCACCCTAGCAGACTGCAACCTGCTGCAGCTGAGTAGCTGCCTTGGAAAAGGGACTGCTGAGCCGAGAAAGGGACAAAGGAGGTGCCCCTGCAAAGCATATGCCCAGATGATAAACCCACAGAACGCCACCTGCTGTATGGCCCAGCCTGTGAGCTGTGTGATGGAGTGCTGAAGGCGCTAACCCAGGGGGACTCCTCAGAGGAGCTGAGGCATGCAATGGCTGTACTAGTACAGATGTTGACTGCCGAAGAGCTGCGCCTGTGACTCTGTACCTTGTGCAGTAACATACAGCTGAAGAACAGAGGCCTAGAGTGGTGGACGTGCTCTCAGAGTGACTGCCCATGCTGTCAACACTGTTGTGCCCTAGCTGAGCAGTGAAGCTTCATCGTGTACCTGCCAGTGCTGCCTACATTGATGCTGGCAGAGCATGGCTGTATTACTTCATTATAAAACTGCCCGTCCTGCCGACATTAACACTGCCCAAGCATGGCTATATTACTTCATTATAAGACTGCCCGTGCTGCCGACATTATTGAAACCCTGCATGGTAGAGCAGCTTCGTCATGTGAGTACCTCTGCCCTCAAAATCCTATCCGTCCACACCAGCTTGCGTGCTCACCCCAACAGTGGCCTTCAAAGGTTGTCTCGGCTGACCGCTCCACTATCGGCGTATGCGAAGGCACCCAGGAAGCGGGGCTGAGGCTGGATGCAAGGTCCACAAAGACCAGCAAACACCATCCAAGACTGCACCTGCAGCCCAGGGAAAGCTGAACAAAGGAAAGGGACAACACAACTTTCTGAACATTGATACTGGAGACTGACCAGATGGTCACTGACTTGATGGGTGTGGGGGTGATAGAGCTTATGCACTTGACATATTTGAGTAAAGTGTGCACTCACTATTCCCCAATCATGCCCTAGGGACTCTGAGGGAATATAGCGCTTTGGTGTAGTATGCCGTTGTAGAGTAGACTTTTGTTCTGTGTTATGCCTGTATTCCATTAAGATCCTGCATCATACTGTGTTGTTTCAAAACTAAAATACTCCTCGTTTCTTAAGATTCTGAATTGTCTGGAATTATTGGTGGGCTACTGTGTGCACTGTTCAGCTCTGAGTCCCTAACCCCACATAACCTCTACTAGTAATCCTGGCACTGCTTGCCCACATCGACCAGTGAGAGGAAAATGCTGAAGATTTGAATGTGGTGCTTTATTTGCAAGGGTTAGTAGGTAAGGGTGGAATAGTGAACATCCCCTAATACCCCGCTGTGGCCTTGTAGGAAGGTGGAATCTGACTATATGGTTGCCCCCACTTTTTTCCTGGTGTTTTGCTGGTTTATGACTTAGTTGGACTGGGATCCTGCTATTCAGGGCCCCAGTCTATCTGCTTCCTCTCTAAAATGGTTTCCATGTACCTTAGGTACATCTCTGATTGGAATCTGGAGTGCCCTTATAAGTCCCTAGTATATGGTATACTATGTACCCAGGGCATAGGTACCTCAGAGGCCTGCCAGGGGCTGAAGCATGTATTATGCCACCCCTGGAAGGCCATCCAAAATGACACCACAGGTCTGCTACTGCAGCCGGGGTAAGGTGGTGCATGCACCCCTTACTGTGATATAGGTTACCTATATCACTACATTCCTACACACACATATAAACCTATAAGTCACTCCTATGGCAGGCCTTGTCAATCCTGAAGGTAGAGTGCTTGGTTCCTATGTGAGAGGGGGCCCCTGCATGAGCAGAGCCCCTCTGCCGCATTCGGAGACCCTTCTCTGATGCTGTTTGTAGTGCAGCCTGACCATATACTCTTAAGCGCATTATAACCTCGCGTTAAATGCTAACTTTGGGATGGCTGCACGGAAACATGTCGTGTTTGGTGTCAAACATCTTGGAATACTACCCCCCGCCAGTTCTGGCGGCGGGGGTAGCATTCCACCCTTCTAGAGGGAGAGACATGTACACACCGGCCTGCCCGGTAACTTCTTTCCAAGCCCTGGCATCACAAAATGGATGCCGCTGCCACAGACACGGGTCTGGCCTCCTGCTGCTGACTGAAACTCCGGCAGGGGAGGCCTGGACAATGGGTTTCCTGTCCCAGGGAGGTGTAACCACCTCCTAGACAGGATAATGTGTATTGGGGCTGGGCGGGAGCACTCTCTGGTGCTTTGAAGTCCTGCACTGGGGGCACACTTGGTGTCCCTGTGCATACCCCAGTTCAAACTGGTTCAGGGGCTTCCAGCCCCTGCTCTGGTGCGAAACTGGACAAAGGGAAGGGTGTAACCACCCCTCTTCCCTGACCCTCCCATAGGTGGGTCCCCAGAGTATGTCCAACCCCTAACTTAGTATAAGTATGGGACCCCAGTCCTTAGGACTTTAGATTTACCTGGACGAAACTCTGATACAGAATCCTGGACCTTCGACGCTCTACTTTAAGATTAGAGGACTGAAGAATCTCCCTTGGGGTCAAGGAGTGACTCCCCTGCTTGGCAGGCACCAACGAAGCAATTGTCCGGTCTGCATCGCTGAAGCTCCTGCCGGATGCTGAAGTCTTTGCATCACCAGAGGTGGATTTCCAGACTTCCCCGAGGCTGCCCTGAGTCCCCAGCAAAGCTGAGGCCCGTAGCTGTCATGGGTAACGTGGAACAGTCACCCCTGGACACTGAGCGCATTTGCAAGTGCATCCTCTTCCTGGTCTTCCACGAAGTTGTACTTTGGGCTCCGAGTAGCCCCTGCCTGCAGCACTGACTGCACCGAAGATCACTGGCCTCCACTCCACGAGTGTCCCGTGAGCCAGCTCTAAGTGTGTCCACTCGAGGCTCCTTCGCGGTCGCTAGTCCGTTGGCTAGTAGGCCCTCCCGAAGGCCAATCTTCGTCTGCTTGGGCTTCCCTGGTTGCTCCAGGCGTGCCCTGACTTACCCTCGCTGGGTGAGTCCCTCAGACCTTGCTGGTCTGCACCACTGTCCTTCTTCTATTTCCATGAGACTTGCCGTTGCCAAGGCTTGTTGGGTCCAATCCGGTCGCCGATACCCCTGCAATCGACAGAAGTTGTGGGACAGCTCGAATCCAGCTCCTGGTCATCGTTGACGCCTCCTGGACCTCGTGGCTGAAGAGTCAAGACGACCGTCAACCTACCTGAAGCACTCGACATCGGTGGGCATCCGCTCATCGCCCTCCTGGTCACTTGCTAGTGACCCAGACTCTGTCCCCTCTGCTTTCAGGTTCTTCAGATCTTCGATCCACCTTTGGATCCACCCGAACACTTTCGACTTGGCCGCCAGCAGCACTTTGCAGCAGATCGCCATTGAAAACGACGACGAAACCCAACCCCGAAAGACACCTATGCACCCGGCTTCCCTGGGTGAGGTAACTCGAGTACTCCACTGCTCCCGTGGGTATAGACTCTAGAACGACGCAGTTCTAAAGGGGTTTGCTCCATGTCCTCCTCTAAGTGTCCCTTTTCTTTAAAATTCCAACCGCGACTTTCCCCATAGAAGTCAACGGCGATTCGCGGCTGTGTTCTCACACTGCACGCGTCCCCCGTGGGTCCCCTGTGTCACTACCTTGGGTGGTTCCTTGTGGTCCAAGCACTTCTACAGGCTCTAGGCCTTGTGTCTAGCTCAGTCGTGGTTCTTATACCACTTTATTGATATATGGTTTGGTACGCCCCTAGGGCTCAAACGTGTATCTGTGCTATTACTGTTGATAACTAACTTAGAACTTATGTACTTCGAACTCTAGCCTCATAAAGAGACTAGAGGGGTGTGTTTAGCAATAAATACATATATTTTGAATATATACCTGGTGTGGTCCTCTTTCATTTGGTCACTCAAGAGATTATAGACTGGTAAAACAAGCTGCTTTACATTCCTTCAAGACTTAGCCTGAAGGCTGCTCTCCATAGCTACCACTAGGATAGCTTTCAATAAAGGTTGTCTTTAACCTATCTCCAATAAGGGGTTGTTTGGACTGGTGCAAGGTGCCCACTATAATTAGTGGACAGCATATACCAGGCCAACTTCTCACATTGGTGTGCAGCGTGTGGGATTCCAGCTTGCTATTGTTTTACCAGATAATCTCAATTGAATTGATCAACTGAAAACCACTAAGGGTACCTAAGGTACATATAAATCAAGCTTAGTATACAGTAAGTTCTACTGAACTTAGAGTTGTGTGTTAAGGGATAGCACACCCTTTCTACAACTCAAGAGAGTTTAGTAGGCCACACTAGAGTAGGTAGTGCATACACCACACCTCACTAGTAATGTCTTCAAAGCCAGGACCCAGTGAGTCCTTGCCAGAAGCCAGTGGGCTTCTTCCCTCCAAGTATGATAATCTCCCATTCTTGGAATTGAGAGCATTGTGCAATACTAGGAAGCTGAAGGCAGGCAAAAGTGCCAGCACCCAACACCTCAGGGAGGTGCTTCTGTCAGATGATCTCAGCAGACCCCTAGGGTCTGAAGGGGCAGGCAGACAGGGTGGGGCAGAAGATGAGGAAGGGGCCAGGGGTGAAATCACCCAGGGCCCCCCCTCTGAAACTGGCCAGGAAGGTGAAAATGACCTTGACCTGGAAAACCCAATTCCTCCTGTGGAGGAGGAGGAGGATCAGAATGACCTCCCCTTTGTCCCCCCAGGAAGAGTTGTGCGTGTGCCCAGAAGGACTAGATCTCCTTCTCAGGAGTCTAACCACTCTGACACCTCAGTAGGGACCTCTGTCTCCTCTCATGGAAGGGAATCCTCTCATGAGAGGAGGAAGAGACTGATTCAGTATGAGCAAGCCCAGCTTGAACTCAGAAAACAGCAATTGGCTATAGACAGGGAGTCCCTAGATCTCTATAGAGAGAGAAAAAAGTTGGGACTAGAGTTCCATGGTGGCAGCAGTTTCCCTAGAGATAGGGAAAGGTCTTATGACCATAGAAACCTGAGCAAGATTGTCCCTCCCTACCAGAGTGGGGATGACATCCACAAATGGATAACTGCACTGGAGAGGGCCTGTAGAGTACAGAGGGTCCCTCAGGAGCAGTGAGCAGCAATCTTGTGGCTCTCCTTTGCAGACAAAGGTAGAGACAAGCTCCTCACTGTAAGAGAAGAGGATGCTGACAATTACAAAGTCTTGAAGAGTGCTCTGATAGATGGGTTTGGCCTAACCACTGAACAGTATAGGTTGAAGTTCAGAGACACCCAAAAGGCTCAGACTCAAGACTGGGTTCATTTTGTAGATTGTGCTACTAAGGCTCTGGAAGGTTGGATACATGGCAGCAAGGTGCATGACTTTATAGCATTGTACAATTTGATTATGAGGGAGCAGATCCTTAATAATTGTCAAAACCAGCTTTTACACTAGTACCTGGTAGACTCTGATCTGACCTCTCCCCAAGAATTGGGAAAGAAGGCAGACAAATGGGTCAGAACCAGGGTAAGGCCTAAGAATCAGGGGGGTGACCAGAAGAAAGATTCTACCAAGTCCCAAGAGAAAGGTGGGGATAAATCTAAGGATACATCCACTACAGGGCCCCAAAAGTCCTCTTCTGGGGGTGGGTCCCAAACTCCTTCCTCTCCTGAAAAGAAACCCTATTGCCATGTCTGTAAAAAGCCTGGACACTGGAAAACAGATCCCAGTTGCCCCAGGATTGGCAATAAAGAAAATGTTCCTCCAACCACTACTACCACCCCTCCTGGTACTACCAGTAGTAATCCTCCAGTTGGGAGTAGTGCACCCAAAAAGTTAGGTGCTTTTGCAAGAGGACAGAGGTGGGCCCTAGTTTAGACAGGACCCCCTCAACAGACTCCTCTGACTCTGATGGTGCTGTAGGATTTGCCACCTTTACCATGGGTCCCAATGCATTGGGCAGGTACAGACTGTAGCCAATAATTAATGGTCAGAAAGCTGTGGCATTTAGGGACACAGGGGCTAGTGTCACCATGGTGGCAGGGAAACTAGTCCCCCCTCACCAGCTTTTACCTGAGTTTAAATACCAGGTAACCAACATTGATGGTGTCAGAACAGATCACCCCATGGCCATAGTCAATCTCAGCTGGGAAGGGGTCACAGGCCCAAAAAGAGTGGCAGTGTCCCCAACCTTGCCTGAAGATTGCCTGATGGGCAATGATCTGGAAATTTCAGCCTGGGCTGAAGTTGAACACCAAACCCATCTGAGAATGCTGGGCGTCCCTGTAAAGGCTAGTGGGGCTGTGATGGCCACAGCCCAAGCCCAGGAACATTTTGGAGAGATGGAGCCTGGAAGAATGGCCCCCTCTCCCCCAAAAGAGAGCACAAGGGTTGAAGAAAAGTCTTCTTCCCTCCAGACAGTAGGTAAGGGTCAGCCTCCTCAGGGAACTGACCCTACCCCTAGTGAAGGAACTGCCCCAGAGGGAGTCAGGCCTGGCCTGGCCACACCCCTGATGGCAGAGGACCCTTCCAAGGTGGTACCCAGTCTGGAGCAGGTAACCTGCCCCTCTCTACCCTGCCTCAGTCAGCCCAGGGCTGCAGAGGTCAGAGAGGTCAGTGGACCCCCCCAGGGCCCCCTGTCCAGAGGAACCCCCCCCATCAGCAGATTAGGGGCACCCAGTCTAGTAGCCCTAGCCAGGTGAAAATTCCTCAACACACTGAGGGATCCCCCATACCTTTGTGTAGGGACCTCCCCCAGAAGGCCTCTGGTGGGCATGGGCAAACCTGGGACCAAAGGTTCCAAACCTGCCATGGCCCTCCAGTGGTCCATCCAAAGGGACCCAACCCCCAGCTGTAGGCAGCCAAAGGTTGACCCTTAGAGCAAAGTGCAACTCAGTCATGGAAAGACAGGCATACATGGTGACCAGTGATCTGAGGAAGCTGAGACCAACCTTCCTAGGGCCTCACTTCCCTACTCAGACACCTCACCAGCCTTGTACTTTACCAAAGCACACCACAGGTAGTAATTCCCCATGGTGGAGACCCTCTCATACCCTTAGGGTGAGGGATTGCTTAGTGGACCATAAGACAGGGGCAACCATGCTAGTGCAGGTGCTTCCTTATATGGCCACTTAGTCAATAAAGGCCCAACTGGCCAAGGTTAGCCTTATCTCCTTTCAGTTGGGGGGGGGGGGGGTTATGTAGGAAGGTGGAATCTGACTATATGGTTGCCCCCACTTTTTTCCTGGTGTTTTGCTGGTTTATGACTTAGTTGGACTGGGATCCTGCTATTCAGGGCCCCAGTCTATCTGCTTCCTCTCTAAAATGGTTTCCATGTACCTTAGGTACATCTCTGATTGGAATCTGGAGTGCCCTTATAAGTCCCTAGTATATGGTATACTATGTACCCAGGGCATAGGTACCTCAGAGGCCTGCCAGGGGCTGAAGCATGTATTATGCCACCCCTGGAAAGCCATCCAAAATGACACCACAGGTCTGCTACTGCAGCCTGGGTAAGGTGGTGCATGCACCCCTTACTGTGATATAGGTTACCTATATCACTACATTCCTACACACATATAAACCTATAAGTCACTCCTATGGCAGGCCTTGTCAATCCTGAAGGCAGAGTGCTTGGTTCCTATGTGAGAGGGGGCCCCTGCATGAGCAGAGCCCCTCTGCCGCGTTCGGAGACCCTTCTCTGATGCTGTTTGTAGTGCAGCCTGACCATATACTCTTAAGCGCATTATAACCTCGCGTTAAATGCTAATTTTGGGATGGCTGCACGGAAACATGTCGTGTTTGGTGTCAAACATCTTGGAATACTACCCCCCGCCAGTTCTGGTGGCGGGGGTAGCATTCCACCCTTCTAGAGGAGAGACATGTACACACCGGCCTGCCCGGTAACTTCTTTCCAAGCCCTGGCATCACAAAATGGATGCCGCTACCACAGACACGGGTCTGGCCTCCTGCTGCTGACTGAAACTCCGGCAGGGAGGCCTGGACAATAGGTTTCCTGTCCCAGGGAGGTGTAACCACCTCCCTAGACAGGATAATGTGTATTGGGGCTGGGCGGGAGCACTCTCTGGTGCTTTGAAGTCCTGCACTGGGGGCACACTTGGTGTCCCTGTGCATACCCCAGTTCAAACTGGTTCAGGGGCTTCCAGCCCCTGCTCTGGCGCGAAACTGGACAAAGGGAAGGGGTGTAACCACCCTCTTCCCTGACCCTCCCATAGGTGGGTCCCCAGAGTATGTCCAACCCCTAACTTAGTATAAGTATGGGACCCCAGTCCTTAGGACTTTAGATTTACCTGGACGAAACTCTGATACAGAATCCTGGACCTTCGACGCTCTACTTTAAGATTAGAGGACTGAAGAATCTCCCTTGGGGTCAAGGAGTGACTCCCCTGCTTGGCAGGCACCAACAAAGCAATTGTCCGGTCTGCATCGCTGAAGCTCCTGCCAGATGCCGAAGTCTTTGCATCACCAGAGGTGGATTTCCAGACTTCCCCAAGGCTGCCCTGAGTCCCCAGCAAAGCTGAAGCCCGTAGCTGTCGTGGGTAACGTGGAACCATGACCCCTGGACACCGAGCGCATTTGCAAGTGCATCCTCTTCCTGGTCTTCCACGAAGTTGTGCTTTGGGCTCCGAGTAGCCCCCGCCTCCAGCACCGACTGCACCGAAGATCACTGGCCTCCAGTCCACAAGTGTCCCGTGAGCCAGCTCTAAGTGCGTCCACTCGAGGCTCCTTTGTGGTCGCTAGTTCGTTGGCTAGTAGGCCCTCCCGAAGGCCAATCTTCTTCTGCTTGGGCTTCCCTGGTTGCTCCAGGCGTGCCCTGACTTACCCTCGCTGGGTGAGTCCCTCAGACCTTGCTGGTCTGCACCACCATCCTTCTTCTATTTCCACAAGACTTGCCATTGCCAAGGCTTGTTGGGTCCAATCCGGTCGCCGACACCCCTGCAATCGACAGACGTCGGGGAGCAGCTCGAATCCAGCTCCCGGTTGTCGTCGACGCCTCCTGGACCTCGTGGCTGAAGAGTCAAGACGACCGTCAACCTACCTGAAGCACTCGACATCGGTGGGCATCCGCTCATCGCCCTCCTGGTCACTGGCTAGTGACCCAGACTCTGTCCCCTCTGCTTTCAGGTTCTTCAGATCTTCGATCCACCTTTGGATCCACCCGAACACTTTCGACTTGGCCGCCAGCAGCACTTTGCAGCAGATCGCCATTGAAAACGACGACGAAACCCGACCCCGAAAGACACCTATGCACCCGGCTTCCCTGGGTGAGGTAACTCGAGTACTCCGGTGCTCCCGTGGGTATAGACTCTAGAACGACCCAGTTCTAAAGGGGTTTGCTCCATGTCCTCCTCTAAGTGTCCCTTTTCTTTAAAATTCCAACCGCGACTTTCCCCATAGAAGTCAACGGCGATTCGCGGCTGTGTTCTCACACTGCACGCGTCCCCCGTGGGTCCCCTGTGTCACTACCTTGGGTGGTTCCTTGTGGTCCAAGCACTTCTACAGGCTCTAGGCCTTGTGTCTAGCTCAGTCGTGGTTCTTATACCACTTTATTGGTATATGGTTTGGTACGCCCCTAGGGCTCAAACGTGTATTTGTGCTATTACTGTTGATAACTGACTTGTAACTTATGTACTTCGAACTCTAGCCTCATAAAGAGACTAGAGGGGTGTGTTTAAGACTAAATACATATATTTTAAATATATACCTGGTGTGGACCTCTTTCATTTGATCACTCAAGAGAGTATAGACTGGTAAAACAAGCTGCTTTACATTCCTTCAAGACTTAGCCTGAAGGCTGCTCTCCATAGCTACCACTAGGATAGCTTTCAATAAAGGTTGTCTTTAACCTATCTCCAATAAGGGGTTGTTTGGACTGGTGCAAGGTGCCCACTATCAGTAGTGGACAGCATATACCAGGCCAACTTCTCACAGGCCTAGCATGCCGTGTACATCCACCACACAAGCACTGGATCTAACAACACTTGAGACAAAGTTTCAAATGCATATGACTCAAGGGATATGAACCCAATAACTAAAATGTCGAATCTAAATAAACGTAAATATAAAATGTAACAAGTGAAGAACAAGTCAAAATTAAATGCAATAGTAAGTATGTAGGCAAATACAAGTCTTTTTCAGCCACATTTTTGCATTGTTTACTTTCATTTTTAAGTCTATCCACTTAATGAGCTACCGATCAATGTATTTATATCACAAGAACTCCTTTTTATCAGAATATGGCAGTTGACTCACTTTTTGCTGCATGCATTGCTATCTGCATTCTGACAACATGATCCAAAATCCTGACTGAGTTCAACAAAACAATTGATAAAAATAAAATCAAACTAATGAAGTAATACGCACTAATCGTAGTACCAACATTTTGTTTAATATGTTATCCGTAATTCAGTTCCATGCACGCGAGTACCAGTGAGGGCATTCACAGTACATTTTGCCGGTGGTCATCATTTTTTTCCCAGTGAAGCACTTATGCAGCAAAATCCTGAAGTTCCTTCAGGACATCTTGGGTTAACGTTATGCTGCATGTCTTCTTACGTACAAGCTTCTTATAATAGGTTAAAGACAGAATGAACTGGATAAAAAACAATCTTTAATGTTCCTACTAGTCTAGTTGTGTCACCACTACTCACCTGTAATAAATAAATTACATCTATGATGGAATAACTTCCATACCTTATCACAGTTCATTTGTGACTCACAATGTTTGTCCCCAGAGCAAGCAGCTCTTGTGGAAGGCGGTCACACAACAGAATCACAGCTGCTATTTAACCGATAGATAGCTAGGTTGTCAGCTCTTTCACAGGTGTTGGCTGATAGAGAGACATGTATGGCAGTGTTGTTTACTGCACACACTGCAGGAGTTCATTACAAGAAAAACGGAATCTGCCTGAACGCTAACTACAAACTCTCAACTGCAGCCACTTGTGACATTGACATACTAAAGTGCTTGAAAATACATTTTTGTAATCATTTACATGATGCATTTTACCAAGGATTGGGGAAGGATGATGACAGGACAAAGGTAAACTCAGACCGATTTACTCCTGTGTATGTCTACTATTGCACCTGGGTGTAAATCTACATTTTTTGTTATTCAGCCTTTCAGAGTGTAGATTTACATGTCTCCACCCCTGTGTAGCCGCCTACAACAGGATTTTCCAGTATAAATTTACTCCTAGAAAGGTTTCACGCATAGGTGGAGATCTCCTTCAATGTGCAGAAGACTTCCCTTTTGAAAAGCATAGGGAAAATTATAAACGTTCATTACTCTTTAAATTAAAAAAATTAAAAAAATTATTATTACACATATTTTAATATACATTGTGAATGTAAACCCATTTAAAATATTTATTATAAACCTAGAAGTAATAAAATAAAATGTTACAGAATATTAACTCATTAAATTAAATGTGTTTTAAATTATTCATTTATTAAAATCTGTTTATTTAATTTATATTATTGAAGAATAATTTTAAGCAATTCTTCACCCATGGAGCATGTTTATTTTTATTTAATATGCATATACTTTTATTATAAGATGTAATTTAAATTACTTTATTTTTTTTTAACAAAAGTTGAATTTCATTTTATTTTTAAATGGTTTTTAAATTTTAACATTATACCATGACTAGTCATAATTATATATATTTTCCAACATTAAACTGTACATATATATGCAATGTATATATTAAACATATACATATATATAAATATATATATATCTGTTAAAAAATTAAAATAACTGTATTTATGCAACATTCTGCCTTAAGGGGAGTTATTTTAAGTCCAGCCTCCTTTATTTTATAGGGAATGACCTGAAGTACATTTAGTACTGTTTTGTGACCTTTCTGGCTGTAGAAGTGTAGTTTGTGAATAGCAATGGCCTTACTCTTTTGTAGGTGGGTGTTTGTAATAGCATGTCCCACCCTGATTCCCTCCTCACCCCTTCCTAAACCCCACACATTCAAAAGTAAGTATTCTCCATTCTCAGTCATTTTCACATTCACTACTAAAATTAGACCTTTGCAAAGAAAAGATATGAGTGGGGGAGGTCTCCACACATAGGTTAGTGAATAGCATTTTGTAGTATGTGAGTAGTACTACTACTGTTGAACTGCTTCACTTGCTACAAAATGCAGTTTGTGAATCGGCAGTATGTGTTATAGAGAATAACCCACCCTCCTTTCAGAGTTCTTTGTCTGAATAAGTTTCATTCCTCTTTGTGGCCGTAGCGCAGCTCAGTGACCTGCTGAGGTGCCCTTACCTTGCCATGGAGATCCAACGGGAGCGATGTGTGCTTCCAGACGTCCCCGCACCGACTGCCAATCACACACCAACAACATGTAGACTAGAAGTAGCCACCGGGAAAGGGGAATGGGGCGCCAGAGAGAAGGAGACACTGGGTATCACAGCCTGAGTGCACACAAGCCCTGATCTGCACTGCAAAAGCATTGATCTATAGAGACAATCGAAGACTTTTAGTAGTGCCACGGTATTGGCTTGACATCTACTTCTGATATTGCACACAACATACCCACTGACCATCTCTGCATTTCCAGCTCTGTGGTATTCCACCAGCTCTGGAAACTCAGTAGTTTTCAGAGCTGAAACACATCATAGTTGATATAATTGTAAACAACAATCTACACTGTTATATGTCCCTTTCGAAAGAGAACTATCTTTAAGATTACTTGGTATCATTTGGGGGCTTTCATTACATTATAACATAACTGGCTGCTAACCATAATATGAAAAGTGTTCATAAGGATCATGTAATTCACCTAAACAACCAACACACATATGCTTATTCTAAGTAATACCTTAGTACCATTTGTGTTCTAATACGGATATAAAGTCTATTGGATGACTGCTGGGGTAAGCCATCAAGTGCATTATTAAGTTTGTAATCCTATTGGATGACTCCTTGTGTAAGTCATCAAGTGCTTTTAATCCTATTGGATGACTCCTTCTGTAAGCTATCAAGTGCAAGATTAAATTTGTATCCTATTGGATGACCCCTTGTGTAAGCCATCAAGTGCAATATTAAGTTTGTAATCTTATTGGGGGACCCCTTGTGTAAGCCATCAAGTGCAAGATTACGTTTGTAATCCTATTGGGTGACTCCTTGTGTAAAACATCAAGTGCAAGATTACGTTTGAAATCCTATTGGGAGACTCCTTGTGTAAACCATCAAGTGCAAGATTACGTTTGTAATCCTATTGGGTGACTCCTTGTGTAAAACATCAAGTGCAAGATTAAGTTTGTAATCCTATTGGATGGCTCCTCGTGTAAGCCATTAAGTGAAGATTAAGTTTGTAATCCTATTGGATGATTCTGATCCAGCGCTAACAATAAAAATTCTTCTCCTCTATGACTCGGTCATCCAGGTACAACTATCTCTCCAATACACAGACTATATCCATATGACGGTGGGGCCCATTAACACCGCATATACATTCACTTACTCATTTATTCCCTGGATTACCTCCGTCCTTAACCTAGGAGAAAAAAACAATAAAAACGATTCGCTGGAAGGAGACGGGATACCTCTTTTTAACACAACATAATGTTTCTCATTGCTTTTAAGGTATTCCGCTCATTGGTCGATGGACCAACTAGTAGGAATCAGTTGATGGTGATTAAGACCAGCTCAATCACAATAAACTTTTTAACATTTTACCTTAATTATTGAGCTAAAGAATCACTGAGTCATTTGTTTAGAGACAATAAAGTTTATATAAAGTTTTAGAAACAATGCATAAGTTTTAAGTGTATCACTCAGATTATTACATTTATCATCATTATAAGAATAAATTGAAATTACAATGCATACCTATTGGATGGAAGATAAAGTTTGTTACAGCAAGAACTCCAAAAGATCTATCTATCTTTCTTTGAAAATCTAATAGCTCTAAAGGAAAAATCTATCAGGAGTAAAAAGGTTCTCCAAAAACAGCATCTTATACTTAATGAAAATAGCAGCAGCAGCTTCGATCATCCGCAACAGCAACTCCGCACCCGCAACTCATCTATCAGCAATCTCAGCTCTCCCTTCTCCTAACAGTACGCTCGCTCATCATCATCAATAAAATAATACTAATAACAACTAACCCCTCCCGGAGTAGGTCTTCTTATACCCTAATTCTCGCTTACTAAATAAAATGTTGCCTCTTTATGGCGTGATTCTCTCTCATTGGTCCATTCAAGTCCATATACATTTTTATCAAACTTCCTTGTCTTAACCAGTTCTTTGTGGAATGTCCATGCTTGCATCGTTTCCCACAGTTCATGACATTACTCATCAGTTTCGATCAGTCCAATTTGTATCATTTTCTGATACTTTTTAGGTTCAACAATTCCGTTTGTCCATTTATTCATTTTGACTTCTCACGCTTCTTGCTGATCATCTTGGCACACATTTGTTCAGTAAGGTCACAATAGCCTTGACCATACTTCCATCCTAGGCTCTCAGCACGAACACGTGACCATTCTTGTTCACGGCCTTTCTCCTTTTCCACACGGCTTCTCGCACATGCGTACTCTAGCTTATGGTGGCCATTTTATATCGCTGCTCAACAGGCCTAAGCGCAATATTTATAAAGATAAACAGAATATTGTTAAAATAAGGAATATAAACCCTTTCGTTTCCCTCCCGTCTTTCTACGTACCCCAATTAGGTATTACCTAGCAATAAAGCAACATATAAAGCCGTCCCTTACTTACCATCGCTTTATTTTGCCACCACACATTTTATTTTCAAAGCACAAATCATGCATTTATTATTTTATTAGTACGCAAATATTAAATTATGTTAGCCACGTCAACAATTATAAGTAGATTAATTTGCACATAAAATAGCGTGTTACCTTTAACCCTTCACATGTAACATACATTGTTGGTTATTTACTTAAACGAACATGTTTATTAATTATTTTAAGTAAATTATTAGGAGGTTAAAAAAAATTCTTCATTTATCCTGCTCCATCAACTCCTTGTGCACGCCATCAAGTGCAAGATTAGGTTGTAATCCTATTGGATGACCCCTTGTGAAAGAAAGTTGTCCAAAGAGTTTATAGTCCTTAAGAATTCGAAAAATCATGTTCAGGTGCACAGTCTCTTTCCTCTTATAGCAATTCTCTGACTCTAGTTACATCTTTCGTTGACTTCCAAGAATAAGAGATTATGACGAGGAGTCCAAACTTTTGCCAACAAGTCACAGATGCAGCAACTATGTATCGTAATTGCCTGGCAGAATGCTATGGAGCAGGATGACCTTATGATCTAAGCATTCAAGATGTCTGTCACCATTTGCCAGTCTCATGAGAGTCTTATTGCTCCACGGAACATGTAGTCCTTCTTGTCTCCACTGTGGTGCACAGTATAGTGAGTGCATCTGAGACAAGAACCCCCTCTAAGTTCACTTTGTACACCTTGCCATCCTCTTCTGCTCCTGAAGAAGTACATGTTCAAAAGATTCTTCTATGTACAGCATCTTTTTATCACCAACATTCAAGACCTCATGAGGATAGTCAAGCCAGAAAATCCAATTATTTTTATGTCTTTCCCTGCTCAGGTTTCTTCTGGATCTGAAAGAGTCTCTTTCGACTGCAACCATTGTGAATTTGAGGTCTTCCAGATCATACCTTGAGTTTAAAAACTACATGAAAGAAATGTTATTGGCCACTTCCTTTATAAATGGAAATCTACTAAATTGAGTATTATACAGGCAGCCACTAATGAAGAACTTTACGATCTCCAATGAGTTCACAATCAGCAGTATTTTAGTGATGTGACGAATTCGCTAACAGTTCAAACTGTAATAGATATGCTGTGCCATTAGACCCTAAAAGTTTTTCAAAATTGTTAAAACACATTTTACTAGAGGTGAGAGCCATATGCAAGCCAACTGAAGTAACTATATTTTTAAAAATGTCATTCCATAAAGCAAAAATAGATATATTAAAAACATGGATCATTTTCATCTGAATATTATTCTCGTCTGTCACTGAGTTTTGCTAAAAAGAGACTACTCTCTTGCATCCATTCCTTCACTATGTGTAGTTGACCTGAGTAGGCTTGTGGTATCCTCATAAAACAGAATCAGTTCTTCATCACTTAATGTTAGTAAAGGACCAGTGTCCATCTCTCTTACCACGGACCGTAGAAATGGATCAATACAGACAGAAAAGGTTGTAATAATGATTTTCTAGTAGCAAGAACGGTCAACCTGGATGGAGGCTTCAGTGCACCTTCATGAATTTTGCTTAAAAGACTGGATACATGGCAGGATCTAGTTTGTGAAAAGTAATTGTTAGATGAATTATCTATTTTTCATAGTTACTTCATGTTCTAATACTTGTGCTATAATAGTCCTGTCTTCCACTGTTGGATCAAAGTTTAGCAACACGTAACTGTTTCCATAAACAGACGTTGCTGTGCTTCTTGCTGATAGCCATTTGCACTCATTTTTTCGAAAATGGATTAAATGTTGGTGTTCAGTGTTTAATCTTTCAAGGCACTTCCTTGGTGTGGATTGGTGTGGATCCCCCCTCTTGATTTTCTGCCTATTTTAGGAGTTAGGTTTCAATTATGTTTACACAGTTCCTTCAAATGTGAACCTAATAAGATGGTTGTTGAATCTACTGCGGTGAGGTGTCTATCTTTGCACAAGCTGCACATCCGACTACTCCATTGAAACCCTCAGCCAGTAGTGAGCGATGCTCTGCAACAGAGCCCTGCAACCTGCCTGTTGTGTCAACACTGCCTGCCCCCTCAGGTTCCTTGACTCTTTGAGCTCCCCTTGCTCCAGGGGGATGCCGTTGAATTTGTTGCGGATACCCCAAACATTGCTCTCGGGTTCTTCCATCTTGGTCACCTGCTCTCCTCTGTTCCTTTATGTTTTGCTGCAGATCACTCCTCATCATACCTCCCGAGAGACCGCTGCAGCCTAGGGATGACCCTTGTCTCTGTCTTTTGCTCAGCATCAGAGGAAGGATTCGCAATGTGTCGGTAGCCAGCCTCTCACCTTCCTCCATGATCGGGACCTGACTGTGCCCACACCTCTAGCTGCTGATGATGCAGTGAGTACTATCTAACACGACAGCTACTAGTTGTCTTGCAGTTTCTCAGAGTCAATAAACGCAGTGCTCCCATACTGCACTGCAAGGTGGCCGCATCCAATAACTAAGTTAATAAATGATTCTCAAGCATTGGATCTTTCATAGATTCACATGCTTGAATAATTCCCAGAGAGCCCATGAGATGCCAGCCTAGTCCAGGGATCTGAACTTTAGCATCTTGAGTCCACCCCTATGGTATGAGCTTTACTTTATAAACTTCCAACTCCCTCTCTCTGCCTTGATTTATAGTTCAATATTAGATACGATTCTTATGAAGTATATTGTGGTGTAGCTTGAGTTTGCGTCCGTGCTTGTGCAACCAGCAGGGAAAACATTTTAAATGGAAGGTGGATGCCTGGTAATACCTATAAGCCAATGACCTTGAAGAGCAATAACAAAGAACCAATGAAAAGTGAGAGCCATGGCACTTGGAGGCGTGGTCTCCGTGTAGGTGAAATGCAATCATATTTGTAAAAGCTGCCTGTGTACCAGTACTATTGTAAACATCTGATAGATTGGAACCAACTGGAGTGCTCTGCAGGGCCCATGGCACTCTGGTCAGTCTAACATTACAACCCCCCCCTCCTCACCCCCCAGAGAGTTCTGCAGCTCCCATGGCACTCTGGCCAGTCCAACATCACACCTCCCCAGAGACACCCCCACCACCCCAGAGAATTATGCAGGGCCCATGGCACTCTGGTCAGTCCAACCTGTCCAACATCAACCCTTCCCCCGGAGAGTTCTGCAGGGCCCATGGCACTCTGGTCAGTCCAACATTACAACCGCCCCCCCCCTCAGAGAGTTCTGCAGGTCCCACGGCACTCTGACCAGTCCAACATCACTCCTCCCCAGAGACACACACCCCCCCAGAGAATTCTTCAGGGCCCATGGCACTCTGGTCAGTCCAACATCACCCCCTCCCCCCAAAAGACTTTAGGAGAGCTCTTTAATCTGGCATCAAACCAAAGCTAATAGTACTTTCTGGCTCTGGAATGAACACAAAGTGTTAAAAACAAGAAGCCAACCTGGTGAAACATAAGCAATATGGATGGGCCCTGACTTCAGAAGACTTCCCAATGCACTGGAGAGTCACTTGCACCTTGAATCATCTGTAGTCGCCCCTCCTCCCTGGGTACCCTTTTGTCCACATCTTGAGGCTGTGCCATCCTTTGACCAGTGAACCAGTCCTTTTCTCTTACAGATAATCTTCTGCTCTCTCGGATACAATCACCTGGGCCTGGTTGACGAGTATGGGCGGATTTTTATGCAAGGAAACAACAGGTATGGGCAGCTGGGAACAGGAGATAAAATTGACCGCGGTGAACCCACACAGGTGAGACACAGGAGCGGCGCGCCCCCTCCTGCGCCGCGTGCTTCTGAGTGTGGGTGGGGGGACACAGGGTGGTCTGTGGGAGGGGGGTGTGCTGGAATGGTCAGAGTGGGGAGGGAGAATGATATGGTTCGAAAAGGCACATCTTTATGTGTGGAGGCCCAGTGTGTATGCTGCAGGTTAGGGTAGGAGTAGGGAGATGCTACAAGGAGCAGAAAGAACCAGGAGCCCATTAGGTGAAGCAGAAAAATACACATTGCAAAGAAGTCAAGAGGAGGCCATTGATAGTGATGCGATGCAAAGCAAAGACTGTTCAGCACAGCAGCATGGCATAGAATGTACACTGCAAACACAATAAGATGATGAACGGAGCGCTGAAACTTTTCAGACACTCACCCCCAGTCACAGACCTGGGTTGAATCCATCATCGTTCTTTAGTTCACTTCGCCACCTCAGTTCAGACCCAGCCATATGCAAATCAGTCTTGACCCTGTTCCTCATGGGAACAGTCCAGCCCGAACTGCCAAGCAAGGACTTCCCTGGACCGGAAACAAGCATCCTGGGACCGTTTTCAGGGTAACACCCCTCATCAGCCAGGCTAGCTTGAATTCAGTGGCAAAGTGAGCAAGGGACACACATCTGGGCATACCCTGCCAACTTAGGGCAAACAAAGCAAACACAAGGAGATGATGAACGGAGCGCTGAAACTTTTCAGACACTCACCTCCAGTCACAGGTCTGGGGTGAATCCATCAACGTTCTTTACCTCACTTCGGCACCCCAGTTTGGACCCAGCCATATTCAATCAGCCTTGACCCTGCTCCTCATGGGAACAGTCCAGCCGAACTGCCAGGCAAGATCCTCCCTGGACCGGAAACAAGCATCCTGGAACCGGTTTTAGGATATCACCCCTCATCAGCCAGGCTAGCTTGAATCCAGTGGCAAAGTGAGTCCGGGACCCACGTCTGGGCATACCCTTGGCCAGATAGAGCGAACATAGCAAACACAATAAGATGATGGACGGAGTGCTGAAACTTTTCAGACACCCACCCTTGCTCACTGTGTCACTGGATTCAAGCTAGCCCAGCTGATGAGGGGTGATACCCCGAAACCGGTCCCAAGATGCTTGTTTCCAGTCCAGGGAGGACCTGGCCTGACAGAGCGGGCTGGACTGTCCCCATGAGGACCAGGGTCAAGACTGATTTGCATATGGCTGTGTCCAAATTAGAGTAGCATGGTGAGCAAAAGAACGATGGATTAAACCCAGATCTCTTGACTGGGGGTGAGTGGTTGAAAAGTTTCAGCACTTCGCCCATCATCTTGTGTTTGCTATAGAATGTACACTGCCAGGGGGAGCAAGGCCTAGAGTGGGAGGTGTCAGAAGAAAGCAGTTCTAGGTGTGCTGTGCAGGGGAGCCTAGAACTAGGATGAGCAGCACAGACATAGCAAGGCCTAGGTTACATAGTGCCGCTTAAAGCAAGACCTAGGGTGGAGGAATGAAGAACTAACATGCGCAGCGCAGACATAGCAAGGCCTAGGTTATATAGTGCTGCCTGAAAGAAGACCTAGGGTGCAAGAATGAAGAACCAGCATGTGCAGCGCAGACATAGCAAGGCCTAGGTTATATAGTGCCGACTGAAGCAAGACCCAAGGGTGAGGAACGAAGAACTAGCATGCGCAGCGTAGACATAACAAGGCCTAGTTTAAACAATGCAGCTTGAAGCAAGGCCTAGGGTGCAGTAGCGAAGAACTAGCGTGAGCAGCGCAGACATAGCAAGGCCTAGGTTATATAGTGATGCTTGAAGCAAGACCTATGGTGGAGGAATGAAGAACTAGCGTGCACAGCGACGACATAGCAAGGCCTAGGTTATATAGTGCCACCTGAAGCAAGGCCATTCGAAGCAACACCTAGGGTGCAGGACGAAGAACCAGTGTGCGCAGCGCAGACACAGCAGGTTACGTAGTACTATGTAAAGGAAGGCCTAGTGTGTGCTGTTATTGGAGCCAGGCCTAGTATCTTCTGCACAGGCAGACGATACTAGGCATAGGATGTTAAGTGCCAGAGACACCACCCTTTGGGTACCACTTCTGTAAAGGATCAAGACATAGAGATGCATAGTGCTAAACTCAGCAAAGCTCTGTAACACATGATGTAGCCATCCCTCACATGCCTGAGAGGAGCTCAGCATGTTCCGTCACTGTGACATCACAAACAACCCCTCCCTCCAAAAGCCTAATAAAGCTACAATAACATTTTAGATAAATAAAATAAAGGGTACTTACCCACAGCTGTATGTCGTCCTCTGTGTTCCACTTCTGGATCTGAAGTCAGCTGTGGAGGTCGAACTCCCCTAACCAATCCAGATGCTGCTCTCATGCTATTAACCAGCATGAGAGAAGTGCCTGAATTGGATGGAGCGGACTGGCTGGACTCTCCTTCAGGTCCTGGAGGCCTGTGCTAGGTCTCCACCCAGTTGTATAAGACAGCTGGGTGGAGAGCTTCAAAGTGCGCATGCCACTTTGGCCGGCGCAAGACAGCTGGCCAAAGTGACATGCACCCTTTAAAGTGTCTAGCCAGCCACTGCTTCATTTCTCCATGCTGCCATTCGTCAGCAGAGGACACACCTGGCATGTCTCTGGGCTCGGGGTAGGGTGCTGCAGTGCGCACATCGGTAAAAAATAAAATGGCAATGAAATCTTTTCATTACCATTTTATTTTTTCCTGTGCTGCCCGCAGGAGGCAGGTGGGCAACGCTCCCCCGCCCTCGCGAAGAAAGAGCTGCTGATTCCTATATATCATCAGCATATATATATGCCCCTTTTCCCATGGTGCCCATTCGTGCAGTTAACTCCACTAAAATGGCTGCTGCAGTTCAGGTTTGTGATCTGCCACCAGGTATGGGGGAGCTAGCTTTGAACTTTGGGGGAGCTGCTAGCCCAGCTGGAGGTCTCTGTCGGTACACATCTGTCATCAAAGAGTTGTAAACAGTACGGTTCAATCGCCGGAGGGGTAGACACAAATCCTATATTTTGTGGAAGATTCTGCTCTGCGGACCTCTTACAAATAAGGACATAATTTGTTTACTGACCTACCAATAACTTTTGATATTTCCCCTTAGTTGAATGGATGGATGGATGGATGAAGGACTATACCGACATGCTTGGAAAACCTCCTAGTGTGCCTCTTTTTGGGCTAGCTGAGGTAATGTTCCATGTTTGGAGTGTTCCTGAGAGATTGATAGCAATCTCAGGGTACAACTATTAGGACTTAAAGGATCAGTTATATTGTTTTATATTGTTTTCATGTGTTGTAGAGTACTGTGATGTCACTGGTTCATTTAGCACTTAAGAAAACCTTCTACTAACATAAAACTAAGATCATAAACACTTCGAAAGCTGCCACGTGTGCACCTGGGCACTGCCGCCTCTCTCTCTCTCTCTCTCTGTAGGTGCGCTACCTGAAGCAGCCCATCGACATCTGGTGCGGCTTGAACCACTCCCTGGTCCTCACCCAAGGGGCCGACTTCAGCAAGGAGGTGCACGGTAGCGGATGCGGTGCAGGTGGGAGGCTGCCGGGCTGGCTGAAGGGCAGCGCCTCCTTTGTCAAGCTGCATGTCAAGGTAAGTGAGTGCTCAGGTGGTACCCATGGGCATGGAAAGGGTAGGCACCTTGGAAAAAACAGGGAACTCTTCTCAATTCCTACTAGTAGACAAGTGGCCTGATTTAGAGGTGGGAGGTCGAAGAAGAGCTGCTGAGCTGTCAAGAAAGTGGTGAATTATCTGCCAGTGGAGAAAATATTTGTTTCAAGTGTACCTCCAGTACTATTTTAACATCTCTTTATGCCCCCTTAAACCATCAGTTTGAGATATTCTCTTGCCTTCAATGGGACATAACTCTTTTTTTCTGGTTCTAAGTTTCACTGCACTGCTTTGCCCCATTACAGTGCTGGGCTGTGATTTTTGCTTTGTCACACTATAGACTTTACTCCCTGTTGTTGTCTTTCCTTATTATTCCTAGATTTCTGCCCTCCTATACATATGTAATATTTCCTTTCAGCTATTTTGTATATTTACTGCCTAGCACTGATAACCCATCTTGTCTGAATGGTCACCAATGAAACTATATTAGTGTCTTATTATGCCCATCCCAACATTACCTCTTATTAAAGTATCATTCCCTGTTGAGTTTTTTTATTTCTTATTTTACCTTTCTGCAATAATCTTAGTACCACTGTTCATCTACGACTGTTGAACCTGTTCACCTGCCTCACTGTATCTTTACATTCTTGTTGCTTTACTGTTTTTAGACTGACATTAACCTATCCTTGATACAGCACTCTGAAACCGGTTAGGGTGGAACCCATGCTAAATAAGCCATAAAAACATCTATATTAAATTGCCAAAGGGATGAACATGTTACTGCTGCTTTAGTTTTGTAAGAGCGGTAATCCTTGGTGGGATCATGTCTCAGCTGACACAAAAGACCGAATCTAATGGCTTTTCTGCTGGGACCATTTTTAACAGCTACACTTTTCAAATTCTGTGTTACATTTCATTTTTTTTCAACACCACTGACTGGATGAACAAGTTATGATACATTTTCAGGACTTCTCTCCAGAAAATGGCACAGGGATTAGTTTTCTAATCCTTTGGCACAAGGACTTAGTCAATATACCGATATGACACAGAGAACCCGGTGGATTGCTACCTCCCATAAGCCACTGAGCATTTCTAGTAAGGTGCGTTTTAGGTACTGTAAGACTTCACAGGCATTTTTAATGGAAACCAGATCCGCTTCCTTCATGAAAAGACACACTCAAGAACACTAGGAAGTTAGGAATATTTGTTCAAGATTTATTAAAATTAAAATCCTACCCTGGTGCACACAATACAAATAGTAACAATTATAAAAAATAAACATAGTCACAATGATATCGGTCAGACGGTGGAAAAACAAAAAATATTGTAACATTTTGATGGTGTTTTAGGGCTTCTTTACATCAACAACCCGAACCCCTCCTTTCCCTAGGCTAAGCTTAACCTAGCACTAAAAAGGGACCTACTTGAGTTTCACAGATGGTCTGCAGCCACACACCTTTTCTGAACAATAGAAGCAATGGAGCAGCAGCTTCTATTCTTGTCTAAGCGGTTATGTTGTCCTTGAACTTGCAGATAAGAAGCTATGAGGACTCCAGGTGATTTCTCAATAGTTTCAGAAAGGAAAGTTGTTTATGGCTTTTGGTTGGCCCTCAGTCTCCAGTCCCTGGATAGAAGTTCCTCTCTAGTCCCTGGATCGAAGTTCCTCTCTATTTAATAATGCTTCGTTCCAGTTTATATACTCTGTGTATACATTGTTGAACATCTTCAGAATAAACAATTAATAATGAACCACACCTATTCTTTCATCTAGTTATTCTGTGAAATATATAGCTTGCTGCTCAAACAATAACTGAGAACTCAAGATACTAATTTCTGTGAAGCCTTGTTCATTTTTTAAAAACAATAATGAGAAAAACAGTTCAACCCATGCTAAAATAAACATGAATATATTTGAGCATGATTCATTTTCATGTTGCAATGAAACAAATACTTGAACAACATTGGCATTTTGTGCATTTAATTTAGAACTTATACGCAAATAAATGACCATGTATAATCCAAAAGGGGATACTTAAAATAGAAAATATATGAAGATTATATCAGTCAGTTACCTTCGGTAGAGCTCTCTCTAATAGATACTCTATTTAAATGTGGATTCTTCACCTTTTGAATTTCCACAGGTGCCAGACTAGCTCCAAAACTTTCTCACAGTAATTGACCCAGCGTGCCAGCAGGTGGCACCATTAGACTCTGCAGCATTCTTGTTCCATCTCTGGAGTGATGGCATAGAGCCGTATATATGCATCACCCCAGCAAGAGTACGTCAGTTTACATTTGAACCCTTCAGTGCGGACTACCTGTGACAAACTGGAAAAATGACAATGTGTGAAATCTAACTTGAAACTTTGTAGAACCCTAAAAGTCCATGGCACAAAAAACGAAGGAAGGAGGGTGGTGAGGAATCTGCGATTACAGAGAGCCCCCATCAGAAAGAATGTTACCAAGTGTATAACTTGTTCTGTTGGATACTTCTAACGGTAGATTCCTCACCTATTGAATAGATACCAAAGCACTACGCCCCAGTGGTAGAGGGTCGAAGGAGTGGACATACAGAAAGTCCTGCAGGACCGAGCGGCCTAAATGGCCCTCCCTGTGGACTTGATTGTCTAGAAAGTAATGGCTGGTGAAAGTATGCTTAGGCAGCCTGGCAGATGTACAATACCAGAACACCTCTTGCCAACGCTTGCAACACCCTTGACTCAGTTGAAATGGACCCAAAGGCCCTCAAAACATTAGGAAGATCCCTTGAAGGTCCAGCCATTTGATTTTGATGACCGGTGGGTGATGCTGTCTGACTGAAAGGTGACCACTGTCTGCAGGAGGCCCATGAATAACTGTCTTCAGGGGCCAGTCATCGAGGTGCGGACATACATGTAACTCCGACCTGCGAAAATGAGATGCAACCACCACCATCACCTCTGTAAAAACCTAAGGGGCAGAGGTAATGCTAAAGGGTAGAACAGCAAACCGGAAGTCCTCTGACCCCACTACGAACTGCAGGAAGCATCTCTCTCTAGGACACCATCCACTTCCCTGGATTCAAGGTGGAAGCAGCCTGGGCCGAGGTCAACATTCTGATCTTGTCCTTCCTCAGGAGGTGTTCAGAAGTCGAAGGTACAGATTCGACATGAGTCCTCCATCTTTTTTAGGCGTCAAAAATAATGGGAGTAGCACACCCTGCCCTTCTCCATCTCTGGAACCCTCTCTATGGCCCATTTGGCCAATTGTGATCAATCTTCCTGCACAAGGATGGAAGCATGATCTATTGCAATCTGATAAAAAAGCAGGTGGAAAATGGGGCAACTGGAAGAGAAGGGGTGGATGTGACCTTATTGAACGAGCTGCAGCACCTGTTGGTGTGAAGTAATAGCATGCCAGCTGTGCAGAAAAAAAATATTCTGCCACTGAATGACTACACCTAGCTCTCCAGCATGAGGAGAAGAAAGCTACTTCAGCAGTAGCCATGGGCTGGACTCTACCTACTGGAGCTGTGCCAGTTCCGATTTGCATATGGCAGTTCCCTGTCTGGAGCAGGGAAATAGGCAAAAACAGTGACCTCTATGTTTCAGTGTAGCATGCTAGTATCCCCTCACCTCCAGACCTGCAGATTAGGTTCCCCACCCAGTATCTTCCCCTAGCAATTGCCAGTTGCTTGTTCCCACCTTCTTGAGATAGCCAACCTCCCCTCCACCTAAAGGAATTTGAGATAGAAATCTTAAGGAGAGAGTAAGCCAACGGGGAAAACGAGAAGGAAGAAGGAGATAGGGATGAAAAGACAAGACTAGTGTTGAGCCGAACAGCACTTACAGCAAGTAGTATAACAACTGCACTTAGAGCCTGCTAAGAGAGCACCAAAGTAGTCTCCGCCCTTAGCGAGCACCCGCTCAGTCATTACTCCTTCTCTGCACCCTGATGTTTCCTAAGGACTGGTGAGAAGCAACGCCATTGGCTTGAATATGAGGATCTCATGGTTACCATGGCTGCAACAAATATGTCTGTAATAAGCACAATAGTTTCATTTGCCATCCCTCATGGTTTTCACACATGTGTGGGCAAGAAGAAGAGCTCAGGGAGCTTGGGCACCCAAATGAAGGCTTCATCATGCATCACACTTGTGGATGGATCATCCCCATTGGCAGAAGGGCAGACGTGGCATCTCACAATCAAATGGGAATCCCCCAAGTGGGCAGTTGGCAGCTGCTCATGAGAGCCTTTTCCATTTTCTGCCCAGTGAGGAGATGCCCCTGAGTCAGTGTCTCACAGGTGGGTACAACCGTGGGGATACGCCTCCGGCCCTAGGTCAGGAAGGGTTCTATCCTGAGCATAGAAGACCTCCAGCCATCTTCCCACCTGATGTGCACCATTTCCCATCTTGAGTTTGGACTGTTTACATCTCTCACTGCTGTTGTGATGCTGTCAACAGGGCACACAATGGAAATCATAGGAAGAGGCTAAAGCAGATGTGAGCCACTGCAAGTGCCAGATTACATTGGGGTCTGACTGGGCACCAACCAATGAAAACTACAAATGCTGAACCTGCCTGGATGTGTGCTACAATTGGATCTGTTGTGTTCCACAATTGCTTTGTACCAATAGTAATTCGTATTCAATTTCATTAGGCAAAATGAATCAAAAATACACCACACAGTATACGTATACCAACATTTCTATATTATATGAACATATTATCATAAATATGGCTGGTATACAATCAAATTCATAACAAAAAATATTGAGAAAACGTTTTTAGACAAACAGAAATTGTGACATAAATATTGACAGACATGTGCAACATGAATCACATTTCACAACAACATAAAGAGCTTCACAAAATTCATGATGTTCCGTCTTTTTAGATTTCAGTGTAGTTCAACTTCCACCCTATATTAGTTTCACAATTGTTTAGATAGGGGGAGTGACTCAAGACGTGAAATGACTGTACGTCGAAGTTTCGACCCGGGATGTATGTGTTATTGTAAAAGCATCACAGAGGGTCTTCTTCAGGACAGGCGGAAAAACATATAGACAGCCTATAGAAAAACAGGGACAAGAATGAGTAATTGTGGCGTACCGAACCAGATATAGACCATAATGAATGGAAGGTCTGTTTGGGAAAATTCACCAATGAAGGTGGTGGACTCGTCCAGTTCTTTATGTCAGAATTTCTGTCTGTCTAAAAACGTTTTCTCAATATTTTTTGTTATGAATTTGATTGTATACCAGCCATATTTATGATAATATGTTCATATAATATAGAAATGTTGGTATACGTACACTTGTGTGGTGTATCTTTGATTCATTTTGTCTAATGAAATTGAATACGAATTACTATTGTTACAAAGTAATTGTGAAACCCAACAGAACCAATTGTAGCGCGCATCTACTATACCCAGGTTCTGAGGGACACAGGTTTGCCCCATTACACGTA
Source organism: Calotriton arnoldi (assembly GCA_963921515.1). Classification (NCBI taxonomy): domain Eukaryota; kingdom Metazoa; phylum Chordata; class Amphibia; order Caudata; family Salamandridae; genus Calotriton; species Calotriton arnoldi. The sequence continues at coordinate 1,463,668 of CAWUFW010000467.1, forward strand.
ATGGTGAACCTGCCTGGATGTCAAATAAATGCTCCAGGTGCCTGCAGCCTTATGCTTTGTTGCTGTGGGGATGCAGCCTTTTTTTATGAATGAAGATATCTGCCATTACTGTTTGACACATTGAAGTCAGAGCAACTGCTAAAGAGCCGAGCTCAGCCTCTCAATAAACTGATAGACCATGACATGTACAATAGGAGTATGAATACAGGCAATGTGAGGTTTAATCTAAATTTAGAAAAATATTAACAGCAGGGTCTCATTGTGGGACAACACCTAAGTGCCATGAATGACGAATCTGCCTTGCTTCAGGGAAAGCACACCTCATCAGTAACACAACAGAGACAGCCTCATTCATTGAGGGGGTCTCCATTGTAGGAAGAAACTCCTGTTCCTAACAGTTCTGGTTGTTCTGTCTGCATGGGAGGGTATACATTCTTTCTCTGTTATGGTTGCCAGCTTGCTAGGTAGACTGGCCCCTTTGCTGAATGGTGAGATTAGAGTATCTAAATCTCTGTCTGCACTTCAAAGTACTTTCGTCATCTTGGAACTCCATCCTTCAAAAGAGCAAGAACTCTAAAACAAACCATTTCAGGGAGTGGTCCCAAAGTTTGGAGCTCCATCTCCCCGGCTTTAAGAGAAACCCTCTCATGTGATTTTCGAGAAAGAGCTTCACGCCTTGCTTTTATAGCGTTGTTAACAGCAATGTCCTGCCACAACCCAGCCACCAAAATGACGTAATGTTTTGGAAGCTCTTGTGAAAACTTTCAAACTCAATCAATCAATCAGGATTTGTAGCGCAACTGCTTAACCCGTGAGGGTCTCGAGACGCTGTCGGATAGTTTTGCCCGTTTTCCTATTGGTTGAACATCTATGTCTTGAGGTCCTTCCTGAATTGCTGGAGCGATGGTGAGGCTCTGAGGTGTAGAGGGAGGTCGGTCCAGGTCTTGACCGCCAGATGGGAGAAGGAGCGTCTTCCGCTGGTTGTCAGGCAGATGTGATGGGTGGCAGCTACGGCGAGAGATCCGGGTCTGAGTTTCCTGGTGGGCTGGCTAGGACCTAAGTTTAAACGTACTGTTTTTACTCCATAAGTGTGAGACTCAGATCGCTAGGAAACATTCCCTAAGAATCTCACCTGGAAACATCTGTTTGCGCAAGGATCGCAATTATAAGCAGTGCAATGTTTATCACACCCAGAAATTAACAGAGGTGAAAAAGTCTGCAGCCCCTGTTAAATTTTATTGTGTCAAATCTCCAAGAATGTAAAGAGTGAAAAAGAACAAGAAAGTACCGGAACATACCATTTGGGTGTGGGAAGCACCAACAGCCATTTGTTCATCTCCATTTTCAGGAAAACACTCAGGATAGGTGAAAATGTTTGCACTCAATAACTTCCAAACACCTAAGTGTCCGATTTTATCAGATGTGATAACTATCCCATCCCCCCACAGGGAGCTCATAACGAGGAAGTAAGCTTCTTCCCTCCTCATTCCAAGCCTCATCTTACTGCTATGATCTCCCAAATAACACTTTCTAGACTCTTCCTTCTTCCATCCCTCCACTATCCTTTTCAATCCAACTAACAGACTCACAAGCCCACACATTTCCCTACACTAATCCACCACTAATCCTTTTTTGGTTCCGGAGCAGAGCGCCACTCACCGAAAAGTGCTTTGACATCTCGTCATGGGTAGTAAGCACTATATAAATACTATTACAATTACGGTATATCTTTTTCTATGGGCCACCCTCAGTACAATCATTGTTTATGTAAAATGCTTTGGTGGGTCTACATTACGCTACATAAAACTGTAAAAAATAATAGAGTCAGACAGACAGGTGATAGGGATAGACAGACAGATGATGACATTTATTCAGATCATTACTATAATAAGTTGCCTCTAGTCGCTGCTCCCAGTGGGCTGGCCAACAACTCTAAATGAAGTTGTTCAGGTCTTCATGCATTGTGTGATTTTGTATTCTTATTTTTGAACTAGATTGTCTATGTCACTGGCCGATCGTTAATCTGCAGTTGAACCCTAATAACCAGGATTTGAATCCCATCCTGCTACTACTGTCCCAACGCCCCCTGCTTCTCTCAGTGGTGTCTGCTGCTCACAGGGCCCTCTGTCTAACACCCTGCCCTCTTCTTGTCCCACAGGTGCCCCTCTGCACCAAGCAGCTCTGCTCCACTCGCGAGTGTCTCTACATGTTCTCCAGCTATGACGTGGAGGAGCTGTCCTGCTACCGCGAGCTGCCTGCTGGTAAGGCCCGGTGCCAGGGCACGGACCTGGAAGCCGAGGCTGCCCGGGCCTGCGAGGAGTACCTCAGCCAACTCCACAAGTGTGCCAGCCTCGAAGAGCAGATGGCCAAGATGCGGGAGATCGTGGGCCACATGTCACTCTTTGGCTTCCAGAAGGACTTCTTCTGGGAAGCCCTGAGCATGATGCAGCGCCAAGCCCAGCAAAAACAGGTCCTCAACTAGCTTGGCGCTACAGAGACGGAAGGACGAGAAAGAGGAGGACGAGGGATATTAGAAACACATTATGGGGGAACAAGGGAACTGGAGGGGGAAGGAGTGGAGGATATGGAGACATCACTGAACACTTTGGATGTCCTCATCTCCTGAATCCAGAGGCCGGGAGGCGGTGCTTGGCCTGCACACTGCACAAAGACCTGATCATGCTATTACTAATTAAGAATGGAGAAAAATCTTGTTTACTACCGCCCACCAATTATATAACTGGGAAAAATAAAGCAATAAATGAACCCATAAAAAGTGACAGACTTTTGGCAGAGTATTTTGAAGGGTGAATGCAAGGAATGTGCTTTCTGAAGACCAGGTCTCACCTGAGAAACTCTGCAAAGAGGAAAAATTGTGAGGGATCTGTGATTTGAACCTCATCTTGATTTTCATCAGACATATAAGAAGCGAGGGTGGTCTCGAAGTACACACGAAGTATGGCTCTCTGTAGTTTTAACATACTATGTGCAATCCCACCACTTATGGGAATCTGTACTCAACTTTGAGTTGGGGTATGGACTTAACTTTTAAGATTAAAGGCATGTATTTACTGTTCACAAATATTACAAAGAACCACAGTAAAAACACTGGCAGGCAGACATAAATAAAGCTGAACAGAAACATTGGCAAACCACATACATATTAGAGTAACACAAATATTTGATGCTTAGACTGTATTAGGAATATTTCCCCAGCTCCAGGAGAGAAGTAAGTCCCTCTAGGTTTGTCAATTTTGTGTGTTCAGATGTTAATTCCTCAGTGTTCACCTACTTCTAGCTCTTCCAATCGCACAGAACAATTCTTTTACCTCATGAAATTGCCTTTGAAAGCCGAACCTAATACCCTAGCTGTTATAGACTGCTTTATGTCCCGGTTTTTCCTTTCCACAACCGAATTTCCCTCAGGATGGAATGGAGAGGAGTACCGCAATGCAACGCCCAGACTGGCCATGGCTTCTTTGTAAGCCCGAGAGCTAAACGCAGGACCCTGGTCAGAATGTAGCGTGCCTATTGCGTATGTGCCGATAAAGACTCGCAAATCTTTTATAACAGTTCGAGCGTCAGCCGAGCGCTGAGGCCATATCCATAGGAACCTTGATTCATTATTTGTGGGAATGCCTTTGTCCAGTAGGACGCAGGTGCGTAGATAGTCTAATGCTGTCTAACAGTGGTGTCTGTACTGGGTTACCGCCTTCGCAGCATGGTGTCCGGTGGCTCTCTCGCTGTAATTTACAGTCTAAGCAGTTGTTGATGAATATGTGAATTTCTGTATTCATTCCAGGCCACCAGTACATATCTTTTAACGTCAAAATTGTTTTAGAGATCCCTTGATGTGACAGACCCTCCCCTAAATGTGTTTCATAAATCAAGGCTGCTCCACGTTCCATGTTTGGGATTACCCTATCCCCCACTCCAGGGATTCGAGCAAAAGGAACGTTGTTCGCATCAATTACATAAGAGTACTTGAGTGGAAACTTTTTAGGTAACGCTGCACTGCTGCCTTTGCTTGAAGCATTGACAGCCAACATTATCTCACCGTCTATTTTTGTTTTTGAACGAGTGATCGCAGCTACGGAAGCCGTCTGCACAGCCCCCTTGCGGCTTCATCAGCCAATGAATTCCCTGCAACGTGAACGCCATCACGTTGATGACTCAGTGTGTGGATCACGTGAGCCTTTGGTAGTTCGTTTTTCAACTGAACTACTTGTTCCCAAAGCGTTTTGTGCTTTATTGTGCCACCTTTTGCATCTTTGAAACCATTTTCAAGCCAGTTTTGTATATATTCATTGTACGACTGAACACAGTAAAAGGAATCGCACACTATTAGTGTGGGGAATTCTCGATCTGTACTTTCAAGTGCCAGTTTGAATGCTTGTAGTTCAGCTCGCTGAGCTGTACAATCTCCTAGAGACTGTGTTTTTGTGACCATAGGTCTGAAGATGCCATTTCGCATGCGACCTTTAACGATTGCACACGATGCACTGTAAGCTTGCTTACTCCCTGTTGCTGGTTGAGCCGATCCGTCAGTGTAAATTATGAATTCCTACTGATCGAGAGGCAGAATTTCAATAGGCAGAGGACATTCTTGTTCATATTGCAGGAATGCTTGTGTTTTTAAATCTGGATCAAAAACATATTCAACATCTGTTGCAGCAAGAGAATTAACCCATTGTATCCATCTTGGATGTAATGCTTTAGCATTCGGAATGCTCGCTTTTGTGACCGCTTCCAAAGCTGGTACCGGGGTTACGACAATAATGCGTTTCCCTTGGGCTAAGGCTCTTTCTTTTGCTACAGCGGTTTGAACTGCTGTTAGAATTTTTTCAGTTGAACTGAAGCGCATTTCCGCTTGTGTGTACAAATGAGATTTGTATGCGATTGGTATTTTCTCACCCTCATTGAAGGTTAAGTATGTGAATCCACATTGACCCGAAATTATTCGGATCACCAAATTGCGTTGACTTACGCGTGTTTGTAAGTGATTTGTTGCTAACATGTTAGCTTGTAGTGAACGCAAGATTTCTGTGTGTTCTTGTGTCCAATTTCTGATCGAAAAATCAGGTTTGATTAATGCGTAGAGAGGTTTAACCCTTTCTGCGTAATTTAGAATGTATGTTCTTCCAAAATTTAGGAAACCCAGGTTGGATTGTAAGTTTTTTAGCGTTTTTGGAGGTTGGAGCAGCGCACATTTTTCTAAAAGTTAGCTGCCAAGCTCTTGCCTTCACTTGAAAGCTCATTTCCTAGAAATAGGACATTGAGATGGGCAATTCTGGACTTTTTAAAGTTGAACTTATAGCCCTCAGAGGCGAAGCCCAGTATAATGGTGCTCACCCTGTTCAAGTGTTTGTCCAGGTCATCGTCTGTCAGATAAATGTCATCGACATAGGACAATGCCTCATTGTCATAAATTTGTAGTAACTCCGTTACCCTCGTTGAGAATAAACCTGGGCTATTCTTGAACCCTTGTGGGAGTCGACAAAAGTGACGCTGGGTCCCCATTATGGAGAATGCTGTTAAGTACCTGCTTTCAGGTGCTATGTTTTGACAAAAGAAACCATTTGAGATGTCTAATGTTGTTTTATATTTTTTACGCACAATGTTATTCATTAGTGCTGTGCTATGTGCATTTTGCACTGCAAAAGTTTTAGAACAAGTGTTTAGGTGTCTGTAGTCCAAAACTAGACGATATGTATTGTCTGGTTTGGAGACAGGAAACAAAGGATTGTTCATTGAGGAGGTGCATGTTTCAATCACCCCTTGATATTCAAATTGATCTAAGATCTCCCTGACCTGTTTTTTAGCTTCTTGCTTTATTGGGTACTGCCGTTGTGCAGTTGGTTCATGTTTCAGATGTATTTTGTGGTGAGGCGAGTCCTCATCCCATCCTACATGATTTTTATATAATGCTGGGGCCTGGGCTACTGCCCATTTCCTGGCATATATATATTTTAGGTGAATTGGAATATGGTTGGAGAAAGCAGGCATAATAATGTCCTCGCCATGTGGGCACTCCCTGACAAATTGTGGTGGCCAGTCTTTTTCTGCTAGAAGTATGTCATAGCCCTTTGATAGTCTTTCCCAAAAAAGTGCTTTCACCTGTCTAGGTTTGTCTCCCTCCATCCGGAGAGTTATTTCATATAACCTTTGTGGAGTACTAACCCTGGTGTCTACAGTCTCTACTTTAATGTACTCATTCAAGTCCACTATCTCCAGAAGTTCCTTCAGGTTCTGGCGAGCTATTGTGACTTCTGCTGCACTGTCCAGCATTGTCTGAGCCCATTCTCCGTTCTTGAGTTGTGTTCTCAGTATTCTCGGCATGTCTAATCTTTAGACCTGCTACCTTCTTTTTGGAGAATTGAGGTTTTGCTTTAGTTTTTGGAGCGTGTTTGTCGTCTTTCGATTTCACGCGTTCTTCTCTATGTTCTGACCGTCCTCTTCTTTCCGAAGTCTGTGATGAGATCTGAAAGGGACGAGAGGAACGTGTATCAGTATCTTGATACCTATCAGGTTTTCTTAAATTATCCCTATTCCTGAGGTTATACCTCCTTTCAGAGGGCTCCTTTTGAGGAGACCTACCTCGAGATTGAGAGCGTTTCTCATTTGAATTTTGTTTATTAGTCTCCCACTTCTTTTTAGAAGATGTAGGAGTTTGTTTAATAGAGTCCTTCTCAGGACTTTCAGATAGCTTTGGCTTCACTGGTCTTCCACCCAAACTATCTCTGCCTAATTCTGCATAGGATTGTTCAATTATTCTGGGTAGCTCAGTTTGATGTTCTGTAACATCAAATTCCCTTAATTTTTGGTGGATCGCCACTGCTGCTGCCTCCCCTTTAATATTAGATAATATTATTGTTGAGACCTGGTCGAAATTCTTCAGTAACTTCATACCTAAATTTAGAGCAGGCTCTGCCCCGTATTCGTTTTGAATTTGTTTGAGGACATCAGGTATTACCGCAATTGACGGAATGCCATGTGTTTTAGTATAGATGGCAGCAAAGACTGAGCCCCATGTGGTACAGTCTTCCAGTTGTGGTGTGATCCCCATTGGTAAGCTGATTGTTAGGATTCTGTGTTTCTCATATGGGCTAGTATTTGGAAATACTGCTTCGATTTGAGTCATTTTTTGAGCTATCCAGAATGGAATTTGCTCACGTTTTGTGGGCATTTTACCCATGACTGCGTAGAGAGTCTGTGGTGTAATTTTTAGTGTATTCCCCTGTTGAGGAGTTTGATTTGGAAGTGTTAATGGTTGTTGGACTGTGAAAGTCCGCATGACATATTGAACCAATTGTCTGTAGATTTTTATTAACTCTGTGATTTGAGTAAGTAGTTCCTCGTCTGACATTTCTTCAATGTCAGGATGAGGTGTATAGCCGGCTAGAATCGGCCATGTTGCTCCTGGTCTACCTAGTGGACCGAGCCTAGTAATGTTTTTGTGATGTTTTAGGGCGCCTTTAAACCAGAGCTGATGCTCCTGGTATGTTAATGGAATTTCAATATCCTCGAAAGGAATATATTCCTCTGGTGGATCATCTTCTTTGTAGAAGTGAAACGTGTGTGTTACTGAATTTGATTCAGGAAATATTACCCATGAATAGAATACCTCTGTCTGAAAGGATTCATGTGCCTCTATCACGAAAACTGCTCTACCTCCTCTTGGTGGTAGGCCATGTTTTATGAGTTTTAGAGTGATGGCTCTTCTTAAGTTTTGAGGGATGTCTATAACACCCTCCTCGGTTTCAATAAAACCTGTGATATTATAAGCTGCTGCTTGGGCTGGATCAGCCGCAGCTCCACCGTTTCCAGTGTCATTGTCGGAGTCAGGCATTTTGTTGTTTGAAAAATGTAGAACAAGTTTCAAGGAAACAAAGATAAGGTGCACAATATTTTGGAACACTGTATCCTTCAACGTTGAGCAAACCAAACAGCTAATATATAGGGTGTTTCCCTATGTAGCCGTGGTGGATACTTAACCCTGCCCACTCCAGACGTCTTTTGGAGTATATGGGTAGGGGTCTCTGAGAGAAAAAGCACGGCTGAGTTACTCAGTATCTAACGTTGAATTACCGCCTTACCAAACCGTTGGGCGCCATGTAGTGTAGCTCCTATTTCCCTAATAGGCTCTGCGCATTGGAATAATATATCCTATAGGTTTGACATAGGACTAAGGTCAGTATGTCCCTATCGAGTATATTAAACTTAATTACTTGTGCCAGCTAGCTCAGAGGCCACTAGAAACTCCTTGACAAACAAGAAGGAGTAGTTTCTGGCAGCCGCAAAACATGACCACTTTGTTTCCCTTTAGAATCAGAATGTGTCCCAGAGTCGTGGAAACAATAGATAACTATTTCACTCAGCTCAATCGTGCATGCTTAGTTTTCTCCGAGTTACACAGAAAGAACAGACGGGCGTTTCAATAAAAGATTTATTGAACAGTCTTGTTTCTGGTGTAAGTAAAATGTGCTGTTACGATCACAAGACAGTATGCGAGATAAATAATGTACAGTGTGAGCAGTAGAAATAAATAATACTGCGATAGCATTATCTTTTAGTACATATGCCTTTACATAAATAACACAGACTAAAAATGCGAGTACTCATACGATGCGTTTCTAATCTAGTTCTACCCCAATGTACCTAACCTAACCTAGGTGTAGGGAGAGGTATGAAGTAGGTGAAGTATTCCTTACTATGGTATACTAAGAGTATGTTAAGCCTAGTATGCCTAGTATGCCAAGAGTCCCTCTAGGTTCTTATCAACTCCATACCTGAAGAATGAGAGAGGTAGGAATCTCTTTGCCAGACTCGAACTCTAACACCCCGCAAGGGAAGTCAGATCACTGGAAGCTGGACTCTCTGCATGCAGGGATGACAGCGTCTTCTCAGTGCGTCAGGCCGGGAAACGGGCTCCTCTGAAGTCGAGGTCTCCTCTAGTTTACAAGGGCTAGGGAAGGTATATTTATACCTGAGAGGTACCTCATAATGTTAGCATTGACGTGAATCGGACAGCAGAAGATGTCATGAATGAACCCCTAAGGAATAATGGTTCATGCATAATATATGAGACCTTGAAGAAATCAATAGTCCTGGGCTAGGGAAACTCCCGCAGCCTAAGGGTCTGTTCTTCATGAACTCGTTGTGACGTTAGGGTGGACGGATGTCGGAGACCATGCCTGTATTTGGAGTGCACGGTTTAATGCCTAAATAAGGGCTGGGAAGTTATGCCTATATAAGGGCAGGGCGAATTGTGCCTATATAAGGACATGATACTGGAAAGCCCGGTATGGACACCCTAAGAGGAATACAACACCCACTCCACTTTCGTGTGTACGATAATACTAAAATGCTAAACATTTAAAATGCTAAAACATTAAATGGAGTACCGCATATTTAAAAATATTTCTTAAAAGCATTAAAAAACATAATAAAAAATCCAGAAGGTACTGTACATTTGAAGCAAATGCTTTTCATTTCAGGCATAAAGTTCGAAAATAAATGCAATTGGAATGAAAAAAGCAGTAGTATTCACATGTGACAGAAAATGATCGATAAGTTCTTCAAAAATCAAAGTCATTTTATGTCATGAACTGTTTTAGAAACACAAGATGACTAAGTGTCCGTGGAAGTACCGTGAAGTCTGTACTATAAGGCTAGTTCTACTTTAAGCAGATTGAAGTGCCATTTTTGTTCGAAAAAATTGGAAAAAGTTCAATTTTGGCAGAGTTCCAAGTTTTTGTAGAATGAAGGCCAAATTGTTACTGCATCTCTGGAACACTGTATGCTGAATCAGAGTCAGTTTACGGGTCTGGTGTAAACATGAGATCATCTATTTCTATAGACAAAACATCATCCACTGAAGTTGGTGTCAGTTGGAACACATCGTGAAGTAGATGTTACCTGTGTGCCTGTAGATCTTTCTCGTACCTCAGCAGCAGCCGGAAGCGTCTGTGAGATCTCAATGAATGCTGACATCAGGATTAGGAGCCTCTGGGGACAATACAGAGCATGGGCCGTTATCGGGTCCAGCAGAGTATCGATATCCGTTGGCGTATCCGATGGATATGTTAGACAGGTGTCCAACACGCATTCTACACTGCATAGCAGGCATCGTAGAACAGGTAAGATGCAATCTTGCCAGATTGGTCTGAATGACAGGAACCACGTGGTATTAAGGTCCCGTAGGCGAGTTATGCCCAAAAGCTGTACTATTTGCTCACGGCACTTTCGTTCAAGGAGAGCTTTCTCCATTTCGCTCGGAGTGATGTCGGCGAATAGGCTGGCCATAGCGCAATAGCAGGAAGAGAAATAGAATTCCGGCAACAAGTGCTAGAATTAAGGTATGCCACCAAACACCGAATGTGCAAAGTTCGGGATGATTCCGAGTATTGCCTCGTAAGGTGCTAACAGACCGGAGCAGATGCTCTTAAATACATGTACAATTCCGGTTGTATCAGACATATTGAAGATACGTCCTATCATTTCTACGAAATGTATAGGGCAGTTTGTACGTATTAAAGTCTGTATCTCAGCCGAAGTCCTTGCTACTTGTAGATCATAGGTTTCTTTGGCCGAGGTCAAAGGCACTGTTTGTTGTAGAAGCATGGCTTTCATTCTGCTCAAAGTATCAAATCTTATAAAAGAGACGTTCAGCGAAGGCCATAGAGGCGACTCCCTGACTGTGTCTATTGGGGCAAACAATACTTGCATACAGCAAGTGACCCTGGAGTTGACCGTTACTAGATATGGGATGCCTGGCAACATGCCACAGCAACTTTGATCATTCAACATGAGGTAACTCCCATTAGAAAGTTGTCCAAACGTTGGATTAATCACAGCAGCTGGTGTACCCTGTTGATGGCAAGACAAATTTGCCACAGAACCATTGCAGGCCCCGTGTAAGGAAATGTCCTGACATATAAGCGAACCGCTTAGTGCACGTTTACAGTTTGTACCGCTCAAAAACACTTCACGATCCCCACTCCAACATCTATATGTATACGGTAAATCCCAAGATGTTTTAATGTATTCCTTACCCAACCTTTCATATTTGCCTGCTTGCATTTGTTTGAGGCAATACTGAAACTGAAAAGTAGTCACAGGTAGTGTGATTTTGCCATGAATGAGCCATTCTGTAGCTGGTTTTTCTGCCACTGTGAATGGTAACTTCTCCAGTTTTTCAATGCCCAGCACTGTATACTTTGCTCCTCTTTGTGCCAGTTCGATCTGTTTATCAGTTAGATTGTATTCTGCAAACAGAGCCGTTGTGTTGATAAAACGCCAAGGCACATAGCCCACTCGCAAAGATTGCAGCGTCCAGCTTAATAACACAATAGAACGTAATTGAGATTGGCCTTGTTGTAACATCGCCAAATCTTGTTCTAGTATGTCGATAGCAGAGGATACAATGCCGTCCAGTGAATATATTCTGGAGGACAAAGTTGTTAACCCATTGTCGACCATAGCGAGTGTTTTCTCTAAATTAATACGATCAAGTTCACGTATTCGTTCTGCGGCCTCCATCTGTGATACTTTCCATACTTCATTTTAGGCAGCGTAAATGCCGGCATATATGAAACTTTTTTGACGCGGTTTTCTTGGTCCAAGCAAGAATTCCCTAAGGTCTGCGTCCTTTTTAAGTAAGGTTAAGTGTTGTTTCACATCCTGTATTGTAGACTTATGCAGCCAATCGAGCCATAATTTACCTACACTGTATGTTGTTACTACCCCCGGATGTTGTCTTTGGACATATCTTGGGTCTGGCCTATTAATAGTAAAGCCCTGAGTTTTATTCAGGAGTCTTTCCTGACAGTTGTTCGTGTCTGTGGGCCAGATCAACCATTTTTTCCAATCAGGATTAGATCTGTTGAGTTGTAGTATATTGTCAACTGTAACCGCTGCCTGTGTATTGTTATCACTTGTAGGTGTTGGTACAGAAGGATTTTTCATGTCTTTGATCTTGGCTAATCCTAGACAAGACGTTTGTTGGATGGTTTCATTCAAAAACATTATTTGTTCAGGGATGATACAGGCTCTAAATAAAGCTTCTAACCCCTGCACTTGCCAATCTTTAGTACCCCAGACAGTTTTTGTTTCTATTGTATCTTTCCATATGTCGAAACCTTGTCTAGACAGTTGGGCAATAAAGGCTGCAGAGTAAATCTGTTTTGTATTAGTTAACATAATTTTTAGTCCTGTATTGTTTACATTTCTAAAGTAAAATGTTTCTGGGTCAGATGTATTGTAACCTGAAAAATATGGAAATTTACTAGCAAATGTTTTTGAACTACCTTTAGGTGGTGTAGGACAATGTTCCCATTGGTTAAACATAAACACATTTCTTGGATATGCAGATTTATGCAAATAATGATGACCATAGTGGTTATAACAATACAGTTTTTCATAATCAGATGAACCCTCTAAATATTCATTTTTAGAAAATGCAGCAGATTTTTCTAGGTCAAACATTATATTATTAACAGTCTTAAAGTCCCAATCATCAGAATAGGTACTAGACGAAATTAGATCACTTAGTGAAATTTTAAACAAATGTGGAATGTTCAATTGTTCCGTCGGACCGAAGATATCAAAATCTGTTTTGTCCCACACTATACCATCCTGTATAGGAACAGCTGTGATGTTCACTGATGACAAGTCTCTTGCTTCACGATGGGAAGATTTATGAGGTTTCAAAAGTACGTTCACGTCTTTTCCTTCAGTGTTCACATGGATGTATCTGCCACTTATAAGCACGCTCACAGTTGTAACCAAAGCTAGCCAGAGCAGGAAAACAAAAAGTCCAGATATAATCCAGAGTTCAATCCATGGAGAAACCAAATAAGTCTTTTTCAGAAAGTGAAGAAAGTCTTGTACTTGCTGCTTGAATTTGAATGATGCTGGCGTCGTTTCAGGTTCACTCGGATCCTCTGAGAACGTATCAAAGTTAATGAAATAGCCAGAAGCAGTTCTGTCAATTGTTGGAATTGCATCAGGATTTGTAGAAATCACTGGAACCAGTTGATCACTTGCTACGTTGGTGTAGACAGGTGTATTTGGACGAACTGTTACTTGGTGTTCAAGAGGGATGAGTTCCATAGCATTGTTGCTTAGTCCTTCATCTGTTACTGCTGAATTCTCGATGGTTATCAGTCTTTCAGTCTGAACCTCTTGGATAGTAGCGAGAGGAGTGCGTCTGCTACTAGGTCGGAGTCCATGAGGCCTACTATTTAGTATTGGCCACATACTGTGGTTTGATGAGGTCGATGGACACAAATCTTTTCTCCTTTCTTCCAGCAAGGGGCGGCAGAAGTACTGTACTTGTTCCTTGAACTGCTAGGACAGGTACTGGTTGTCTGTAAGAAGGTCCAAATTCCTTCTTGTCCGCAATCTTTTCTCTGACTAGATCCCCAACTTTTGGAATCCAGACAGGCCTTGCTGGGACCGCCGATTTTTCCCCAGTGGTGGTTGGCTGTAGGAATACGTTGCTTTGTTTCGTTCTTAACTCATTTAGTTCCTGTAAAACAGCCAAATGATCTTTGATATCAAAGGGTTTATTTTGCACCACTGTGCCTACGTGTTCAAGGTCTGGTACCCACATTCTTGTCCCAAATAGGACCTCATATGGAGTGACCCCCCCTAGAGAACTTCTTGGCAGATTGTTCAATGAGCGTTGGACCCCATTAAGGTGTTTGACCCACCCAGCACCCGAACCTAATACCCTAGCTGTTATAGACTGCTTTATGTCCCGGTTTTTCCTTTCCACAACCGAATTTCCCTCAGGATGGAATGGAGAGGAGTACCGCAATGCAACGCCCAGACTGGCCATGGCTTCTTTGTAAGCCCGAGAGCTAAACGCAGGACCCTGGTCAGAATGTAGCGTGCCTATTGCGTATGTGCCGATAAAGACTCGCAAATCTTTTATAACAGTTCGAGCGTCAGCCGAGCGCTGAGGCCATATCCATAGGAACCTTGATTCATTATTTGTGGGAATGCCTTTGTCCAGTAGGACGCAGGTGCGTAGATAGTCTAATGCTGTCTAACAGTGGTGTCTGTACTGGGTTACCGCCTTCGCAGCATGGTGTCCGGTGGCTCTCTCGCTGTAATTTACAGTCTAAGCAGTTGTTGATGAATATGTGAATTTCTGTATTCATTCCAGGCCACCAGTACATCTCTTTTAACGTCAAAATTGTTTTAGAGATCCCTTGATGTGACAGACCCTCCCCTAAATGTGTTTCATAAATCAAGGCTGCTCCACGTTCCATGTTTGGGATTACCCTATCCCCCACTCCAGGGATTCGAGCAAAAGGAACGTTGTTCGCATCAATTACATAAGAGTACTTGAGTGGAAACTTTTTAGGTAACGCTGCACTGCTGCCTTTGCTTGAAGCATTGACAGCCAACATTATCTCACCGTCTATTTTTGTTTTTGAACGAGTGATCGCAGCTACGGAAGCCGTCTGCACAGCCCCCTTTGCGGCTTCATCAGCCAATGAATTCCCTGCAACGTGAACGCCATCACGTTGATGACTCAGTGTGTGGATCACGTGAGCCTTTGGTAGTTCGTTTTTCAACTGAACTACTTGTTCCCAAAGCGTTTTGTGCTTTATTGTGCCACCTTTTGCATCTTTGAAACCATTTTCAAGCCAGTTTTGTATATATTCATTGTACGACTGAACACAGTAAAAGGAATCGCACACTATTAGTGTGGGGAATTCTCGATCTGTACTTTCTAAGTGCCAGTTTGAATGCTTGTAGTTCAGCTCGCTGAGCTGTACAATCTCCTAGAGACTGTGTTTTTGTGACCATAGGTCTGAAGATGCCATTTCGCATGCGACCTTTAACGATTGCACACGATGCACTGTAAGCTTGCTTACTCCCTGTTGCTGGTTGAGCCGATCCGTCAGTGTAAATTATGAATTCCTACTGATCGAGAGGCAGAATTTCAATAGGCAGAGGACATTCTTGTTCATATTGCAGGAATGCTTGTGTTTTTAAATCTGGATCAAAAACATATTCAACATCTGTTGCAGCAAGAGAATTAACCCATTGTATCCATCTTGGATGTAATGCTTTAGCATTCGGAATGCTCGCTTTTGTGACCGGTTCCAAAGCTGGTACTGGGGTTACGACAATAATGCGTTTCCCTTGGGCTAAGGCTCTTTCTTTTGCTACAGCGGTTTGAACTGCTGTTAGAATTTTTTCAGTTGAACTGAAGCGCATTTCCGCTTGTGTGTACAAATGAGATTTGTATGCGATTGGTATTTTCTCACCCTCATTGAAGGTTAAGTATGTGAATCCACATTGACCCGAAATTATTCGGATCACCAAATTGCGTTGACTTACGCGTGTTTGTAAGTGATTTGTTGCTAACATGTTAACTTGTAGTGAACGCAAGATTTCTGTGTGTTCTTGTGTCCAATTTCTGATCGAAAAATCAGGTTTGATTAATGCGTAGAGAGGTTTAACCCTTTCTGCGTAATTTAGAATGTATGTTCTTCCAAAATTTAGGAAACCCAGGATGGATTGTAAGTTTTTTAGCGTTTTTGGAGGTTGGAGCAGCGCACATTTTTCTAAAAAGTTAGCTGCCAATCTCTTGCCTTCACTTGAAAGCTCATATCCTAGAAATAGGACATTGAGATGGGCAATTCTGGATTTTTTAAAGTTGAACTTATAGCCCTCAGAGGCGAAGCCCAGTATAATGGTGCTCACCCTGTTCAAGTGTTTGTCCAGGTCATCGTCTGTCAGATAAATGTCATCGACATAGGACAATGCCTCATTGTCATAAATTTGTAGTAACTCCGTTACCCTCGTTGAGAATAAACCTGGGCTATTCTTGAACCCTTGTGGGAGTCGACAAAAGTGACGCTGGGTCCCCATTATGGAGAATGCTGTTAAGTACCTGCTTTCAGGTGCTATGTTTTGACAAAAGAAACCATTTGAGATGTCTAATGTTGTTTTATATTTTTTACGCACAATGTTATTCATTAATGCTGTGCTATGTGCATTTTGCACTGCAAAAGTTTTAGAACAAGTGTTTAGGTGTCTGTAGTCCAAAACTAGACGATATGTATTGTCTGGTTTGGAGACAGGAAACAAAGGATTGTTCATTGAGGAGGTGCATGTTTCAATCACCCCTTGATATTCAAATTGATCTAAGATCTCCCTGACCTGTTTTTTAGCTTCTTGCTTTATTGGGTACTGCCGTTGTGCAGTTGGTTCATGTTTCAGATGTATTTTGTGGTGAGGCGAGTCCTCATCCCATCCTACATGATTTTTATATAATGCTGGGGCCTGGGCTACTGCCCATTTCCTGGCATATATATATTTTAGGTGAATTGGAATATGGTTGGAGAAAGCAGGCATAATAATGTCCTCGCCATGTGGGCACTCCCTGACAAATTGTGGTGGCCAGTCTTTTTCTGCTAGAAGTATGTCATAGCCCTTTGATAGTCTTTCCCAAAAAGTGCTTTCACCTGTCTAGGTTTGTCTCCCTCCATCCGGAGAGTTATTTCATATAACCTTTGTGGAGTACTAACCCTGTCTACAGTCTCTACTTTAATGTACTCATTCAAGTCCACTATCTCCAGAAGTTCCTTCAGGTTCTGGCGAGCTATTGTGACTTCTGCTGCACTGTCCAGCATTGTCTGAGCCCATTCTCCGTTCTTGAGTTGTGTTCTCAGTATTCTCGGCATGTCTAATCTTTAGACCTGCTACCTTCTTTTTGGAGAATTGAGGTTTTGCTTTAGTTTTTGGAGCGTGTTTGTCGTCTTTCGATTTCACGCGTTCTTCTCTATGTTCTGACCGTCCTCTTCTTTCCGAAGTCTGTGATGAGATCTGAAAGGGACGAGAGGAACGTGTATCAGTATCTTGATACCTATCAGGTTTTCTTAAATTATCCCTATTCCTGAGGTTATACCTCCTTTCAGAAGGCTCCTTTTGAGGAGACCTACCTCGGGATTGAGAGCGTTTCTCATTTGAATTTTGTTTATTAGTCTCCCACTTCTTTTTAGAAGATGTAGGAGTTTGTTTAATAGAGTCCTTCTCAGGACTTTCAGATAGCTTTGGCTTCACTGGTCTTCCACCCAAACTGTCTCTGCCTAATTCTGCATAGGATTGTTCAATTATTCTGGGTAGCTCAGTTTGATGTTCTGTAACATCAAATTCCCTTAATTTTTGGTGGATCGCCACTGCTGCTGCCTCCCCTTTAATATTAGATAATATTATTGTTGAGACCTGGTCGAAATTCTTCAGTAACTTCATACCTAAATTTAGAGCAGGCTCTGCCCCGTATTCGTTTTGAATTTGTTTGAGGACATCAGGTATTACCGCAATTGACGGAATGCCATGTGTTTTAGTATAGATGGCAGCAAAGACTGAGCCCCATGTGGTACAGTCTTCCAGTTGTGGTGTGATCCCCATTGGTAAGCTGATTGTTAGGATTCTGTGTTTCTCATATGGGCTAGTATTTGGAAATACTGCTTCGATTTGAGTCATTTTTTGAGCTATCCAGAATGGAATTTGCTCACGTTTTGTGGGCATTTTACCCATGACTGCGTAGAGAGTCTGTGGTGTAATTTTTAGTGTATTCCCCTGTTGAGGAGTTTGATTTGGAAGTGTTAATGGTTGTTGGACTGTGAAAGTCCGCATGACATATTGAACCAATTGTCTGTAGATTTTTATTAACTCTGTGATTTGAGTAAGTAGTTCCTCGTTTGACATTTCTTCAATGTCAGGATGAGGTGTATAGCCGGCTAGAATCGGCCATGTTGCTCCTGGTCTACCTAGTGGACCGAGCCTAGTAATGTTTTTGTGATGTTTTAGGGCGCCTTTAAACCAGAGCTGATGCTCCTGGTATGTTAATGGAATTTCAATATCCTCGAAAGGAATATATTCCTCTGGTGGATCATCTTCTTTGTAGAAGTGAAACGTGTGTGTTACTGAATTTGATTCAGGAAATATTACCCATGAATAGAATACCTCTGTCTGAAAGGATTCATGTGCCTCTATCACGAAAACTGCTCTACCTCCTCTTGGTGGTAGGCCATGTTTTATGAGTTTTAGAGTGATGGCTCTTCTTAAGTTTTGAGGGATGTCTATAACACCCTCCTCGGTTTCAATAAAACCTGTGATATTATAAGCTGCTGCTTGGGCTGGATCAGCCGCAGCTCCACCGTTTCCAGTGTCATTGTCGGAGTCAGGCATTTTGTTGTTTGAAAAATGTAGAACAAGTTTCAAGGAAACAAAGATAAGGTGCACAATATTTTGGAACACTGTATCCTTCAACGTTGAGCAAACCAAACAGCTAATATATAGGGTGTTTCCCTATGTAGCCGTGGTGGATACTTAACCCTGCCCACTCCAGACGTCTTTTGGAGTATATGGGTAGGGGTCTCTGAGAGAAAAAAGCACGGCTGAGTTACTCAGTATCTAACGTTGAATTACCGCCTTACCAAACCGTTGGGCGCCATGTAGTGTAGCTCCTATTTCCCTAATAGGCTCTGCGCATTGGAATAATATATCCTATAGGTTTGACATAGGACTAAGGTCAGTATGTCCCTATCGAGTATATTAAACTTAATTACTTGTGCCAGCTAGCTCAGAGGCCACTAGAAACTCCTTGACAAACAAGAAGGGAGTAGTTTCTGGCAGCCGCAAAACATGACCACTTTGTTTCCCTTTAGAATCAGAATGTGTCCCAGAGTCGTGGAAACAATAGATAACTATTTCACTCAGCTCAATCGTGCATGCTTAGTTTTCTCCGAGTTACACAGAAAGAACAGACGGGCGTTTCAATAAAAGATTTATTGAACAGTCTTGTTTCTGGTGTAAGTAAAATGTGCTGTTACGATCACAAGACAGTATGCGAGATAAATAATGTACAGTGTGAGCAGTAGAAATAAATAATACTGCGATAGCATTATCTTTTAGTACATATGCCTTTACATAAATAACACAGACTAAAAATGCGAGTACTCATACGATGCGTTTCTAATCTAGTTCTACCCCAATGTACCTAACCTAACCTAGGTGTAGGGAGAGGCATGAAGTAGGTGAAGTATTCCTTACTATGGTATACTAAGAGTATGTTAAGCCTAGTATGCCTAGTATGCCAAGAGTCCCTCTAGGTTCTTATCAACTCCATACCTGAAGAATGAGAGAGGTAGGAATCTCTTTGCCAGACTCGAACTCCAACACCCCGCAAGGTAAGTCAGATCACTGGAAGCTGGACTCTCTGCGTGCAGGGATGACAGCGTCTTCTCAGTGCGTCAGGCCGGGAAACGGGCTCCTCTGAAGTCGAGGTCTCCTCTAGTTTACAAGGGCTAGGGAAGGTATATTTATACCTGAGAGGTACCTCATAATGTTAGCATTGACGTGAATCGGACAGCGGAAGACGTCATGAATGAACCCCTAAGGAATAATGGTTCATGCATAATATATGAGACCTTGAAGAAATCAATAGTCCTGGGCTAGGGAAACTCCCGCAGCCTAAGGGTCTGTTCTTCATGAACTCGTTGTGACGTTAGGGTGGACGGATGTTGGAGACCATGCCTGTATTTGGAATGCACGGTTTAATGCCTAAATAAGGACTGGAAAGTTATGCCTATATAAGGGCAGGGCGAATTGTGCCTATATAAGGACATGATACTGGAAAGCCCGGTATGGACACCCTAAGAGGAATACAACAAATGTAAACAGCCCTATCACCCTGCTTTCGGGGCTGAATGGGCAAATAAATTCACTTCACTTAAACCATGTGGAAAACAGTTCTCTGCTACTCCTATCAGGCCTCCCCTAAAGACCAACACATGTTTAAATATCACGCCTTTGTAATACCCGCTGCCCCTTGGCAACATTTACCTTTCATGTGAGGGAGCCCACGCCAGCCCCTCCCTGTCTGGGAGAGAACTACCTGCAAAGATTCTGTTATAACAAGCATTTGCAATGCAATAGGGCTCGCATTTGCAAGAGTTTAAGCTATTGGCATTGTAAATGACAATGCCTTTTATTTATCTGTTTTGATAATTAACACATAAATAAAAGGCATTGTCATTTACAATGCCAATAGCTCAAACTCTTGTAAATGGAAGACCTATTTCACTTCAAAGAAGCGGCCGCAATTGTCCTGGCTGCTCGGAAAGTGAAAGCATGTATGGCACGCTGAATGTTGCAGGAAAGCATTTCGAGCCTGCAGTAGGAGAAACTCAAAGAAAATAGTGCTAACAGACTAAATAAGGGAGACAAAAATTCAGAACGACAACGTGAATTTGTTATATATATTACTTCATATATTTAGAAATGTATGAAAAAAGCACTGCGTTACATGTAATGGCATTTAAACTGTGGAATACTGTGCACAAGTGCTCGTGAAAGAGTGAACGACGCAAGTGACACGTGAGGAAGTATGTACAGTGACAGGAAGGGGCGCAAAAACAAAACAATTGGTGACAGAATTTCAGCGTAGAGATACCCAAACAATAAATGTGAATATATACAGAAAGGTTTTAGATGGTTATCCTCGAAGGATTGGCGCCATACATTTCGCTGTGTGAGTCGACGGCGTTTCGGCCTGTAAGAATGTTAGGCCATCATCAGGACCAGGTTACAGCTATTTACATGACAGTGCTGTTGGTGAGAATAAAAACACTCAATGGTGGACCGATAGGAAAGAGAAACTTATAAGAGGATTTGAGATGAGCCCAAGGAAGAGATTGAGGACAGTTAGAGTGCGGCAAAGAAGAGGCGTAGGTTGGAGAAATACCTCGTGACTAGGCTCAGAGAAACAGGTGGCAGGGCACCAGGCGTGTGGTCCCTGCCGGTGGTTTGGGATGCGCAGGAAGGTGATTGACATACTGGTGTTAAGGAAGGAGGGGGAGTGGTCATGGTATGCCAGAGGGAGTCACAAGGACTTACATAGAAAGTGGTAATGAGATCCCAGCTCGGATAGGTGCAAGAGCACCTAGGCGTCAGGCTAAGTCAGGACGCATCCATGTAGAGTGGGGAGGCGAAAAAAGTGTGAGCGCAACATAAAGAGGGGTCATCAAGTAAGGGTGGAAAACTGTGTGATAACTCACAAGTCTGAGTGATAGAACGGAGGAATCTCTGGAAAGGTTGGTGGTTAAGGTCACTTAAAGTAGGGAGCCAGCGGTGGTCCGAATTGGACTGCGAGGATAAGCAGTGAAGAAAAGGGCTGCAGGGTGCAGTCATCTAAATGGAGAAGAAAGGGATAGTCGTGAGCGCTGGCTCAAAGTTGCACCAAATGAACACCCATCAGGGCGATTAGGCAATCAATTACACCCACAGGCATATGTTCAAGCTGTGAGAGGCGTATGCCCATCTCATTACTAGCGCATTCCGCTGAGCTAGCAAATGCCAACCCTGGGTGGACATGTGCAAGTGAAATTACGGCGTGTCCACAGGATAATAAGTACTGCCGTCAATGGTGTATCAGGTAAATGCTCATCTGGGTGAAATGGGCAATCAACACGGTAAGGGTTAATAACCGTGGGTGTAGACATGGGTACAAGTATTAAGGAGCGAGTGCGCAACTGAATGAAAGCGCTTGGCTAGCGGTTAAAAAATATGCCACATGCGCGAGCCAACTCGAGAATAATTGCCACAGTAAGGGGTATGGACGTAGGCACAAGTATTGAGTAGCGAGTCCCAACTGAATGAAAGCGCTTGTCTAGCGGTTAAAAAATATGCCACATGCGCGAGCCAACTCGAGAATAATTGCCACAGTAAGGGGTATGGACGTAGGTACAAGTATTGAGTAGCGAGTCCCAACTGAATGAAAGCGCTAGGCTAGCGGGTAAAAAAAACGCACCACATGCGTGAGCCCAATCGAGAATAATTGCGGCGAGACCACTTACTAATTTCGTTGACGGCGGGCTCAGTCCTAAGTACGCAGTAAAGTAGCCACAAGAGGAATAAATCCAGTGAATGTGTCAGGCCGGCGTGAGTCCGGCATGTACACAAGGGTTCCGGAAGGCAGGATAGATACAGGAAAACCGGTGAGATTCCGTGGGACGCGTGAGCGTAGCCGCGTTGAGAAAGACTAGACCGGTAACTAGTGTGAGTAAGCATATGGATATAGATGAAAGACTAAGACCTGATCATCGCTGTGAGAAGTTGGCCTGGTATATGCTGTCCACAAATTAAAGTGGGCACCTTGCACCAGTCCAAACGACCCTTATTGATGATTAGGTTAAAGACAACCTTTATAGAAAGCTATCCTAGTGGTAGCTGTGGAGAGCAGCCTTCAGGCTAAGTCTTGAAGGAATGTAAAGCAGCTTGTTTTACCAGTATATAACCTTTTGAATGACCAAATGAAAGGAGAACCACACCAGGTATATATAAAATATATGTATTTATTACTAAACACTCTCTACTAACCTCTTTATGAGATTAGAGAACAAGGCACACAATATTACAGTACTAGAACGACAGTAAATAGCACAATACACAGTGGGCTCCAGGGGGAGACCAAACCATATATTAAGAAAGTGGTATAACAACCACGACTTGACTAGACACAGTGCCTAGAGCACGTAGAATCGCTGGGACCCCAAGGAACCACCCAAGGTAGTGACACAGGGGACCCACAGAGGACGGGTGCAGTGTGGGAACACAGACGCGAGCTCCGTAAAACTCTACGGGAAAGTCGCGGTTGGAATTTTAAAGATTAAGGACACTTAGAAGAGGACTTTGAGCAAACCCTTTTAGACTTAGAAGGCTCTAAGTCCAGCACCCACGTGAGCACCTGAGTACTCGTGTTACCTCACCCAGGTAAGCCGGGTGCATAGGTGTCAAAGGGTGTCGGGAATCGTCGTTGTTTTCAATGGCGAGATGCTGCAAAGTGCTGCTGCCGTGAAGAAGAAAAGTGTCTGGTGTGATCCAAGCCTGGATTGAAGATGTGAAGAACCTGAAAGCAGAGGGGACAGAGTCTGGGTCACTTGCCAGTGACCAGGGGCACGATAGACGAATGCCCACCGATGTCGGGTGCTTCAGGTGCGAAGAGGTGAAGCTTGACTCTGCAGCCACGGGGACCAGGAGATGTCGACGACAACCAGGATCCACAGGCGAGCTGTCCCACAAAGGATGTCGAGTGCTGAGGGGTCAGTTTCCGGATTGGAGACCAACAAGCCTTGGCAACTGCAACCCACGCGGTCAGAGTAATGATGCTTCTGTGAGGACCAGCAAGGTCCTGGGGACTCCCCAAGCGATGGAGAGTCAGGGCACGCCTGGAGCAACTAGGGAAGCCCACTGAAAGTTAAAGTTCCCTTCTCAGGGACCCACAGGTCGACGGACCAGGGATCACGAAGGGACCTAGAGAGGAATCACAAAATGCTGGCCCACGGAACACTCGTGCAGTGTAGGCCCGCAATCTTTGGTGGAATTACTGCTCGGGTCAGGGCTACAAGTAACCCAAAGCTCATCCACAGGGGTTGCCGGAAAGCTGATGCTTCTGCAAATCAACGTGATGTCCAGGGGTTCAGGTTGCACGGTCACCACGAGAGATACGGGCCTCAGACTTGCTGTGGGCACAGATCGACCTCAGAGACCTTGGGAACCCACCTCCTGTGTTGCAATATTCTTCGGAGTCCTCGGGAGCTTCGGAGATGCAAACCGGTCAGTTGCATTAAAGGTGCCTGCCTTGCAGGGGAGTAACTCCGTTACTCCAAGGGAGATTCTTCAGTCATCCAGCGTAGTGTAGATCGTCGAACTACTTGGTTTCTGTAGCAGAGTTTAGTCCAGGTGTAATCTAGAGTCCTGTAGTCAGGGGTTCCTACTTTATACCCAAGGAAGGGGTGGGACAAACTCTGGGGACCCACCTATGGGAGGGTCAGGATAGAGGGGTGGCTACACCCATATCCTTTGTCCAGTTTCGCGCCAGAGCAGGGGCTGAGTGCCCCTGCAACCGGTTTGAGCTGGACTATGCACAGGGACACCAAATGTGCCCCCAGTGCAGACATCAAAGCACTCTTGGAGTGCACCCACCCAGCCCCAATATACTAAAGCCTGTCTGGGAGGTGGTCACACCTCCCTGTGACAGGAAACCTATTGTCCAGCTTCCCCTGCCGGAGTTTCGTCCAGCAGCAGGAGGGCAGACTCGTGTCTGTGGCTGGCAGCATCCATTTTGTGATGCCAGGGCTCTGTGAAGCTGGTACCGGGTGTACTGGTGCTGTCATATTTCTCCCTCTAGGAGGGAGGAATCATACCTCCCACACCAGTTACTGGTGTGGGGGTATGATTCCAAGGTGTTTGACACCAAACACGACATAATTCCTTGCAGCCATTCTAAAGTTAGCATTTACCGCGAGGTCATAATGCACTTAAGAGTATATGGTTGGCTGCATCACAGACAACCCCGGAATAGTGGTTCCGAAGGCTGCAGAGGGGCTCTGCTCTTGCATGGGCACCCTCTCACATAAAACCCAGCACCCTGCCTTCAGGATTGATAAAGCCTGCCATAGGGGTGACTGATAGGCTTATATGTGCAGTGATCAGGATAGATATAGTGAACCGATATCTAAGTAAGGGGTGCATGCACCACCTTACACAGGCTGCAGTAGCAGACCTGTTGTGTCATTTTGGATGGCCTCTCAGGGGTGGCATAATACATACTGCAGCCCCTGGGAGGCCTCTGAAGTACCTATGCCCTGGGTACATAGTATACCATATACTAGGGACTCATAAGGGTACCCCAGAATCCAATCTGGAGTGTACCTAAAGTACATGCAATCAATTTAGAGGAGAAAGCAGCTAGACTGGGGTCCTGAATAGCAGGATCCCAGTCAGAGTAAGTCGAAAACAGTGAAACATCAGCAAAAAGTGGGGGTAACTATAAGAAGCAGATCCTACTCTCCTACAATCGCGTTCATATGAATAGTGTTACACAGCATTAAGCATGAACAGGTTAAAAGTTAAAAACAGAAGAGCACATTTTCAGTCTTGGGAATAAAATGCAGAATTTTACAAAAGCAATGATTAATTAAGGAGACAAAAACATATTAATGTGTTAAGGTATACACGCAGTCAATCTTTGCAAAACACATAATTATACATTGACTGGAGCTGTAAGAATAAATTGCACATTCTCGTGACAGCCGATATAGAGAATAACATAAGTCTTCTAGTGTGGGAGTACTAGTGTGTTTGATTAAGACATGGTGTCAGTATATGACAAGAGGGTACATATATAAAGAGCAAATGATATAAATTGTACCAGGTGGATCACTGGGCTAGTGAGTAGTAAGCACAGTTACGTGATGTTGCATTTACGTAAACAGTCTTGAGACATCAAGGTGTGTATTGAAATAATGATGTCATAGGGATGGTATGGAGGTCAAAGGGTGTTTCAGTATACATAGAGTATAAACATCATAACATATGATGTCAACTGTGATTGAAAAGGGAATGTTCATATCAGGGTGTTGTTCCACTCATCTTGGGTGTTTAGGCCGTGTTCAATGGTGTTGCAGCGAGCTATCCAGCTGCATTCACACCTGTTAAGAAGTCTCTGCATGTTACCTCCCCTAAGTGGTAGGGTGAGTTGATCGATGACTAACCAGGTAAAGTCAGTCTCCTTGTGACCTTGTTCTTGAAAGTGAAGTACTAATGGTGCGTTGAGTATGCCGCATCTTATGCGGCTTCGATGTTGAATGATCCGGTCCTTAATCATTTGGGTCGTCTGTCCTATGTAGAAGAGGTCACAGGGGCAACGTATAGCATATATAACGTTGTGTGATCTGCATTTGGTGAATGTTTTCAGTGGGTAACTATGCTCGTAGAATTGGAATTCTTTGGTGTTGAGTGATGTGGAACATGCTACACATTGCTGGCATTTATAGTGGCCTACTGTGGGTGGTAGGCCCCAGGCATTTGCGATTGATTCCTCTCTGGTATCACCCTTGGGCCATGTTATGGCATGTACCAGGTGGTATGCGGCCTAAACACCCAAGATGAGTGGAACAACACCCTGATATGAACATTCCCTTTTCAATCACAGTTGACATCATATGTTATGATGTTTATACTCTATGTATACTGAAACACCCTTGACCTCCATACCATCCCTATGACATCATTATTTCAATACACACCTTGATGTCTCAAGACTGTTTACGTAAATGCAACATCACGTAACTGTGCTTACTACTCACTAGCCCAGTGATCCACCTGGTACAATTTATATCATTTGCTCTTTATATGTGTACCCTCTTGTCATATACTGACACCATGTCTTAATCCAACACACTAGTACTCCCACACTAGAAGACTTATGTTATTCTCTAACTCGGCTGTCACGAGAATGTGCAATTTATTCTTACAGCTCTAGTCAATGTATAATTATGTGTTTTGCAAAGATTGACTGTGTGTATACCTTAACACATTAATTAAAATTCAGCATTTTATTCCCAAGACTGAAAATGTGCTCTTCCGTTTTTTTTTTTTTTTAATATTTCTTTTTATTAAACAGAAATTAGTGCAATAATACATTACAGAGGAGTCAACCACTTAAGGGCATGAGGTATCATGGGGGAGCAAAATCGTGTTACATGAATACATGAAATGAGAAATGCTACGGTGAGGGCGGGTCTTCAATATCAAAACAGCAAGGCGGTGAGCATATTTCTCCGCGGTATGTATTCCAGGGGCCCCATACACGGGACCACTTTTTGGGGCAACCCCTGGCTAGGTATACCGTTTTTCCCTATACATGCACCAGTCTAGATCCCTCTCCCAAGCTTCTATTGTGGGAGGCTGCTCTGCGCCCCACCGCTGCGCAATGTTCCTTTTCGCTATCATGAATCCCAGTGTAGACCATTGTGTCTGGGCGGTATTCAAGTCAGTAGGTTCCCAGATGTTCAGGAGGCAACGTCTCACCTCTGGGTGAAGCGAGATCGAGAGTACTGTGTTGATGACGTCATGAACCTTGCGCCAGAATGAGCTGATGGCCGGGCACTCCCAAAGAATATGTATGAATGTTCCCATGTGCCCACAGTTCCTCCTACACTCCCCACTCGTCTCCCTTCCCATATGTAATAGCTGGGGCCCAGTAATGTAGATCCTGTGTAGGATTTTAAGCTGAACTAATCTGAGGCGCGCTGGTATGGCCACCACCCTAGGAGAGGATATCGCCTCCTGCCAATCTTCCTCATCCAGTTCAATCCCGTCCCTTATCCACTTCTCCCGCAGTGTTTGGAGCAGGTCTTCCCCATTATTGATTAACTTCTTATATATGAGAGAAATTGTTTTCTCAGGTAGTGACCCGTCTAGTATTCTATCTTCCAATGGTGAAGAGTCGGGAGGGACGGTGTCTCGTGACAGGTGCGTACGGAGCGAGTGCAGGATTTGTACATACCGGAAGTGTTCAGTGTCTGCCAATTTATATTCTTTTTGAAGGTCAGCAAAGAGCTTGATCCCGCTTGCTCCCCAAATATCTTTTATGCGTGAAATTCCTATAAGATCCCACCTGTCAAACCCTTTCGTCTTCCACAAACTACCCAACCTCTCTGAGTCCCACAATGGAGTTGCTAGTGTCAATTTATTGCCCCACCCAAGCGAGTTAGTCGCGCTGTGCCAAACTTGAATGGTATGTGCAGTGGGGCCAGTTAGGGCAAACCGTCTAGGCCTTGAGTATAGTGCTCTACCATACGTCCCTCCCGGGAGGAGCCATCTGTCCATAACATAGCCAGGGTCATCCGGGCGACCGTAGGTGCCGTGATTAACGGCAGCCAGGTGAGCTGCCCAATAGTATTTTTTAATGTCGGGAAGGCTGATGCCTCCGTCGTACCACGATAAGGTAAGCTTAGTCAAGGCAATGCGGGGTTTTCCCTCCCATATCAGAGTTCGCTGGAGATTCTCAATCTCTTTGAAGTAGTGAGCTGGGACAGGGTCCAGCGTGTTCTGCAGGATATATAGGAATCTAGGGAGGGACATCATTTTAAAAAGGGCCGCCCTACCCAAAAGCGAAAGGGGGAGTTTTTTCCAACTAGCAATATCCTTCTGGAGTCTGTGAAGGGGTGGAAGGAGATTCCGCTCGTACCGGAGTGTGGCATCTAGGGAAACAAATATGCCCAGGTACCTAAACCCAATGGTGTTTATCTGTATTGGACAGTTCCTCGGGGGAAGGGGTGGGTCACCACTGAGGGCATATAACAGGGACTTACTCCAGTTTACAGTAAAGCCAGAAAATCTGCCAAAGACTTCTAGTATATCTAATACCACCACCAGGGAGTGTTTAGGAGAGGCTAAATAAAGGAGGATGTCGTCCGCATACAAGGAAATGCGGTCCTCCCAGTCCGGGGACCATTTCAGTCCTCTTATCCTAGGGTCTCCGCGGTTCCAAGCTGCAAAAGGTTCAAGGGCCAGGGTGAAGAGGAGGGGCGAGAGCGGGCATCCCTGGCGGGTTCCCCTGCTAAGTGGGAAGGATGCAGAAAGTTTGTTATTAACTACCACTTGGGCTAGGGGCTCACTGTATAAAAGACGTACCCATTGGATAAAATTAGGCCCAAAGCCCATTTTAGCTAAGACTGCCCATAAGTAAGGCCACTCCATAGTATCAAATGCCATGGTGGCGTCCAAGGACACGACCACAGCTGGCTCTTGAATAGTATGTGCTCTACTCACCACTCCATGTAGTCTGCGCAGGTTTAGTGCCGTGTTCCTATGGGGCATAAATCCAGATTGGTCCGGAAGACGCTGATTATTTTAGCTAGGCGCGTGGCCAATAGTTTGGCCAATATTTTGGGTTCGGCATTGAGAAGGGAGATGGGTCTGTATGATGTGCATTCGGTTTTGGCCTTGCCCTCTTTGTGTATTGTAACTATGGTCGCGATCCTCTGCTCCCTGGGTAGCACACCGCCCTCTCTGGCCTCCTCGAACATGGCCTTCAGGTATGGTGCCAGTTTATCTGGCCGAAGTTTGTATAGCTCAATAGGGAGTCCATTAGGACCGAGCGCTTTCCCTGAATTTAAGGAGCGGATTGCTTGCCCAATCTCATCTATTGTCAAGTCACTGTCCATATATTGACGGTCTTCTAAAGTGAGTCGGGGGAGCCTAATGTCACGTAGTAGTCCCTGAGAGTCTTCTTCGGAGTGCGGGGTTACTGTTTTGTATACAGTAGAGAAGTGAGTGGCAAATCTATCCACTATGGCCTGTGGCTCCGTAATGGAAATCTCTCCCGCACCCTTAAGTTCCGGCACAAGCCTGCTCGCATACTCTTTTTTGTCGAGCCACGCTATAAGTTTCCCTGCTTTATCTCCAAGGTCATAGACCCTACCTAGCTGCTCCCTGCTCAGCGCCCTCGCCCTATCCATCACCAGGGCCTTGTATTCATGTTGTTTCAGGCTCAACAGGTGGAGCTTTTCTGGCGTTGCTCCAAGTTCGGGGTCTCCCTCCAGAATACCAATTTCTGACTCAATATTAACCACTTCTTTGTGATTGTCTTTCTTAACTCCAGAGATCAACGACAGTGCTTGGCCTCGGATTACCATCTTGAATGCTTCCCACAGTGTCTGGGGTGAGGAAACAGAGCCATCATTATCTAAGAAGTAGTTATCCATAGCTTTCACTCGGTCTTTCCGGATTTTGGGGTTTTTTAGGTACCAGGGGTTAATGGGAGCTAGCCTGCCCACCGTGGAGTGACTAAGGGCTATATGTGTCCATATTGGCGAGTGATCTGAAATGCCTCTAGCTAGATGTTTGATGTCCTGTATGCAGTGGGCCTGTGCTGCCGGAACCAGGCAGTAATCCAACCGGGAGAGACTATTGTGCGCTCCGGAATGAAAGGTGTATTGCTGCTGATCCGGATGATATGTTCTCCACCCATCTACCAGCCCCATGGAATTGAGGAAGTCAGGCAACCATTGAGAAGAGGGCCCCACTTCTCGCGGGGGATAACGATCCAATGCGCCAGAGACTACTGCATTAAAGTCACCCCCTATAATCAAGTGGCTTTCTGGAGTGGTGAGCAGGATAGAGCTCAGATCTGTAAATTTTGTGTTCTGTAGTCCCGGGGGGACGTAGATTGACATAAATGTGGTGGGACGCCCCTCCCACATGCCCGATACCCCGACATATCTGCCCCGGTCGTCCACCCACGTGGAGCTCACAGCTAGTGGGAAGGAGTTTTTCATCATAATGCCCACTCCCCTTGAACCCGAGGTGAATCCTGCATGGGCCACCATTTTGTATCCCCATCTGTGCATTGCCTTACACATGTTGCCAATGAGGTGTGTTTCCTGTAGTAGGACAACATCCGGGGCTTTTCGTTTGATATACTGGAGGACTACACTACGCTTGATCTTGTCCCCCAGTCCGTTAACATTCCAACTCAATATCCTAACATTTCCCCCCCCTTGCGTACCCATTAGTTAGCTCAAAAATTACAGACTCCTCTGTTGTAAAATAAAATTGGAATAACAATGCGAAAACAATACAAACATAAAAATGTGAGACCCCCTCCCAACTGCCCCCCACCCTGCTTCCCTGCACTGTGAGCTTAGAACTGCCCATGAAAAACTCTGCAGAGTGCCTGTCGCCCTGAATGAACACTAAAAGTAGAAAACGTAGGGTCATGCCATACCAGTTAGCTGACCTTCCCCACTTAGTGACTATTAAAGTCCCT
The DNA here is from genome assembly GCA_963921515.1 of Calotriton arnoldi. Taxonomy (NCBI): domain Eukaryota; kingdom Metazoa; phylum Chordata; class Amphibia; order Caudata; family Salamandridae; genus Calotriton; species Calotriton arnoldi. Next base: position 1,494,317 of record CAWUFW010000467.1, read on the forward strand.
CAGAGAGTCACGCACCGCAGTTCTGGGTAGAGGCCGAGGGCCGGGGGGCCACTATGTTGGTGGTCTGCCCCCACCCCGCCCGTTACCTGTCCCAGGGCTTCACAGGAAAGCGTCTGCACCACGGAGAGCCCACATCTCTCTTAGTCCTGTCACTCACGCTGCTGAGAGGCATCCACCTCCGCTGTTCCGCCGCCGCCCGTCTCACGATTCGAGTGTAGGTCAAGCCATTCCGCCGCTTCCTCCGGCCGCTCAAAGAACCAGGCCCTTCCTTCCGCCTCCACCCGGAGGCACGCCGGGAATAGCATGGCGTACTTGAAACCACATTCTCTCAGTGTTCGTTTAACAGGGAGGAAGGACCTCCTTTGTCTCTGCACTCGTTGTGTAAAGTCCGGAAAGAAAGAAATGTCTGCATTCTCGTAGCGGAGGTTGGGTCGAGTCCTGACATTCTGGAGGATTATATCTCGATCGCGGAAGTTCAGAACTCTAGCCAACAGCGGGCGAGGTGGAGCCCCCGGCTTGGGGCGACCTCCGGGGACCCTGTGGGCCCTTTCGATGACGAAGAACTTGCTGAGACCCCTGGGCTGCAGATGTTGCAGGATAAGGTCCTCCACAAAGAGGTCTGGGGACTGCGCCTCAGCTTTTCCGGAACTCCTAGGATCCGTAGGTTATTGCGACGCAGCCGCCCTTCATAATCATCCAGCTTTAACTCGGTCGCCGTACGGAATGATCGCATATCTTGCATCTCCTCTTGGATCTGCGCCACGTCTCCCACCAAGCTAGAGGTGGTAATCTCGACCTGCTTGACTTTTTCGCTGAGTTTAGACAGATCTGCTCGGATTAAATTAACATCTATGGCGATTGAGTCCATTTTGTGTTCCAGAGAGGTTTTTACACTGGAGATGGCCTCCATGACATCCCTCAGGGACAGTTCCTGGTCTTCCCCACCTTGTTCACTCGTGGGGCTGTCCCTGGATTGGCGGCGTTGGATCACTTCTTTAGGGAGAGTGTAGCGATCTAATTTATTGGACTGCACCACCTTAGATCCCCTGGCACTTGCCGACTTGCTCTTCTCCATATCTGCTCAGTGTCACTCTCTGGGCCCCTTGGTCAGTCTGAGCTTGGCTCCAGCCTGAGCCGCGGCCTGGTCGCGGACACTGTCGCCCTTCACCGCCTGACCCACAGAAATCAGCGGCACCCAAGCAAGGGAGCGGGAGGAGACGCGTTCACCGTGTCCTGGGCTCCGGGCGTCCGGATTTTCTGCCCGACGTCCTGCGGCCGGAGGAGGGGCAGTGGTGCCGCTGCTTCACCCCCATTTGGGCGCTGTCTATTTGTGGCAAGGGTGTGTCAGCAAGTTGTTGCTTTCAAGGCTACTGGGCTTGCCCGGTGCCCAGGGTTTCACACGTCCCCAGCCGATCCCCGCCTCACCCCTGCGTCCACGGATCAATGGGGGAGGGCTGCCACCCAGGGCTCCAGCGAATCGCCCTCGCAGTGGGATATAGAAATTTTCAGAGGGTGGTGAGGGCCCGCACGCCACTACTGCCCACAACTCCCAGGTGGCCTTCTGCCGCCTCACCCTATCACTCGGTACCTTGAGCCTTCGAACCGGGTGTTCCAGTCTGCGCCGATCCTCCAGTAACACTCACCACATGGACCCAATACCCTCGGCGCCTCTGATAGGTCCCAGCAACACCACAGACAGTCCCCGGCCCTGTATTGGTCTCAGCAAGCACGGATAGAAAAAGGTGAGGGCGTAATGTAGTGCGTCGGCTTGCCTTGTAAATCGAGCTCCTGGCTTTGATGTGTCTGTAGGCCCTCGTTTCACTGTGCCTGCAGTCTGTGGTGTTCAGTCGCCTCCCTCACGCCCCATGCCTTCGTTAGTGGGGTCTCCTGCCACCTCACCTCTCCTTTCAGGCTGTGTCGATCCCCGGGTGCAGTCACAGCCGGCGCCCCCCGCAGGTCCCAACCGCTTTTACGGTCTGCTTACGGCACTGTGCCGGCCCGGCGGCCTCAGATGGCAGAGGCCGAAGTTGCGTTGCGCTGCAGCGGCCTGTCACGAAAATCGAGCTCCCGGCTTCACGGTGCTCACAGGCCCTCTTCTCACGAGGGTCGCAGTATCTGTCTCGGGCGGAGCTCGGCCCTCTCACACGGCTCAATGCCCTCCGCTATCGTTCCGGTGCGTTTCCCAACCTTTGGGATTCGGATTTGTGTGGCGGATAGACGTGGGGAGATCAGCTAAGACGGAGCTCCCTCTTTAGGCGGCCATCTCGGTTCGGGTCTTGGCCACGCCCCCTGCTCTTCCGTTTTTAACTTTTAACCTGTTCATGCTTAATGCTGTGTAACACTATTCATATGAACGCGATGATCAGGTCTTAGTCTTTCCTCTATATCCATATGCTTACTCACACTAGTTACCGTTCTAGTCTTTCTTAACGCGGCTACGCTCAGGCGTCCCACGTGATCTCACCGGTTTTCCTGTATCTATCCTGCCTTCCGGAACCCTTGTGTACATGCCGGACTCACGCCGGCCTGACACATCCACTGGATTTATTCCTCTTGTGGCTACTTTACCGCGTACTTAGGACTGAGCCCGCCGTCAACTAAATTAGTAAGTGGTCTCGCCGCAATTATTCTCGATTGGGCTCACGCATGTGGTACGTTTTTTAATCGCTAGCCAAGCGCTTTCATTCAGTTGGGACTCGCTACTCAATACTTGTACCTACGTCCATAACCCTTACTGTGGCAATTATTCTCGAGTTGGCTCGCGCATGTGGCATATTTTTTAACCACTAGCCAAGCGCTTTCATTCAGTTGCGCACTCGCTCCTTAATACTTGTACCCACGTCCACAACCACGGTTATTAACCCTTACCGTGTTGATTGCCCATTTCTCCCAGATGAGCATTTACCTGATACACCATTGACGGCAGTACTTATTATCCTGTGGACACGCTGTAATTTCACTTGCACATGTCCTCCCAGGGTTGGCATTTGCTAGCCCAGCGGAATGCGCTAGTAATGAGATGGGCATACGCCTCTCACAGCTTCAACATATGCCTGTGGCTGTAATCAATTGCCTAATTGCCCTGATGGGCGTTCATTTGGTGCAACTTTGAGCCAGCGCTCATGACTATCCCTTGCTTTTCCATTTAGATGACTGCACCCTGCAGCCCTTTTCTTCACTGCTTATCCTCGCAGTCCAATTCGGCCCACCGCTGGCGCCCTACTTTAAGTGACCTTAACTGCCAGCCTTTCCAGAGATTCCTCCGTTCTATCACTCGGACTTGTGCGTTATCACGCAGTTTTCCACCCTTACTCGATGACCCCTCTCTATGTTGCGCTCACACTTTTTTCGCCTCCTCACTCTAGATGGATGCGTCCTGACTTAGCCTGACGCCTAGGTGCTCTTGCACCTATCCGAGCTGGGATCTCACTACCACTTTCCATGTAAGTCCTTGTGACTCCCTCTGGCTTACCATGACCGCTCCCCCTCCTTCCTTATCATCAGCATGTCAATCACCTTCCTGCGCATCCCAAACCACCGGCAGGGACCACACGCCGGGTGCCCTGCCACCTGTTTCTCTGAGCCTAGTCACGCGGTATTCCTCCAACCTACGCCTCTTGTTTGCCGCGCTCTAACTGTCCTCAATCTCTTCCTTGGGCTCATCTCAAATCCTCTTATAAGTTTCCCTTTCCTCTCGGTCCACCAATGAGTGTTTTTATTCTCACCAACAGCACTGTCATGTAAATAACTGTAACCTGGTCCTGATGATGGCCTAACATCCCTACAGTCCGCAATGCCTTCGACTCTCACAGCGAAACCTATGGCACCAATCCTTCGAGGTTACCCATCTAAAACCTTTCTGTATATATTCACATTTATTGTTTGGGTATCTCTACGCTGAAATCCTGTGACCAATTGTTTTGTTTTTGCGCCCCTTTCTGTCGCTGTACATACTTCCTCACGTGTCACTTGCGTGGTTCACTCTTTCACGAGCACTTGTGCACAGTATTCCACATGTTACATGCCATTAATAGTAACGCAGTGCTTTTTTCATACATTTCTAAATATATGAAGTAATATATATAAGAAAATCACGTTGTCGTTCTGAATTTTTGTCTCCCTGCTTACCCCTTGTGCCCCTAGCAATTAATTGTGCTCCGATAGAATTCACCCTTAACTTACACCCTTAGAGACATTGTTCTATGTTACACATGTTGGCCCTGGTCTCTATAGGGTTTATGGGCTACCTCCTGTGGTCTGATACTGCATACAGACTAAATAAGACATACAGTGTAACAAAAGAAGTAAAAGGGCCAGTCCTCAAGGGAGCTTACAAATGAAGACAAGGTGGTATAAGGAGGGACTAACAAGCCTATTAACGAATCAGAAGCCAGCATTTACAAAGGACAATGACACAAGCCAATGAAAAACATGGGTGGAGAGTGGGCAGAGCTTCAAGTCCATACTCGAATACAGCATGCCTTGCAGAACAGCACATGCGCTGCCCAGGCACGACCTAAAAATTGCTACAAAAAATCACAGTTTAAGATTGTCTTCAACAAAATATCTTTCATGGGCATTGTTCTCTGTTGTTTCTCTCATCTCTCTCTTCCATTGGGTCTTTGATGTTTCTTACAACTTTTATTGTGCTCTGTGCTGTTGGTCACTGTTAGTTTTTAAAAAAAAACAATTTATAGTGCAAAATAAAGAGACAGATAGATTAAGTTATTTAGACAGAATCACTGGTTGTTGAGCCCATGCCAGACTGGTTCCCCAGTTCCAAAGCCGGCAGCTCTGGGAGTAACGCCACATCCTCCCCCCTTTTCCCTTCAATGTTCAGTTAAGAACACAGGGGCATATGTACAAGTGGCGGAGTGAAGCCTTAGCCGTCATGGCTTAACACCTCACTCCGCCACTTCAGAAATGCAAGGCTGCACCATATTTACAAGGATATGGTGCAGCCTTGCATTTCCCTCTGCGCTGGTGCTACACTTCGCAGTGTAGCACCAACGCAGGCACCCTTGCACCATAGTGCAAGGGTGTCTGTGAGCAGGGGAGGATTGTTTATGTGTAGGAAGGTGTCCCTTCTGCACATAAACAATCCTGAAATGCCATTTTGTCACTTCTATGTGTGCTGCTTAGTGCAGCACACATGGAAGTTACAAAATGTCATTTCTTTTTAGGATTGTTTATGTGCAGGAAGGGACACCATCCTACACATAAACAATCCAAGGCGGTTTGCTTTTTCCATGTGTGCTGCACCAGGCAGCACCCATGAGAAAAGCAAAAACGAGGCGCTGCCTCCTATTTACGCTGCCCTTGTAAATAGGCGGCAGCGTCAAAAACAATGGGTGTTGCGGTGGAACGCCCACCGCAACACCCACTGCCCACCCCTTTCACGCTAAGCATAGCGTGAAAGGGGGCCTTATTTACAAGGCAGCGTTAAGCCACGTTAAGTGGCTTAACGCTGCCTTGTAAACAAGGTGAGGCCCTTTTGCCACCACAACGTCACTGAAAGTGAGTTTGTGATGGCGATAGGGGCTTGTACATATGCCCCACAGTCTTCATATGTTTCATGCATGTGTCATTACACACAATATACAGCCACAATAATGTTTACTTCACATGTTCAATATCGTTTAAGTACATTGTAAACAAAGGCACTATTTCTAAATGTAAAATGTTTACATTTCATTTATGTAAACATTTTGAACAGTTTTTCTTACAAGTGCATGTTTTATTCCATTTCATGAACAGTTTTAACAACACAAACACCTTGCAGAAATGTGAAATCAGAAAGCCAAAAAATGCAATATGTTAAAAGAATGAGAAAATACACAAATCCAGAAGCTCTGACCTTGGCAAGCAGGTGCAATGATTAATTAAAAAAAACATTATTGAAAGCAAATGCAATTGCATAGGCTACAAAAATAAAAAGAAGAAAGTGGAAACACCACCTAAAATGGCAGCCATATGTTTGGATTAAAAAAATGAAAATGAAAAATAGATATTGCATAATATTTTAATTGAACAGTACTGGTGTTTCCTAGCAGGCAGGTGTATGTAGCACAGGTCCCTTTTTTTGGTGTTAATGTACCTAACAGGAAAATATGATTCTTATTTGCAGAAAGAGACTTTTGGGATTGAAATAGTGCACCTACTTTAGCTTGGCTGGACAGGAGGGAACGTGCCAATAATTGGATAACCCACATTAAGTTAGCAGATGGGAATACGACCTCAGACCCCCAGCAAATAGTTGAGGCATTAGCCGACCATTACCAGCAAATTTATACACCCACTGCCACAAACACTAGAGAAGATAACCTGGAATTCCTCAGAGACATCCAAATGCCTACATTGTCAGAGAATGCCGTCAAGACACTAGACGCAGACCTAACCACTGAGGAAATTACCTCGGCAATAGGAGCTTTAAAGTCGGGAAAGGCTCTGGGACCCAATGGTATCCCGGTAGAGTTATACAAGGGGACAGCGACCAAACTCGCACCACACCTACTTAACATGTATAAGGAATGCTTAGAGAAGGGAGAATTACCTAAAGACCAACGTGTAGCAACCATAGTCGCAATCCACAAACCAGGCAAGCCACCGCAGGAATGCCTGTCCTACAGACCTATTTCCTTAATGAACGCCGAAGCTAAAATACTAGCAAAAGCGTTAGCCACGCGACTACAACCCCACCTCACAACAGTGATCCATCCTGATCAGTCAGGCTTTATGCCAAACAGAAACACAGCGTTAAATCTCAGGAGACTACATGGTGTCATGGCACGGAAGTCTACTATCGAAGAGGATGCGATAATTCTGTCCCTGGATGCACGCATGGCATTCGACATGGTAGAGTGGCCCTTTCTATTTGCAGTCCTTCATCGTATGGGATTTGGTCCCAAATTCTGTGAATGGGTTCAACTGCTATATACGAAACCCTTGGCGCAGGTGGTGGCAAATGGACGTATCTCCGCAGAATTTTCCCTTGGAAAGGGAACGAGACAGGGCTGTCCCCTCTCCCCCTGCTCTTTGCTATAGTACTGGAGCCACTGGCGGCATGGATACGCCAGGACCCAGTTATCCGCGGACTGAAGTGGGCCATGGGATGGGAGGACCGCATTTCACTCTACGCGGACGATGTCTTACTATATTTGGCGTCGCCTGCGCGTTCCCTAAACCGTCTGCTGGACTTGTGCGCCGCATACGGCAGAGCGTCAGGATACACAATAAATTGGGCGAAGTCACTTCTATACATCCTACACGGTCCCCCACCGAGGATGCCATGCAACTGCGAAATCTGGATCGCAGAACGGGGATTTAAATATCTCGGCATCTACGTAACACCACAAAGCGAGATCTTTACGGACGAAAACTTAATGAAGCCCCTGACTCGACTGCGTAGCGATGTTAAGCACTGGCGATCCCTGCCGCTAACATTACTGGGCAGGGCGGCCCTCTTTAAGATGATGGCACTCCCCAGATTCCTGTACAGCTTACAGAATACTCCTTTTCCGGTAAACCCAACATACTTTACTATGATAAATACAGAGCTTACTGCCCTGCTGTGGGATGGGAAGTCGGCTCGTATAGCATTGCAGAAACTAGTGAGGGGATGGTACGACGGCGGGATTGCCCTGCCCAGTATACAGGCGTATTATTGGGCTTCTCAGCTCATCACAATAAATCAGTGGCTTCACGCGTCACAGGAGGACCCCGCCTTCCGGATGGACAGGCACCTCCTAGAAGTTAGAGGGATAATGGGGGAGTTGTACAATTGGCCCCGAAAAACAACCCTAACGGGCCCAACAGCACATACGATACACGTGTGGCACACAGTACAGCGGGCATTGAAGTGGGACGGAGTCATTACGCAGGCCACGCCTTTATGGGACACCCGGAAATTAGGAACTCTGAAAAAAACAAAGGGATTCCAACAGTGGGACTTGATAGGAATATCAAAGGTTGGGGACTTATGGGAGAAGGAGGGGGTCATCCAATTCACGCAGCTGCAGGACACCTACGGCCTGGCACAGACTGAAGCTTTCAGATATTTACAAATAAGACACGCACTGATGGCAGTGATACCACCAAACACGCATTTACCGGAGGCCTCACCACTAGAGGACAGACTATTAACAGACCATCTACACAAAAAAGCCATATCCCAAACATACCGTAAAATAATTAACAATCAACCTGATCCCACGGTGGTACTTAAGGGCAGATGGGAGGTAGATCTGGGAGTACTGGAGGAAGACGACTGGATGGAGGCGACGGCATCACCACGGGAGATCGCAATACCTTCCAAACTCAGATTAGTGCAGCTAAAAATCCTGCATCGCACGTACTATACGCGACCACTACTACACAAATTAGGCAGGACTGACACCCCACTCTGCCTCCGCCACTGTGGCGCACTGGGGACATTCTGGCACACAATTTGGGACTGTCCGTCAATAACGAAGTATTGGGAGAAGATTATGCGCACAGTTTCGCAGGTGACAGGAGTCATGGTGCCGCTGGAACCAAAGAGATGTTTGCTAAACATCTGGGAACCCACAGACCTCAATCACGCAGATCAGGGATGGGCTACACTGGGAATGGCGCTGGCAAAACGCAATATAGCACAGCATTGGGGATCACAGGTAACTCCTACTTATACGCAATGGTGCCAAGACCTAGACCACACTATGACCACTGAAAAATCGGTCTATATTCATCGGGGGTGCCCAAAGAAGTGGGAGAAGATATGGGGGAAATGGAATACATTTCGTGGGAATATTTGTGAACCCCCGCAAGAAGACCACGTATCAATAAAGGGGGACTAAACACGGGAGGCGGGAGCTGTAGGACAGGTAAAAATTGATAATACAAAACTTATCAGACACAACGTAAAAAAGAGTAGTGTATATGGATTGAATAGAAATGATGTAACTAAGTGAGAAAAAAGGACAAACAATGAATGTATCAATAAGTAAACACCATTGTAACAATTGTTATTATGCAAAAATGTAAATAAAAATGTTTAAAAAAAAAAAAAAAATACAAAAGCGGGGAGGGGTCACAATGCAGCTGTTCCGCTTCCATCCGCCATTATTGGTGGGCCAGGAGGCCCGGAAACACCAACAGCCGTGCAGGGGCAGTGAGACCGGGGAGGAGACCCGGATCATCTGTGGGTGCCCGACAGAGGGCTAGATGCAGAGCAATGCGGCGGTGGGGCCTGCTCTGCTGTGCAGAGGGCCATGCCCGGAATTCATCCAGACTCCTCTTGTGGCCGTGCGAACTGAACGCCCTGGAAGAAGGGCCCTCGGTGAAGGTATTGGTGGCGGCCCCGGAGCTGGCCTGGTGAATGGGGGGCCTCTCACTGGGCAAGGTGATAGTGGGCATCAGCATCGCAGCTCCAGCCGGGAGATGGTGCCGAGAGGCCCCGTGAGTCCTTAAAGGAGATGACCGCAAGCTGGGCCCCCCGCATGAGTGACAAAGCCACGGGGAGGTGGCGATCCCTGGGGGACCGAAATGACAGGGCCTGATTGGCACAGGTGGAATACGACAGAGGTTCCCTCCTCCCCATAACTGGTTGACACTGAGATGATAGGCTGGGGGCAGGGGCCCCATGTGTGAAGGGCCTGGGACTGCCGAGGGGGCCATGAAGCAGAAGGGGTTGCTCCTCCCATGCACTACGAGGCACAAGCCGGTGTCGGCCCTGGGTGCCCTTCGGGCGGCGGTGCCTGGAAATCTCAAGACCCAGCAGCGACACCTGATGGTGGGGTGAAAGAGGGCCCTCAAACTTCTGGGACTTGGGGTGAAAACCCACCTGAGCAACACCCAGGGATAAAAGACAACCCCTGTCAGCATGATGGGCGTCGGTCTCAAGCTTTGATTGGAAGGCCACAACGGAGAGGCACAGCGGGGTGATATTGGCGGGGCAGTGCAGCTGACACTGAGGAGTAGCTGCCCCTGCTCCAGAGAGGAAACTGTGCCACAGGGGACTGATGAGGTTTGTGGCCGGCCTTAGCACGTGGGGGGGAACTTGCTCCCAACTGTATGCCGCTAGTCACAAGGGGCCGAAGAATGATCCAGGTGGCATGTGAGTGCCCTCAGCTGTGGCGGACAGAGGATTTTGGACGGACACGATTGGGGTTTGGTAACACCCCTAGAAAGGTTGGTGTATTACATAAGGGATCACCCCCCTGGGACTTATCACATAGCGAGCGCTCGGTTGGGAGCTGACCTTCCCACTCCTTGCTGATTTGCGGCCCCACTGGACTCATCATGAGGAAGGAAAAACAACCTGGGGTCCACCCTACTTAAAGCCACATAGATAAATACAAACGTCCCACAGGAGCTGCTGGCGGGAAGCCCACGCTAGTGGTTGCTTTGATTTTTGCTGACCACCCAGTCCCCATCTTACAGGCAATTCAGGACCTACGATCCTCCCTAGAGGGGAAAATGGGTGAATTGAAAATGGATGTCTCTTTGTTGCGCCAAGATTTGCGCTATACTGCTGCAAGAGTTACAGAAGCAGAAAGCCGTATTTCAACAACTGAGGATAGGTTCCATACCCTACAAACCACGGTCTCAGAACTCCAGAAAACTGGGCACCACCTTTAAATCCTGAGTAGAAGACGGAGAGAGTCGCTCACGCCAAAACAATATACAAATTGTGGGGGTTCTAGAAGTGTGAAGGGGTCCTCCCCCACTCAATATGTGACTAACTGGCTGGAAGCCTGGATGCCGAAGGAGGGGCTGTCTCCCTGCACAGGTCCCTGGTATGGAGGCTGCTGCCAGGAGCCCCATCCTGCCCTATCATTGCCCGTATCTTTAACTTTGCTCACCGGGACAAGATCCTTAAGGCTTCGCGGCTACAGGAGAAATTGACATGCAAGTCCACCTGCTTGATGGTCTTACCCTGACTACACGCTCAAAGTGACAGGCGCAATTTCCTTACAGTCAAACAGAAACTGCGAGAGCTCCAGATTCAACACATGCTGTTCTTTCTGGCATGGATGAAAGTGATTTATCAGAATAAAACGCTTTTTTTTTAATATGCCCAAAGAAGCCTGGTTATGAGTAGAGGAAAGACCTCCCTCGTGCCGGGCAGTGCCCTCTTCGCCCACAGGCTCCGATGTGGCAGGGCCAGGCCGGGGATGGGGGCAGTTGCCACATCGTTCCCAGTGCACGCAGAGGAGGTGCCACTAGCAGACGATCCGGAGCCCCGCCGTTCGGAATTCATGGATCCGGTCTCGGCATGTGGGGCGGCTGATCGCTCCCTGACTGCGACGGAGACTCAGACCTCTTGACAACCCTTTAGTAAATGGGCCTAACCTGGCACTTCAATCCCGATTAAAAATCCCAAGTGGACCCTCGTATTTTTTCTTTGTTTACTTTTCACATTGGCAGGTAACCGTTTGGGGTAGTCAAGGGAATGGTACAGAGGAACATTGTTGGGGTTCGGCCGCCCAGTTGGCGGCAGTTCCTAGTTTATTCCACAACAGGTACTTCATGTTCAAAAGGTATAGGGAGGGGGTGGGAGGGGTTTAGTGTGGTTTTGGTTTGTTGTCTTTTTTGCACCTACACCTGGCACTGACGTACATGGACAAGTCCGACATTGAACCCAGACTGCCCCCCCCCCCCGCCCAACCTTGGACAACGCTTTGCCAGCCCCGATGGCAGCGCAGGCTGACGTAGATAATACCAGCACAATTCGCCTTCTGTCCTGGAATGTTGATGGGATTTTAGACCCCGGCAAGCACGGTGTGGTCATGAAACAGGCTAAACGCTATATGGCTGACGTGTTCCTTGTGCAGGAAACCCACCTAGTGGGCACTAGATTCCCTTTTCTTGCCTGTATGGGGGACAAGCAGTTGTTCCATGCAGGTTTTTTGGGGGGTCTCAGGGAACAGCCATATTGATCCCAGCCGTGGCCCGTGCAGGGAAGAGCGGTGGGGTGGTGGGGCCGAGTGGGGGGGATTTCGACAGACGACAACGAGGGAAAATTAATGATTTATTTAATTTTCCCTCGTTGTCTGTCGAAATTCCCCCCAACTCGGCCCCACCACTCTTACCTGCATGGGCCGCGGCTGACTGATCCATCAGCATTGTCCTCTGGTAGTGGACAATATATGGCATGATATCCAGGGTCACTATTTGGCAATATCAAGCCTTCTTCACGGGCACCCCATGACACTAGCCAGCATATACGCTCCTCCACCACTCACCAACAAGTTTTTACATATTCTGGGGGCCTTAATGACACAATTCCCGATAAGATGCTGGTTTCTTGGGGGGGTGGCCAACTAGGGATTGGACTGGACCTCCAAGACAGGGGCACCGATCGGCAGGTACCCCTCCTCGCTCGATTTATCGAGGCTATGTGCCTGGTGGATACATGGCGAGTTTTGCATCCAGAGGAACGGGACTATATTTTCTACTCCAGAGCCCACAAAGTCCACTCCCGACTTGATTACTTCCTTATACCTGCGTCAGAGTCTCACAGGAGGCAAGACACCTATATCCATGCTTGTGATTTTCTGACCATTTTCCCCTGGAATTGTGGATACACATCAGACCGCGGTATTCACAGCTGGTTACACAGGTGGATACACATCAGACCGCGGTACTCACAGCTGGTTACACAGGTGGATACACATCAGACCGCGGTACTCACAGCTGGTTACACAGGTGGATACACATCAGACCGCAGTACTCACAGCTGGTTACACAAGCGGATACACATCAGACCGCAGTACTCACAGCTGGTTACACAAGCGGATACACATCAGACCGCAGTACTCACAGCTGGTTAGACAGGTGGATACACATCAGACCGCCGTACTCACAGCTGGTTACACAGGTGGATACACATCAGACCGCGGTACTCACAGCTGGTTACACAGGTGGATACACATCAGACCACAGTACTCACAGCTGGTTACACAGGTGGATACACATCAGACCGCAGTACTCACAGCTGGTTAGACAGGTGGATACACATCAGACCGCAGTACTCACAGCTGGTTACACAGGTGGATACACATCAGACCGCAGTACTCACAGCTGGTTACACAAGCGGATACACATCAGACCGCAGTACTCACAGCTGGTTACACACGTTAGACTAAAGGACTGCTGATCAGCATTTATATCAATGGCGACCATTTAACTCACGGACACATCCTTTATATGCTGTTAGCATTGAAATTTGCTATTTGTTTAGTGTTTTTTTGCCATTTGTGAAGCCTTGTAGTTCTTCTACTCCCATCACGCTGCCTATGATCACTCCACAGTGGCTGATCACAGCTCTCCGTTGCGCTCACTGTCTAGACATGTGTGCACACAAACATGCTGTTGTCGCACACAGAGAAGAATAATTAGAGGGAACATTGTCTGCAGGTACAGTTCATTGTCAGGGTTAAGACCTAGCGTGCCTGGGCCAACAGAGCATCGTTGCCATGCTGGATAAGAAAGGAAGTAGTCTGGTTGGGGTAGGTGGAGGGGTGTGTGTGTGTGTGTGGGGGGGGTGGGTGTCTGTGTGCACACATGTGTGTGTGTTTGCGTGAAGCGCTAGGGTGGAGTTGTGCCTGGATGGCCAATGGTGGATTGCAGAGCAGTTGGTAAGTAAAGTGTGTGTGTGTAGAGAGCAAGGATAGGTCCAGGCACTGTGAGAGGGTGGGAACAGAGAGGGAACTGAGACATAGAGGAGGGGGCACAGAGGGTTGAGTGAGGTGTGGGCGGAGCAAGAGTGGCAGGCAGAGAGAGGCTGCAGGTAGGAGGAGCCTAGGAGGATAGCATAGGTGGTGTCACAGTGAGAAAGAGGGCCCAAGGAGTTAGAGGAGGAGGGGGGCATAGTGGTAGAGGGAGTGTGGGGGGAGAGCATGAGTTGGTGGAAAGTGGGGGTCATAGGAAGAGCATAGTGGGGCCAATTGCTGGCAGTCAAGCAGTGCCCACCCCAGCACACAGATGGGGTTATTACAGAGGATGGGATTATGGTGGGGAATACCATCATTTTTTACTGCCCCTCACGCTCTGAATTGTGGGGGGTGATCAAATTTGGGGGAGCAGTGTTAAAAGGGGTGTTGGGGTGCATTATGAAAGGGGTTCTCGGAGGCACAGAATGATGTGGTCTGCTATATATTTGGGGTGCCATTTATTTATATCTGTTTATTGCTCCCTTCCATGGGGGCGGGGGTACCCCAAAAAGTTTGGGGCAACAGAGGGGGACTTGGGGTTCAGGCTTGTGGAGGTCTCTTTTGCCAACCAAAAGTGTGCATCGCACAGGCCTAATGTGGTTCTGGTATTGAAAGGGGCAACAAGGAACATGTGGTAGGATTTTTGGGGGGGCTGGGCTCCCCATAATTTTATTGCCCAGTCTCAGTACATTTTATAAGGTCACTTGGGATGGTTGTATTATAAACAGATGCATTGGCACTGAAAGGAGGGGGCATGTTGAGAAGTGTGTCCTCCATTGCTTAGTGCCCACCCCAGGGGGACACTCAAAAAGGGGTTCTGCAATTAACAGTATTGAAAGGGGTCCTACGGTGTGTAGAAGGATTTGCTGCATGGGGGCAATTTCTTGTGCGATACCCTCTTGTTTATTCACACACCCCAAGGGGCGCACCCAAAATATGACAGGTGGTGTGGTGGCACTGAAAGGGGTTATAGAAGGAAGAGAAAGAGGACGGAGTGCATGGAGTGACAGTTGGGGGAGTGGACATCAGAGCACAGATGGGCTACTCACAGAGAGAGGGAGAAGTGGGTGAACAGCATGTGGAGATGCCCGCTACGGCAGCTGAGAACACTAATATTTGGTAAATAAGGAGGGTTCGGGGCAGTAGCCGAATTAGACAGGGAGAGGATACCTGTGGTAATTGGTTGGATGGGGCGTAGAGAATAATCATGGCTTACCAGTAGGCAGCAGTGCATGGACTGGCAGCATCTGCAGAGTTTGGGGTACTCGCCAAATGATTTGCCCTCATTACATTGTGCATATAATCCACAGAGTAAAGGCCTCGGCTTATTGTGAGGCAGATTATGTATATGGGCATGAAAGAGGTTTAGTCTGGGTGTGCTGAGCGGGACTGCATGCACTGGTAAGTGCCTGGAGCGACCAGTAATGTGCATTCGACTGGTCACTGGAGACTGAACAGTGGCAGATGCTCCTAGTTTACTGAGTGAAGGCAAATGGAAGGCAAAGACGAAGGCTGCTTAAGGTCACTCAAAGGCTTGAAAATGGGTTGGTACATTACCAAAGGTGGGGTACTAGGAGGGAATATTTGAAGGAGCAATGGGATGGGCATATTGAGAGGTCAAAAAAGGTGTCAAAGGCACAGATGTGTGGGGATCCAGGTCCCACCGTGTGGGGTTTAAAAGTCCCTGCTAGAGTTTTCCTTTATCGCCCTGACCATGGTTTGTGCAGCCTAGCTCCTTCTGTAATTTCTCTCCAGTGTCTTCCTATCCTGCTGATGATTGGAGCAAGCCTCCCAAAGTTTTTCTTGGCCTCATACCCCCAAAGAAGTACCTGACGTGTCAGCGCTAAGGATACTTCCAAATCGTGTGCTGCTGATATTCTGGGAAGAGCCTCTCCAACTCTGCACATTTATGCAGCAGACATGGCAAATACTCCAACCTGCAAAGCATCAGATCTCACATGGAAGCTTTGAGATGGTGGAAGGGTTTTCCTTTTGGGGGAAATATCCTTCCGTGCTTCTCTCACCCGAGGACTTTGGAGCTGTTGTCCTTCTTTCACATGTCCCTTCAACGAGACAGATGACACACTCACTCAATGTCTCAGCAAACATCTATGCTTTGACACTTTCATCCTGCTGTTTTTCTTCCAAATCCCCCCTTCACCACAAATACAGGACAATCATTCCTCATTACTCACTCACTCAATAATTGCAGTCCTCCACTCTGTAGGCCCATCAAAGACCAACATGAACAAGAGGTATTAAGCAGATTTAAAGCCTCTTTGTGCCCTTATGTTCACGCTGCTGCCCTCTAGTAATGCTACATACCAACTGCAGCATAATAATGGGATTGAGAAGAGGGCTGTCCTATGCAAATAATGTCCTCCCATGCTTACTTCAGTCTGAGACAGTCGCCAGTTTCCGCTGTGATACGGCCTCCAACAAATGGTCTTCAGCAGAATTCTAAAGCTGCAAACCTGTCTTATGCGAAGGATTTTACCATTCAAAGGCCACAGAGAAGGATGCCACCCTCATTTAGCTGGGTCCTGTACTGCCTACAGTCATCCTCTGTACAACACCTGGGCGTTTGTGGGCTTACTGCAAGGGCTACTGACTGAGACTAGGCTGTTTCAAGTGCCAGGGCATGCCTGGTTAGGCCATGCCAGGGCCAGGGCATGCCTGGTTAGGCCGTGCCAGGGCCAGGGCATGCCTGGTTAGGCCATGCCAGGGCCAGGGCATGCCTGGTTAGGCCATGCCAGGGCCAGGGCATGCCTGATTAGGCCATGCCAGGGCATGCCTGGTTAGGCCATGCCAGGGCCAGGGCATGCCTGGTTATGCCATGCCAGGGCCATGGCATGCCTGGTTAGGTCATGCCAGGGCCAGGGCATGCCTGGTTAGGCCATGCCAGGGCCAGGGCATGCCTGGTTAGGCCATTTGCTCCAGCCCTACACCTGCTGCATCAGGCATGTTAAAGACCCATGGAAGCAAAGGCCTGACGTTGCCCTTTTCTAGCTCTTGAAAAATACAACATGTCTAGCTTTTGATTGCAGCTACTAAAGGGACTTTCACCTGCCCAGAACTTTAACCGGTATTTCATGAGCAGGAGCTTGTACTCTGCCTTTATGCCTAGCCAAGCGGACAGGCACCATCCACCCAATCTGAGAGCGTGGCTCTCACCGAAATGAAAAACCAACACCCTTCGATCTATTTAATTACCTGTATGGCACCCTCCGCACATACTAGAACATTAGTCATGCTCACCTAGGCCAGATTTGTGTTCTCCAAAACACCAACTTTTATGAAAAATTCAATACATTGATAAGTGAGGATAAGGCTTTGTCATCATCAACATCACTTTATTTCGAGATCCAGGATCATAAAAGTACATCGACATAAAAACATAAAACATTTAGTTATGTCAAAGTCATTTTCCAGTAAAAGCCGAGGGATATACACATTTGTGAATAAGTTAATATTCATAACATTCTAGATCAAAATATACTTTGCACAAAAAGATTAATAACCAATTAAAATCACTCATTATTCCACTTAAAATCATTCATTATTCCACTTTGGAGTGCTTAGGTTTAAACCTCAACAGTCTACAAAGGCCGGTGTTAATCATCTAGCAGTCCTGCTGCTGCATTGACTTCATCTTGTGGCAGCAGGACTGGCTTATTCCTGTATGTAACATGCCATATACTTCATTTTAGTACAAATATACAATAAGGTACTGTATGGTAATGGGCTCTTCTTCTACCAAGCATACTCCAAAAATAATTAATTAAAATAGGACTATGCTGGTCTATCTTTAGAGCCCTTCTAGCTAGACGACATCATGTGCACTTGATTGGCTACTGGGTTGTGTAGCCCCAGACAAGGTTTGCATCTTGGTACGAATTACCCACATCCAACCCAGGACTTTGGCAACTGATTCTGCACACTGCTCGGATGTATTTGAATAGAGTATTCTTAAAGCAGTGTTGCTACTCCGAGTGCCCATATTTTTACACATTGGTCTTAGCCATTTTTTCCGTGGGGCTTCATAGGCCGGACAAAGAAACAAAAAATGCTAGTAAGTCTCCTCATGATCTACACATAACTGGCATCTGCTGTTATCTGTGATATGCCATTTACATGTAAAAGATTTTAATGGGAGCGTACCCACCCAGAATTGAAAATATAGTCTTCTATCTGAGGGCTTGTATATAAAATCCCAATAGGGCTCATGGTGGGGCTAGGTTTAAACTCTGAGAATCTTCCTGTCAACGATGTGCTCTCAGTTGATCTTATTATATCAGTTGTAGTCATAGACCAATATAGCTCTTTTTTTCCCTTTTCGAGGGAAACCGTTGGCCTGTGGGATCCTTCCATAGATGTCTCAAGCCCATTGCTACCAGCATGCATTTTACTTTCTGCAACCAGCTGATCTTGCGTGCAGTATCAGCCTCCTGGACATCCTTGAGTGCTGCAGCATAATGTGTTAACTCAGGGGTCGTCCATAATCTGCGCCAGTATGCTATTGGGCGAAATCTCGCTACCTCATCCAGCGGTTTACAGCCTACATCAAAGTGCAGTGGCTTTAGTGGGGTGTTTTGTGGGAGGGTTGTAATGCCTCTTAGAAACTTATTTTCAGCTTGGACTAGTGGTGTTAAATTTTCGAATCCCCATAGTTCGGAGCCATATAGTACAGAGGCCAAGACTGTGATGTTATAAATCTGTAAAGTAGGGCTAAATGGCTTTGTTAGTGATGTTTTGTGTTCTTTCACTAATGCTCCTGCCAGTTGTCGATGTTTTAAGGCCAAGGTTTCAATCTGGGGATTCAAAGTCAGCTTTTTAGCTAGGGTGACTCCCAAATAATTGAAAACTTCTGTCTGTTCAAGGGGCTTGTTATTTAAACACACATTACCCTTTATTACCCGATGCTTGTGTAGGACCATAAATTTGGTTTTGCTCGCATTAATCACTAGTCCTTGCACCCTACAGAATTCTTCTAAATGAAAGAGTGCTCGCTGCAGACCGCTCTGTGTTTTGGAAATGATGAGCGTGTCGTCTGTGAACATAAGAATTGCTACTTTTATACCTGCTAGGACCGGAGCATCTGTTGGGTAGGTAGCAAAGAATTGTGCTACCCCATTCAAAAATAAAGAGAACAAAGTTGGGGCCATAGCACCCCCTTGTCGAACTCCCTTCGAGACAGAAAACATGTCCGTGATGTTACCCTGTACACCCCAACGCACCTGAGCAAAGTTATCCTCATGGAGTCTGACAATAAGGGATAATGGATCTAGTGGCATTCCCAGGTCCATAACGACCGTCCAGAGCTTCTTCCGTGAGACCATGTCAAACGCAGATTTAAGGTCTACGAAGGCAGCATAAATGGTGCCCTCTGCAATCGCCACTGTGTGCCAGTATATTAATATAAAGCGAAAAACCTGGTCTATAGTGCTGACATGGGCACGGAAGCCTGCCTGAAAAGATGTTAATATATCCTTTGCTGCCATCCAATCCCGGATTTTTGCCAACACCAGTCTTGCCACCACCTTTTGTACTGAGTCAATTAAGCTTATTGGCCTATAATTAATAGGGGAAGATCGGTCATCTTTTTTAAAAATTGGTATAATCTCGGCGCCTGGGAGCACCAGAAGCTGTTGCGTTGGCTAGCATCAGTATATATCTTTGCTAGGGGTCCTTATCATACAAGAATAGGTCCGCTGGGATACTGTCTAAACCCGGGGCGCTTCCTCCCGTAACTACTTCCAGCGCTACACCTACATCAGAGATGTCGAAAGACAGAGCTGACTTGTGAGGGGGGGTTAAAAAAGGCTCACCCACTTCTTCTTCTTCCGCGTATTGTTTTGAGAAGTGCGCTGCCCATGTTTCTGGTGCCACATGATTTTGTGGAGGTACAGCTTGCCCTCCTCCACCCCACTTAACCAAATGCCAGAAACGTTTAAGGCTTTGTCCCTATTTGAGCAATAGGAAGAGGGGGGCGGTTTAAAGGGGCAAGATTTGTAATTTGGGGGCACTAGTGCAATAAAATAGCTACTCAAATTGCGCCTCTGTGTTTTTTAAGTAAAAATAATATTTCTAAATAAAAAAAAGCTCATTATTTTGCCACCTAAAGATGCTTTAACAGCTGTGGCTGGATCCAAACCCTTGTATGGGGGGGGGGGAGAAGCGTGCTCCACCAGAGGTACAAGACCTTGCCACTGAGTTACAGCTCCTTGATGCTTTCCTGGAGACACTATCTGCAACAGACAGGCATTAGTATCACTTCCTATGGCTTCCATAGTTCGTGAAAAGGGACAGCCTTGAAATAGGGAAGATCTGACAGGCTACAGACATGGAAGCCATTGTGGTTCTGCCTTCCAGACAGACAGCCAGGGTTCGAATCCTGGGGTTGCCACCAGGTGAGTAATTTTAGCAGAGCAGAGGTAAGTTGGAAATGGCTGTTGTCAGTAAGTAAAGTGTGTGTCCTGCCACACTTTCCTAGATGAAAAGGGGAGGGCTTTTCTGCCTCCAGTGCTGTAAGTGTTGGCTTCAGAAACCACATTTTGTGTGGACTTGCTCCCACTCTCCGCCCAACCTGTCTGGAGTGGGTGGTAACCTCTCCTCGCTCACCAGCCTGATGTGGGACTGGAGAGGGTGCCTGAGTGGCGCAGCGGCCAGAGCGGCTGGCTCCGGAGCGCGGGCTCATGGTTCGATCCCCGGGGCCGGCGGTAGCTCTGCTCAGCACCATGTGACTCTGGGCAATAGCTCGCTTAATCTCCCCGATGGCCCCCAGCGCCTTGAGACCCTTAGGGGTGATTAGTTTGTGCTTAACAAATACTGGAATACCGGATTTGAGCTTCTGTGGGTGTTGATGAGCGGTATAAGAAACTGGAATGGACATTGTTTGCAAGTGGCTGTTGATGCAGCGCGTACAATAAAACTATTCTCCTCCTAGGTCACTTATCGGTCATCCAGGGGCAAACTATATTTTCTTACATCCACAAGACGATGGGGCCCATAAACATCGCCTATCACACACACACATACACCTGGATTTCCTTTACACCTTTACGAAATTCTGTACTCCTAGGAGAAGCATGAGAACTAAATGGAAAACACCATTTATGTACCGCTGGAAGGAGCCGGGATATCTTATTACCTTACCCTATTGCTTTCTTTTAGTTATCTCTTAAGATATTCCTGCTCATTGGTTTGTCGATGAATCATTCATGTAAGAAATTAGTTCATAGTGATTAAGACCAGCTAAATCACAATAACCAATTACTGGTGTCACAATCATTTAGTAAAATAACCACTGAGTCGTTTGATTTAAAGAATCTTAAATTTTTATATAATTTTAAAAGCGTGAGAAAGAATTTAGACTTTTTATTCAATTATTCATTCATTATTAATTCAAATATTTATTAAGCATAATCAATTTTATTGCAGAAAGGACATTTTTTGTCATGAAGCAAAACCCTAATTACCTGCCTACCTTCCTAATTTAGCCTAATGATTTCTAACCTAAGTTTAAGAATTAAAAATAACCTGATTCTCATACTCAACTGGAAAAATAAGACAGCAACAGAAACTTCAGCTCGTCAGCATCAGCTACCTGCAACCCGTCTCATCTAACAGTCTTTCAGCATCTCCCGCTCAGTAATGGATCGATCAGGACCACCCAGCACTGGAAGCCACCAACACCAACACGACTCTGACTGCGACTCTCCAACTCCAACCGTGACTGTGACCCCCTCCCACTAAGAGTAGGCCCTCTTATATCCTAATTCTAACTTTGCTAACTAATTGTTGCAACATTAATAACACGCTTTTCTTTCATTGGTCCATTCATTTCATCTATTCATTCTTTAATCAAGTTCTCTTGGATCCAACTGGTCCTTGGAATGTATATGAGCATTTCCTTTCTCACAGTTCAAAACATGTTTCCATCCGCTTCGATCAGTACATTTGTAACTTCTTTCGATACATTCGAGAACTCTGCAGGCATTGTCCTTTCTTTTAAAATGGTTTCCCACGGTTCCTTGCTGATCACCACGGCACACTATCAGTTCAATTAGGTCACATCAGCCTTGACCATTCTCGCATCTTAGCCTCTCAGCAACATCACGAGGTTAGCTTTTCTACAACTTTCTCCCTTGTCACGTGTTTCCCCGCACTTGCGCACTTCATTAACCGGCAGCCATTTTATATCGCCACTCGTTTATACTTAGAAGCACTATTTTGAAATAAACAAAACATAATTAAAATAGAGAAACATAGCCTTTTCGTTTCCCTCCCGTCATCTACGTACCCCAATTAGTTATTACCTAGCAGAAAGCAACATTTAAGCTGTTCCTTACTTACCATCGCTATTGTTTTTGCAATGACACGTTTATATTCTATGAAGCACAAATCATGCATTTATTATAAAATTAGTACGCAATTATTTTTATGTTATAATTAGACACACAGACATTCATTAATAGATTATTCAGCACATATACTTGCGTATTACCCTTCCCCCACATACAGTGTTGATTAATACGTTTAAACGAACATTTTATTAATTATTTATAAAATTTGTTAGGGGTTAAATTTTTTTATTTTCTCTGCTCCATCAACTCCCCCCTTTGGTGATTTTTAAATCACCACATAAAACCCAAGTCATACTTCTTTTTCAGGCAGCATATGTCTTTAATCCTTTTGCTTTTTGTTAGTTACACATCTGTTTCCCTTTCATCTTGTCTTCTTGTCTCTTTATACATGCTTTCTTTCATTTTCTCTAATTCAATTTCACCCATTTCTCTCTCTCTCTCTTTCATTATTCTGTTATTTCTTTTTATCTTATTTTGTCTTATTTTTCTTTTTATACACGTTATTACAATTTTCAACACCATGGCTAACAATATTACTACAGTTGCTATTATTATAACTCTCCCTATCATTAGTCTACTCATTCTGTTTAACCAATTTGCTACGGAAGAAAACCCTCTACCAAGTTTTCCCAAGACACTTTCAACCTCCAGTGGAACTAGTTCTTTGTGCAAATTTGTAATATTTGTAATATACTTCTGTATATTTTCACTTTTATCAGGAATGTAAGTGCAACAATGTTGGACTTTCAGCATTCCACAGACTCCACCCTCTTTTGCCAAAAGAATATCAAGGGCAAGCCGATTTTGCATCACCATAGCTCTCATGGCAACTATTTCGGTATTTACCATCAAGAACCCTCCCGCAGTATCTGTAAACAAACGATCTACTACTGTGGATAATTTCCGAATTTTAAATGCATTCAAAGATATTCCCACTGCTGGTATTAATGCCCCAAAAATATCCCCTACAATTTCCGAAAAACTTTCCCTCTTTCTACGTGTAAAGCTATTAATCATCTTGTATGTTCCTTTTTCTTCTCTGTCCATATGAAAGATTTTTGGAAAGACCAGGCCTACATAGCAAGTTCCATACCAATGGTCCGGTAACCTGTAATAAGCTCTATTCCCACAAATATAATAGATACCTGGAAATATTGGATCCTTTCCAACTTTGAATCCCCAACCTCCCAAAATTTGATAATTGTCATGGCAGATACTGGAACCTACAAAGTAATTGTCATAGACTGTCTTATTTCTCCTAATACACAACTTTCCTGTTTGCGGCCAATCTAATGTCATTGCTGCATTTATCTTTTTCCCTTCATGATTTCTTTCCTCAAACGTCCATAGATGTGTTCCTTCCTCTTTTATTGCTTCTTTTTGAAATTTCATTCTTCTTTCTTCAACCATTTCTAAAAATACCTTTTCTTCTTTCTTTAATTCACAGGTAAGGTTGTTCTTAGCTATTTCTTCTAAAGTTAATTTTCTATGTTCTAGAAAGAATTCTCCTAAAACTTTTGCTTGTTTTACTTTGTTAAGTTCTGGTACTAATGGAACGTTTGCAAAAATCTTATCTAAATCAGTATAATAAGACTCTAATCTACCAGTTTTATAAAATAAACTTGCTATTACACTACAGGTTATTCCATAAGTTAGAGGTAGGTGATGATAAGTCACACCTTCTGACACTGATGCAGGCAACTGCATACAAACATAACAATCTCTCACATCCATTGTCTCTACATATTCGTACAACAATTTTGTAAAAACATTTTTAGAAAAGTCTGTTACTGACTTATCCTTATGTAATTCTGCACTACTTCTTAAAATGACTGGTTCTTTAATATTAGTTTCTTTTTCTGGTTTAGTATCATTCTTTGCTTCTATTACAGCTAAACTAATAGGAATTGTGATTGCTAAAACTATCCATACGGTCATTAATAAACCTGTACAAAAGCAGCACATTTTACACCATCTTTTTACAAACTCACATTTATCTCTTCTATCCCTAGTATTTTCCATTTTGTTTTTATCTATTTGTTAAGTTTCAGAAAATTGTGTCACTACACCTCAGAAATGACTTAGATGCCACTCTGCTTTCAAAAAGTCTTTGCTTGGTACTTTCTTTTAATTCTCTCCAGAATTCTTTCGTTGTCACATCCGGTGATTTGTCATATCCAGTAAAATTGTCATGTCCGGCAGAAGCACTATAAGTCTTCACTTCAGGTTGGTTGCATCTCACCTTTACCCATTCGATTTCTTAGTCTCGGGTTCTCGTGAGTGTTTCCTTCTTCTTTGTAATCCGTCAATGCGATATATAGCCACTCAGGTGACTTGTACTTTGCATTCACTTTCTTCGTTCTTTTAGACTTTTGCAGTCGTTTTCCACTTGGCTTTTCTTGTCCCTTTTGACTTGTTACTTCATTCACTTGTTCAGCACTTTTTTCTCCTGTTCTTATTATTCTATATCTCAATTTTCTTATATAGTTGTTGGGCCAATTATCTCCTTTTCTTGGCCTTTTGGCTTCACCTTCTTTTTCTTCTCTTTCTGATTTCCAATTTCTTTTCCTTGATTCAGTTTTTGTTTTCTCCTCTTCTCCACTCTCTTCAGATTCGGTTTCAAATTTTTCACTATTGTCTCTTATTTTGAAGCTTATGATTTCGTCGTCTCTTACTGGTGGATCTATTTTCTCTTTCTTGTGTTCCCTTATTACTGTCCCTCCTCGGTGTTCTTCCGATTTGGTGTTTTCCTCACTCTCTACTTCTAAATTTCCCTGTTCTTTTGTTTCTCTATCTGTCCCTATTGCTCCTCGGGGTTCTTCTCGATTCTCTAACTTTTTGTGTACTTCTTTCCCTACTTCGTCTATTAATATTATTTCTGAAGGATTTCCACCATAACTTGTACTTGGTTGCTCATCTAGATCATTTTCTTGTTCATTTTCTTCTCTAATTGGTTTATAACCCCAAGTTCTCCTTCGAAATTCTTCACAGTTTGCAACTGAATCATCAGATCCTGAACTTGTGTCAGATATTTCCAGATGTCGACTTACAGGTCGATCTTCAGGTTCTGGAATTTCTGAATTTCTTCCTTCTTCTTCTTCCTCCTCTTCTTCTCTAGAGGTGCTCGCAGTTGGGGTTTCCAGATGTCGACTTTCAGGTCGATCTTCAAGTTCTGGCACCCTTTCTCTTATCCTTGTTGTCCCACTGTTAAACTTTTATCCCACACTTCCAGACGTCGACTCACATGTCGATCAGTAGGTTCTTGAACTCTGATTGTGTGGCTGGCATGGACCCAGTTCTTCACTCCTGCACACTTGACTGCAGTCGTTGTTACTAGGATTACCTGTCGTGGTTCGTCCCAGCGAGGAACTAGACAGTTTCTTCTCCTGTGGATTTTTATGCGGACCCAGTCTCCTGGATTCAAGTCGTGGGCTGGTTTTCTTTCAAGAGCGGTCGCATCCGGTCCAACCTGATGAAACACAGAATGCACCACATCAGCCAGTCCTTTGCAATAATCCAGTACTAGATCATCAGTTATAGTCAATAACTTGTTGACAGGTACTTGTGCTTGTCTCATTGCTCGTCCCATGATCATCTCATGAGGACTAAGTCCAGTTTTCTTTTCAGGGATGCTTCTGATGGTCATCAGAACAAGGGGCAGTGCATCTGGCCATTTGAGTCCTGTAGCTTGACACATTTTTCCCAATCTGTTCTTAATTGTTCCATTAATTTGCTCTACTACCCCAGAAGCCTCTGGTCTGTATGCACAATGTAGTTTTTGTTTAATACTCAATGCTTCACAAATCATTTGGATCAACTCATTTTGAAAATGTGTTCCTCTATCTGTCTCAACCGTGA
The DNA here is from genome assembly GCA_963921515.1 of Calotriton arnoldi. Taxonomy (NCBI): domain Eukaryota; kingdom Metazoa; phylum Chordata; class Amphibia; order Caudata; family Salamandridae; genus Calotriton; species Calotriton arnoldi. The sequence continues at coordinate 1,520,235 of CAWUFW010000467.1, forward strand.
CTGGAAAACCATACCTTGGAATGAATTCTCGCAGCATAAGTTTTGCTACTGTTGTTCCATCATTCCTTCTAGTGGGGTATGCCTCCACCCAACGAGAAAACAAACAGACGACCACTAGAACATATTTTAGTCTGTTACAAGGGGGCATTTCGATAAAGTCCAATTGCATTCTAGTGAACGGACCTCCTTCTCGTCCTATTGTTCCTAGACTCACTATTGTCTTTCTTCCTGGATTAAACTGCTGACAAATAAGACATCTTTGACAAAGACTTTCAGCTATCGCTCTGAATTTTGGATTATACCAGGTTTGTCTGAAAAGTCTGATCATTGCATCTCTCCCAATATGAGCTTGTCCATGGTACATCCGTGCCATGTCTGCAATCATGCTATCAGGCATAACTGGTCTTTCATCTCTGTATACCCACACACCATTATTTTCCTGTCTTCTACATCCTGCTTTTATCCAGTAATCTTTTTCCTCATCATTTGCAGCTTCCTGTAACTGTCTCACCTCATCCCATGTCTCGACAGTGTTAGTAAAAAGCAAAGGAGAAGAGATATGCTCCCTTTCTCTATTCTTATTTAGGGACACCATGTTCTCTGCACAATATCTGGCAATCTCATCAGCGTAATTATTTCCAACCGCTATGTAATCTTCGTTTTTCTTATGTGCCTTGCACTTCACTACAGCTATTTGTTTAGGCAGCTGTATCGCCTCAAGCAGCTTTTTAACAAAATCTCCATTTCTAATAGGTGTTCCTGCAGACGTCAAGAAACCTCTTTGTGACCAAATCTGACTGAAGTCATGCACAATACCGAAACCATACTGGCTATTGGTCACAATCGTAACTCGCACATTTCTTCCCAATTTACATGCTTGAATCAAAGCAATCAGTTCCGCAACTTGTGCAGACCTTATTCCTTTCAGACAAGACGCTTCCATCACAGTTGCCACTGTGCACACTGCGTAAGCTGCGCTTAAAACTCCTTCTTTCGTTCTCAAACATGAGCCGTCCACAAACATGACATAATCTGATTCCTTTAACGGTTCATCTTTTATGTCAGCTCTTGGTTTTGTGCAATATTCCAGCACATTCAGACAATCATGATCTACTTCGTCTTGTTCAATTATACTCTCTTCATCTGGCAATGATGTTGAAGGATTCACATTCATGCATCTATCTATGGTCACATTTTCAGCACTCAAGATGACTTTTTCGTACTTAGTCAGCCGACTATGTGTCATGTACTGTGTTTTTGTTCTTGTCAAAAGAATTTCTACTGAATGGGGAACATATACTCTCAGTGGATACCCCATCACTATACCTTCACTTTGTTCCAGACTTACACAAGTAGCAGCAACAGCTTTCAGACATCCAGGCAACGCTTTTGCTATGGGATCTAAAACAGCTGAGAAGTAAGCTATAGGCCTCTTCATTGTTCCATGTTTTTGTACCAGTACTGAAAACGCACATCCATCTCTTTCACTGCAGTACAATTCAAAATCCTTCTCATAATCAGGCATGCCTAAAGCAGGGGCCTCACACAATTTCTTTTTCAACTCTTTGAAAGATTTCATTTCTTCGTTATTTAACTCAAAAGGGTCTTTTACATCTTTCTTGGTCAATTTTTGTAATGGTTTTGCAATCAAAGAGAAACCACTTATCCATTGTCGACAATATCCAACCATTCCCAGAAACATTCTTACCTCTCTTTGCGTCATTGGTGCTCTCATTCCTTGAATCATTCTTACTCTTTCTGTCGCTATCTTTCGCACTCCTTTCTCTATTTTATGCCCTAAATATTGAACTTCTTTTTGGCAAAATTGCAACTTTGAAGGGGACACTTTATGTCCTCTTTTCTCTAGATGGTTCAGTAAAGCAATTGTATCACTTACACATGCTTCTTTTGTTTTCGATGCCACTAACAGGTCATCGATATACTGTACCATCACTGACTTTTCTGGCATTTTCAAATCTTCCAGAGATTTCTTTAAAATCTGATTAAAGATTGAGGGGCTTTCTGTATACCCCTGAGGAATTCGGCACCATGCCAAAATACGCTCTCCGAACCGGAACGCAAATAATGGCTGGCTATCTGGATGCAAAGGAATAGAGAAAAATGCATGACAAAAATCTATCACTGTGTACCACTCAGCTTCGTGTGGAATTTGATATAGAATTACTGCAGGGTTTGGCACTATTGGACAACAAGGCACAACTATTTTGTTGATCTTTCTCAAATCCTGTACTATTCTATACGTTCTGTTTGGCTTTTTCAGTCCCATAATAGGTGAATTACATGGACTGCTCATTATTTCTTTTAGAATTCCCTGTTCGATCATTTTATTTATTACAGGAGTTATTCCTTCAATTATTTCTGGAGTTAACTTGTACTGTGGCGTATTCGGGTAAGTTGTTCCTTCTTTTACTGTTACTTTTACTGGATCAACTTCTTTCATTAATCCAATATCTTCTCCTGTAAAATCCCACACATTTTCTTTTACTGCAATTTTTAGTTCTTCTGGAAGTTTTTCTGCATCAAATGCAGGAAACAAACCATTCATTTCAGGTTCCTGATTCATCAAAGTTACTTTATACAATACATCTTCGTCTGAGGTCTGAAATCCAATTCCATCTGGTGTACAATAAATTGTGCAATTCATCTTGCACAAGAGGTCACGACCTAAAAGATTTACAGGACTACAATCGCACACTACAAATCTATGCATTTTGCTAAAAGAACCAATTTTTACTTCCACTAATTCAGTAAGTGGTGTTTTAATCTGCTGATTTGCTACTCCTACCACATGGATGTATTCACCTGAGAGAGGAAGGTTTGGAATTTCCACTGATCTAACAGTAGAACGGGTAGCTCCAGTATCGACAAGGAATGTTACATTTGCACCATTCACTTCTCCATCCACAAAGGGACCAGACTGATCTACCTCTAGAGTTGCGCCAAGTACGCACTCTTTTCCCTCTCCTGGGCACCGTCATAAACTTTCATCCCACGTCTCATCCTCATTCTGTCGCAACCAATACTGAGAAATGTTGGCTGCTCGCGGCAACTGTGTTACCTGCTCTCCTCCGTAGAATCCTGTTTCTGTACTGTATCTTTGTTGGTTAACAGTGTTGGGAAGTGGTGGTTGCGGCACCTGACTTTGTTGAACAACTACCTCATTCTGCACCTGTGGAGTTAATGATTGATTTTCCGGATTAGGTTTAGGTGAGAACTTACACTCGTTTCTCCAATGCCCTAATTTTCCGCAATTATGACAGGGCCATTTCTTCTTTGCCTCCTCTAGACTCACTTGACCTTTCCCTTTACCTATGTTAGGTCGCGTTTTATTCTGTCCTGTTTCATTCCCACTATTATTATCCAATTGAGCTTCTTGTTTTTCTGCCACTTTCACTTGTGCCCACATTGCCTTCTCTTTCAATTTACGCTGTCTACTCTCAATATCATCACTGCAATACTTAGCATACCTCAGTACCTCGTCTACTGTGCCATTCTGCCAATTAATCATATGCTGTTTAATCATTTCACTAATCTCTGGTTTCAACCCAAACACAAATCTGTATACGAAATGACTCATATCTTTTTCACTTAACTCCTCATATCCACTATACTGTTTGAAAACCAACAATAACCTTTCATAGTATGCATGTACAGACTCTTTACTTTCCTGTGTAGTTCTATCAATTTTCACCCAATCTGTTTCTTTAGGAGGAATTTTATTTTTCAAAAAGGTAATCACCTTATCATACTTCTTCATCACCTCAGGACCTGGAGCTCCTGTCTTAGGATCTCTTGGATATTCTGTAGTTGGCCAGTCAACTGTAATTTTACACTCTGACCATAAATCAGTTGGTACCACTATGTCAAATAATCCATCTAAATCTATCCACAACACTTTTGAAACCTTTACAAACCTCTCTACTTGTCGGTACCATTCAACTGGTTTCTCTCTTAGCTTTGGAAAGTCATTTGTGAATGACAGTATATCCTGCCTAGTCCAGGGAACATGCACATAACTACCACCTGGAGTTTCTCTCATAGGGTATTCTCTGGCAACAGGTTCTTTTTCAGTTATCATAAAAGCCAAAGAAGCTTTGTCTGTAGTTTTCTCATTCTTCTTTGTCCATCTAACTTTCCATCTGTCCACATCACCCCATTTTCTCAGTAACACAATTAACTCTTTTATCTGTGTCAGTCTTCCTGCCGTGTTCAAATTTTCAATATCTTTTTCACAAAAGTCTACTCTTTAGGGTTTCTGCAATGTTTTCACTTTTGCAAAGTCTATTCCAATTTCGCTGGCTACCTCTTCTAGTTTGTCATGTAAATTCTTTGCTCTCCATGTAATACTTTTGCACAGAAACATTATTTCATCATCCTGGTAATTTTTTATCTTTTCTGTACCAATCGTTCCTAGATTTAATTCTTCCATGTCAATTTTTAACCTAATTACATCTAATGGTTTTTCTTCTTGTTCTTTTATTTTAAATGCCTTCATCCACTCATTTAACTCATCAGGAGTCGGACCTATGGGTGTATTATTTAGTTCTATCCAATTACCACTCTTTTCAGGAGTCTCTGTTGCAGATTCTGTTACCATATGCATTTTCCTACCATTGCACTCATTCACAGTCAAATTTGTAGGTGGACTTGGTCTGTAAGTACTAGCCAAATTACTTGTACTTGCACTTGGTTCCATCCTTTCTTTTTCTCTCTGAAATTGTGAACTCATGGGAATCACTAAAGATCGTTCATCAATTTTCTGATTCTCAAAAACTGGTATTACTGGACCTATTGTTACAGGCACAGTCACTGCTTCCATATTTTTCGTTAATTCTCTAATCTTCTCAGTTAGTTCTTTTGTTGTCCTTGCTAATTCGCTTGCATTGTCGCTTTCTATTCCTTCATTTTGTGAAGTTCTTATTTGATCTTGTGACCTATTTATTTCAATTCTTTTTACCGGACTTTTATTTCGCATAGTCTCTATTAGCGGCGCATTTGGTGTCACCACTGTAGAACTCTGCTGATACGGAGGTGGATTTCTATTTAAAATATCTTCCAGCAACTCATCATCCGTTTCGCTCTCATGCATATATTTCTCCCTCTCCATATGTTTCTTTTCTCAGTACGTTTTCTCTTAGTCTCTTCCTCAACTGTAAAAGCCGGAAACAAACCTCCTGTCATGTTAGCACATCTCCATCGTTTTATTCTATCCTCATGATTTATTCCCCACATTCTTCCATGCATAAACTCATGATCTCTTAAACCTCTGAATCTCTCTCGCTCATACATCTCATCCTCCCATTCTGTCAACGCTTCAAATTGTGTCGGTCTAGGTCTAGGTTCTAAATTTGTCATCTTTTATCGCAAATTTCGCAAAACCGCTACACTAAATGAACCATTCTCAGGGAAAGCTAATGCGCCATCATTCTTCGTATACTTTGCCCAATTTTCCAACCATATGCATGTATGATATCCATATTTCAGCATCATATGTGAAGCTGCTGATTTCGGCGGAGGAATTACTTGTCCCTCTCTAGTCACAACCTTTTTGTCTTTCTTAAAGAAATTCTTTATTTTTGTCGTCCATGATGTTCTTTCCCTTTCATACTCGTAATACGGCATGTTTTCGATTGGTTTTTCTCTTCAAACCAACACTGTTCCGTGTACGGAACTTTTAACCAATTACAGCGCGACTCACACTAACGCACCAATCAGAACGATTCCCTTCGTCCGCGGACCAACCAATCCTAGCGCAGCACTTTTCTACGTCACTCCTGACTCTGTGTTCACGTGACTAGCGCACTATCCAATCCTAGCGCGGCACTGTCGATGTCACTCCTGCTCTTTTACCCCTCCTTTACAAAAATTATCGGCAATTTTTCTTTTCACTGTTTCTTCGTTAGTTACAACAATTAAAACAATTCCATAGTCTGATTCGCTAAACAAAAGTGACAGCTTTGTCCTTTTACACAAGAATCCTGTATTTCCAGTAGGCAGCGCTTACCTCTACCCTACCACAGAATTATTAACTCTCGCCGATAAAGTAGCACTTCCCTCTTCCTTACCCTTCTTTTAAGCAAACAATTAACTCGTTTCTCTGGGGATAAGACACATGTGGAGACTAGGCTCCTGAGAATTAAGGCCAAAGTTTCACAAGAAAACGTGATTTGCTATTTCAGTTACACACCTTTCGTACAGAAAATCCCTAACATAACACAACCTGTGTTATTACCAAAATGAATTCAGACCATGTACCAAATTCCATGTGACTTCTCTTGCCACACGTGTTCCACTTCCTACATCCCAGAAGCGTGAAAACTCACATATAACATAACACGACTCAACATATAGTATTAGTCATAATAAAAAAATAATAATCAATAATCACTAATCAATAATCACTAAACTAATCTATAGAAAACCATAACTCTGCTACCAAGAAATCTGATGCAGCGCGTACAATAAAACTATTCTCCTCCTAGGTCACTTATCGGTCATCCAGGGGCAAACTATATTTTCTTACATCCACAAGACGATGGGGCCCATAAACATCGCCTATCACACACACACATACACCTGGATTTCCTTTATACCTTTACGAAATTCTGTACTCCTAGGAGAAACATGAGAATTTAATTGAAAACACCATTTATGTACCGCTGGAAGGAGCCGGGATATCTTATTACCTTACCCTATTGCTTTCTTTTAGTTATCTCTTAAGATATTCCTGCTCATTGGTTTGTCGATGAATCATTCATGTAAGAAATTAGTTCATAGTGATTAAGACCAGCTAAATCACAATAACCAATTACTGGTGTCACAATCATTTAGTAAAATAACCACTGAGTCGTTTGATTTAAAGAATCTTAAATTTTTATATAATTTTAAAAGCGTGAGAAAGAATTTAGACTTTTTATTCAATTATTCATTCATTATTAATTCAATTATTTATTAAGCATAATCAATTTTATTGCAGAAAGGAAATTTTTTGTCATGAAGCAAAACCCTAATTACCTGCCTACCTTCCTAATTTAGCCTAATGATTTCTAACCTAAGTTTAAGAATTAAAAATAACCTGATTCTCATACTCAACTGGAAAAATAAGACAGCAACAGAAACTTCAGCTCGTCAGCATCAGCTACCTGCAACCCGTCTCATCTAACAGTCTTTCAGCATCTCCTGCTCAGTAATGGATCGATCAGGACCACCAAGCACTGGAAGCCACCAACACCAACACGACTCTGACTGCGACTCTCCAACTCCAACCGTGACTGTGACCCCCTCCCACTAAGAGTAGGCCCTCTTATACCCTAATTCTAACTTTGCTAACTAATTGTTGCAACATTAATAACACGCTTTTCTTTCATTGGTCCATGCATGTCATCTTATTCATTCTTTAATCAAGTTCTCTTGGATCCAACTGGTCCTTGGAATGTATTTGATCATTTCCTTTCTCACAGTTCAAAACATGTTTCCATCCGCTTCGATCAGTACATTTGTAACTTCTTTCGATACATTCGAGAACTCTGCAGGCATTGTCCTTTCTCTTAAAATGGTTTCCCACGGTTCCTTGCTGATCACCACGGCACACTATCAGTTCAATTAGGTCACATCAGCCTTGACCATTCTCGCATCTTAGCCTCTCAGCAACATCACGAGGTTAGCTTTTCTCCAACTTTCTCCCTTGTCACGTGTTTCCCCGCACTTGCGCACTTCATTAACCGGCAGCCATTTTATATCGCCACTCGTTTATACTTAGAAGCACTATTTTGAAATAAACAAAACATAATTAAAATAGAGAAACATAGCCTTTTCGTTTCCCTCCCGTCATCTACGTACCCCAATTAGTTATTACCTAGCAGAAAGCAACATTTAAGCTGTTCCTTACTTACCATCGCTATTGTTTTTGCAACGACACGTTTATATTCTATGAAGCACAAATCATGCATTTATTATAAAATTAGTACGCAATTATTTTTATGTTATAATTAGACACACAGACATTCATTAATAGATTATTCAGCACATATACTTGCGTATTACCCTTCCCCCACATACAGTGTTGATTAATACGTTTAAACGAACATTTTATTAATTATTTATAAAATTTGTTAGGGGTTAAAAAATTTTATTTTCTCTGCTCCATCACTGTCCCAGCCCTGCCTGCCTCCGCATGATTTACAAGAAAGGTGAGAGCCTGCTGGGAGGTGAAAGGCAGCAAACCCTGGCGGGGTCTGCCCACTCATAAAGAGGCAAAGAATGCTGCCAGTTAGCCAGTGGTGGCCCCCCCCCCCCCCCATTCATGGAAGCAGGCGGGAGAACATGCTCATGTGACGCTGAATGACCATAAAATCTAACCAATGAGAGCGAGAGCTGCCCCTTGCTTACCATAGAGACGTGTCCAATGACAGCAAGAGAGAGCCCTCTCACTGACCATAGAGACATACCCACTGAGAGCAAGAGAGAGCCCTCTCACTGACCATAGAGACATACCCACTGATAGCAAGAGAGAGCCCTCTCACTGACCATAGAGACATACCCACTGATAGCAAGAGGGAGCCCTCTCACTGTCCATAGAGACATATACACTGACAGCGAGAGGGGCCCTCTCACTGTCCATAGAGACATGTCCACTGACAGCAAGAGAGAGCCCTCTCACTGTCCATAGAGACATACCCACTGATAGCAAGAGAGAGCCCTCTCACTGTCCATAGAGACATGTCCACTGACAGCAAGAGGGAGCCCTCTCACTGTCCATAGAGACATGTCCACTGACAGCAAGAGGGAGCCCTCTCATTGTCCATAGAGACATGTCCACTGACAGCAAGAGGGAGCCCTCTCACTGTCCATAGAGACATACCCACTGACAGCAAGAGAGGGGCCCCTCACTAACCACACACATAAACACTGACAGAAAGATGTGCTTCTCACTGACCCTAGAGACATGCACACTGACAGTGAGAGAGGGGCCCTCACTAAACACACACACAAACACTGACAGCGAGAGAGGGGCTCTCACTAACCACACACATAAACACTGACAGCGAGAGAGGGGACCTCCCTAACCACACACATAAACACTGACAGCGAGAGAGGGTCCTTCACTAACCACACACATAAACACTGACAGCGAGAGAGGGGACCTCTCAATGACTAAAAAGACACTGACGGCGAGGCCGTTACCACAGAAATATATATCAAAAGCAATCGAGATTGGAGCCTCGAACCACAGAAATGCCTACGACAGCAAGAGGTGCTTCTTTCTGAGCAGAGAGACATAAACAGAGACAAGCAGGGCTTTAAGTGGGCCGGGTCTAACCGGTGCTGAGAACCAGCAGTTTTTTAAAGGGGGCCTCGAAACGGGTCTCTATCGGGCTCTGTTTTGTGCCCTGGCACAGGCAGTCCGTTTTTTTCCGGACTGCAGCGACAGCAGGCACATCGATGTGCGTGTGCTCACACTGCTCACTTCTCACTAGTGGAGAAGTTACGGCATGACGTCATGCCAGGAGAGCGTTGTAGGGGAAGGGAAATCCTTTAAAGAGTCATTTTCTCTCTGGATTTCCCTTCTCTTTTTGAAACTCAAGAGCAGCAACATTGTCCTGGTGTTACCAGGGCTTTAAGTGGAAGGTTTTTCAATATTCTATACAAGCCATAGTTGCTGCTTATTTATCTTATGCAACTAACAACCATTGACAAAGCCAATAGGCCTGACTTGTTGTAGGTATGAGGTTACTTCTTGTATCATATATCTGGATGCAATGACAGAAACAGCAAAATACAAGTCGGGCGGCACACTACGCTAAACACAGATTTTTAGCTTATGTGTTTTAAGCCACGGCCTTAATTACATTGGCCACGCCCCTTTGAGAGACACCCCAGTTTTTTCATCCCACTTAAAGCCCTGGAGACAAGGAAACACTTCCCACACAGAATCAAAACAAAATCAACACACTTCCAACCAAACACCCCACACAGTGCAGCCTGCTTCCCATGTAGGCAAGCGCTTCATCGCCCTACATAGAGCTAGTGAGCGCTATATAAATGCTGCGATGCACTACAGTGCGAGAGCGGTGTCTCGCACCACGGTCCGGAACATATACCACAAGCCAGAGCGAGGGGGCCTCTCATACAGAAATGCCTGCGGTGACAGGAAGGGGGCGCCACAAGCCTAGAAACAGAATCTTACAAACCCTAAAGCCACCCTTATGACTGAGCCCCGGACACTCTCGGCCTGGACGGGGTGGGATGTCTCTGGCTGTCAGACGCACGGCACACACAGAAGGATGGACATGTCACACGTGTGATGGTTTGAATGAATGGCAGCGGGACCCGCGTTCCGTGACGTCATGGAAGGCTCCGAGACAGAAGTATTTTCCTTCAAACGCCGCCAGGCTGTGGCAGACGCGCTCTGACGTCATCGGCTCGCAGGTGAGAAGGCTGCTGATCCCTGGGGAGGGTAAGTGGCGGGGACCCCTGTTCTGACCATCAGGGTGTGATCAGGGTTCACAGAGGGGGGCATCAGAGGGGTCAGAGAGGGTAAAGGGCAGAGACTCCTTGTTCTGACCCTCGGGGTGTGATCAGGGTTCATACTGGGGCATCAGAGGGGGTCAGGGAGGGTAAGTGGGGGTGACCCCTGCTCTGACCCTCAGGGTGTGATCACGGTTCATACTGGGGCATCAGAGGTGGTCAGGGAGGGTAAGTGGGGGGGACCCCTGCTCTGACCCTCAGGGTGTGATCAGGGTTCACGGGGGGGGGGGGGGAGAGGGGCATCAGAGGGGGTCAGGGAGGGTAAGTGGCAGGGACCCCCTGCTCTGACTCTCAGGGCATCATCAGGGTTCACAGTGGGGCATCAGAGGGGTCAGAGAGGGTAAAGGACAGGGACTCCCTGGTCTGACCCTCAGGGTGTGATCAAGGTTCACAGAGGGGGGGTGGGGAGGGGGGCATTAGAGGGGGTCAGGGAGGGTAAAGGGCAGGGACTCCCTGCTCTGACCCTCAGGGCGCAATCAGGGTTCATACTGGGGCGTCAGAGGGGGTCAGAGAGGGTAAGTGGTGGAGACCCCTGTTCTGACCCTCAGGGCGTGGTCAGGGTTCACAGTGGGGGGCATCAGAGGGGTCAGAGAGGGTAAGTGGCGGTGGCCCCTGCTCTGACTCTCAGGGCTTCATCAGGGTTCACAGTGGGGCATCAGAGGGGGTCCGGGAGGGTAAGTGGCGGGGACCCCTGCTCTGACTCTCAGGGCATCATCAGGGTTCACAGTGGGGCATCAGAGGGTGTCCGGGAGGGTAAACGGCAGAGACTCCTTGTTCTGACCCTCAGGGTGCGATCAGGGTTCACAGTGGGGCATCAGAGGGGTCAGGGAGGGTAAGTGGCGGGGACCCCTGCTCTGACTCTCAGGGCATCATCAGGGTTCACAGTGGGGCATCAGAGGGGGTCCGGGAGGGTAAAGGGCAGAGACTCCTTGTTCTGACGCTCAGGGTGTGATCAGGGTTCACAGTGGGGGGCGTCAGAGGGGTCAGGGAGGGTAAGTGGCAGTGACTCCCTGTTCTGACCCCCAGGGCGTGATCAGGGTTCACAGAGGGGCATCAGGGGGGCCTCTGCCTGGTGAAGCGTTGGGACAGGACCAGCTTAGATGCCTCCCCTGACGTCAGACTTGTCTCCTGAGCTCGGATACCTCCGCCTCCTTAGTTTCAGAGAGCTCGTCCCTAATGTCAGGTGCACCCTCCTGACTATATATTCTTCCAGGTGGCTCTAAACACCCCCTGATTTAGAAAGTGGAGGCACTAGTTTTACATCCCCTTCAGACTTTAGCCCATGCAGCACAAGGTGGTTTATTAGAATAAAAAGTCAGTCAAGTGTTGTGAAAGGAAACACATAGAGGCCTATGTATAAGAAAGTGTCGGAGCGCGGGTTAGCTCCAAAATTGCTACCGCCGCGCTCCGCCACTTTAGAAACGCAGGGATGCGCCGTATTTACAATAATACGGTGCACCCCTGCATTTCTCCCTGCGCTGGCGCTAAATTCAGCTGCCTAGGCCCAACGGAGGCCCTTGCACCATAGTGCAAGGGTGCCTGTGTTGGGGGGAATGATTGTTTATGTGCAGGGAGGTGTGCCTTCCTGCGCATAAACAATCCAGAATGTAACTTCTACGTGTGCTGCAGTGTGCAGCACACATAGAAGTTGCAAATAGTCATTTTTTAAATGGAAGGTACACCTTCCTGCACATAAAGAATCATTCATGGCGTTTTGCTGTTTCTATGTGTGCTGCACCATGCAGCACACATAGAAACAGCAAAAACGAGGAGAAATAAAGCATTTTTCCTCGTTTCGCCATGTTAAGACTAAGTGGCATATGTACAAGCCCCTATCACCACAGGATCGTCACTTTTTGTGACGTTCCCGTGGCGATAGGGGCCTTGCCTTATGTTCAAGGCAGCGTTAAGCCACTTAACGTGGCTTAACGCTGCCTTGTACATAAGGCACCCTTTCACGCTATGGTTAGCGTGAAAGGGGCGTGCAGTGGGTGTTGCGATGGGCGTTCCACCACAACACCCATTGTATTTGACACTGCCCCATATGTACAAGGGTGGCGTACATAGGAGGCAGCGCCAAAATTAAGACCAGGAGAATCCTGGTCTTAAGTTGGCGAAGCGAGGAGAAATGCATTATTTCTTCTCGTTTTTGCTTTTTCCATGTGTGCTGCCTTGTGCAACACACATGGAAAAAGCAAAATGCCATTATTTGTTTATGTACAGGAAGGTGCCCCTTCCTGTACATAAACAAACCTTTAAAAAAAATGCCATTTTGTAACTTTCATGTGTGCTGCATGAAGCAGCACACATGAAAGTTACAAAATGGCATTTTAGGATTGTGTATGTGCAGGAAGGGACACCTTCCTACACATAACCAATCCTCCCCTGCACACAGACACCCTTACACTCTGGTGCAAGGGTGCCTGCGTTGGCGCTAAGTTGTTAAACTTAGCGCCACCGCAGGGGAAACGCACGGCTGCACCACATTCTTGTAAATATGGTGCAGCCTCGTGTTCGGTAGGCGGAGCGTGTCGTTAAGCCCAGGAGGCTAACGACACGCTCCGCCACTTCATTGTACATATCCCCCTAAGTTTTCCCTGTTCTTAATTTTGGCACTGCCTCCTATTTACGCCACCCTTGTAAATAGGGGGCAGCGTCAAAATCAATGGGTGTTGCGGTGGAACGCCCACCGCAACACCCTCTGCCCACCCCTTTCACGCTAAGTATAGCTGAAAGGGGGCCTTATTTACTAGGCAGAGTTATGCCACGTTAAGTGCCTTACCGCCGTCATGTAAATAAGGCGAAGCCCCTATCGCCACCAGAATATCACTAAAAGTGAAGTTCCTGTGGCGATAGGGGCTTGTAAATATGCACCACTGTATTTGCAGCTCAACCATAACCCACTTTCATGATAAGTGCGATATGCTTTTGCCTCAGTCTCTCTTTGTAAATCGCTTCTAATCAGGGTATGTTAAACCCCAGTTTTGTTTTCACATGAAATATCTGTTGTGTAACTTCAAATATCTCTTCCTGACTTCGGATAACCCCTTAGAGCGGAGGCGTTTACCCATCTCCAGATAGTTTCGCCATGGCTTTAAACGCACCCTGAATCCTGGGAGAGTGCATAACCCCTACAGCTAGCATCTATACAGCCAGTTATCCTAGCAGTAAAAGCAGAATGTGTGGACCCAGCTCACCCAAGGAAGGCCTGCCTCTCTAAATGTTCAGTACCACTTAAGAACCAGAGCAACGCTTCTCCCTGTAGTTCCAACCCAGCACAGCCAGTTTCAGTCCCTAATTCAAGAGCCTTCTTCAGGACATTGTCTCGGGTAATGAGATTTCTTGCGCTGGATTAAGAATGTTTACAGTCACAGGGATAGCTGCATTACACCCACTCTTGGGCTTTAGACAAACATTGGCCCCGGGCCCTAGTGCCTTAGGGCCCTAGTGCATTAGGGCTCTAGTGCATTAGTACCACAAGAGAACATTGGAAACCACAACAGGAATCAAGTGAGAAACCAAATCTCTGAAAGGAGCACAAGTGCTTTCAATAAGTATATGAAGAAAAGCCCTGATTGGTGCTTTGATGACAGCTCTTGTTCCTCGCCTTGTATATTCTAGTTTTAAGCACCTAACATTGGAAAACTGGCATTCAGACCCACATCACCTTCCTAGGAAGACCAAACAGTCTTAAGAGAAAAGTTTCCCACGAGTAACTCGAGATGCAGCGCAGAAGCTGAGAGTAAAAAGCAGACAGCGAGCCAGTGTTGTCAGACAAGGCCCGGAACTAGTTTTGCATCGTATGTGCGTCTTGAGTATCAGTGGTTTACCCATAGTCTAGGGTTCTAGGGTCCATGGCTTGATGGTGTCTTCATCAGGCATGTGATTGTGATCCAAACCTGGAGGATCTGCAAGAAATCCAAGTTCTTGCAGACACAGCTGGCTCCTCAGACAGGGACTAAAATTAAACAGAGCAATGAGAAAGGTATTTGCCATTGCAAGAGTCTGTCAATGCCCCCTCCCCCCCACAAAGCCATCTTCCTGTATTAAGCTAGTGAAATAATGATTTACTATATCACATTTTAAGGCCAACACTTCTAAGGGAAGGCATCAGACATCTGTAGTACCAGGCTGTGTGGACAAGAGCTCATTTTCTGAGGAATAGTCTGAGCCATCAGAAGACCAGGGGCTTGGTCTGGGGGTGTCTTGGGTCTGGCACTCAAGGGTCTGGCACACAAGGGTACCCTCAACAATACAAAAAGTGTGGTTTCAAGCAGCCACAATGAATAAATCGGCTCTCCACTCTCCACTGCATCCTGCTCTCAGGGCCTCACTCATGCCCTCTGGTCCTAACAGCACCCTCGGTTCAGGATTTCATTCCTCACAAATAGTTCCCAGGGCATTGCTTCCACTGGGAGAAACCAGAACCATAGCAACGTTATTTTACATTCCATTCCATATTTCCCATCCTACTCCAGTGCTGTTCTCGTTTCATGACTTCTTTCCTCAGCAGCCCCATACTTCCTCTATTCCCTCATATATCCACCTTTTCCTGTCTTCCAGGTTCTCTCCATAGTCGTTTGTAATACCTAGTCCTACAAAATCTCATTTATTCCTGCCTCTCTCCCTTCGTCCAACCAAAACAGATCCCATTATCTCCTTGCTTCCTTAATCTCATTCCTTCCCTGCTTCACACCCTCTCATCCTACCTGCATCACTCACCTCTTGCTCACATCTTCCTCTATTTCATCATTGATTCCTTCACCCACTAAATCCTATTGTCTTCAACATATATGTTCAGCAAGGAAGCCAAGACCAGCTATCCCTCCTTCAAGCCTAACCCACTCTCTTTCTCAGCGATGGAGTTTGTGACCGGGTACCGCGAGGCCATCCTGGACTTCTCTGAGTTGCTCTTCAGCTGGTATCGCAAGTACTTGATGGACCATGCGGAGAACCGGGGACAGCGAGCTGACGAGAAGCAGCAGAAGCTGGAGGACACAATCCGGCAGCTCCCTGCGGACCAGGCGCAATGGGTGGTCCATGTGCTCCGGAATCACAGCCTGAGCTTCCGGGTCAAGAACCCTGATCAGCAGATCCAAGACAAGTTCTACAACGAGGAGGCACTCAGCCTGGAGGACCTGGACAAGTTCATCAGCTTCGTTAGCCTAACCGGCGATGAACCGGAGGAAGACTGCGAAGGGGAACAGGAGGAAGGTATGTGAGACCTCTGGAGCAGACAGAAGTGTAAGTGAGATTCAAGATGCTGTTGTTTAATTAGTTACTCTAGAAGGGAACTGATTTCATTATATTTTCAGAATTTGTTAGGCGGTGGCAACTTACAGCTCAAGAGGGGAACAAACATGGCGTCCTCGAAAAACCATATTCATTCATCAAATACTACTTATTCGGGATCACATAGGCTTGTGTGGCTAGAGGGGCTGATGCCTTCACAAAGAGCCTCCCATGTAGGCTCGACAACATCAAGCAGCGAGCTCTTGCCAGAGTTCCGTCCCTTAAGACGGATGAACCATGCCTGGCTGTCAAACATGGCGACTAGCGGGGACTTTAGACAGTAAAGGGAAAGGTCCTAAAAAGGATAGATGACACGGGCAGGGTGGTGGTTCGGTTTTTGTGGGAGTTTCTCCTATTGGTGTTTTGAAAAGTTCCTTATTCGTAGTATCGGTTGTACAAGAACAGATTCATCACCATTAGAAATACTGCCCTCTTCTCAGGGTCCCAATATGCTCATTTGACAATCATCCCAGAATGTGGTGCAAGCCGCATCTTACGTGATTGCCTTCTGAGTACTATGGGCCTATCTGAGGTCATGACAATGATCCAACCATTGTCAAGGTCTCCTACCAGAGTACTGCCCACAGCTGCCTGTAGTGGAGCCCAGCCTATGAAACAGAATCCGAGCAGTGCTGGGGAGGTACTTTGTTGTTTACGGTCCACAGACAGCAAGCGGTGAGACTCGAGGACTAGAAGCTGTGACCTGTACAACGTTTAATGGAAGACAGAAAGGAAGGGTTCTCCAGCTGTCCCAACAAGCCTAGATTCAGAACGGTATTTCACATCACAGCATCTTTATAACACCACACCCACCTTGTGAGGCTTACTCCAAGGGTGCCCCATCTTTTAATGCTGAGAAACAAGGGTAGCTGCAGAGTTGTTCATGGCTCCGATGCGGAGATAGCTGGGTTACTTCCCTTGGACACCCTTTGAGGACCTCAGGACAGTCCTACACGAGGGTGCAATGGTGGGCACATATACAATCTACATGCTGGGGCTTTACGGGTAGAGATTAAGGTGTTAAAGGCCGAAAGGCCTCAAGATGGATGCACCTGCCACTGACCAATCCACACACTCCCTGAGTAAATTCCAACCCGTAACACTTGATCCTCAGGGAGGTAATAGGACAAGGGCCCAGGTTGCGAAAGGCTGCTCTGCGTTCATAGACCTAGCCATCTATGACGAAGAATGTGAGGACCACTCTAGAAAGACAGGGCATCACCCATAATGAACAGGACCTCCTCGGTACACTGTCAACATCCTAGGTAGACAACATGACCAACACACCCCTTACTGACCAAATGATTCCAAGGTGGCCATGCTAAATGCTTGCACATCAATTCAGTCATATAGGGTAGTAAATAAAGAGGCCAAGAATCCAAAGTGAAAAAAGGAAGTCCTTTTCAGTGGCGCTCACATGGTGACAGCACCCAGCCACCCAGGGTGCAAAATACCATACTGTAGGACAGTCCGGAAACTTGACAATAAAGCACCGAAGCACACACTCTGCTGTTTCTGTGGAATCCTTGATAAGAAAGTTGAATGAATGAGCAGGTAATTTCAAATTCTTCTGTTTAATTCGCATCAAAATTCTGTACATGGCATGAACAATTTTGCCATGAAAACAGCCGACACGTGTTTCGTCCACAGGACTTTTTCAAGGCTAGAAAAATGTCTAACGTAAAGTTGCCAAGAAATCGCCCCAATCTTCAAAAAAGTAGTATTGACGGCCAACCTGGCCCAAGTAAAACACGTCAAGCAGGGGTTGCCAATAGAAAAAAATCTGAATTAGGCACTTTTTCCAAGTAACGGCCCAAAGACGCCAAAAGTATGAGAGTCTCATACTTTTGGCGTCTTCAGGCCGTTACTGGTGTCAGCAGGCTTATCATGGTCCTGCTTGGGAAGAGTGCCTGATTTGGTTTTATTCCATTAACAACCCGCGTTTGATGATGACTTTACAGCGTCTTCGGGTCGTTACTAGTGCTGGCAGGCTTTTTATTGGTCCTGCTTGGAAAAAGTGCCTGGTTTGGATATTTTCTATTGCAACCCCCGCTTGAAGTGAAAGAACCCCAGTATGGGTGCAAGATGCCCTCCTCGATGGTTAAGGACCGTTAGACGCCGAATATGAAGATGGAATTGAAGGAGCAATTGCTGTGGACTCCTGTAGCCACGGGGCAAGGGAGGCTTCTAAGAGGGCTACAAGTGAAACAAGGGTATGAATAAGACATCTATAGATTGTTTAGATGATTGCTGGGGTGAAGGCTTAACTCCTTCCCATATAAGGCCCAGTGATGGATGACACAGACCTGGAGAAGAGGGTAAGTATACAGTGCCTACAGGTAAGACGCATTTCCATACCAAAAGCAGACAAGATGGTTTTCACACACGTACTCTGCAATTAACATCTATGGATTCTTGATTGTTCTCTGCCACCTGCACAGATCAGCCAGACTCACAGGCTAATCCCCTGCAGTGCTTGATTTGTAAAAAAGTATAAGAGCCAGGGCTCTCGTCAGGAGGCCGCTGCAGCTTACACCGCCCATTGCCCCTGCTATGCTGCCAATGATAGGAATAATTCAACTACTCACCATCACACTCCTACAAGTGTGGCAATTCAGACTATTTCAGGCCCCCAGAGCTATAAGAATGGCTTGTGCGGCAGGTAATAGTCATGTTTAATGTAAACTGAAATAATAATTCGCTTTTGTTGTGGTCATCTCTAAATTAGCCAGGCAGCGCCACCTTGTGGCAGACTGTCACAAGCGCTGGTGTTGACAATTAAGTGCCGGTGCCAAGCACCGGAAACCACAGACTCAAATTAAGCACTGTCCTGGCAATGTTCATCTGTATTCCTATACCACAGACTACAAATGAACTGCCTGTCTAAGGGCTCTTCCTGCAAAGCACTTTCTCTTCAACGCTAACGCACTGCTCTTCCCTCCCCTTCCAGAAGAAGACCTGCTCCACTTGGACTACTTCCTGCTGGTGACGGACGACACTGGCACCGTCATGGGCATTGACTTCCTCTTCAGTTGCAACTGTCAATGTCCGAAGAAGAAGATGCTGGCGCGGCGGGCGTTCAACCTGCTGTGCTACAGCATGGCATTCCCAATGGCGGCGGGCGAGGCTCACCGGCCGAAGCAGGTCACGACCGGAGACATCGTTGTGCATGGGTGAGGAGGAAAAGCCTGGGCATGGCTTTGGCTAGATTGGGATGTACCTGGTAACAGAAATCTTTAGGGTTCTTTACTTTACCCTGGTTTCTGATTGCCCCAGTCATGCTCCACTCGAAGCTTTTGCTCAGTCTCTTGAGCATTTGAGAGAGCATTGTTAGAGGATGGCGAGTGCACAGACATGGGGGAATTCAAACATTCCCATGAGCCCCTCACACTGGGTTTTTATGCAGAAGGGGATGGAGGTAGATTGCCTCATATCCCAGCAGAGTTCGCCCCTTTGCATTATGGTGAATGCAGTTCACAATTAGCGCTTTCTTGAATACTGGGATGTGAGGCAGTGTGCTCTCATCCCACTTCTGTTTAAAAAGGCTCCCTTGAGCCAGTGAGCTGACGAGCGTTTGGAGATGCACCTGTGCATCAGTGAGAGGTACCGAGACCTGAGAGAACTGTGGCAGTATTCTCAGCAATCCCTGATAAAGTACGTTTTTGATCTCTACTGATGAAGGATAAAATCCAGAAACACACGTGTCTAGAGATGAACCGCACTCTCTGCACCATCTTTTGTGAAACACTACTACTAATATTCAAGAAAGCGCTAATTGTGAACTGCAATCACCATAATGCAAAAGGGGCGAACTCTGCTGGGATGTGAGGCAGTGTGCTCCCATCCCCCCACTGGATTTTTATGGTCTGGCTTGACAGCAGAGATGTCACCAGACAATTATGTGAGCATCACTAGAGAGGGGCCTTGGCTCCGCCCACATGCTGGGAGCTAGGAGTACATGTTTTGATTGGACCGACGTTGTGTGCTTCTACAAAAAACAGTGCTTGTCCACCACGCAGCTGTGGACATTTTGTTTATCCAGCGGCCTAAACTTGAACTTTTAGGGGCACACACACACACACACACACACACACACACACACACACACACACACGACATCGTAAAGCTATTAATGTGTCTTAGATAACAAGATAATTTATGTTATTTTTCTCTGGCAGTCATTAGCTTACATGGATTTTTAGGTCTGGCTTGACAGTGCAACTGTCACTTGGCCTTTTAACCTACACCAATATTGTTCTACAGTTCTTTGCTCCCACAAAATACATATGTATTCCCATGGTATTTACTTGTTGTTTATGGCACTGCTCAGTGGACATTGGGCCACTGTTCAGCGACACTTTGCATCAAGTCTTGCAGCATGTTCTTTTAAATAATCGTCAAGCATTCAAGCACACGCTGGCCTTTGCTTTCTGCCACAGAAAGGATGGAGCAGTGTAAGGTGATGAACGGAAGCCGAAGTGCGTGAGTTTGCAGGTTCACACACATCTGAGCACTTGTACTGGCAGAGACGGGGGCACTAGTAACAGGACAAACATTTTCCATATACCAATAGGTTTTTAAGTTTAGACAAAACACGAAATTAGCGTAGCGAACATTCTGCGTGACATTCGAGAGCAGAACCCATCTCATCACAGTGCCGCAGTGAGATGCTGCACCGATACTAGAGACATGGAGTCTAAGTGGATGGTCCTTTCTAGTGGTTCTGGTGCCATGCCTACAGAAGGTGCTCTGAGGCAGTCATTAAATAGCATATTTAGCACTATAAATGCACCCCCACCTAAAATACAGTTTAAATAACCAAGAGGAAGAGAGACAAAAACAATGACATAATATCCAATGACAGGTTCTCCAGCAGCCCTGTACATCCAAGGTAGAGGGCTGACCTTACATCTAACTCCACTGACGGCATGAACCTTACATTACCCAATAAGAAGTGAGAGCGAGACCATCTGTAGCCGTTCCATGGGGAGTGACACCAACCTCAAGCAGTTCCATGAGATGTGACACCAACCTCACACTGTCCAATGAGAAGTGACACCAATCTCACACTGTCCAATGAGAAGTGACACCAACCTCACACTGTCCAATGAGAAGTGACACCAACCTCACACTGTCCAATGAGAAGTGACACCAACCTCACACTGTCCAATGAGAAGAGACACCAACCTCAGACTGTCCAATGAGAAGTGAGACGCCGCCCTTACTGTGTTCAATGGAAAGACCTAGGGCCTGATTTAGATATTGGCCGATGGGCTACTCCGTCACAACGATGATGGATATCCCGTCTGCCGAAATATAAATCCCATAGGATATAATTGGATATATATTTCAGCGGATGGCATATCTGTCACCGTTGTGACAGAGTAACCTGTCCGCCGAGATCTAAATCAGGCTCCTAGTCAGGCTGAATAGTATCCAGAAGGAAGTGAGAGCAACATTATATTATCCAATGGGAAGTAAGACATCACTCTTATATTATCCAAAGGGAAGCGAGCATCCTCTCTACACCCCATGGGAAGCGAGGCTCCAACCTCTCAATGTGCAATGAAAATCCCTAGATAAACCCAAAAACTAGAGACATACGTTTTATATCAGCCATATAACCTCCAGTATGAAACGGGCCTTGTAATGTCAGCTCCCAAACTTGTAGCACCCGTAAAAACCAGTGCACCACCCACCAAACCTGCATGGCGAATGGAATTCATCACTTTGATCTGTTGCTCCCCTCCTGTGTTCTTTAGGTTGTTGGATCAGCTTGTGACCAAGCTGGGCGTGAAGATGGCCAAGAACCCGATGCGCTCATGGTCGCAGCGCCCAAACTTCACCTTCCCCGCCATGAGAGTGAAGGGGTGTCACGTATGTAAGAGGCGCAGCTTTGAGACCCAGCTGGCTCCATGGTAAGGCAAGACTTTCGCTTAAGGGGCTGGCTGTGCAGCTGTTGATGGGTGCAGGGGCCCAGTATCTAGAAAGATGCCCTCTGGACGTCCAGGTAAGGTGCACATGGAATGGCAGTGCTGGCCCCTGGAAGCCTATCCAGAAATGGCGCTCACGAGCGGTGACCTGCCAACTTGTGGCACATTATCTGTTGATGAAATATAGTCTGCTATAAACATAACTACTGACACAGACAAGATGTTCAAAGGCAATGATATATGCTTCATGATCTGTAACTTGATATTCCAATGATTACCTCTCTTATTGCCACTCACTAGCAGTCCATGTCAGCCAGCCATCAGTCTTATGGGTGTCTTCTCAGGGTTGAGATCACAAAGCCATCCAAGGGAATCTCCTGGTCTAGATAAGCACTTCTGATAAAGTTCAGTCTCCCCCTCAGCAGAGTCTTCCGGAGTACCTTCAGAGGCATCCGACATATGGTTTGTGGTTGAGAATCTGTGGCAGCAACTACTCCAGGGAGCTCCACTTTTAGACCAGCACGCGCAGTAGGGGTTGAACAACTGAGCGTATCTGACTCAGAGCTTCTAAGGTTAATAAACAGCCCCGCCACCAGACGAATCTGCTTGACTGCCATATCCTGTGATGAAAAAATCAGATTGTACCAAATGATCTCATCACTGTCATGTAACCTGTGGCAATATTTCACTACTCAGCAGTGGTAGCTGTTGAAAGGTTCCCTTAATTCACCCTTTTTCCCAGGACTGTAAGGGGTCAAACACCCCCTCTGACAAGGCCTCCCCTGCCTGACTGACAATCCCTCTTCCTGTACAGTACAAGATGTAAGGCTGTCCTTTACTGCTCCGAGCGATGCAGGAAGATCGACTGGAAGAAGAGCCCTGAAGATGTTAGCCACCAGTACTGGTGCGAGAAGATGCGCGGGTACATGAGCCACGTCCAAGAGCTGGCTGACTTCCCCTTCAAATATACAGCTGGTAAGCCATCACAAGCCTGTGGACCACCACAGCTGCAAGCCGTTGTCGTTTACAATGAATATATCTAACTTTATTTGTCATTCAACCTCTTTTCTTTATCCAGGTAGTGTCATTTATGTAAGCTTAGTCATTGCTCTACCTTCCTCCTTGGATTTTCCATCTTACCCAGTGTCCCCCCAGCTCCCATCTTAACTCTGTGTTCTCACCCTCACCATCCGCCTTGGTCTCCTAAAGGTTTACTTCAACCTTGGCTTTTCACAATCCCCTTAGCCACCTGAGTGTCTCCTGAGCTCCCCTTCAATCTCACATAACTTCCCACTCAAGGTTGCATGACCTCCTCTTGCACCTCAGAGTCACGTGATCAGCCCTCCCATCTCAATGTCACATGGTCTCACCATCTCAGTAGCTGCTGACATTCCTTCGTGCCTTCGTGTACTCTTCTCGATCCCTTCCACTCGCACTATCACATCGTCGCCTTTGCCTGCCCAGTTGCACGTTACATCTCCCACATCAGTGCCTGGTGATCTCCTCTCCCACCTTCATGAACATTTCTCTTCCTTCACACTTAGGGCCTGATTTAGATCTCGGCGGACGGGTTACTCCATCACAATGGTGACAGACATCCCTTCCGCCGAAATATAAATCCTATTACATCCTATCGGATTTATATTTCAGCGAACGGGATATCCATCACCGTTGTGAAGGAGTGACCCGTCCGCCGATACCTAAATCAGGCCCTGAGTAACTCATGCTCTACTCTACCACCTCATTGACATCTCAGGTCGGTCACACCTCAGTGTTTCATGCTCTAATCCCCCCTTCAAGGTCACATGATCTCCGCAGTCACCGAAGGCCTCATCATCCCTCCCATGTATGATGGGACTTCATGCCTGTCATAAATAATGCCGCATTCCCCTCTGGCATTCATGATGGTACCATGACATAAAGAAGGGGGGACCACACACTACTTCGCTAGCCTACAATGGGATTCAGACCCAGAGGGGTATTCCTAAAGGCTGGAAATGTGGGCTTTAGTGGGGATTTTACCCTTCCAAAAGAATACCTTACTGCAGCACACCAGATAATTTTAGTGACTATAAGCAAGGGGCGATTTACTCTCTTGTAAATGTATATTGGAGCCCACTAAATAGTGCTTGAAAGGACAATTATTCTGATTTCTATCTGGGATCAAATACAAACAAATCTCAATAAAGCAGTAACATTTTTTATATTTTTATTTCAGATGCATAGACAGATCAAAGTCTATGTTAATTATATTCTTCCTGCAAAGAATTAAAAATATTATGGCGAAGGGAAATAGGGAAGTGTGAGCCTGTAGATATGGCACATAATTGTACTGCTAGTGAAATTCCTACAGGATTTACTGAAAGAGGGCCACAGGTCCACGTTATCTACATGTCAAGAGATATGAATAACAGTTTTGGCTTAGAAAAACATTACAAGCCTTCTTCAGGACAAGAACATAGTTAAATGTGTTGGATGTTTTTCTGGAACAGGAATGGAATGAGTCAGGGCGAGGGAGTGAATACTGGTACTGTGCTGTGTAGAGACTTTAAGACTTGAGAAAGTGTGCCTCTAATTGTAGGTGTGCAGGTTTAAGTCTTAGGATAAGATGGGAAAAGCGGCAATAAAGAACTCGCTGATCCTCTGGTGGAAAAGAGCTCAGAGTTTTTCTGGCATGGGAACTGTCTCGATAAAGGTGAAATCAGCTCGTCCTCTGGGCACTCACACACAGCTGTTCTGAAATGCTAAGGCGCTAGGTGAGCTAGCAACCCTGACATGAATGGTTCCACATCATCCCTGGCATGAATGGTTCCACACCATCCCCGGCATGAATGGTTCCACACCATCCCCGGCATGAATGGTTCCACATCATCCCTGGCATGAATGGTTCCACATCATCCCTGGCATGAATGGTTCCACATCATCCCTGGCATGAATGGTTCCACATCATCCCTGGCATGAATGGTTCCACACCATCCCCGGCATGAATGGTTCCACACCATCCCCGGCATGAATGGTTCCACAACATCCCTGGCATGAATGGTTCCACACCATCCCCGGCATGAATGGTTCCACACCATCCCTGGCATGAATGGTTCCACACCATCCCTGGAACGAATGGTTCCACAACATCCCTGGCATGAATGGTTCCACACCATTCCTGGCATGAATGGTTCCACACCATCCCTGGCATCAATGGCCACACACTATCCCTGGCATGAATGGTTCCACACCATCCCTGGAATGAATGGTTCCACACCATCCCTGGAATGAATGGTTCCACATCATTCCTGGCATGAATGGTTCCACACCATCCCTGGCATCAATGGCCACACACTATCCCTGGCATGAATGGTTCCACACCATTCCTGGCATGAATGGTTCCACACCATCCCTGGCATCAATGGCCACACACTATCCCTGGCATGAATGGTTCTACACCATCCCTGGCATGAATGGTTCCACACCATCCCTGGAATGAATGGTTCCACACCTCCCTGGCATGAATGGTTCCACACCATCCCCGGCATGAATGGTTCCACACCATCGCAGGCATACTTTAAGTTTCATCACTCCTCGTAGCACTGATGTAAGAATTCTGATATAGATAGTCAGTGATTTGAAAAATCAGAAGGGCATATTGCTAACCAATCCAAATGACAACATTGCTCCCTCTCTTTCAGAAGTGACAAGCGATATCTTCGACAAGGAAATGTTTCTGGCATCAAGGGAGCTGAACAGTGGATACTGGGCCAAGGAGAGCATGAACGACGCGGGAGTGCGCCACGGCCAGGAGAAACGCTCCTGGTTCCCGCCAGGTGAGTACTGCGAGGACCTCCACAGTAAAGGTCTTTATATGTGATATTGGACTTGAAGTCCTTCCCGTAGGGTGTTAGACAAAAATTGGATTACAAATCAACCTTATATCTTTTTGAAGTTCTGCTACCGTGTGAGCCAGACAAAACGAGCTGCCATCTGACCTTAATGTGTGCCTTGAAGCTCTTGTTTTTATCTTCATACAGAGAAGACTGGCCCCTACCACCCTCTCAAGAAAGAAGAGGAAATTCTGCTTGGCAGCTTCCCAGCAGAAATGGTCAGCACCAAGGCACCACATGGTAAGTAGGCATAGGCACAGAAATAGAGTAAAAAGGTACAAGTGCAAGTCTTGTTACCAGGCTCTGGAACTCCCTCCCCACTTCCCTTAGAAATCAGCAGCCAGAAGTCGGCTTCAGAAAACTTCTTAAAACCCACCTTTTCTGAAGCAGGGGCTCTAACTATATAGGTCATGTGGGTATTCTGGAGAGGTTGTTGCAATAAGCGCCAGTAGGCCCGATCGGGTAGCTATGTGCTAGATAAAACAACTTGAATTGAAGTACAAAGATGCCATGACCTATCCTGCGGTAGAGGCGTGGTGAACTATTTGGTCTTCTCCTCCCTCCTCCTCTTCTAGTGTATGCGAGCGCCCAGCCTCCTCGCCTCCTGCCTCGCCTTCATTTTCCAGTGGTGCCTTCCCCCTACACCAGTTGGAATACTGTCGCTGGATGGGAGCCATAACAGGAGAACCTGCGAGGAACAAGGCCTAGTTCACCCTGACCTCACTGGTCCTGTGGGTTGCAGAGACCATCAGGGGTTTGGACAGAAGGCTGCAGGGGTAGAAAGAACCTGCAGTCTCCAGGGAGAAGGTGTCAGACGCATACATGCCAACATTTTACAACCGGAAAGTGTGAGATTTTGAAATTAAAACCAGGGGAATGTATTTTCCCCTTTTGAGATATTTTTTTGCAGAGGAAATGTTAGTCAGGAGACAGCTAAAATAAAGCAGTTTTTTGCAACAAAAACCAGGAGTCTCCTGCCTGAATCGTGTCTGTTGGCATGTCTGCGGACGGTGCGGCTTGTCTCGATGCCCCTTCAGTGGGCTAGCCAGTCTATTGGGGTGAGTGGAGGTGAACGAAGTGGAGAGGAGTGAAACAGTAGTTTGTAGAAACACCAGAGCAAATATTGCCTCTCCCTTTGTTTAGCCACACCTTCTTGCTTTTGCTGATGTGTTTAGCCCTTAGCTGTCACTTCACCTTGACCACTTACACGCCTGCTAGCTAGACTGGCCGGATCCTTCAATCAGAGGGTGCTGAAGTACACCACAACCACCTCTTGCCCACACACACTCTATGGTGTCGAGGCCAGCCTTCGTTTGTGTTTGACCACGTCATGGCCATCGTAAACCTTCTGGCAAAGGTATTTTCCACTTGAGTTAAATGAGCATTTCTAATATCATATACCTCTTTGTGCTGAAAAACATAACCATAGACGGCTCGTCTGGAGCTCATTTTTGTTTTTTAATGTCGATTTGCTTAACTAGAGTTCAAGTTAAGCATCAGCAGTGCCAAGTCACTGAAGCAAAACTGAAAGAGATAAGGCATTTTATGCCCAAGATGTACAAGATTGGATAAACAACCAAGAATACAGCTTTAAGATCACAAAAGATCACAGATATATACTCTTCTGACTGAAGAGAATTTCCCAGGTTGGAACAGTTCCAAAACGGAGTTCATGGTCCTAGGAACCAATGTCAACTCTGCGCTTCGGTTCGACTGCTTCTAGAACTGTGCACCAGTGCAGAGTGTAAACAATCTGGGGGCTTGGTGAGTCCACAAACTATCTTTAACCAACAGATACCTTCAGTTACTTAAACATTACCATCCAGAAAGAATGTTTCTGAAGGTAAGTAGCTTGTTCTTCTGATGGATACTTCTAGCTGCAGATTCCTCACCTTTGCCAAGGTGGAGAATCTATGGAAGGGCTCAGACCAACTAGTCCTTCACGACAGAATGGGTGAAATACCCTTCCCATCGGTCCTGGTTGTCAAGGCAGTAGAGCTTTGTGAACGTGTGCACTGATGCCCACGTCATGGCCTAACAGAAGTCAAGGACAGGAGCTCTGCATGTCAGTGCAGTGGCACAGCTGTGGCCCTGTTGGAAAGGGCCCGAGTGCTTCTGAAGGCGGCTTCTTGGTCAGTGTGTAGCAGATCTTAACTCAGAGGACTATCTACCTTGTCAGAGTCCTTTACTGCAATGCTTTACCTTTCTGTGCCCCAGAAAACCTCATAAAGATCTGATCGTCCAAACAATGTTTTTTGGTGCAATCAATATAGAAGCTCAAAAGTCTATTGGGTCCAGCCAATGCCGTCTCGCCTCCTCTTTTGAGGGGTAAGGCGGAGCAAAGAACGTTGGGAGATTGATGGATTGCCCAGCATGGAAAACAGTCACAATTTGAGGCATAAAGCCAACCCTGGTACTCAACGCCACTTTACCTGGAAAAAAATTGGTGTATAGAGGCTGCACCAAGAGTGCCTGGAGTTCACTCATGCAGTGGGCCAAAGTTATTGCGACCAGAAACAGAGTCTTCATACTAAGGAGACAAAGTGGGCAGCAGTGGGCAGCTGTGCACTGGTTCGAAGGGAGTGCACATGAGGAACGTGAGGACCAAATTAAGATTCCCCTGTGGCACCACAAAGGGTCGGGGGGAAAAATATGAGTCAAACCTTTTAGAAAACTCATCACAACAGGTGAGTTGAACAGGAAGGGCTGTTCTGGAAAATGTAAAAAGGCTGAAAGAGCTGACAGATAACCTTTAACAGTGCCCACTGCAAGTCCTGGCTGAGCCAGACATACAACAAACAAGACATCCACCAGTTTGTCCTGTAACAGGTCCATATTGCAGGTGCCGCAAGAGGCCCCAACCTTGTCCCAGCGCCCGGTGTAGACAGACTATGTAGAGGGACACCTGGCAGCAAGGATGACATCCACAACTTCGAGAGGAAGTTTGAACGCAGTCACCTGCTGACCCTCAATCTCCATGCAAGGAGGTGCAGATTATCAACTCCAAATGCAGGAACCTACCCTGCTGCTGCGACAGGAGACCCTCTCAAAGCGGAAGCCTGATCAGAGGACAGTTGCTCATGCCTAGAAGTTCCAGGTACAACAATCTCCTGGCCCAATCTGGAGCCACTAGGCTGACTTGAGCCTGGTTGTGCCTGATCTTCTTCAGAACCCGGGGCAGAAGAGGCAGCAGCAGGACGCCAAACGTGAATCCTATGCTCCACTCTATCCAGAATGCATCTCTGAGCGAGATCCTTTCTGGGAACTCCGGAGAGTAAATGTTTTGACACTGCAGGTTCTCTGCAGTGGTGAAAAGATCTCCCAAGGTTCCCCCAGTCCTGGAAGATGCCCTCTCGGGGTGTAATCTAGCCAACTCTTTCTTAACTATGATCAAATTCGCTAAGATCAGGCCACATCAAAACTGTCCACTGTTGGACTGTAGCTTGCATATCCCTGTATTATTCATTGGTTAATAAACCCCCGACCATGGCAACCCAGAATCCATTCCACTAGAGCGAAAGCAGCCACAACAGCCTGGATGAGAAACATTCCTGCTTCCAACATATGTAAGGCAGCCACTTGGAAATCAGTCCCAAGACACTATTACCCTGATTATTCTTATATTAGAGCTCACTCTAGTGTTTTTTCAAGATGCCCTTAAAAACCTCTTTGTTTAACACTGAACTTGAGGTTCTTCAATTCTCACGCTGGATAAAGTTTGTATTCCTTATCCTGAAGAGCCACTAGGGAGGTGGCATTTGTAGCTTGCTGCTCTTTTCTAACATTTATGACTATCAACGAAGATCCTACGATGCAGAAGAGATGGTTAGTTACTTGTAGTCCTGACTCTTCATCGTTGGAATCTTCATAAACTACCATCGTCCCTGTCTTTTCTTTTTCTCTGGTGTTTAGAATATTAACTTCAACAACGTCCCCACTTTGCACACTGGAGGGTTCAACGACCCTTTAAGAAAATTCAAAACGTTCAAAAAAACAAGGAAATCTTCTTTTTATTGAGTTGATGCCATCGTGTTACGTCACACTTATGGGTTAATCTTCAATAACCACTCGTTACGAGGAAACTTCTCAATGTGGCATTTCACGTAAATACATTCTTGGATTGCTTAGTGTACATTGTACATACACTGGACAAGATGGCCGCCAGGTGAGGAGCTCCGGTCGGGAGCTCCCTGGCCAGGGATTTCCTTTTTGGCCATGGTCTCCTGGAATCTACCCCCCTTGGACCTTTTTTTGCTCACCTGAGGTTCTTATGGTCTGCGGCCATTCGGCTCTCCAGTTCCCGCGACCCAGTTCGAGATCTTCCGATGAACCTTGAGTAGTGTGCTGACCGCGGAGCCTCGATCAACATGGCCGATTCCCGGTGGACCTGTTTAGGCAGCTATAGAGGAGATTGGCTCTGGCTCTCCCCCTCAGCCGTCACCTACCCAGCCGGACATTAGACATGGTTTGTCCTCGTCTCTCCGCTGTGTTTTCCTCTCCTCCCCCGCCTTCCGACGAGTTGCCGAGGATCTGCTGGCGGTGGAGCCATTTCAGCGGCCGATGACCGGTGGGGTATGCCTCGGTGCCTGGGGAGGGGATCGGCTGGGGATCTCCCCTCCTGGCCGTTCCTACCCTCCGGGTTTTGCTGCGGTTGCCTGTCCTCTTGCACCGCCTCCCTAGCGACGACGGAGATGCATGAGTCTTGCTTCTCCCGGCAGGGGTTCAGCGGCGGTGAGTACTGCGGCGCTGCTGACCAGTGCCCCCGAGCTTGTTTTGCTTCTTGAGTTTTGGGGAGGCGCGCCCTCCTGGTCCCCGCTGCTGCCTCCACCTCTCCGGGGCTGTTGCCTGGTGCCCGAATCTCACTCTCCCCTGTCTTTGCGGCATTCTGAATGGCGATGCTGCTGCCCCTGGAGCCCCGGGTGTGTGTACGTCGACGACCCGCTTTGTGATCGGCAGTGTCCTTCCCTCCTCCCTCCGTGGTCATGTGGCTGCCTCCCCCATCCGACCCTGTGTGAAGCCTTCGAGTCTGCTGCCTTGTGGTTTTCGTGTTGGATTTTTGTGTGTTCCGCCATTTTGGGTTGATGCTGTCGGTTCCCATGGCCTGGGTCCTCCATCTTGGCGGTTTCGACCTATCCTCATTGTTGCTGGACTGCTCCTTGTTCGCCTGTCTGTTCTTTTCCTCAAGTCGTCCCCCCCCCCCTTTGGTCTGCTACTCCCCTCCCATCTTATACTATCACCGATTTACGGGATGCTTATGATTGTTGGTCTCCAGCCGGTTTGTATGTCTTTTACTGTGACTGTTTTGTAAGTACTTTCCCTCTTGCCGGTCTGCCTGACCCGATTATGCATTCCTTACCCCTTTTTACCATTCCCCCCTTACCTTCCATGCCCCATTTGACGTGTGTCTTGGCTATGCTATGCGCTAATAACCCATGTTATTGTGTATTCACTGTTTTTCTCCTATGTTATACTTGGCTCCTGTAACTGATGTAATTTTGTAACTTGTAACTCGCTGATCCTCATGTAAAGCGCTCTGATACCTCCGGGTCTAGCCAGCGCTATATAAAACTCTGCAAATAAAATAAAATAAAATAAACATTCCCAACTCAGATTTTAACGATGCGCTGTACAAAGGTCAGCGTTATCTTCCCAAGTTTGTTGAATTCATACGACGGCGTGGTGAGTGTTTTTGATCACCGGTGTCTTGCGTTTGTAGAGTTATACGGATAACGCTGACCTTTGTACAGCGCATCGTTAAAATCCAAGTTGGTTAAAAAATCGGGCTCTTAGAGAATGATTTCCCTGAAGAAGGGCTTTGACCCGAAATGCATCGGGAATGTACACTAAGCAAGCGATGCTATGGTTCTAAACCTCATGGAGTGCCCCAAACATGACCTACTGCCACCATGTTCCTGGAGTGGGGTCTTTTTGGGTGTTTTTTTCTAGAACTGTTCTATCAATCAATCAATCAATCAGGTTTCTTGTAAAGCGCTACTACTCACCCGTTAGGATCTCAAGGCACTCTCCCTGGGAGTTGGGCGTACTTTGCTTGGAGTGTTTACAGGCCCAGTGGACCCCTACACTGAATTCTGGATCCCCCTATGCCCGTATTACCCTGCTTCGCTCTTCTTCCCCCACCCTTATAGCTAGGCCAGACCACCATTAGACGCACGCTATCTTCCCCATCCCTTTATCGTCTGTAGTAATAACACCCGGCCATTTCCCCTACTTTTGACCCAGCTCTATCAGGGACATTGCTTGCTTCCCTCTCACTGGGAACATAATGCTTATGTTTCATGATTCTCTGTCCATCATGCACAGCATCCTTACATCTCACATTGTGGGCGGCTGGTTCCTCCTGCCCATAGCTTCATTCTGGAGATGTTTACACTGTTTGGTTGTAAGACAAGACGCAAAGGGACAGGATGCGTTCTTAACTCCTCTAATGTGAGCCTGTAGGGTGCACTTTTCCTCATTACTTATGTATGTAGGCAGCTGGATATGTATGTTATAGGTGCTGCAAAGTAGTTTTGAAAAGGATTTTTTTTGTAATACGAATAGTCAAAAATTCGGAAAACCTTGCCTGGGACAGGCTTTTGCAGGGTGCGCTACAACATATGGACATGCTGGGCTCTCCGCCCTCTCTACTGATATATGGGCATTTATATATTTATATATATATATATATATAGCGAGATGAAATGTTCAGAAGCACCCGCACACGGCATACAATTATTCTACCATTTATAAGCTGTCACTGTTTTCAATTCACTTAGGGCCTGATTCACAAAGGGTCTTCGCACTTGGGGCAGAAGCCTCGCAGTCGTGGGGGAGTCTCTGCACTAGTGGCAGAGGCCCCACAGTCTTGTGGGGGGTCTCCGCACTTATGGCGCAATCTCTGCAACAAGAATTCTCATTGCTGAGTTTCCGCCCGAGTGCGGAGACTCCCCCACGACTGCGGGGCTTCTGCCACGAGTGCGAAGACTCCCCCACGACTGCGAGGCTTCTGCCCCAAGTGCGGAGACTCCCTCATGACTGCGGGGCCTCCACCATAACGGCGGAGACTCCCTCATGACTGCGGGGCCTCCGCCATGACTGGGGAGACTCCCCCATGACGGCGGGGCCTCCGCCACGCGCGCGGAGACTACCTCATGATAGCGGGGCCTCCGCCCGAGTGCGGAGACTCCCCCATGATTTCGGGCCTTGGCCATGAGTGCAGAGACTCCCCATGACTATTTGGGCTCTGCCACGAGTGTGGAGACTCCCCCACGACTGCGGGGCCTCCGCCAGGACTGCGGATACTCCCTCATGACTATTTGGGCTCTGCCACATGTGCGGAGACTCCCCCACGACTGCGGGGCCTCTGCCATGACTGCGGAGACTCCCCCATGACGGCGGGGCCTCCTCCACGAGTGCGGAGACTCCCTCATGACGGCGGGGCCTCTTCCCTCATGATGGCGGTGCGGAGACTCCCTCATGATGGCGGGGCCTCCTCCACGAGTGCGGAGACTCCCTCATGATGGCGGGGCCTCCTCCACGAGTGTGGAGACTCCCTCATGATGGCGGGGCCTTCACCACGAGTGCGGAGACTCTCCTATGACGGCGGAGACGCCTTCATGACTGCGGGGCCTCCGCCATGACTGCAGAGAGTCCCCCATGAAGGCGGGGCCTCCGCCACGAGTGCGGAGACTCCCCATGACGGCGGGGCCTCCGCCACGAGGGCGGAGACTCCCCATGACGGCGGGGCCTCCGCCACGAGTGCAGAGACTCCCCATGACTATTTGGGCTCTGCCACGAGTGTGGAGACTCCCCCACGACTGCGGGGCCTCCGCCAGGACTGCAGATACTCCCTCATGACTATTTGGGCTCTGCCACATGTGCGGAGACTCCCCCATGACTGCGGGGCCTCTGCCATGACTGCGGAGACTCCCCCATGACGGCGGAGCCACCTCCACGAGTGCGGAGACTCCCTCATGACGGCGGGGCCTCTTCCCTCATGATGGCGGGGCCTCCTCCACGAGTGCGGAGACTCCCTCATGATGGCGGGGCCTTCACCACGAGTGCGGAGACTCTCCTATGACGGCGGAGACGCCCTCATGACTGCGGGGCCTCCGCCATGACTGCAGAGACTCCCCCATGACGGCGGGGCCTGCGCCACGAGTGCGGAGACTCCCTCATGACGGCGGGGCCTCCGCCACGAGTGCGGAGACTCCCCCATGACGGCGGGGCCTCCGCCACGAGTGCGGAGACTCCCCCATGACGGCGGGGCCTCCGCCACGAGTGCGGAGACTCCCCCATGACGGCGGGGCCTCCGCCACGAGTGCGGAGGCCCTTTGTGAATCAGGACCTTAATGTAATCTAAAGATGCCATGGGGGTGTAACCTGACTGGCCACAGCTATAGCCCAAACAATTGTCTGGATTGGTTACACTATTAAATTAGCTATTTTTAAGTCTGGTATTTGTACATCAAAGATCCCCAGCCTAGTAAAGGTAATAATTCACAAGTATGTGAGTGTATGCAAGAGCTAACAGTGGAGTACTACTTGCCCTACCATGCATGTACAATAACACATATGTCCTGGGCCATAGAACCTGCCCGTCCTTCGAAGTATAAACAAAGATAGTCACCTGCAATGGGCACTATAATCAGCATGTGCCTTCCAGGCATATCAACAGATCTCTATACTCACCCGGCTATTATAACATATCTGCCCCCGCCAGGCCTACACAAGGATAGGGTGTCCCACCTAGGGCATTACAACAACCCTCCCCTCCCAAGCATGTACAGAGACACCGTAACCTGCTCTGGGTATGAGATACAGCCGCCCCTTTAAGACGTACTCACAAGCTCGATGAACCACTCAGAGTATTCCAACAGATCTGTCCCTCCCAGGTACTCAATGACAGGGGACCTGCCCTGGGCAATTCATCCAATACTAGAACCAGCCAGATTCAAAACAAGGAAAACACACGGATTCACCTTCGCTGGAAAATATGGAACTCCCTACCACCCTCAACAAGAGCGATTACCTCATTCAGGCTTTTCAAGAAGGAAGTTAAAGCCGTACTACTTGAAAAACATGTGTCGTAAGAGAACTCTTTGTAACTGTCATTCACCCTTTTTTATACTGTATCCTATTGTTCTATACCTTGTGCTCCGAACTCTACATACAGAGTTCCTTATTTTAAATTGTACCCTATTGTTCTATACCTTGTGCTCCAAACTCTATGTAGTGTTCCTTATTTTCTCCAGTATTGGGGTATCTTTCATAGATTCACATGCTTGAATCATTCCCCGTCGTCGGAGTGGGAGTCCCACGGTACATAAAAATAGCAATATATATATATATATATATACCATATCCTAGGTAAATTAGAACCAGGAAGTAACGTAGCTAGAAATTAAAGGAAAAAATTCCTTCACCTTCATGACTCGTCCAAGTCATTATATATAGTCCAAAGTCCAGCCAATCAGGCGACAGCACCACCCAGAATGTTCTCCTCAGAGGCTCAGGCTCTCAGATTTTCTACCGCACGTCGTGTGAAGGGAGTCTCCCTGAGCTCTGCTCAGTTTTCTTCTCAGTTCTTTGAATTTATTATTCTTAGGATGTCTTCTTCAAAGAAGTCTCTTTTTCGCCCTTGTGAGTCTTGTGGGAAGCTCCGGCTGTTTTCAGAAGATCCCCACAAGAAGTGCATTTACTGCTTATATCCTGAACATCAGGTGAGAGACTGCAAGATCTGCAGAACTTTTCCTCAAAAAACTCTGAGGGACAGAGAGGGGCGTCTACTTCTGTGGCTACAGAAGATAAAGACCAGGACAATCCCTTATCTGAGGTGGGGAGCATTGCCTCTGTTCAGTCTACGTCCTCCAGAAAGAGGTTTTCTGACACAAATTTGTCTTCTCCTGGGGCTAAGGTGTCGAAGAAGCAACCCTCCAGCAGTACTGAAGTGCCTTCTACTTCAAAAAAGACTCTTCCACCTTCTAAGCCTAGATCTATAGCTTCTACGCCCCCGAGAAAGTCAAAAAAGTCTCTCTCTTCTACACAAGTGTCTGACAAAGATTTGCCTCAGAAACGGATTTCCTCGTCGACGGGCTCGTCGGCGACTCCTTCGTCGACGAGCTCTTATACTGCAACTACTACGTCGACGGCAACATTCTCATCGCCGAAGACACAAATGATCATGTCGTCGGCGTCTTCGCCGTCGAGGCTGGTATCCGTCTCAGTCAGACCAGTTCCGTCGACGTACCCTGTTGTTTTATACCTTGAACTCTAAACTCTACGTACAGCGTTCCTTATTTTATATTGTACCCTATTGTTTTATACCTTGCACTCTGAACTCTACGTACAGCGTTCCTTATTTTAAATTGTACCCTATTGTTCTATACCTTGTGCTCCGAACTCTACGTAGTGTTCCTTATTTTATATTGTACCCTGTTGTTTTATACCTTGGACTCTAAACTCTACGTACAGCGTTCCTTATTTTATATTGTACCCTATTGTTTTATACCTTGCACTCTGAACTCTACGTACAGCGTTCCTTATTTTATATTGTACCCTATTGTTCTATACCTTGTGCTCCGAACTCTACGTAGTGTTCCTTATTTTATATTGTACCCTGTTGTTTTATACCTTGGACTCTAAACTCTACGTACAGCGTTCCTTATTTTATATTGTACCCTATTGTTTTATACCTTGCACTCTGAACTCTACGTACAGCGTTCCTTATTTTATATTGTACCCTATTGTTTTATACCTTTCACTCTGAACTCTACGTACAGCGTTCCTTATTTTAAATTGTACCCTATTGTTTTATACCTTGCACTCTGAACTCTACGTACAGCGTTCCTTATTTTAAATTGAACCCTGTTGTTTTATACCTTGCACTCTGAACTCTACGTACAGCGTTCCTTATTTTAAATTGAACCCTGTTGTTTTATACCTTGCACTCTGAACTCTACGTAGCGTTCCTTATTTTAAATTGAACCCTGTTGTTTTATACCTTGCACTCTGAACTCTACGTACAGCGTTCCTTATTTTATATTGTACCCTATTGTTTTATACCTTGCACTCTGAACTCTACGTACAGTGTTCCTTATTTTAAACTGAACCCTGTTGTTTTATACCTTGCACTCTGAACTCTACGTACAGCGTTCCTTATTCTATATTGTACCCTATTGTTCTATACCTGGCACTCTGAACTCTACGTACAGCGTTCCTTATTTTACATTGTACCCTATTGTTTTATACCTTGCACTCTGAACTCTACGTACAGCGTTCCTTATTCTATATTGGACCCTATTGTTCTATACCTTGCACTCTGAACTCTACGTACAGCGTTCCTTATTTTACATTGTACCCTATTGTTCTATACCTTGTGCTCCGAACTCTACGTAGTGTTCCTTATTTTATATTGTACCCTGTTGTTTTATACCTTGGACTCTAAACTCTACGTACAGCGTTCCTTATTTTACATTGAACCCTATTGTTCTATACCTTGGACTCTAAACTCTACGTACAGCGTTCCTTATTTTACATTGAACCCTATTGTTCTATACCTTGCACTCTGAACTCTACGTACAGCGTTCCTTATTTTATATTGTACACTATTGTTCTATACCTTGTGCTCCGAACTCTACGTAGTGTTCCTTATTTTATATTGTACCCTGTTGTTTTATACCTTGGACTCTAAACTCTACGTACAGCGTTCCTTATTTTAAATTGAACCCTGTTGTTTTATACCTTGCACTCTGAACTCTACGTACAGCGTTCCTTATTTTACATTGTACCCTATTGTTTTATACCTTGCACTCTGAACTCTACGTACAGCATTCCTTATTCTATATTGTACCCTATTGTTTTATACCTTGCACTCTGAACTCTACGTACAGCGTTCCTTATTTTACATTGTACCCTATTGTTTTATACCTTGCACTCTGAACTCTACGTACAGCATTCCTTATTCTATATTGTACCCTATTGTTTTATATCATGCACTCTGAACTCTACGTACAGCGTTCCTTATTTTACATTGTACCCTATTGTTCTATACCTTGCACTCTGAACTCTACGTACAGCGTTCCTTATTTTAAATTGTACCCTATTGTTTTATACCTTGCACTCTGAACTCTACGTACAGCGTTCCTTATTTTATATTGTACCCTATTGTTTTATACCTTGCACTCTGAACTCTACGTACAGCGTTCCTTATTTTACATTGTACCCTATTGTTTTATACCTTGCACTCTGAACTCTACGTACAGCGTTCCTTATTCTATATAGTACCTATTGTTTTATACCTTGCTCTGAGAATTCTTTGTACAGAGCATCTTATGTGACAGGTGTTTTAATGCACTGCAACCCTCTTCAACTCTCTCGTTGTTCAGCGCTCTGATACAGTGATGGTTATGTTTGCGCTTTATAAAACACAATAAATAAATAAAAAATAAAAAGAAATACATCCTGCCCATCCCTCTTAGTTATATACACAGATACAGTGAGACACAATGGCATTATATCCCGTCCCCCTCCTCTCTCAGTTATGTGCACAGACACAGTGCAAATGACTAAGAGAGAGTCAGTCTCTGTGGTACGACACGCCTTCCTTCCCCAGCCTCTACACAGAGAGAGGGTGAACCATCCTGGGCACCCTAACCTCCGCCCTCCCATCCCCCAGGCACATGCATGGAGACAGTCACCTGTTCTGTGGTACGACATGCCTTCCTTCCCAGCCTCTACACAGAGAGAGGGTGAACCATCCCGGGCAGCATAAACAGCCTACCTTGGTGACATGATACAATGAGCCATCCTGGGCACCCTCACCTATCAGCCCTCCCATCCCCCAGGCACATGCATGGAGACAGTCACCTGTTCTGTGGTACAACATGCCTTCCTTCCCAGCCTCTACACAGAGAGAGGGTGAACCATCCTTGGCAGCATTAACAGCCTGCCTTGGTGACATGATACAATGAGCCATCCTGGGCACCCTAACCTCCGCCCTCCCATCCCCCAGGCACATGCATGGAGACAGTCACCTGTTCTGTGGTACGACATGCCTTCCTTCCCAGCCTCTACACAGAGAGAGGGTGAACCATCCTTGGCAGCATAAACAGCCTGCCTTGGTGTCATGATACAATGAGCCATCCTGGGCACCCTCACCTATCAGCCCTCCCATCCCCCAGGCACATGCATGGAGACAGTCACCTGTTCTGTGGTACGACATGCCTTCCTTCCCCAGCCTCTACACAGAGAGAGGGTGAACCATCCTTGGCAGCATTAACAGCCTGCCTTGGTGACATGATACAATGAGCCATCCTGGGCACCCTAACCTCCGCCCTCCCATCCCCCAGGCACATGCATGGAGACAGTCACCTGTTCTGTGGTACGACATGCCTTCCTTCCCAGCCTCTACACAGAGAGAGGGTGAACCATCCTTGGCAGCATAAACAGCCTGCCTTGGTGTCATGATACAATGAGCCATCCTGGGCACCCTCACCTATCAGCCCCTCCCATCCCCCAGGCACATGCATGGAGACAGTCACCTGTTCTGTGGTACGACATGCCTTCCTTCCCAGCCTCTACACAGAGAGAGGGTGAACCATCCTTGGCAGCATAAACAGCCTGCCTTGTTGTCATGATACAATGAGCCATCCTGGGCACCCTCACCTATCAGCCCTCCCATCCCCCAGGCACATGCATGGAGACAGTCACCTGTTCTGTGGTACGACATGCCTTCCTTCCCCAGCCTCTACACAGAGAGAGGGTGAACCATCCTTGGCAGCATTAACAGCCTGCCTTGGTGACATGATACAATGAGCCATCCTGGGCACCCTAACCTCCGCCCTCCCATCCCCCAGGCACATGCATGGAGACAGTCACCTGTTCTGTGGTACGACATGCCTTCCTTCCCAGCCTCTACACAGAGAGAGGGTGAACCATCCTTGGCAGCATAAACAGCCTGCCTTGGTGTCATGATACAATGAGCCATCCTGGGCACCCTCACCTATCAGCCCCTCCCATCCCCCAGGCACATGCATGGAGACAGTCACCTGTTCTGTGGTACGACATGCCTTCCTTCCCCAGTCTCTACACAGAGAGAGGGTGAACCATCCTTGGCAGCATTAACAGCCTGCCTTGGTGACATGATACAATGAGCCATCCTGGGCACCCTAACCTCCGTCCTCCCATCCCCCAGGCACATGCATGGAGACAGTCACCTGTTCTGTGGTACGACATGCCTTCCTTCCCCAGCCTCTACACAGAGAGAGGGTGAACCATCCTTGGCAGCATTAACAGCCTGCCTTGGTGACATGATACAATGAGCCATCCTGGGCACCCTAACCTCCGCCCTCCCATCCCCCAGGCACATGCATGGAGACAGTCACCTGTTCTGTGGTACGACATGCCTTCCTTCCCCAGTCTCTACACAGAGAGAGGGTGAACCATCCTTGGCAGCATAAACAGCCTGCCTTGGTGTCATGATACAATGAGCCATCCTGGGCACCCTCACCTATCAGCCCCTCCCATCCCCCAGGCACATGCATGGAGACAGTCACCTGTTCTGTGGTACGACATGCCTTCCTTCCCAGCCTCTACACAGAGAGAGGGTGAACCATCCTTGGCAGCATTAACAGCCTGCCTTGGTGACATGATACAATGAGCCATCCTGGGCACCCTAACCTCCGCCCTCCCATCCCCCAGGCACATGCATGGAGACAGTCACCTGTTCTGTGGTACGACATGCCTTCCTTCCCAGCCTCTACACAGAGCGAGGGTGAACCATCCTTGGCAGCATAAACAGCCTGCCTTGGTGTCATGATACAATGAGCCATCCTGGGCACCCTCACCTATCAGCCCCTCCCATCCCCCAGGCACATGCATGGAGACAGTCACCTGTTCTGTGGTACGACATGCCTTCCTTCCCAGCCTCTACACAGAGAGAGGGTGAACCATCCTTGGCAGCATTAACAGCCTGCCTTGGTGTCATATGCACAGATACAATGAGCCATCCTGGGCACCCTCACCTATCAGCCCTCCCATCCCCCAGGCACATGCATGGAGACAGTCACCTGTTCTGTGGTACGACATGCCTTCCTTCCCCAGTCTCTACACAGAGAGAGGGTGAACCATCCTTGGCAGCATAAACAGCCTGCCTTGGTGTCATGATACAATGAGCCATCCTGGGCACCCTCACCTATCAGCCCCTCCCATCCCCCAGGCACATGCATGGAGACAGTCACCTGTTCTGTGGTACGACATGCCTTCCTTCCCAGCCTCTACACAGAGAGAGGGTGAACCATCCTTGGCAGCATAAACAGCCTGCCTTGGTGTCATGATACAATGAGCCATCCTGGGCACCCTCACCTATCAGCCCCTCCCATCCCCCAGGCACATGCATGGAGAAGGTCACCTGTTCTGTGGTACGACATGCCTTCCTTCCCAGCCTCTACACAGAGAGAGGGTGAACCATCCTTGGCAGCATTAACAGCCTGCCTTGGTGTCATATGCACAGATACAATGAGCCATCCTGGGCACCATCACCTATCAGCCCTCCCATCCCCCAGGCACATGCATGGAGACAGTCACCTGTTCTGTGGTACGACATGCCTTCCTTCCCCAGTCTCTACACAGAGAGAGGGTGAACCATCCTTGGCAGCATAAACAGCCTGCCTTGGTGTCATGATACAATGAGCCATCCTGGGCACCCTCACCTATCAGCCCCTCCCATCCCCCAGGCACATGCATGCAGACAGTCACCTGTTCTGTGGTACGACATGCCTTCCTTCCCAGCCTCTACACAGAGAGAGGGTGAACCATCCTTGGCAGCATAAACAGCCTGCCTTGGTGTTATGATACAATGAGCCATCCTGGGCACCCTAACCTATCAGCCCTCCCATCCCCCAGGCACATGCATGGAGACAGTCACCTGTTCTATGGTACGACATGCCTTCCTTCCCAGCCTCTACACAGAGAGAGGGTGAACCATCCTTGGCAGCATAAACAGCCTGCCTTGGTGTCATGATACAATGAGCCATCCTGGGCACCCTCACCTATCAGCCCTCCCATCCCCCAGGCACATGCATGGAGACAGTCACCTGTTCTATGGTACGACATGCCTTCCTTCCCAGCCTCTACACAGAGAGAGGGTGAACCATCCTTGGCAGCATAAACAGCCTGCCTTGGTGTCATATGCACAGATACAATGAGCCATCCTGGGCACCCTAACCTCCGCCCTCCCATCCCCCAGGCACATGCATGGAGACAGTCACCTGTTCAGTGTTTTGCAGCCACTAAGTCCCTTCTGTACATGCACAAAAATACAGTGACAACCCCAGTGGATGAACATACCTTCCCAGTCCTCCCCGTGTCCAAGGTGTATTACTCTGTAGGAATGTCTTAAGAAATGTCCACATACAAACGTGACGTGACACCTGTACTTCTTTTGACCCTGCTAGTGACCTGGAAGGAGTACTACCAATGGAGGGCACTGGACCTGGATTCACCAATGGCGGCCCTCCTGACCTACCCGCTAACTATCTACCACATCATCACTCACCTGGCTCCTCAGCACTGTGAGTACCCACCTCTGTCTCCTCGCATCCTGCAGAAGCAGCAATGACCTAGAGTGAAATGACAGGAGTGTAAATGTTATGCACTAAAATGACGCTTGTACGTGCTGTGCTAAGGTGTACAGACGACAACCCCCTCCACTGGATGGTGATGGGCGCAAGGATACCCAACACTTTAAAGACAAAGGGGGTCATTTCAAGTTCGACAGATGCATTCATTTGATGTGTGTGCCAACCTCGTGGCATCCTCACAACAGGTTTGTTTCTGAAGGAGATTCGACCATCAGACGCTCCCACCTGGCGGACCATCCACCAATCGGCTGTCGGCTTCTGAGGATTGGTCGGCTCCCTCTTTTTAGTCAGGAGCATTTCCATCGCTATTGGTTTCTCAATAGGGGTTTGTTTCAGAAGATTAAACAAAGCTGCGTGGCCTTCCATGACAGGGCAGCCCACATCAGCAGGAGGCTGTG
Organism: Calotriton arnoldi; assembly: GCA_963921515.1. Taxonomy (NCBI): domain Eukaryota; kingdom Metazoa; phylum Chordata; class Amphibia; order Caudata; family Salamandridae; genus Calotriton; species Calotriton arnoldi. Next base: position 1,562,921 of record CAWUFW010000467.1, read on the forward strand.
CCCACATTGGTCAAGAGATCTGATGTCTTCCTAGGTCGCCCATTACAGATCTCAGTTGCTTGAGGCTGGGCAGCTCTGCTCACTCCCTGCCTTTGCGTCCTGTTCTTTCATCTCATCCTCTTTCCTGTAGCAGACGAGAGCTATCTGGTAATAGGACAGATAGAAGTAGAAGAGGAGGTTGGTCACAGTGGCGGCTCCTTTCCAGGGGCTTTGGGGCACAGCCCTACCTCCTATGGAGAGGCACAAGTGCTAATTATTTAAGTGGAGTGTTCATGAAAACTCGACCAATGTGTTTTCATGAACGCTGCCAGGGCGCAAGCCAGCCCTTCCGGCCTCGCCTTTAAGCTCCTGAGGACAGGAGAAGGAGGGGTCACGGATCAGCTCCAGAGTGCTGTTTAAAGGGCATCACTCTGTAGGGGTGTCTGGAGTGCACGTGTGAGGGGTTGATTTCAACTACAATCCCATCACCCAGGCACAGTCCATTTTATTTAGCAGACATACTGCACATGCCTCAGGTAACACAGTGTATCTGCTATAATGTGGCTGTCAATGAACATATCAGTGCCTCACTGGGGCCAATGAGAAGCCACACAGAGCAGCAGGGGCGGGATCCCCAGCACTGTCCCAGCTTCTTCTAGGGTTGTCTTCCAGTCTATCAAGAAGCTGGGAGAGGGATTGAGGTGAAGCTGGGAGAGGGATTGAGGTGAAGCTGGGAGAGGGATTGAGGTGAAGCTTGAGGTGAAGCCGGGAGAGGGATTGAGGTGAAGCCGGGAGAGGGATTGAGGTGAAGCTGGGAGAGGGATTGAGGTGAAGCCGGGAGAGGGATTGAGGTGAAGCCGGGAGAGGGATTGAGGTGAAGCTGGGAGAGGGATTGAGGTGAAGCCGGGAGAGGGATTGAGGTGAAGCTGGGAGAGGGATTGAGGTGAAGCTGGGAGAGGGATTGAGGTGAAGCCGGGAGAGGGATTGAGGTGAAGCCGGGAGAGGGATTGAGGTGAAGCTGGGAGAGGGATTGAGGTGAAGCCGGGAGAGGTGAAGCTGGGAGAGGGATTGAGGTGAAGCCGGGAGAGGGATTGAGGTGAAGCTGGGAGAGGGATTGAGGTGAAGCTGGGAGAGGGATTGAGGTGAAGCTGGGAGAGGGATTGAGGTGAAGCTGGGAGAGGGATTGAGGTGGGGCTGGGAGAGGGATTGAGGTGAAGCCGGGAGAGGGATTGAGGTGAAACTGGGAGAGGGATTGAGGTGAAGCTGGGAGAGGGATTGAGGTGAAGCTGGGAGAGGGATTGAGGTGAAGCTGGGAGAGGGATTGAGGTGGGGCTGGGAGAGGGATTGAGGTGGGGCTGGGAGAGGGATTGAGGTGAAGCTGGGAGAGGGATTGAGGTGAGGCTGGGAGAGGGATTGAGGTGAAGCCGGGAGAGGGATTGAGGTGAAGCTGGGAGAGGGATTGAGGTGAAGCTGGGAGAGGGATTGAGGTGAAGCTGGGAGAGGGATTGAGGTGAAGCCGGGAGAGAAATTGAGGTGAAGCTGGGAAAGGGATTGAGGTGGGGCTGGGAGAGGGATTGAGGTGAAGCTGGGAGAGGGATTGAGGTGAAGCTGGGAGAGGGATTGAGGTGAAGCTGGGAGAGGGATTGAGGTGAAGCTGGGAGAGGGATTGAGGTGAAGCTGGAGAGGGATTGAGGTGAAGCTGGGAGAGGGATTGAGGTGAAGCTGGGAGAGGGATTGAGGTGAAGCCGGGAGAGGGATTGAGGTGAAGCTGGGAGAGGGATTGTGGTGAAGCCGGGAGAGGGATTGAGGTGGGTCTCCTCTTCAAACCTGGCCGGCTCCTTGTTGAGAATCGTGGTTTGCTGGTTCTAGTGTCTAGTGTCAGATTCCTGCTCTGCGGTTGCCATGGAGATGCCAAGTTACCAGCAAAGGAAGCAAGATAAGGAAACAAAATAATGTTCCTCTGTGCATTTGTTTGTAAGTGATTGAGAGTGAATGAGATTGAGTAAGTGAGTGCGTGTGTTTGAGAGTGAATGTGAGATAGAATCTGAGTTTGAGGGAGTGTTTGAATAAGTGAGCGTGTAACTCGAGTGAAGTAGTGACTGCGAATACAGGTTGAAGCTTTTACCAGTATTCGCAGTCACTACTTCCTTAAAGCTACTGTCCTAATTAGCACACTACCCTACACTGACGAGACAACTCCCCTTTTTGTTGACAGGGATATACAGTCGAGTGTAGTTTTTGACTTTTTAAGAGGAGGGACTTTCCCGTCTCAGACGATGTCGACCCTCTCCCTCACGGATAATCACGCAGGACTGTTGAAAAACGCAACCCATGAACTATGAACCAAGTCTTGTGGGACTTTGTCTTCTTTGTTCTGAATAAAAACTCGTCCAGTATACAATATCCATTTAAGAAATACTGTTTAATGCAAGTACTTTACACAGTATTTTGGCGTGTGCTTCGGTATCAACACATCAGATTTTGGCTTTGTAGATTTTATAATTCACAAACAATATACACTGTATTGTATTGGTAACATAGTGTCAGCACCACGTGAGCACCGTATTTGTGTGCAATTACTTGTTCACATGTGTTTAGTTATCTTGCCCAGACGCTTTGATTAAGAATGTGCGATGTTGTAAACCACTGCTACCAAGAAACTTTGTAATTAAGTGATTGTGTGTGCGAGGGAGTGAGTGCAAATGTGTTAGAAGAAGCGAGTGAATGGAGATTGTGAGGGGTAGGGGAAGTGAGTCAGGAGTGTAGCTATCTATGGTGTAAAAGGTGCAGTTGCTCCAGGCCCAATGTCAGTGAAGGTGAAAGGGTGTGTGTGTGTGTAAGCTCACTGCTTGGCTAAAGTGGAAGTCTGACGCCACATTGGGTAAGAATAAGGAATGAGTTCTTAGCACAATCTCACTCTTCATAAAAGCTCCATAGGGCCTTCAGTTGAAAAGGGTCTTACTTGGTGAATCAAAGCTATGGCAAGCTGCAGAAGAGCTTTTCCAAGCAGGGCATAGGAAGTCAGTGGGGGCTCTACTGGTTTGTGGGTGAATCGTTGTGAAAGTGTTAGGGTCCCACAATGGATGAGTCACTTCATCATTCCTTTTTGTGGTGAAAGAGACTAACTTTTCAAGCTCTTGTAAGCACCTTCAGCCTCCTCGAATGCCTTGCAGAAACCTACCCCTCGGCCTGAATGTCCCAGAAAACAAACAAATGACAACAAACATTCAGTTACCCAAGTCAGGGGACTGAAGTTATTAAGCCTGAGTGTGCATTTTATAACAAACTGCGCTTACCTCCTCCTATCCTATGCAAGCGGCCCCCAAGAGAGCTTTTGCCACCGGTGCCAGCTGCCAGGAGACCTTGACTTCCTGAATTTATGCCACAGAGTCACCTTAGTTCGAGCTGCAGTCACCACTCGAGTGGACTGCTGTGGGGTCTGACACTGGGCTCCCAAAAAGGGCATCTTTAGGCTCCAAAGTAAGTCCCTAACCGGTCTAAGATGGCATGCCAGCACCACACCCAACCTGAAGCATCTACACCAACTACGCTCATGCCCAAGCCTGTCTATCGTTCACCTGGTACTCCACGCCACCTGCAGCCCACAAATCCAGCAGCCAGAACCTACCTGCCACCTATCTACCCAGGCAGATATGTGCTCCTGTGTTCAGTTCTCTGCAATGCCATCCATTAAATCCAAGGCTTGAGAGGGCCTCGTTTCATTCCACACTGATCTGATGTGTTCCTTTTCTGCTGTGCCCAGGATTAGCAGTGCCCATGTTGTTTTCCCAGGTACTTCCTGACGACGACTCCTGTCTCTTCATTTTGTCATTCACACATTCAGCTCAGCTGAACACCTGCAGATCGGCAGGCACAACAGGGATCACAGTGGCCTCCCACACCCGCACTTTACCATCTCCTCAGAAACGCACGAGAGTGGCCACAGGGCTTGACTTGCACATTTTAGCTGACAGTGGAGCCATCTTGTCTACTGCAATGTTACCAGAGCCCTGTTGAAAACCTCAAATCTGGAAAAAGATAGAGTTCCTGATCTCTATAGCGCCTTATGACTCCCATTCTCAATGAAGGCGCGAGGGCATAGACTGCAGCGAAGCAGGCTTCCAAGCACCTTCTCTGAGGGTCAATCCAGCCTGCCCACTCAGTGGTACGCTATGGAGCCTGTAAGTGGCAGCCAGAGGCACAGATCCAGTGTTGGAAGCTCAAGAGAGGGGATCTCCCGAGGTTCACCCCTTTCACAGCAGGATATCCTGAGGACCCCAGGATTGCTACTCACTCCGGACTTCAGGCGAGGAAGTTACGAGTGCCGAAAGAGGGAGAAAAGACAACCGAAGCACAAGGAGAAAGCTTCTTAACACGGTAGATCAGCAGATGAACCCTGGCACCAGTGGGCACTTGGCAGTGATGACGTAGTCATCCTGTGGAGGGTAGGCTCCAGGTCCTGTGAGGCTACTGCAAGCTGCAAAGGAAAGACGCGACAACAAACAGCAGTCTGATGCCACAAAGCGGACTGGTTCCGTTGCTCAGTCGGGCCATTAGCGCTGTGATGATCCAACCCTGGATAGTCTCTGATAGCCTGACCTAGCGCCATCCGTGGGCACACAGTGCATGGCGCATGCGCAGGAGCACGAATAACAATGATCTGAAGTGCAGAGCTCTTCCTCACTCACACCATGAAGGGAATGCTTCCTGATAAGCGCCTCGCCAAAGCCTGGATCTAGCCAGGACCTCCTGCGGAGAGCCCGCAGGTAAACTGAGACTCCATGGAGGAGCCCATTCATCAAAGGGACCTCTGCTCAACTTCCTCAAAAGCAGGCTCCCCATCCCTTCCACATCCATCCCGGCAGCACACACATGACCACTCTGTCTTTTTACAGGAAGCGTGGCTCCTTGTCGTGATTGGGTCTTCATGATACATTTAAGTCTCCCCTTTAAAAAGGGCACACGCGTTGTTACACACATTAATGACATGCTGATAGCAACCAACGGGTTCCCAAACTAGACTATCAATGTTACTTTACTTGACAGAAAGATGAGATAAACGGTAGATCTTAGAGATTTCAGAGCTTTAAAGGGGCACTTGAAGCTGCTCATGGAACTTCAGATCCAAACGGCAGGTTCTGGGTTTCAGAAACTCTAAATGCGATCACCTACACTGACCACAAATTGAAGAATTTTAGGACGCTGCATCTCTGGGCTTTCCACCTCACACCAGCCATGAGAAGGAATCTTCAAAACACCCTGAAAAGGTTATGTTATGTTGATTTCTATTAGTATCAACATAGTGATGGATGGAATGCTTGAATCTGATAGAGACATCTAGCCGCAGATTCCTTAACTTTTGAATTCTCCCCAGGCGTCAGTCTGGATCCATACATTTTTCTGCACTACCTCTACGCGCCGGGGTATGGCGTCGTACGGCTCCGCAATGACTTAGACTCTGGTCATGACATCAGTGGAGCCATATAAGTCCCCTCCGGCACACGGACATCAGTTTCTTCTTTTCCGCGCTGTAACACGGATCCGGAGAAGCGGTTCCTCGGGTCAGTTTTTGACATACTTCGATACTTTGTTGTCGGTGGAACAGTGTGCCTTTGTCTATGTGTACAGGTTTCAAACCTTGTGGGTCTTGTAGTCGACATATGTCGGTGACAGACCCACATACAATTTGTATTTGGGTGAGCACCACAACGTCGAGGATTGCAGCTCCTGCCAGAAACTGAAGCCCAAGTCTCTCAAAGAGCAGCATTTGAAGTTGATGGTGGTGTCACAGTCCTCGGAGGCTTCCCACCCTCGCTCGTCATCATTATTTTGCACACCATGCCACTTCAGCTTAGACCCAGCCATATGCAAATCAGTCTCTTGACCCTGCTCCAATAGTAACAGTCCAGCCTGAACTGCCAAGCCAGGTCCTCCCTGAACTAGAACACAAGCAACCCAGGACTAGTTTTGTCCTAGTTAGACTGGGTCCAAACTGGAATGGAGTGGTGAGCAAAACAAAAAAGGGTTTAGGCCCAGATCTCTGTACTGGGGGTGAGTGTTTGACATTGTTCACCCCCAGTCTGCTACCATGGTCATGTAGTTGGTGCACTTGGTTCTGCTGGTGTTTGCCTTGTCCGTCAGGGAGAAGATGTGTTGGGTGTCATCAGTGTAGGAGATGACGGTGTTTCTGCTGAAAACATTAATCCGAGAACTAAAGGTGCGGCCCAGAGTTCTGCTAGGAGACCAGAGGCCTCTTTTACAGCTCATTAGACAAGGAAAATCATCATGTCTGAAGGAACTGCTACGTCCACAGGAGGATCTACCACAGCATTTTCCTCCACCATAAAGTTAGTGTGGAGAAGGAAACATCACTGGTGGATTCTTCGCCGGATTTAGTATATCTTCCAGAAATCGACCATGTAATTTACCACCCAACTCCAACAAAGGTTGTTAGTGCAGATGCACAATTCTTTCTGCTGGAACAAAAGCCCAGCCTCCTTCAGCACTCCGGAGCCTGCATGTGTGGAGAGAGGGCTGCTTGTCCTTGTCAGAAACAAATTGAAAATGAACAATTCTCCACCAGGGTATCCGTTCCCTGGATCCATCCGGGGTACTCTTGACCAGCTTGTCCCTCTCGTTGGCCTCGACGTGACCCCATACTCAGACTTGGAAGGTTTCTGAATATTTCATGAGTGGTCCATCGATTGCCGCAACCCTGATCTGCCTACGACAAATAGGGGCCTCACTACGAGGTCCCTCTCAGTTCCAATGTGGCCACTGACAGTAGTGACTCTGAGATATCGGCTGCTGAAAGCAGGAGGTATGTCCGGGCAAACGTCCATGGGGGGCAATGAGGAATCACCAAGGAAATCAGAGCCAGAATGACCCATTCTCCCAGTAATTCCCCATTTTCCAAGGGATTATCATGGTTTCAGCTGGACTCCAAGTGAATCCTGCAGCTCCAGGGTAGCAAGCTCCCGGCATCATTCACTCCAGGAGTAAAGAGTCCCTGGGTTTGCTGCTTTCATAGGATAAATATCTTTATAACAGGGAGAGTGTTCTAAAAGTATCTGTGTGGGTTCTCGTAATCCTTCTCATTTGATTTCTTTTTCGTTATGCTGCTTGGACATTGTATATTGATTTTTCTGGTGTTCACTCCTTGCCTTCAAAATAGATCTGATCTCAGGCTCTTGGCAGAGATGAGGGTACATGTTTATCCATCATTCTCACCGTGTGCTGGACAAACTCACCCTCATTCGGCAGGAGCTCAGTCCTACTGTGATCGAAGCCTAGCGCGTTCCCCATGTACTCAAGACTGGTTTTAGACTCTCATTCATGGACCACATGGTGGCTTACCTTGAGCTGCTGATGCTGCCCCACATGAAGGATCCCACTGATCATCCTGCCCCCAACATTTCCCAAGACTGACTTCTACTGGCCTCAGTTTGCAATAATCCGACAACAATTATGGGCAGAACTGAGAAAAAGACAGTTACTTTAGATGGGATCAGACACCTCAAATGGCACTTGGACCACTGAAGCTGGAATGTGTGAGACTCCACTGAGTGTAAGAGGCCAGTGAAGTAGGACTGAGCCAGACTCACTGAGTGTAAGAGGCCAGTGAAGTAGGACTGAGCCAGACTCACTGAGTGTAAGAGGCCAGTGAAGTAGGAGTGAGCCAGACTCACTGAGCGTAAGAGGCCAGTGAAGTACGAGTGAGTCAGACTCACTGAGTGTAAGAGGCCAGGGAAGTAGGAGTGAGGCAGACTCACTGAGTGTAAGAGGCCAGGGAAGTAGGAGTGACGCAGACTCACAGAGTGTAAGAGGCCAGGGAAGTAGGAGTGAGGCAGACTCACTGAGTGTAAGAGGCCAGGGAAGTAGGAGTGAGCCAGACTCACTGAGTGTAAGAGGCCAGGGAAGTAGGAGTGAGGCAGACTCACTGAGTGTAAGAGGCCAGGGAAGTAGGAGTGAGCCAGACTCACTGAGTGTAAGAGGCCAGTGAAGTAGGAGTGAGCCAGACTCACTGAGTGTAAGAGGCCAGGGAAGTAGGAGTGAGCCAGACTCACTGAGTGTAAGAGGCCAGGGAAGTAGGAGTGAGGTAGACTCACTGAGTGTAAGAGGCCAGGGAAGTAGGAGTGAGCCAGACTCACTGAGTGTAAGAGGCCAGGGAAGTAGGAGTGAGGCAGACTCACTGAGTGTAAGAGGCCAGTGAAGTAGGAGTGAGCCAGACTCACTGAAGTGTAAGAGGCCAGGGAAGTAGGAGTGAGCCAGACTCACTGAGTGTAAGAGGCCAGGGAAGTAGGAGTGAGGCAGACTCACTGAGTGTAAGAGGTCAGGGAAGTACGAGTGAGGCAAACTCACTGAGTGTAAGAGGCCAGGGAAGTCGGAGTGAGGCAGACTCCACTGAGTGTAAGAGGCCAGGGAAGTAGGAGTGAGCCAGACTCACTGAGTGTAAGAGGCCAGGGAAGTAGGAGTGAGCCAAACTCACTGAGTGTAAGAGGCCAGGGAAGTAGGAGTGAGCCAAACTCACTGAGTGTAAGAGGCCAGGGAAGTAGGAGTGAGCCAAACTCACTGAGTGTAAGAGGCCAGGGAAGTAGGAGTGAGCCAAACTCACTGAGTGTAAGAGGCCAGGGAAGTAGGAGTGAGCCAAACTCACTGAGTGTAAAAGGCCAGGGAAGTAGGAGTGGCGCAGACTCACTGAGTGTAAGAGGCCAGTGAAGTAGGAGTGACGCAGACCCACTGAGTGTAAGAGGCCAGGGAAGTAGGAGTGACGCAGACTCACTGAGTGTAAGAGGCCAGGGAAGTAGGAGTGAGCCAGACTAACTGAGTGTAAGAGGCCAGGGAAGTAGGAGTGAGGCAGACTCACTGAGTGTAAGAGGCCAGGGAAGTAGGAGTGAGGCAGACTCACTGAGTGTAAGAGGCCAGGGAAGTAGGAGTGAGGCAGACTCACTGAGTGTAAGAGGCCAGGGAAGTAGGCGTGAGGCAGACTCACTGAGTGTAAGAGGCCAGGGAAGTAGGAGTGAGCCAGACTCGCTCAGTGTAAGAGGCCAGGGAAGTAGGAGTGAGCCAGACTCACTGAGTGTAAGAGGCCAGGGAAGTAGGAGTGAGGCAGACTCACTGAGTGTAAGAGGCCAGGGAAGTAGGAGTGACGCAGACTCACTGAGTGTAAGAGGCCAGGGAAGTAGGAGTGAGCCAGACTCACTGAGTGTAAGAGGCCAGGGAAGTAGGAGTGAGCCAGATTCACTGAGTGTAAGAGGTCAGGGAAGTAGGAGTGAGGCAGACTCACTGAGTGTAAGAGGCCAGGGAAGTAGGAGTGAGCCAGTCTCACTGAGTGTAAGAGGCCAGGGAAGTAGGAGTGAGGCAGACTCACTGAGTGTAAGAGGCCAGGGAAGTAGGAGTGAGGCAGACTCACTGAGTGTAAGAGCCAAGTGAAGTAGGAGTGAGGCAGGCTCACTGAGTGTAAGAGGCCAGGGAAGAAGGAGTGAGCCAGACTCACTGAGTGTAAGAGGCCAGGGAAGAAGGAGTGAGGCAGAGTCACTGAGTGTAAGAGGCCAGGGAAGTAGGAGTGAGCCAGACTCACTGAGTGTAAGAGGCCAGTGAAGTAGGAGTGAAGCAGACTCACTGAGTGTAAGAGGCCAGGGAAGTAGGAGTGAGCCAGACTCACTGAGTGTAAGAGGCCAGGGAAGTAGCAATGAGCCAGACTCACTGAGTGTAAGAGGCCAGTGAAGTAGGAGTGAGCCAGACTCACTGAGTGTAAGAGGCCAGGGAAATAGGAGTGAGCCAGACTCACTGAGTGTAAGAGGCCAGGGAAGTAGAAGTGAGGCAGACTCACTGAGTGTAAGAGGCCAGGGAAGTAGGAGTGAGGCAGACTCACTGAGTGTAAGAGGCCAGGGAAGTAGGAGTGAGCCAGTCTCACTGAGTGTAAGAGGCCAGGGAAGTAGGAGTGAGGCAGACTCACGGAGTGTAAGAGGGCAGTGAAGTAGCAGTGAGGCAGACTCACTGAGTGTAAGAGGCCAGGGAAGTAGGAGTGAGCTAGACTCACTGAGTGTAAGAGGCCAGGGAAGTAGGAGTGAGGCAGACTCACTGAGTGTAAGAGGCCAGGGAAGTAGGAGTGAGGCAGACTCACTGAGTGTAAGAGCCAAGTGAAGTAGGAGTGAGGCAGACTCACTGAGTGTAAGAGGCCAGGGAAGTAGGAGTGAGGCAGACTCACTGAGTGTAAGAGGCCAGGGAAGTAGGAGTGAGGCAGGCTCACTGAGTGTAAGAGGCCAGGGAAGAAGGAGTGAGCCAGACTCACTGAGTGTAAGAGGCCAGGGAAGAAGGAGTGAGGCAGAGTCACTGAGTGTAAGAGGCCAGGGAAGTAGGAGTGAGCCAGACTCACTGAGTGTAAGAGGCCAGTGAAGTAGGAGTGAAGCAGACTCACTGAGTGTAAGAGGCCAGGGAAGTAGGAGTGAGCCAGACTCACTGAGTGTAAGAGGCCAGGGAAGTAGCAGTGAGCCAGACTCACTGAGTGTAAGAGGCCAGTGAAGTAGGAGTGAGCCAGAATCACTGAGTGTAAGAGGCCAGGGAAATAGGAGTGAGCCAGACTCACTGAGTGTAAGAGGCCAGGGAAGTAGAAGTGAGGCAGACTCACTGAGTGTAAGAGGCCAGGGAAGTAGGAGTGAGGCAGACTCACTGAGTGTAAGAGGCCAGGGAAGTAGGAGTGAGCCAGTCTCACTGAGTGTAAGAGGCCAGGGAAGTAGGAGTGAGGCAGACTCACGGAGTGTAAGAGGGCAGTGAAGTAGCAGTGAGGCAGACTCACTGAGTGTAAGAGGCAAGTGAAGTAGGAGTGAGGCAGACTCACTGAGTGTAAGAGGCCAGGGAAGTAGGAGTGAGCTAGACTCACTGAGTGTAAGAGGCCAGTGAAGTAGGAGTGAGGCAGACTCACTGAGTGTAAGAGGCCAGGGAAGTAGGAGTGAGGCAGACTCATGGAGTGTAAGAGGCCAGGGAAGTAGGAGTGAGGCAGACTCACTGAGTGTAAGAGGCCAGGGAAGCAGGAGTGAGGCAGACTCACTGAGTGTAAGAGGCCAGTGAAGTAGGAGTGAGGCAGACTCACGGAGTGTAAGAGGCCAGGGAAGTAGGAGTGAGGCAGACTCATGGAGTGTAAGAGGCCAGGGAAGTAGGAGTGAGGCAGACTCACTGAGTGTAAGAGGCCAGGGAAGCAGGAGTGAGGCAGACTCACTGAGTGTAAGAAGCCAGGGAAGTAGGAGTGACGCAGACTCACAGAGTGTAAGAGGTCAGGGAAGTAGGAGTGAGGCAGACTCACTGAGTGTAAGAGGCCAGGGAAGTAGGAGTGAGCCAGTCTCACTGAGTGTAAGAGGCCAGGGAAGTAGGAGTGAGGCAGACTCACTGAGTGTAAGAGGCCAGTGAAGTAGGAGTGAGCCAAACTCACTGAGTGTAAGAGGCCAGGTAAGTAGGAGTGAGGCAGACTCACTGAGTGTAAGAGGCCAGGGAAGTAGGAGTGAGGCAGACTCACTGAAGGGTATAAATGTGGTAGTGACTTAACTTATACTCCACACATTGTCCGACCACTGTTCCTTATTTATCTACATTTTTCTCTTAGTTCCGGAGCTCAACATCCTGAACAAGCAGTCCCTGAAGATCCACATTATCGAGGCTCACAAGGAGCTGGACCTCATCATGGTGTTCTGGGTAGGAGGATCCCCCTGTCCTGGCGGCGCCAGTGTTCTGAGTTTGAGAAGCCTGAACCCCCTCTCCCCCAGAGTCTGAGCATGTTCTGTGTATGTGAAGCCTGAACCCCCTCCCCGGAGTCTGAGCATGTTCTGTGTATGAGAAGCCTGAACCCCCCCGGAGTCTGAGCATGTTCTCTGTATGATAAGCCTGAACCCCCTCTCCCCCGGAGTCTGAGCATGTTCTGTGTATGAGAAGCCTGAACCCCTCTCCCCCCAGAGTCTGAGCATGTTCTGTGTATGAGAAGCCTGAACCCCTCTCCCCCAGAGTCTGAGCATGTTCTGTGTATGAGAAGCCTGAACCCCCTCTCCCCCGGAGTTTGAGCATGTTCTGTGTATGAGAAGCCTGAACCCCCTCTCCCCCCCAGAGTCTGAGCATGTTCTGTGCATGAGAAGCCTGAACCCCCTCCCCCCCAGAGTCTGAGCATGTTCTGTGTATGAGAAGCCTGAACGCCCTCTCCCCCCGGAGTCTGAACATGTTCTGTGTATGAGAAGCCTGAACCCCCTCTCCCCCCGGAGTCTGAACATGTTCTGTGTATGAGAAGCCTGACCCCCCTCCCCCGGAGTCTGAGCCTGTTCTGTGTTTGTGAAGCCTGAACCCCCCTCCCCCCAGAGTTTGAGCATGTTCTGTGTATGAGAAGCCTGGACCCCACCCAGCAGGTCTGAGCATGTTCTGTGTATGAGAAGCCTGAACCCCCTCTCCCCCGGAGTTTGAGCATGTTCTGTGTATGAGAAGCCTGAACCCCCTCTCCCCCGGAGTTTGAGCATGTTCTGTGTATGAGAAGCCTGAACCCCCTCTCCCCCCAGAGTCTGAGCATGTTCTGTGCATGAGAAGCCTGAACCCCCTCCCCCAGATTCTGAGCATGTTCTGTGTATGAGAAGCCTGAACCCCCTCTCCCCCCGTAGTCTGAACATGTTCTGTGTATGAGAAGCCTGACCCCCCTCCCCCGGAGTCTGAGCCTGTTCTGTGTTTGTGAAGCCTGATCCCCCTCTCCCCCGGAGTCTGAACATGTTCTGTGTATGAGAAGCCTGACCCCCCTCCCCCGGAGTCTGAGCCTGTTCTGTGTTTGTGAAGCCTGATCCCCCCTCCCCCCAGACTCCGGGCATGTTCTCTGTATGATAAGCCTGAACTCCACCCCCAAGTCTGAGCATGTTCTGTGTATGAGAAGCCCGAACCCCCTCTCCCCCAGGAGTCTGAGCATGTTCTGTGTATGAGAATCCCGAACACACTCTCCCCCCAGAGTCTGAGCATGTTCTGTGTATGAGAAGCCTGAACCCCACCCACCAGGTCTGAGCATGTTCTGTGTATGAGAAGCCTGAACCCCACCCACCAGGTCTGAGCATGTTCTGTGTATGAGAAGCCTGAACCCCTCTCCCCCGGAGTTTGAGCATGTTCTGTGTATGAGAAGCCTGAACCCCCTCTCCCCCCGAGTTTGAGCATGTTCTGTGTATGAGAAGCCTGAACCCCCTCTCCCCCCAGAGTCTGAGCATGTTCTGTGTATGAGAAGCCTGAACCCCCTCTCCCCCCGGAGTCTGAACATGTTCTGTGTATGAGAAGCCTGAACCCCCTCTCCCCCCGGAGTCTGAACATGTTCTGTGTATGAGAAGCCTGAACCCCTCTCCCCCGGAGTCTGAGCATGTTCTGTGTATGAGAAGCCTGACCCCCCTCCCCCGGAGTCTGAGCCTGTTCTGTGTTTGTGAAGCCTGTACCCCCCTCACCCCAGAGTCTGAGCCTGTTCTGTGTTTGTGAAGCCTGATCCCCCCTCCCCCCAGACTCCGGGCATGTTCTCTGTATGATAAGCCTGAACTCCACCCCGAGTCTGAGCATGTTCTGTGTATGAGAAGCCTGAACCCCTCCCCCCAGAGTCTGAGCATGTTCTGTGTTGAGAAGCCCGAACACACTCTCCCCCAGAGTCTGAGCATGTTCTGTGTATGAGAGGCCTGAACCCCACCCACCAGGTCTGAGCATGTTCTGTGTATGAGAAGCCTGAACCCCACCCACCAGGTCTGAGTATGTTCTGTGTATGAGAAGCCTGAACCCCCTCTCCCCCAGAGTTTGAGCATGTTCTGTGTATGAGAAGCCTGAACCCCCTCTCCCCCCCAGAGTCTGAGCATGTTCTGTGTATGAGAAGCCTGAACCCCCTCTCCCCCCGGAGTCTGAACATGTTCTGTGTATGAGAAGCCTGAACCCCCTCTCCCCCCGGAGTCTGAACATGTTCTGTGTTTGTGAAGCCTGAACACCCCTCCCCCCAGACTCCGGGCATGTTCTCTGTATGATAAGCCTGAACTCCCTCTCCCCCAGGAGTCTGAGCATGTTTTGTATATATGAAGCTTGAACCCCCTCCCCCACAGAGTCCAAGCATGTTCTGTGTATGAGAAGCCCAAACACACTCTCCCCCCAGAGTCTGAGCATGTTCTGTGTATGAGAGGCCTGAACCCCACCCACCAGGTCTGAGCATGTTCTGTGTATGAGAAGCCTGAACCCCCTCTCCCCCAGAGTTTGAGCATGTTCTGTGTATGAGAAGCCTGGACCCCACCCACCAGGTCTGAGCATGTTCTGTGTATGAGAAGCCTGAACCCCCTCTACCCCGGAGTTTGAGCATGTTCTGTGTATGAGAATCCTGAACCCCCTCTCCCCCAGGAGCCTTAGCATGTTCTGTATATATGAAGCCTGAACCCCCTCCCCCACAGAGTCCAAGCATGTTCTGTGTATGAGAAGCCCGAACACACTCTCCCCCCAGAGACTGAGCATGTTCTGTGTATGAGAAGCCTGAACCCCACCCACCAGGTCTGAGCATGTTCTGTGTTTGAGAAGCCTGAACCCCACCCACCAGTTCTGAGCATGTTCTGTGTATGAGAAGCCTGAACCCCCTCTCCCCCGGAGTTTGAGCATGTTCTGTGTATGAGAAGCCTGAACCCCCTCTCCCCCGGAGTTTGAGCATGTTCTGTGTATGAGAAGCCTGAACCCCCTCTCCCCCCCAGAGTCTGAGCATGTTCTGTGCATGAGAAGCCTGAACCCCCTCCCCCCAGAGTCTGAGCCTGTTCTGTGTATGAGAAGCCTGAACCCCCTTTTCCCCGGAGTCTGAACATGTTCTGTGTATGAGAAGCCTGAACCCCCTCTCCCCCCGGAGTCTGAGCATGTTCTGTGTATGAGAAGCCTGACCCCCCTCCCCCGGAGTCTGAGCCTGTTCTGTGTTTGTGAAGCCTGAACCCCCCTCCCCCCAGACTCCGGGCATGTTCTCTGTATGATAAGCCTGAACTCCCTCTCCGCCAGGAGTCTGAGCATGCTTTGTATATATGAAGCCTGAACCCCCTCCCCCACAGAGTCCAAGCATGTTCTGTGTATGAGAAGCCCGAACACACTCTCCCCCCAGAGTCTGAGCATGTTCTGTGTATGAGAGGCCTGAACCCCACCCACCAGGTCTGAGCATGTTCTGTGTATGAGAAGCCTGAACCCCCTCTCCCCCAGAGTTTGAGCATGTTCTGTGTATGAGAAGCCTGGACCCACCCACCAGGTCTGAGCATGTTCTGTGTATGAGAAGCCTAAACCCCCTCTCCCCCGGAGTTTGAGCATGTTCTGTGTATGAGAAGCCTGAACCCCCTCTCCCCCAGGAGTCTTAGCATGTTCTGTATATATGAAGCCTGAACCCCCTCCCCCACAGAGTCCAAGCATGTTCTGTGTATGAGAAGCCCGAACACACTCTCCCCCCAGAGTCTGAGCATGTTCTGTGTATGAGAAGCCTGAACCCCACCCACCAGGTCTGAGCATGTTCTGTGTTTGAGAAGCCTGAACCCCACCCACCAGGTCTGAGCATGTTCTGTGTATGAGAAGCCTGAACCCCCTCTCCCCCGGAGTTTGAACATGTTCTGTGTATGAGAAGCCTGAATCCCCTCTCCCCCGGAGTTTGAGCATGTTCTGTGTATGAGAAGCCTGAACCCCCTCTCCCCCCCAGAGTCTGAGCATGTTCTGTGCATGAGAAGCCTGAACCCCCTCCCCCAGATTCTGAGCATGTTCTGTGTATGAGAAGCCTGAACCCCTCTCCCCCGGAGTCTGAACATGTTCTGTCTATGAGAAGCCTGAACCCCTCTCCCCCCGGAGTCTGAACATGTTCTGTGTATGAGAAGCCTGACCCCCTCCCCCAGAGTCTGAGCCTGTTCTGTGTTTGTGAAACCTGAACCCCCCTCCCCCCAGACTCCGGGCATGTTCTCTGTATGATAAGCCTGAACTCCACCCCCGAGTCTGAGCATGTTCTGTGTATGAGAAGCCTGAACCCCTCCCGCCCCCCAGAGTCTGAGCATGTTCTCTGTATGAGAAGCCCGAACCCCCTCTCCCCCAGGAGTCTGAGCATGTTTTGTATATATGAAGCCTGAACCCCTCCCCCACAGAGTCCAAGCATGTTCTGTGTATCAGAAGCCCGAACACACTCTCCCCCCAGAGTCTGAGCATGTTCTGTGTATGAGAGGCCTGAAAACCACCCACCAGGTCTGAGCATGTTCTGGGTATGAGAAGCCTGAACCCCACCCACCAGGTCTGAGCATGTTCTGTGTATGAGAAGCCTGAACCCCACCCACCAGGTCTGAGCATGTTCTGTGTATGAGAAGCCTGAACCCCCTCTCCTCCGGAGTTTGAGCATGTTCTGTGTATGAGAAGCCCGAACACACTCTCCCCCCAGAGTCCAAGCATGTTCTGTGTATGAGAAGCCCTATCCCCCTCTCCCTCCAGAGTCTGAGCGTGTTCTGTGTATGAGAAGCCTGAACCCCCTCCCCCGGAGTCTGAACATGTTCTGTGTATGAGAAGGCTGAACCCCGTCTCACCCGGAGTTTGAGCATGTTCTGTGAATGTGAAGCCTGAACCCCCTCTCCCCGGAGTCAGAGCATGTTCTGTGTATGAGAAGTCTGAACCCCCTCCCCCGGAGTCTGAGCATGTTCTGTGTATGAGAAGCCCGAACCACCTCTTCCCAGAGTCTGAGCATGTTCTGTGTATGTGAAGCCTGAGCCCCCGCTCCCCCCGGAGTCTGAGCATGTTCTGTGTATGAGAAGTCTGAATCCCCTCCCCCGGAGTCTGAGCATGTTCTGTGTATGAGTAGCCTGAACCCCCTCCCCCGGAGTCTGAGTATGTTCTGTGTATGTGAAGCCTGAACCCCTGCTCCCCCCGGAGTCTGAGCATGTTCTGTGTATGTGAAGCCTGAACCCCCGCTCCCCCCGGAGTCTGAGTATGTTCTGTGTATGAGTAGCCTGAACCCCCTCCCCCGGAGTCTGAGCCCGTTCTGTGTATGAGAAGGCTGAACCCTCGCCGACCCAGAGTCTAGAGCATGTTCTTTGTAGTGAGCCCTTGATGCCCTGTGTTTAGAAGGTGTTCTGGGCACAAGACGCCCTTTCTGGTCTCATGATGGTGCTCTGAATATGGTGTGCCCCTGATGGCATGCATTTAGAAGGTGTTCTGGGTCAGAGAAGCCCTTTCTGGTCTTATGGTGATGCTCTGAGTATGGTGAGCGCTTGATGCCCTGTGTTTAGAAGGTTTTCTGGGTATGGGAAGCTCTTTCTGGTCTCATGGTGGTGTTCGGAGTAAAGTGAGACCTGTGTTTAGAAGGTGTTCGGGATACAAGATGCCGTTCCTGGTCTCATGGTGTCCTGAGTACGCTAAGGTCTTGATGCCCTGTGTTTAGAAGGTGTTCTGGATACAAGAAGCCCTATCTGATAGATACGTCTAGCTGCAGATTCCTTACCTTTGAATTTCCCAGGCGTCAGGCTGGATCCGGAAAATTTTGCTCGAGCAATACCTCTTGCGCGCGCCGTCGGGTGGCTCCATTCCGCTCCGCATGACGTCATCGGCATCGTTAGCGTTTTTTATGATGTCATGGTCATCTATATAGGCACCACCCAGGCGCACGGACGTCAGTTCTTTTCTTTTTGCGCCAGTTAACCGCCGATCTGGGAAGAGCTACCCCTCTGTCGCTTTTTGACTGGCCTTTTTTTGACTTTTTGTCAACTTCAGAATTTTTTCCTTTGTGTTAGAGGATGTCTTCGAGGAAGACAGGGCTTAAACCGTGCGGTGCCTGTCACCGCATGATGTCAGTAACCGACCCCCACCTCGTCTGTCTATGGTGTCTCTAGCGCGACCACGATTCGAAGTCGTGCTCGGACTGTCGGGCTATGGCTCCGAAGGCCTTGTGGGAGTGGGCTATGAAGCTCAATCAATCAATCAATCAGGGATTTGTAGAGCCCACTACTCAACCGTAGGGCTTAGAGGGCGGTTTCAGTAGTCCAGCCTGCTGGTGATGAGTGCGTGGGTGACTGTTTCCCTGTATTGCGGGAGGATCCATTTGAAGGTCTTGCGGAGTATGCGGACGGTGTTGAAGCATGTGGAGGATACGTCATTGATCTGTCGGTTCATGGTGAGGGAGGAGTCGAGTATGATGCAGAGGTTGCGGGCGTGATCCATGGGGGTGAGGGGGTGCCGAGGGTGGGAGGCCACCAGGTGTCGCCACATGCGGAGGGGGTGGATCTGAGGATGAGGACTTCCGTTTTCTCCGAGTTGAGCTTCAGGCAGCTGCTGCTCATCCAGGTTGCGACGTCCTTCATTCCTTCCTGGAAGTTGTGCCTGGTGATGTCGGGTTCCTTGGTGAGGGAGAGGATGAGCTGGGTGTCATCGGCGTAGGATACTATGCTGAGTCTGTGTTTTCTGACGATGGTTGCGAGGGGGACCATGTAGATGTTGAAGAGCGTGGGGCTGAGGGAGGATCCTAGGGGTACGCTGCATCTGATCGCTGTGGGTTCGGAGAGGAAGGGCGGGTGTCTGATTCTTTGAGTTCGGAGGGCGAGGAAGGAGCGGATCCAGTCTAGGGCAATTCCCTATATGCCGGCGTCGTTAAGGCTGCTGTGGTTGCTGCGGAAGCCGGATCGAGAAGTGTCGAGGATGTCGAGAGGTTCTATGAAGTTCGTTAGCTGGATGTTGACGATCTTCTCGGTGACTTTGGCGGCGAAGGGGAGGAGGGAGATAAGCCTGTAGTTCTTGAGGTCCGTCGGGTCTGCGCAGGGCATCTTGAGGAGGGGTTTGACTTCTGCATGTTTCCAGTCATCGGGTAACGTGCCTGTTTCGAGGGTGCAGTTGATTGTCCGTCGTAGTTCTGGTGTGATAGCGGAGACGGCCCAGTGGAAGATGTGTGGCCGGCAGGGGTCAGTGGGTGCTCTGGACTGGATGCTCCTCATGGTCTTTGCTGTGTCTTCTGTGATGAGGGGTCCTGGTGAGGATGGTCAGCTGAGTGGTGTTGCTGATGGAAGGTGTTGGGTCGGTGCCTTGGTCCTGTTCGTAAAAGTTGTCGTAGAGTGCCCTGATCTTGTGGTGGAAGAAGGAGCCAAGTTTGTTGCAGAGGTCCTGGGAGGGAGGGACGTCAGATGTTTCGCGGGGGTGTCTGATGAATTCTTGTATGATGTTGAAGAGTTCCTTGGAGTTGCGGGAGTTGGAGAAGATTCTGTTCTGGATGAAGTTCCTCTTCATAGCTTTGATGAGTTGGTGGTGTGCTGTAGTGGCGGTCCTGTAGGCGGTGCGTGCTTCCGGGATTTTGCTGTTCCTCCAAGCTTTCTCGAGTTGTCGGCACGAGCGCTTGGATTCTCTGAGTTCTGTGGTGAACCAGGTGGCTTTCGTGGTGTGTTGTCTGTCGGAGTTCTGGAGGGGTGAGAGCGTGTTGGCACAGTCGGCGATCCTTTTGTGGAGTTCGTTGGCTGCAGAGTTGGCATCGGTCATGGTGGAGGAAGGCGTGCGGCTTAGGGCAGAGGCGAGGTGCTCTTCTGTGATCTTGTTCCAGTTTCTGCGCGGGGCGTGGCCTTGGCTTGTGTGTGGTGGGTTTCGAGAAGGAGAAGTGGACGCAGTGGTGATCCGTCCAGAGGAGCTGCGTGGTGTGACTAAAGTGAATATTGATTCCTCCGGCGAAGATGGGGTCGAGGGTGTGTCCCGCCTTGTGGGTGGGGTGGTGACGAGTTGCTTCAGTCCAATGTTGACGAGGTTGTCTAGGAGGGAGGTGGAGTAGGGGTCTCTGAGGTTATCAAAGTGGAAATTCAGGTATCCAAGTAGTATGTAGTCTGTGGAGGTGAGGGCGTGGGGCGCCGTGCGATGGTGATGGTGAACGGTGCGTGGGGTCTTGCAGCCCGGCAGTCGACACCATCCAGCAAGACTCCGCGGAGGTCCCGGTCCCGATCGAAGAAGAGGAGGTCGCAGAACCGCTCCGGGAGCCCCAAGTCCTCTTCGTCCCACTCGAGGTTATCGGGACACAGAGGAAGAGGCACAAGAAGAAGAAGAAGTCCAAGTGGACTTCATCTTCGCCTCGACTGCCGTCCGTTGACGAACAAGGTAAGGAGCACCAACACTCTAGGCACAGTTCTGCGGAGCCGGGGTCGACTTCGTGCCTCCCTCCCTTTCCAGGGGTTGGAGCGACCCCTGCTCAAATTAAAGATTTTTACGAGGCCATGAGCCGTGTATTTGAGCGGGCTGACCCCTCTGGTGAGCCCTCGGGCCCCGCGGGTTTGGAAGGGGCCCCATTAGATTTGACGCTGTCAGCTCCGGCCACTGCGGCAGTGGGGCCTCAGGGATCCAATCCCGGATTCGGCACTGCTCCGGTCGTGCCATCGCGACCTTCCCTGGCGTCAGACCAGAAGTTTGTGCCTTAGGGGCTGCCAGTGCCCACAGGAGGTTCCAGCCCCATCCTCATCCCCGACGACACAGAGTCGAAGTGGCGTCGCTCGACGCCAATTCCGACGTCGATAGAACCCAGAGGTTCTATGTTGTCGTCTGAACATTTTGATGATGTTTTAGGCTCGGGAGAGGAATGGGAGAGGTCTATGGACCCTTTAGAACACCAGGATGCTTCTGCAGAGCAGATGGCTGGTATGGGGAACTTGGGGAGGCCATTTGATTGGACACTTCCCCAGATACTGGCATGCTCTCTCCACCAACTGTGGCTACGGAGGAGGGGGCATCTTATGCCATGGTGGTCAAGAGAGCAGTCGAGGTCCTTGGACTGGAGTTGTCCTCTGTGCAGGTCAGGACTAATCTCCTGACTGAAGTGCTTCAGCCTGGGGCTTGCACCTCTGAACCCCTTTTGCCTTTCATTGAGGCACTTACTGATGTCCTTCTAGGCACGTGGTCCAAGCCTAGCACAGGGGCTCCTGTGACTAGGACAATTGCACGCCGCCATCGCCCAGCTCCGGGCAACCCAAAGTTCCTCAGCCAACACACCACCCCTGAAAGCTTGGTGGTGCAGGCTTCTCCCTCCCAGGGCGCGTTCCCTTCTGCCCCTACCGGATAGGGAATCCAAGAGGCTGGAATCACTTGGGAAGAAGATGTTTTCTTCCTCCAGCCTCGCATTGTGGTGGGTGAATACCGCATGCTTATTGGGCCGTTTCTCCCACTACCTTTGGGAGACGGTTGCGCAAGTGCTGCCACAAGTCCCGGAGGAGGCCCGGGCTGTGCTCTCTCAGGCGGTTAAGGGCAGGAGAGATGCAGCAAAATTCACCATTAGGTGTGGCCTTGACACGACTGATCCGCTGGGCAGAGTGATTTCTTCGACAGTGGCCTTGCGACGCCATGCCTGGCTTTGAACAAATGGCTTCTCGGGCGATGTCCAGGCAAACTTGATGGACATGCCATTTGATGGATCCCGACTTTTTGGGGGTGAAGGCAGACTCAGCCCTAGTGCGGTTCAAGGGCTATCGAGCTACGGTCAGATCCTTGGGCCTCTCTTCTACACCGCGTGGCCAGTCTAGCTTTCGCCCCTTTCCTGGCAACGGAAGGGGGTTCACTTTCCAAGTTGTGCAGGGATGTGGACTTGGTTCATTCTGTCCAAGGAATGGAAGCCAGAAGCCGTCGGCCACCCTGCCCTCGGCAGCCGCAGCCTCCAAGCACTCCTAGTCTGACTCTGAAAGACCACACCACTCCAGTGGGAGGGAGAATACATCATCATCTCCCCCACTGGAGTCCATAACATAGGACAAGTGGGTCTTGCAGATCATTCAGGAGGGCTGTTCCCTGCCTTTTCTTTCTTTTTCTCTTCCCATTCTGCCAAATCAGGAATGGCTGACGGAGGATCATTTAAAATTGCTCCAAGAGGAAGTTACAGCTCTCTTAGGCAAGGGAGCTATAGAAAGGGTACAGATTCAGAAGTAGGCAGTGGCTGTTATTCCCGCTACTTTCTGATTCCAAAGAAGAACAAAGGGTTGCAGCCCATTTTAGATCTTTGGACCGTCAAACTCTTCCTCAAGAAGGAGAAATTTAAGATGCTCGCTCTAGCTCGGGTCTTGTTTGCCCTGGACCAAGAAGACTGGATGGTAGCGTTGGATCTGCAGGATGCATACTTTCACATCACCTTCCTGCCGGGCCACAGGTGTTACCTGCGGTTCAAGGTAGATCTAGAGCACTTTCAGTTTACTGTGCTCCCCTTCGGCCTTACCAGTGCCCCTCGGGTGTTCACCAAGGTGATGGCGGTGGTCGCAGCTCATCTGCGCAGGTTAGGGGTGTCAGTCTTCTCCTACCTTGACGACTGGCTGTTGAAGGCGTTATCGCCCCAGGCTGTCGTCTCCCACCTTCAGACTACAATGGACCTCCTGCATTGACTGGAGTTCTCTATAAACTTGCCGAAGTCACACCGGTCTCCACCTCAGACGCTCCCTTTCATCGGAGCTGTTATGGACACTGCAGTTTTGGGTCTGTCCTCCATCGCAGTGAGTCCAGGATATTCAGATTATGATACCGATGTTTCAGCCTCTAGCCTGGATTTCGGTGAGGCTGACTCTGAGGCTGCTGGGCCTCATGGTCTCCTGTATCCTGTTGGTAAAGCATGCCAGGTGGTGGCGTACGCGGGCTCTGCAGTGGGACCTGAAGTTCCAGTGGGCGCAGCATCTCGGAAATCTCACCGGCGTGGTCAAGATGTCGGAAGGATGTGCGAGAGATCTGCAGTGGTGGTTGATGAACCGCGATTGGGTCAACTGCAGACCCCTCTCCCTTGACCAACCAGATCTCACAGTCGTGACAGATGCTTCACTCCTGGGATGGGGCGGCCATCTGGGAGAGGTGGAGATCAGAGGACACTGGTCTCCGGCGGAGTCGGGGCTTCACATAAATTTGTTGGGGCTTCGAGCGATGCGGTTGCAATTGAAGGCACTTCTTCCCTCTGTCAAGGGAAAGTTAGTGCAGGTGTTTACGGACAACACCACCGCCATGTGGTACTGCAACAAGCAGGTCAGGGTGGGGTCTTGGACCCTTTTTCGAGAGGCCCTGCGTCTCTGGACATGGTTTGAACAGCAGGGCATAAACCTAGTGGTTCAACACCTGGCAGGTTCTCTGAATGCCAGGGCGGACTAACTCAGCCGTCGATGCCTGGTGGATCACGAATGGCGCCTCCAGTCGGAGGTGGCACAAGGTCTCTTTCAGCAGTGGGGAGATCCTTGGTTAGATCTGTTCACCTCCGAAGAGAGCGTGCAGTGTCAGCAATAGTGCGCGCTGGAGTTTCCAAGGCAGTTATCGCTCGGCGACGCATTTCATCGCGAGTGGAGCTCAGGCCTGCTGTACGCCTTTCTGCCAATACCACTCCTGCACAGGGTTCTAAAGAAAATCAGGAATGACCGGGCCCAAGTCATTCTTGTGGCTCCTGACTGGGCGAGGAGAGTCTGGTATCCAGAGCTTCTGAAAATGAGCATCGATCCTCGGATCAGGCTGCCCCTTCGGGAGGAACTTCTGTCGCAGCAGCAGGGGAGGGTCCTCCACCCGAACCTGTCAACTCTGCACCTCCATGCGTGGAGATTGAGTGCCGGCAGTTGATGGCTTTTGAGCTTCCTCCTGAAGTATGCAACGTTATTTTGGCGACCAGGCGGCCCTCCACTAAGACGATATACGCCTGCCATTGGCTGAAATTTGTATTATATTGTACAGAAAGGTCTATTGACCCATTTTCTGCTTCTCTTTCCACTGTCCTTCTATTCATTCTAACCCTTGCCCAGCAGGGCTCTGCCTTGGGTACTCTCAAGGGTTATCTTTCTGCTCTATCTGCTTTTTTGCAGCTGCCAGACCAGCCCTCTCTCTTTACGTCTCAAAATTGTACATAGATTTCTGAAAGGGCTGGCTCACTTGTTTCCACCCACGCCCTTTGATATGCCGCAGTGAGACCTCAATTTGGTCCTCACCTATCTTATGTGTGCTCCCTTCGACCCTTTACCCAGCTGTCCCCTCCGGCTGCTTACCATCAAGACAGCCTTTCTAGTGGCGATAACATCTGCCCGGAGGGTGAGTGAGTTGCAGGAGCTATCTTGTACGCCTCCCTACATGATGTCTTTTCCAGATAAGGTGGTGTTTTGCACCCGTGCTTCAGTCTTGCCGAAGGTGGTGACCCCTTTCCATCTGGGTCAGTCTATCACGCTGCCCACCTTCTTTGCTCCCCCGCATCCCTCTAAGGAAGAGGACTGTCTCCACCGTCTGGACCCAAAAGGAGCATTGTTGTTCTATCTTGACCACACAAAAGAGTTCCGAGTGGACGACCAACTCTTTGTGGGGTACGTGGGAGCTAAGAAGGGGCAGGCAGTTCAGAAAAGGACCATCTCTTGCTGGGCCGTTCTCTGCATTAAGATCTGCTATGCCCTGACTAAGAAGCAGCTCCCTGAGGGATTAAGGGCCCATTCAACCAGGGGAAAGGCTGCAACTACGGCCTTGGCACGCGGTGTCCCAGTCCTAGACATGCCAGGCAGCAACGTGGGTATCTTTGCACACGTTTGCCAAGCACTGCTGCCTGGACAGTCAGGTCCACAGGGACAGGCATTTTGCTCGTTCGGTCCTGCAGGACTTACAAGTGTGAGGAATTGGTCCGCAACCCACCGCAGGGACAATATTGTCGTGTGGTTTGTGGTCTCATGGTCTGCATTGCTCAGTTAGCTTAGGCCTAGCTACCATGAGGCCTTTTTGCGCACGTTACTTTGTGCCGTTGTTTTTCAAGCCTCTGCTTCTGCCCGGCTATTTCAGCACTGTCTGCGTTTCTATCTTTTACATTCTCTCCTGTTCCCTTTTGGGCTACGTCTGCACACCATGTACAAGGTCGAAAAACAACGTCCCTTGTTCCTGCTGATTTGGCCAGTCCCTCGCACTTAGACATAACACTCTATTTACAGCTGCCTTGGAGAAATTCGTGTGCTTTTAATATTGTGTTTTTCACTGTT
Source organism: Calotriton arnoldi (assembly GCA_963921515.1). Lineage (NCBI taxonomy): Eukaryota > Metazoa > Chordata > Amphibia > Caudata > Salamandridae > Calotriton > Calotriton arnoldi. The sequence goes on from CAWUFW010000467.1 coordinate 1,587,820, forward strand.
AGACACACTTGGAGAACAACCTTTCCAGAGAGAAGAGCTGTTTGTATCTGATGATGTAAACTTTGCATCTAGATATTGAGGTATGGGGGTTCGCTAGTCAAAGCCCAGAGGTCTTCTGTTTTTATAATAAACCAGCAACTAGCACGGGGAGGGTGGTATTGTCTTTTAGCCATATATCCACTGTTTTATGAAATGCTTTCCCCGTTTGTTTTCTATGGAGTTGTAACTATGCTGCTTATATTATTCTTATGCATTATGCTGATAGTACTGGCATGTGTACTGTATCTTAGAGCACGGTAGTTGAAATAAACATTTTAAACTATACAGTGTCTCTTCTTACGCACGTTCTGGACAGGTATGAGTGATTTATGAAAGGGTGTTCTTGCTCCTGCGAGTCCTGAGAGAGAGATACCGTGTTCTGGGTTGTCTAATCATTGGTAGTATTTGTGCCAATGTGACGCTACAGCTAGTCGGGTTGGGGTTTTAGGTGCTAAGGTTTATGGTTGGCTCACCACTATATTCCGAGGTCCTATTATCCTGTGCATAGCTCTGTGTATGTGCAGAATCCCTACAACATGGCGCAACCAACGAGTGGGCTGCTTATCTGCGAGACGCTTGAGTAAAATTTGTGCTTGTCCACAACTCCCTTCACAGGCGCTTCCGGAAGCGTGTGTGTCGGTGATACCTCCTATATTGACGTTTTTATAGGTTCTTTCGAGCTCGAAGTTGTTAAAAGGTTTCTTAAACAATACCCTCTATTGTGCTGCCACATATTAAGTTGTCAAAAACTTCTAGCCTGGAATGGCTACGCAAATTGCGGCACATAGCCGCGCAGCGCTCCGAGCTCACTTAACAGTGTATGGAGTGCCTGACGCGGGTGTCGATTTAATCTTTGTGGTACAAGCAGATCCGGCTTACCACTTTGAGGTGTTTTATTCTTGGGTCACCTTTCCAGCGGTGGATGGGACTAATAATTTGTTCCATGAATATGAAGCCACCGATGTTCCTATGCACTATAGACCGTACATGAATCTTGAAGTACCGCTCACGGCTTGGCAACACCGTGTTTGGTTCGATGGCGCTCTCCCCCAACCGGTTACCGCGGTTCGTTTAGGCCCCTTATCAATTGATGGGGCCACTTGGCCTGTCTTGGCCGGGTATACACCACATCCGCGTTATATGACGGTGACAGTCGCTGAATTGCGACATATGCATTCGTCTTTGATACGAGTACATAGAGCTTTAGTACAATATGTTACAGGCAACATCCAGGGAGCCCCACCTGGAGTTGCGGCCCATCCAGCTGGTGCCGGCAGCGTAACCATAAGTCCTGTCATGGTGAATTCGGTGATGGGTAAGCACCCACAAAATAAGGATGATTTTCCTTATTGGCTTGCAGAAAAATTTGACCAGCTGGAGGCAGTTTTTCCAAATACATCTCCCGTGGAAAAACACAGGATTTTGACGATTAGTTTGCCAAAAGACTTAGTACCCGAGTTGGCAGCATGTAACAACTGGGGTAGGGTATTCGCTGCAGTATATGCGAAGTGTTTCGGCACTCCTTCCATGACGGTTCTCCCCTCTGTGATTAAACGAGTACAGGATGAACATGGCCCTGAAGCGGCTGTGGAATTAGGGATGAGACTGGTGGGAGTGTTCGACGTAGTAGCTGAGTTGATCCTTGCGAATGTCAAGGGCGATGCAGTGAACTTTCAAGTAGCTAATGCTTTGGCTTTAGTCCCAGAATTGGACAGGCCGCGCGAATTACCAAAAATTATTGCTCAGGCTTACAAAACCATTGGTCGCAATAGCCTGGGAGTTAAGCCTTTTGCCAAATCGCAAATACAATCGCAACAACAACCAAAAACTCAGTCTGAGAAAGATGAGAAACCAGTTTTTACTAAAAAGAGCTGGAGGTTGAAAAAACAGGGTAAGCAACAGAAGAAGCCGGGGTCGCGAGGCGCATCCCCGGTTTCTGTCTCTTCTGAACGCACTTATGATTTGCGTGATAGGGCGAGAATTAAATCTCCAGAGAGATTTCAAGTCCCTGATTCGCGTTCTCCTCGTTCTTCACAGGCACCAACAACTTCGCAGGCTGGTGGAGGAGATCGCCAGGATAGAGGAAGGGGTCGAGAGGATCCACAGGGACGAGACCAACCTCGACAACAGGTCAGAGGGAAGCCAGACGACTTTCAGCGTTCTCGCCCACAATTTCAGAAGAAAAAAGTTGCCGCTGTAACAGCGAGATATGCCACAGACGGTGAGAACGAGACTCCTGGATTGGACGTGGGCAGTGACCCTCCTAGACAGCGCCGCGGAAGTTACCATAGTGCGGGAGGCGCTACGTCCTCATGTGGAGGCGACAGCAACTGAAACATTCATTACTGTCGAGACAGCTGACACCAGAGTGGCTCCCCCTGCCAGACTATATAATATTGTAATTCAAATTGAAGGTGATATACAGCGTGTTATAAAAGGGATTTTTGGGGAAAATCTGACCTCTTCGTATGACATTTTGTTAGCGGAGGCGGATTGGCCGCCCCCATTCGTACTTGCTGCGCGTAGAGGGGAGGAGGTAATCCTACCGAGCTTTTCTCGTCATGTCCCAAAAGACAAAGCAGAGGCTCTTGCAGCTGAATGGGCTGTGTCCCAGACTCCAGCGTTATACCGCAACCATGTGGGCTGGGATGAAGAATCACCACCCCATGAAATACCTCTGCGGTCCCTACCACAGCCAAAACCCCAATATCCCATCAAACGGGAAGCTAAAGGTCCCGTTTCCGTAATTCTGACCCAGTTGGAATATCAGGGAGTGATTGAAACATGCGTGTCACCGATGAATAATCCCCTTTTCGCGGTTTCTAAACCCGATGGATCGTACCGCTTAGTTTTGGATTACCGGCATTTGAACTCTCATTGTCGGACCTTTGCGGTGCAAAACACACATAGTTCTGCGCTAGTAGACAGTCTTGTTCGTAAAAAATATAAAACTACCCTTGACCTATCCAATGGATTCTACACGCACAACTTGGCCCCGGAGAGTAGCCAATGGAGCGCTTTCACCTCCGGTGGTAAATTATTCAAATTCAGGCGTTTACCTATGGGCTACAAGAACAGTCCAGGCGTATTCGCTGCTCGTGTTGTCTCTTTGTTAGACGGCATAGATCCAGATGCTTGTTCGTACGTCGATGATATCTATCTGACAGACGACGAATTATTCCCACATCTTTCCCGAGTGGACCGCATTATTCTAGAATTTGCGGTTCTAGGTTACAAGTTTAACTTTGCAAAATCTCACATTGCTAAATTTACCGTTTTGTTTTTGGGCTATGAGCTCAACAATGAAGGTAAGGGCTTAGCCCCCTATTTCCTGGAGAAATGTGCACTTCTGTGCCCTCCTACTACTCTGAAGAAACTTCAGTCTTTGCTGGGTTTTCTGAACTTCGGGCGTACTTACATTCCCGAATATGCCCAGCGTATCAAGCCACTGTATGCCTTGATACAACCTAACTTTTCGAAGTCATGCTGGCTTCCGGAGCACTCCTCCATTCTGCAGTCTTTGCAGACAGACCTACTTGAATCTAAATACCTGTTGACTCGTGACAACCACACCAACCTGGTGATTAGAATCATTCCAGGGGCAGTGGGTTTCACGTACTTAACCTTTAACGAAGGTGACACAGTACCCATCGCATACAAGTCACATCTTTACACTTCCGCAGAAATGCGTTTTTCATCTGTGGAGAAAGTTTTGACTGCAGTGCAAATGGCGATTCTAAAGGAACGCGCACTGGCACAGGGAAAGCGCATTTTGGTGGTAACACCCTATCCTGCCCTAGAGGCAGTGACGAAAGCAAGTGTTCCGAACTCTAAAGCTTTGCACCCCCGTTGGATACAATGGGCAACATTTTTGACGTCTCCGGATGTCACTTTTATCTTTGATTCATCACTTCAGACTCAGGAGTTTTTGCAGTATGAATTCGTTCATCCTCCTTGTTGGACCTGGCCCTTTTTGGCAGGTTCACCCCGCCTTATATGGAACTTGGTGTTAGTAGTTTTAGACCTCTGGGCACTTGGACACTGTGGTCCAGTGCCAAGTGCGTGCGCGCACTGTGCCCATTTAGTGAGATTGACCTGCCGCCCATAGGAATGCATTGAGGTTGAGTGTGTCAGTGGTAATTCCTGTTATGAGAGGTGCAGCATGGTCAAGTCTAGTATGCCTGAATTCGTGAGAATAAATGCTGCGCAATGGTGTGCGCAGATTTCTTGTGACTGGTGTAGAAATGCCACTTCTAGAAGTTGGCATTTATGTGTGCTCTGTGTCTGCCTGCCTGATGTGGATTACATGTCTGGCTCTGTGAGTGACAGGAGCTGGGAGGTGTGTGTGGCTGCAGGAGGGGCAGGGTGAGTCAGCGCTAGGCTGAATGGGACACCTGAGCTGAGAGTGGTGGGAGGAGTTGCACCAAGGACCTGAATAGGACTGTGCCTTCCCTCTACAATGCTGGCTCCACCTCCTGTGGTGCGTCTGATGTCCCTAGCCTGTCCTGTGAAAGGAGAGAGGAGCTGAGCAAAACAAAGTGCTCCAAAGCTCCCCCCAAACCAGTTGCATCTGGTTTTCCCTACACCCTACACCTTTAGACAAAGGGAAAGGGTGTATAAAAGAGGGGGCTGTGACCCCATGAAAACTCTCTTGTTCCTGTACTCGAATCTGCCAGGGGCGTGCTGCTGCTGGGGCCCAGGGGGGGGCTGCCAGGAGGGCTAGCCTCCCTGGGCCCTGCCTTGCCCCTGGACCTGGAAAACCTTTGTGGGACCCTGGTATTTTATTATTTTGCCTGCAGGACCTTTGCCTGCTTCTAAGCGCTTGGGAGCGCTTTATCTTAAATTTTCCCCTTGAGAGAGGAGCGCTGGAGCGTGGGTTTCGCAGCGCGGAGCTGCTGATCGAGGGAATCCCAGCGAGGGGATTCCCCCGCTTCCCGAGTATTTAAAATGGCGGGAGCCCACCCCGCTTTGCAGTCTAAATGGAGAGGGAGCCTACCCCTCATTGTCCGTGGTAGGTTTATTTACTGAGCAGGAGCCCACCCTGCTTTATATCTTAACTCTGGAGGGAGCCTACCCCTCATTACCGCCGAAGAAATCAGTTCCCGGCCGCTGCAGCGCGACCAGGAAGTCAGGCACGTCTGCCTGGGACATGGGCGGAGTGGGGAGAGGAAGTCCCGCCCCGCCGCCAGAGACCGGACCGGAGCCTCGAGGGCTCCACAGAGAAGTCCCGGGTCCCCTGGGAGGGCCCGGGTGAAGCCGTGCAGAGTTGCGGGCGGTGCAGTGAGTCCCGGGTCCCAGGAGGGGCCCGGGTGAAGAGTAGCAGCCGGCAAGTCTTTGCGGGGCTCTCGTAAGCTGAGAGAGCCCCGCCCGCCGTCCAGGAGCACGCCGGCCCCGCACTGAAGCAGAGCCCCGAGTGGCGATGGACAGAGCCAGCAGAGTCCTGCCCGCAGTCCGGTGAGTGAGACGGCTGGGGGAAGGCCAGATGCAGACACCGTGCCCCGGCCTATGTCCTGAGCGGACCCGCCGTTGCGGGCCGCTCCAACGATGGGGCAAATTTATTTTAAGGGCCCCAGTGGGGGCCCTCTCGATGCATGCCTCCCCGGGGCCTTCCTTCCACCAGCGAGGAGACCGGAGCAGCCCACCATGGGAGCCGGTGAGTAGGGCTCTGTGGTGGTTCTCTGTGCGTGCCTATTCGAGGCACAGTGCTATCCCTGCCTTATTTCTGGAGCGGTCCCGCCGTTGCGGGCCGCTCCAACGAGGGGGGGCAAAGTTATTTAAAAGCCCGTGGGGGGCCCGAGAGCACAGTAGTGCCGGGCCTCTCTTGCCATGATCACAGTTGCCCCGCTTGACAGTGGGCAACTGCAACGATGAGAAATTGTTTCAGAGCCTAGTATGGCTCCAACGCTTGGGGGCAAGTTCTTTTAGGGCCTCAAAGAGCCCCAGAGGGCCCCGGGTCTAGGGGGCAGATCGAGGCACATTGTCGGCGCCTGGGCGGTCCCGCCAGAGAGCGGGCCGCCCCAAAGATGGTGGCATATGTTGTAGTGCTACCTGGGGTCCAGAGGGCACAGAGGTGCCAGGCACCCCTCCTTTATACAAAGTGCCACGAACTGGGCACAAATGAGAGAGAGTCCCTGAGAGGGACCAGAGGCACAGTGAGTGCCAGTGAGCTTCACAGCTGCGCAGCACTTAGTGCCAGCTGCATCGTTTAGGCCGCTGTTCTTTGGGGGTATGACCTATTTACTGAGCCCCGTGTGGCTCCCACGTTTTGCACATCTGTTTCTAGGACCATTGAGGGCCCATGCCTCATTTTAACATTCCCAGCTGCCCAGCAAGTAGGGGGCAGCTGCACCGTTCAGGTCTTTCTCTTTGCTTTAGGGGACCTGTTGAAGTTAGGAGTGAGATGCACTCCTGCGCCCCTGACTTTCACATCTGCGCAGCACTTAGTGCCAGCTGCACCGTTTAGGCCTGCGCAGATGGCGCACCCTTGACTTTCGCTGCCCTTGCAGCGCGCCCTGACTTTGGGACATAGGGCATTTGAGCCCCTTTAGAGATGGCCAGTTGGCCAGGGGGACAGTTAGGTTTATAGGGCGCCAGGCCCTGATCTCAGTGAGGTGCTAAGGTGATTTTGGGTGCTAGGAAATGTGAGTCCTATATTATGGTTTACGCACCCTGTGTTATACCTCTAAGTGTGGTTCATGATCATGGGGTTCTGCATTATGTTTTTATGCTTGTGATTTTATTATTACCTAATGCGTTTAGGTTGTGAGCTATTTCCCCCTGAGAGTATTTCCTAAATGTGCTTTATAGGGTGCTAGGAAATGTAATGTATGTAGCATGATTTACGCACCCTGTTTGATACCTCTAAATGTGTTTTATGATTATGAGGTTGTGTTGCATATTATGGTTTATGCTGGTGAGGTTGGCGCACAAGGTTTTGCGCCTAATGTGATGCTCTACATAATATGGTTTATGTTACCGACGGATGCTGAGTGCAGTGGTTGCCAGTGATTACTGGTTGTACGTGATATGTCCTACATTTGTGATATGTTCACTCAGTGATGGTTCTGACAGCGGCCCACGTGGCCCTGTCATGTGTAAATAATCCCTTGTAGATAGTACCTAGTGCCAGATGGCGCATGTATATATGTGTTTACTATTCTAATGTATTATGAGAATACAAAGGCTATTTTTGATATACCCTTGTGTGGAGTTCCTTTTGTAGTGTGCCTTGGGTGTTGTGCTGGGTGTGTGTTGCGCAAACGCTTTACACATTGCCTCCGGGATAAGCCTGACTGCTCGTGCCAAGCTACCAAGGGGGTGAGCAGGGGTTATCTTGGATGTGTAACTCTCTTGCCCTGACTAGAGTGGTGGTTTCTGCTTGGCTTTGGCGCAAGCCTTAGCCAACCAGAAATCCCATTTCTAACATTGGTGGATCAGCGGTGGGATAGGACTTGCGTTTGCGCAGTACCGCAGCGACAACTGGCTGCACTACAAAACTCTGCATTTTAGATAGTCACATGTTGGGGATTATTGGTCTAAGATTTTTTTTTAAGTGTTATTTCATTTTTGAAATATGTGTTCTTGTTGCAGTGTAAGTTTTCTGGAATCCCCAGATGGGTGGGATCCAGTGGTGGCAGCAATATGTAGTCCAGTGTAGGAAGTCCCATTCCCGGTTCCCATAGTATGGTACCTAGTTCCCGGTTGAGAGGGGTACAGGTTGTGTTTCAGGGGCAGTAAGATGCTGTCTCACCAGTCTTATGGGGGGAGTGTGGATGAATGTTGTGATGCACTGGACGTTTGAGTAAATGGTGTTAGTGTGTGAGTTCTTTGATTGTAAGGAACTAGCATTGGGGAGTGACCCTAGAAGAATGGTGCAGGTGTCTCGATAACCCTCGCGGTTTAAGATGGTTCAGAGTAGCCCAGTTGGGTACCCTTATTGTGAGGCGGTTGTAGGGACTCACATCCTGTCTCGCAGGAGGAGGAGTGAGATTGGGCTGTGTCCCAAAGTGCCCGCACCTCAGTTTCCAGTACTGGTTGGTTCCATGAGGGAGCACCAGGTAGGGGGTCTAGTCTGTCCTGTTGGACCGTTCTTCAAGGTGGTTTTTCCCGTTTTAGGTGAGCTGGGAGTGCCTGTAATCAGACCTCCAGCAGTTCTAGTGTCTGGCAGTACCGCTCCAGTTGGGAGGGTGCAGAGGTCCAGTTTTGAGGGGTGAGAGGGGGAAAGAGTCCCCAGTGGGAACCAGTGGGTCAGGGACCAGCCAGAAGGGCTGAGTCGCCAATGATTGACCATGGTGTGCGCCACTTCTGTCCTGGCACATCTTCACGCCCTGTCAGAGGGACAGGAGGTCGTGAGCTCTGCGCCGGGCAGACTGTCACACGACACGCTAGGGATGTGTCACCCTTGTGAAGTCCTGGTTTTCCAGGCGTCTGACCCAAGAGGTACGTCCCCGGGTTGGGGAGCCAGTAGCCGGTGTTTCCGGATCTGGACTTACATTTATGATAGCATACATTTTTGAGAGTTTTTTTGATCCTATTGCTGATTGATATTGCCCATGATTGTTACAATGGGCAAGCCTATTGCTTATTGATATTGCCGGTGATTGTTACTACCCGCATATATTTTTTTGAGAGTTCTCTTGATTCTATTGTTGATTGATATGGCCGGTGATTGTTACTACCCGCATATATTTTTGAGAGTTCTGTTGATTCTATTGTTGATTGATATTGCCCATGATTGTTACCATGGGCAAGCCTATTGCTTATTGATATTGCCGGTGATTGTTACTACCCGCATATATTTTTTTGAGAGTTCTCTTGATTCTATTGTTGATTGATATGGCCGGTGATTGTTACTACCCGCATATATTTTTGAGAGTTCTGTTGATTCTATTGTTGATTGATATTGCCCATGATTGTTACCATGGGCAAGCCTATTGCTTATTGATATTGCCGGTGATTGTTACTACCCGCATATATTTTTTTTGAGAGTTCTCTTGATTCGATTGTTGATTGATATTGCCGGTGATTGTTACTACCCGCATATATTTTTGAGAGTTCTTTGATTCTATTATTGATTGATATTCCCCGTGATTGTTACAACGGGCAAGCCTATTTTTTTTTTTATATATTTGATATTGCCGGTGATTGTTACCCGCATACATTTTGTTGAGAAGTTTTCTTCTATTTTTATTGAGATTGCCCGTAATCTCTGGTCAGCCTGAGGGTGCGGACCCTAGGCTGGAGGATCAGTGGTAGTTTGGAACTACACTGAGAGGGAGAGTGGAGAATGGCTATTGTATGCCAGGGGTTACTGCCCCCACTCTGTGGATTGACAAGGACCAGTGGCATCTGGGTGGCCTAGGTCCTGGTACTGGCCATGAACAACTAGAAGAGTACCCGTAGGATAGCATAGTTGATCCTGAATTTTTTTTTTCTTTGTTTTTTTTCTTTTCTCCAGAGTTTCAGGGTGGCGTAGAACCGGAGGGTGTCCCTGCCGTGCGGGCCTGTGTCCGTGTTCTATCGCCCCAAGCAGGGAAGCCCATCACGGTGGTGATTGGTCTACCCTGCGTTTTGGCTGGAAGGGGGTTGTGTTGGACCTGGCCCTTTTTGGCAGGTTCACCCCGCCTTATATGGAACTTGGTGTTAGTAGTTTTAGACCTCTGGGCACTTGGACACTGTGGTCCAGTGCCAAGTGCGTGCGCGCACTGTGCCCATTTAGTGAGATTGACCTGCCGCCCATAGGAATGCATTGAGGTTGAGTGTGTCAGTGGTAATTCCTGTTATGAGAGGTGCAGCATGGTCAAGTCTAGTATGCCTGAATTCGTGAGAATAAATGCTGCGCAATGGTGTGCGCAGATTTCTTGTGACTGGTGTAGAAATGCCACTTCTAGAAGTTGGCATTTATGTGTGCTCTGTGTCTGCCTGCCTGATGTGGATTACATGTCTGGCTCTGTGAGTGACAGGAGCTGGGAGGTGTGTGTGGCTGCAGGAGGGGCAGGGTGAGTCAGCGCTAGGCTGAATGGGACACCTGAGCTGAGAGTGGTGGGAGGAGTTGCACCAAGGACCTGAATAGGACTGTGCCTTCCCTCTACAATGCTGGCTCCACCTCCTGTGGTGCGTCTGATGTCCCTAGCCTGTCCTGTGAAAGGAGAGAGGAGCTGAGCAAAACAAAGTGCTCCAAAGCTCCCCCCAAACCAGTTGCATCTGTTTTTCCCTACACCCTACACCTTTAGACAAAGGGAAAGGGTGTATAAAAGAGGGGGCTGTGACCCCATGAAAACTCTCTTGTTCCTGTACTCGAATCTGCCAGGGGCGTGCTGCTGCTGGGGCCCAGGGGGGGGGCTGCCAGGAGGGCTAGCCTCCCTGGGCCCTGCCTTGCCCCTGGACCTGGAAAACCTTTGTGGGACCCTGGTATTTTATTATTTTGCCTGCAGGACCTTTGCCTGCTTCTAAGCGCTTGGGAGCGCTTTATCTTAAATTTTCCCCTTGAGAGAGGAGCGCTGGAGCGTGGGTTTCGCAGCGCGGAGCTGCTGATCGAGGGAATCCCAGCGAGGGGATTCCCCCGCTTCCCGAGTATTTAAAATGGCGGGAGCCCACCCCGCTTTGCAGTCTAAATGGAGAGGGAGCCTACCCCTCATTGTCCGTGGTAGGTTTATTTACTGAGCAGGAGCCCACCCTGCTTTATATCTTAACTCTGGAGGGAGCCTACCCCTCATTACCGCCGAAGAAATCAGTTCCCGGCCGCTGCAGCGCGACCAGGAAGTCAGGCACGTCTGCCTGGGACATGGGCGGAGTGGGGAGAGGAAGTCCCGCCCCGCCGCCAGAGACCGGACCGGAGCCTCGAGGGCTCCACAGAGAAGTCCCGGGTCCCCTGGGAGGGCCCGGGTGAAGCCGTGCAGAGTTGCGGGCGGTGCAGTGAGTCCCGGGTCCCAGGAGGGGCCCGGGTGAAGAGTAGCAGCCGGCAAGTCTTTGCGGGGCTCTCGTAAGCTGAGAGAGCCCCGCCCGCCGTCCAGGAGCACGCCGGCCCCGCACTGAAGCAGAGCCCCGAGTGGCGATGGACAGAGCCAGCAGAGTCCTGCCCGCAGTCCGGTGAGTGAGACGGCTGGGGGGAAGGCCAGATGCAGACACCGTGCCCCGGCCTATGTCCTGAGCGGACCCGCCGTTGCGGGCCGCTCCAACGATGGGGCAAATTTATTTTAAGGGCCCCAGTGGGGGCCCTCTCGATGCATGCCTCCCCGGGGCCTTCCTTCCACCAGCGAGGAGACCGGAGCAGCCCACCATGGGAGCCGGTGAGTAGGGCTCCGTGGTGGTTCTCTGTGCGTGCCTATTCGAGGCACAGTGCTATCCCTGCCTTATTTCTGGAGCGGTCCCGCCGTTGCGGGCCGCTCCAACGAGGGGGGGGCAAAGTTATTTAAAAGCCCGTGGGGGGGGCCCGAGAGCACAGTAGTGCCGGGCCTCTCTTGCCATGATCACAGTTGCCCCGCTTGACAGTGGGCAACTGCAACGATGAGAAATTGTTTCAGAGCCTAGTATGGCTCCAACGCTTGGGGGCAAGTTCTTTTAGGGCCTCAAAGAGCCCCAGAGGGCCCCGGGTCTAGGGGGGCAGATCGAGGCACATTGTCGGCGCCTGGGCGGTCCCGCCAGAGAGCGGGCCGCCCCAAAGATGGTGGCATATGTTGTAGTGCTACCTGGGGTCCAGAGGGCACAGAGGTGCCAGGCACCCCTCCTTTATACAAAGTGCCACGAACTGGGCACAAATGAGAGAGAGTCCCTGAGAGGGACCAGAGGCACAGTGAGTGCCAGTGAGCTTCACAGCTGCGCAGCACTTAGTGCCAGCTGCATCGTTTAGGCCGCTGTTCTTTGGGGGTATGACCTATTTACTGAGCCCCGTGTGGCTCCCACGTTTTGCACATCTGTTTCTAGGACCATTGAGGGCCCATGCCTCATTTTAACATTCCCAGCTGCCCAGCAAGTAGGGGGCAGCTGCACCGTTCAGGTCTTTCTCTTTGCTTTAGGGGACCTGTTGAAGTTAGGAGTGAGATGCACTCCTGCGCCCCTGACTTTCACATCTGCGCAGCACTTAGTGCCAGCTGCACCGTTTAGGCCTGCGCAGATGGCGCACCCTTGACTTTCGCTGCCCTTGCAGCGCGCCCTGACTTTGGGACATAGGGCATTTGAGCCCCTTTAGAGATGGCCAGTTGGCCAGGGGGACAGTTAGGTTTATAGGGCGCCAGGCCCTGATCTCAGTGAGGTGCTAAGGTGATTTTGGGTGCTAGGAACTGTGATTCCTATATTGTGGTTTACGCACCCTGTGTTATACCTCTAAGTGTGGTTCATGATCATGGGGTTTTGCATAGTATATTATGCTTGTGATTTTATTATTACCTAATGCGTTTAGGTTGTGAGCTATTTCCCCCTGAGAGTATTTCCTAAATGTGCTTTATAGGGTGCTAGGAAATGTAATGTATGTAGCATGATTTACGCACCCTGTTTGATACCTCTAAATGTGTTTTATGATTATGAGGTTGTGTTGCATATTATGGTTTATGCTGGTGAGGTTGGCGCACAAGGTTTTGCGCCTAATGTGATGCTCTACATAATATGGTTTATGTTACCGACGGATGCTGAGTGCAGTGGTTGCCAGTGATTACTGGTTGTACGTGATATGTCCTACATTTGTGATATGTTCACTCAGTGATGGTTCTGACAGCGGCCCACGTGGCCCTGTCATGTGTAAATAATCCCTTGTAGATAGTACCTAGTGCCAGATGGCGCATGTATATATGTGTTTACTATTCTAATGTATTATGAGAATACAAAGGCTATTTTTGATATACCCTTGTGTGGAGTTCCTTTTGTAGTGTGCCTTGGGTGTTGTGCTGGGTGTGTGTTGCGCAAACGCTTTACACATTGCCTCCGGGATAAGCCTGACTGCTCGTGCCAAGCTACCAAGGGGGTGAGCAGGGGTTATCTTGGGTGTGTAACTCTCTTGCCCTGACTAGAGTGGTGGTTTCTGCTTGGCTTTGGCGCAAGCCTTAGCCAACCAGAAATCCCATTTCTAACACTCCTCCTCTTTCTTTGCTACCGCTTGAGGAATACCAATGTATTATTTATACCGATGGCTCGGCACAACCGGCCACGGGTTCCAAGCATGCTTATTCAGCCGCATGTGCTATTGTTGCAGGTTCCTTTGTGAACGGAAAATTTAAATCAACTGTGGTGCATACTCAAGCACTGGGAGACAGTACTGCACAATTGGCCGAGCTGCGCGCATTGGTGCTAGCACTTGAGTTCGCTAATCCGGATGTGACCACTCTTATTGTATGCGATTCCTACTACTGTGTTCAGTCTTACAATGACAATCTCTTCTTTTGGTCACAAAATGACTACAGAGACGCAAAAGGCAGCACAATCAAGCATAAAATGCTTTGGGTTCGAGTGGCAGATTTACAACAACGTCTGCCTCTCACACAGGTGGTACACACTCTTGGCCATCAGCGTGTGGGCGCACATGCTGTCGGTAACGGTTTGGCAGATGAAGCTGCCAAATCAGCAGTAGCCACGTGCTCAGTCGCAGCAGTTACCAGATCCATGTCTAAAATAGATTCTGACATTCTAGCAGCTATTGCTGCAACTAAGGAAGGTGCTAATTACCCACGGGGTTTCCCTTCCAAATACTCTTATCAATTAGGTCCCGAACAGGCTCCTTATGTAAGAATTCCAAACGTTGGTGATCGGCTGATTCCCAACGCGGACCGCAGACTTTCCTTGATAACAGCGGCACACGAAGGCATGTCGTCAGCTCATGCTGGAGTGTCAGCGACTGTTTCCATCTTGCAGCAGCGTTACTGGTGGCGTGGTTTATACAAACAAACCCGTACTTATGTGCTTTCTTGTGACGTTTGTCAGCAGATTAAGCCTTCCACAGTTACTCGGCCACCACAGACCCCGCTCTGCATTTCTAACAGACCTTTTGGGTGTGTTTACCTGGATCACTGCGGTCCATTCTCATCAGACACTGCATATAAATATATCTTAGTTGCAGTAGACTCGTGCACACGTTTCATCTGGGTCTGGCCACAACGGAGTGCTGACGCTCGAAATGTCATAAGGGATTTGCGTGTCTTTGTGGGAATTTTCGCCTGTGGCACCTTCCATTCTGACCAAGGTCCAGCGTTTGCCTCTAAGGCTTACAAGGACGCAATGGGTTCACTGGGGGTGCAGGTGAAATTTTCGTCACCGTATCGGCCTGAGGGCAATTCGATTGTTGAACGAATGAACCGTGACTTAAAGCAATCCTTGACAGCTAGAGTCTTAGGTACTGGCAGGAACTGACTGGCCCATTTGTATACCGTACAACGTGCACTTAATAATCTCCCGAGAAGACCTCTGGGTGGGCGGACCCCTTACGAAATGCTCTTTGGCATAAGAATGTTTGTGCCTGACCTTGATGGTCTAGACATGGCGGCGCAATCCGCCATCTTTGATGTAGATAACCATTCTACTATGTTACAGGACTTACAAGAAGCCCGAGACAAACTTGCGATTGCACATATACCTTCAGCCACAGACGCTGCACTGCAGATTCCGGTTGCCGGCTGGCTTCCGATGATTGGAGATCTGGTTCGAGAGAAGGTGGAGAACAAAAAAGAATTCGGCCCCTCTTATCGTGCACCGGTTCCAGTCCTTGGCTTGAAGGGAACTTGTACAGTCTTCTTACCACCGCTTCCTGGTCGCAAGGAGAACAGATACATCTCAGTGGAAAATGTCAAGCTACAACATCTGGCCGAACCTGAATAGTGTTACACCAGCGGTCTCTTGTCCTGTCATTTCCCGGACGAATGTTCGTGGCCCTCTTGCCCGAACGGTCACTGATGTTGCCATCGAGATGGTAGATTTGCCTGAACGCTTACTCGACTACCCGGACTCCCCCTGCAATGAGGAGACCGAGTATACCTACCCCGCCACTGAGTCCGTGGCTCATTTACCAACACCACTGAGCCCAACACGTTATTCCTTTGACTCGGATTCCACTTCATCACTTGTCCCATCCAAATTCAGTATTTTTGTATCCTGGTTCAGAGACAATTTTTTGATCCCCCCCTGGACATACATCTGGTTGGTACTTTTCCAGATTTTTTTGTTCATGTCCATTGGCTTTGTCACAGTGTTTTTTCTACTTATCAATGGACACTATTTGCCAGAACGCTCTGCAGTGAGCTCTGTTACTGGAACTTTGGCTCCACATTCTTCATCTCACATCATGAAGCGAGACCACACCTTTGTGAACATTTCAGCTGTTCCAGTCGCTGATGGCATCGTTTGGGATGCGGTAAACTTCCAGATTCATGGACCGACCGAAATTATTAATGTACCAAATGTCCTTCGTGTTTCAATGGGTGATGTCGTAAAAAGTAATATTCATTCTGACGATTGGGATGTACATGCAGTTGAAGCATTATTTACTGATTTGAAATATTATGCTGCTTTTCATGCTGAAGATCTGTACATGAATTCTGCAAATTACGCTGATTTGTATTGTTACCAGCATTGGGGCAACCACTTCCTCCATAAACCCAGTACCCTTCGGGGTCTTTTTAATTACACCCAATGGGAACATTGCCCGACCCCTTTGCCAGGTAGCTCCCAGACTCTTAGAAATAAGTTTACTTATTTTACAGATTTTAATCGATCGAACCCTGGGTCCTATTTCTTTAAATTAAATACTTCCTTTACTGAGAAAATCATGTTAACACATACCAAATTACTGTATTCCGGCTCCTTTTTAAAACCCTTAGCTGTGGGTGGGTATGAACATTGGCGTGACACCGTTGATTTGAAGTCTATTTGGGGCTCCAAAGCATGGCAGGTGCAGGGAACAGAAACTTTGCACCATGCTTGCCTCATCCCGGCCCAAATTCTATTTTTAAATCAGACCGTCTATCAGATGACATGTTGGGGTTTGGCTACGTCCAAACAATTAAATGCACCATCCTTTCCTGTCTTGTCTTCCACTCCCAACGAAAGCTTGTACCTTAATATGTCCCTTACCGAATTGCAGGTTTTGCTTCAGAACAATTCGTTTAATGTCTCTGCGTTTGTTCAGTCACCCTGGTTGGCCTGGCCCATTGCATCTAATGCCTGCCAACTGCGTTTTCATAACCCGGATACTGGCTACATACAGGATAGGCCAGATCCACGGTTTTCTGACTCTCGTACCGTTACAACATATTCTGTTGGTAAATTGTGTAAACAGTGGTTGCAGCACTCTTCCTTAGATTCTGTTAAACAACATTTATCCCTCCTATCAGGCAACATTGATCTGTCCGACTTTATTCTAGGGCCTCGTTGTCCTCGACCGAAGAGATTCATATATGAAACTTACAATGAACTCTGGAAGCTTTCGCAAATTGAAGCTGCTTCCCGTCTTCGGGAAATAGATCAAGCTAATTTAAAAAAAGTGCTTGCTGTTGTTGACAATAGTATTAATACCCTGTCTTTCCGCATTTACACATTAGAGAATATTATTTCCTCTGTTGTTGATATTGTACAAGATGATGTTTCTGTGTTATATCATGGTCAAAGTCAATTACGTTCAGTAATGCAGTTTGCATGGACTTTGCAAACACTTAAGATGGGGAAGGTTCCTTGGCAGTTTTTAAACACCACTGCCTTGTTCTTACCTTTTAATTTGACTGAGAAACAGCGATTTATGTCCATGAAGGATGCGGCATACACTCTGTTACATATCGAAAAAATAGAGCCCTTACCGTTCTCTGTCGCAGAATTGGATTCTGCTGTGTGGCTTGTACACGGGGTTATCGCTTTGCCTTTTTCATTGTTTGAATTTAGTTCGTGTTTGAAGCATTATCCTATAGGCCGTTTTCAGCCTTTGGGCAGTGCCTTCCTGCATGAACTTTGGTCCCTGCCTTTCATGTTTAAATGCCTTAGAGACGGGAGGGAGGTTTTCCTCACGGGGGAGTCATGCGATTCCACTGTGGGTCATTCCCTTGTTTGCAAACACATTCAATTACACGGGGCTTGTAATGTTTCGGCTCCGAATCTTGCTTGTGTGTTAAAGGGAATTCCTGCTCCTGCTATTTCTCCTACTTTCACTGTGCTTGCAAATGGTAGCTATCTGCTTTTGAATAACCAAGACTGCTGTGGCATGCTGTCCGGCATACCCTATATTGTTACGGTTTCCCACAGGGTTGTCTGCCTCAAAAATGTGCTTTTTCCTCCCCCGCACGACATCATAGATAGTTCCGTTTGGCCTTCCATTCCTACTCTGAGGGCGGATTTCAATAAATTGAGCAGAATAAAGGCACTATTATTGAATCAGGAGGTTATGCTCACGTCCGCCCGGGAGACCTTCATTCTCCAGGTGGCGAGTACACACAGTGAAATACAGGCCCTGTTGAACACAAACCTCCCACAACATTTTGGTGAACTGATTCACCGTGTTTTCAATGCTTCACGAACTGAAGGTATTGTGCACTTTTTTAAAGTTGTGGGCTCTGGCCTTGTTACCTCCTTTCAAACTATTTTTGGTGTAATACCGGCTTTTATTCATTCCATTTTTTCCAGCGTCTTTGGAGGCTTTCCGTTGATCCTCGCCTTAGCGGCTGGTGTTTTGCTTTTGGTCTGTGTGCTACGCAATGGCTGCACTTCCTGGGGTCCTGCACGACCACAGTCGGCTCCGGATGCTCCGTGAACGCATCCTCTCCGCCTTTGGCATTCTGCCGTTGGCGACCTTTGGTGTGTCATATAGACTTTCTTTTCGCTTTGCGTATTTCACTTGCGTGCAACCTGTGATGTCTTGCATCCGATGTCCTTTCTCCTGGTCCTTGGATTACTGCCTTTCCAATGCGTCTCTGTCTCGCCCGGATTTTGTCCAGTTGGTGGATCCCTTAGAGGCCCATGAACGAGACTGTTCCGGACCTGGCTACATGGCGCGTGCGGCTGCACTTGGAATTTTGGCACAATGGGATGTCTGGGCGGCCGCTCAGGATCTCCTACAATAAAGTTATATTGAGTATCACGCAAGTTGTCCCGCAATGCTGTTCACTGCTCCCTCTTGCGAGGAACATGAATGCAGTTTTGATTTATTGGACTGGATGGCATCTCTTTTTTCCGATGATTCCAATGATGTCCTGTTGGAGGGTGTGGCATTTTTCTGCACCTCCACCTTTTTGGATTAGGGGGCCTCCACTTTCGGCGTTCCTGCCGCCCTGGACTTTTTGTCTATTTTGTTCTCACGTCCATTGCCGTCTGCTCCATCTATTTGAACTCTGTCTTCGTACTATTGCATTGATCGTTGGACTGACCAGGGGAGGGTGTCATGTGGTTTGTGGCCTCATGGTCTGCATTGCTCAGTTAGCTTAGGCCTAGCTACCATGAGGCCTTTTTGCGCACGTTACTTTGTGCCGTTGTTTTTCAAGCCTCTGCTTCTGCCCGGCTATTTCAGCACTGTCTGCGTTTCTATCTTTTACATTCTCTCCTGTTCCCTTTTGGGCTACGTCTGCACACCATGTACAAGGTCGAAAAACAACGTCCCTTGTTCCTGCTGATTTGGCCAGTCCCTCGCACTTAGACATAACACTCTATTTACAGCTGCCTTGGAGAAATTCGTGTGCTTTTAATATTGTGTTTTTCACTGTTAGACACACTTGGAGAACAACCTTTCCAGAGAGAAGAGCTGTTTGTATCTGATGATGTAAACTTTGCATCTAGATATTGAGGTATGGGGGTTCGCTAGTCAAAGCCCAGAGGTCTTCTGTTTTTATAATAAACCAGCAACTAGCACGGGGAGGGTGGTATTGTCTTTTAGCCATATATCCACTGTTTTATGAAATGCTTTCCCCGTTTGTTTTCTATGGAGTTGTAACTATGCTGCTTATATTATTCTTATGCATTATGCTGATAGTACTGGCATGTGTACTGTATCTTAGAGCACGGTAGTTGAAATAAACATTTTAAACTATACAGTGTCTCTTCTTACGCACGTTGTGGACAGGTATGAGTGATTTATGAAAGGGTGTTCTTGCTCCTGCGAGTCCTGAGAGAGAGATACCGTGTTCTGGGTTGTCTAATCATTGGTAGTATTTGTGCCAATGTGACGCTACAGCTAGTCGGTTTGGGGTTTTTGGTGCTAAGGTTTATGGTTGGCTCACCACTATATTCCGAGGTCCTATTATCCTGTGCATAGCTCTGTGTATGTGCAGAATCCCTACAACAGTATGGCTTGGGTATCTAATTCAAAGGTAAGGAATCTGATGCTAGAAGTCTCTGTCAGATGAACAAGTTACTTACCTTTGGTAACGCATTATCTGGTAGAGACTCTGTCTTGCTGCAGATTCCTTACAGCCTCACCCATGCCTCCCCGCTTTGCGGACTGATTTTGTTAGGACTAGGATTACTCCACTTTTCAGGGCCCTAGTTTTGCACATGTTCTCGTCAGTTACTTCATGGCTTTGCACTTCTGGCATGGAAAAATGAAAAGTACTGACGTCCACGCGCCTGGGTGGCGCCTATATAGGTGACCGCGATGTCATGACAGACGCTGCCGGCGACTTCATGCGGAGCCGAATGGAGCCACCCGACGGCGCGTGCAAGGGGTATTGCTCGAGCAAAACTTTCCGGATCCAGCCTGACGCCTAGGAAATCAAAGATAAGGAATCTGCAGCTAAATAGAGTCTCTACCAGATAATGCGTTACCAAAGGTAAGTAACTCGTTCTTCTGGTCCCCTGGTGTTCTGAGTATGATAAGCGCTTAATGCCCTGTGTTTAGAAAGTGTTCTGGGTATGAGACGCCCATTTTGGTCTCATTGTGGTGTTATAAATGTGATGAGCCCTTGATGCTCTGCATTTAGAAGGTATCTTGGGTACAAGAAGCCCTATCTAGTCTCATGGTGATGTTTTGCATAGAGTGAGCCCTTGATGCTCTGTGTTTAGAAGGAGTTCTGGGTACAAAGAAGCCCTTTCTGGTCTCATGGTGTCCTGAGTACGGTGAGCACCTGATTCCCTGTGTTTAGAAGGTGTTGTGGGCACAAGATGCCCTTTCTGGTCTCATGGGGGTGTTCTGAATATGGTGAGCCCTGTGTTTAGAAGGTGTTCGGGATACAAGATGCGCTTTCTGGTCCATGGTATTCTGAGTATGATGAGCGCTTGAGGACCTGTGTTTAGAAGATGTTCTGGTACAAGGCATAATTACGCCAAAGCAAATTTCGTACCCCCCTAGTTTTAAGTATGTGGAGCACTTCCTGACCTGGGTTAACATCGTGGTCTTGGTGAGATGAGCCCTTCTTGCCCTGGATCTCATACTATTTCAAGAGGCGCGCTTCCTGGTCTTAAAATATTTCATGCATGAAGAGCCTTTCCTGGTTGTATGGTGTTTGAGATATGAGGGGCCCTTCCAGCCCTGGGTCTCAGGGTGTTTTGACGAAAGCCCTTTCCAGTCTGAAAGTATTTCAGGTATTGTTCTGCGTTCCTGGTGTGGGAGTCCTGGCACTATAAGAGGAGATGTTTCGGTCCTAGGGCTGAAGGTGTTCTAAGAATGCCTTGAATCGGATACAGTGAGTGTGAAACTGCTTTTAGTTTCCTTTCCTGTTAGGTGGCTTAACATTTAATAAACTATCCAGAGGTCTAACTCCACACAGGGGTCTGCAGGGACTATTGAACTCATCATGTCCTTTACCTCATGGCAAGGTCCTGACACCTGCTGTCTCTTGATTTGCTGGGCAGAGAGTAGACTGCTCAGTACTCACAGCAGTATGATTCTTCATTCATACTCTCGCGAGAAGAGCTTGGTTCTGTAATAGATGGAGGACTGCAGCCCTTGCACACCTGTATTGGAGTCCTGTACTGGAATAGCTGAGTGTGCTCTGGTGAACATTGAGGTGCACTGGCAGAGCCGCCCAAGAGTACAGCAGTGCAATAGCAGGACTGAGGCACAGAGGAAGAGTAGTGTGTGGGCCCAGTACTCAAATAGTAGGTGTACTCCAAGTCAGGGTTGAACTCCACTGGCAGAGCTGTGCAAGGGTCCAGTCCCGGAATAGCAGGATCTACTGCTGCAGGTCAAGATTGAGGTGTCATAGAAGAGCAGTCTGTGGGGTTCTGGAATAGCAGAGAGTGTTGAAGGACAGGATTGAGGTGCACAGGAAGGGCTGTGTAGGGGTCCCAGTACAAGAATAGAAGAGTGTGTGTGTGTGTGTCTACTTCTGGCCAGTAGTGAGATGTATTGGCCATGCCCAGGTGAGGGCAGGTGGCAGAGATCTCTGTGGGATCAGAGGGGCTCAGTTGCCTGGTTTCTATGGTTGCGACAGAAGCATACTTCTGTCCGTCAGTGTACAAGTTGCCCTTCCTCAAAGTGCCTAATTACTAACCCCAGTTCCTCCCTCACAGGAGCTGTCCATCTTGTTGCCACACGTGGCCCTGGAGCTGCACTTCGTTGGGGATGCTCTGCCCCAGGAGGTCGATGAGGAACACTTCGTCCTACAAAGAAAGGTATGAACCACAGAACCGGGGCAAGGAGATGGAGGTGGGAGAATAGGGAGCAGTAATGTTGTGTCCCAGCGTGTGTTGGAGCTGGACATCAGCACCATCACGGCTGGTTCTCCAGTGCTGGAATCATCCATAGACTTGCACACTTCCCTCACTTTTTCAGTGGAATATTAAGCATGTGGACTTACATAGAATCCAACAATGTTTCTCCAGCCCTGCAATCTTCGATAGACTTGCATGCTTCATCGACTTTTGCCCACAATGTGGAATATTGAACATGTGAAACTATGTAGGATCCAACAAAGGTTCACCAGCACTGCAGTCTTCGTTAGACTTGGATACTTCTGTGATGTTTGCCCTACATCATGGAATATTGAGCATGTGAATCTATGCAGGATTCAATGATGGAGACCAATGGTTCTCCGTTTTCTTCTCCAGGGCTGGAATTTTCCAGAAACTCACAGGCTGAACTGATCTATTCCCTAACTTTGGGGGCACTCGCCAAACACTGGGGATTTTAATTAACATAGCAGTGGTCATTTTGGTAGCCCTTAAAAGACCCCTTAAGAAGGATCAAAAGGGGCCACCCACCATGAGCCATTTTATATTCCTTACTTTTGTGAAAGAGCACCATGACAGAATCTATGCGCTCCTCTCATCTCCAAACTAAAAGTTTCTTCCTCGATCAGGAGTGAGGGCGCACTTTCGGAGTACAGATGCCCAGTCATTTGGAGTAATCTGTAGGCGGAACATACATATGTATGAAGGTAGTGCACTGGTGGTCTCGAGGATCTGAAGCCCCTGGTGAGAAAAACAAAGGGGATCGCAAAGATTCACACAATGGGTCGGTATAGTGCAGCCATCTCTACTGCTCAAGAAATTTGATACGTAAATGTATTAATCCGTAGAGATTTATTTAATGTCCGTTTGGCAAAGCCTTTAATGCCAGCACAAGAACAGAACTTACTGTTGGTCTAAGTTAGACTTTTGACCTAACTTTACCTTTGTGAATCGGGCCCTCAGATCCTAAGTGGGCCAGCTGTAAACCACATGGATATTTTAATTTCTTCCAGTGTCTTTTCCCACTCTCAGGCGTCTGCTGTGGCCATTGCATTAGTAGCTAAATCTCACTTGTTGCATCTCTGAAAAGAGGGCCAGTGGGGCAGATTTACAAGGAAATGTGGAGCGCAGAGCTGCACCAAATTTGGCAGCGCAGCACTCCGCCATTTCCAAAACGCAGGGATATGCCTTATTTACAACAATACAGAGCACTTCTGTGTTTTCCCTAGCGCTGGAGCTAAAAATAGCTGCCTGGCACTAACGCAGGCACCCTTGCACTATAGTGCAAGGATGTCTGCATTGCTGGGAATGATTGTTTATGTGCAGGAAGGTGTCCCTTCCTGCACATAAACAATCCCTAATGGCTGTTTGTTACTTTTATGCGTGCTGCATTCTTCAGCACACATAAATGTAGCAAATCGTCATTATGTAATGATTGCTTATGTGCAGGAAGGGACACCTTCCTGCACATAAACTACCATTAATGGCATTTTGCTAGAATGCAGCACGGATAGAAAACGCAAAAACGAGGAGAAATAAAAGTGTTTCTCCTCGTTGCCCCATTCTAACGCCTGCTCTTGCGCGGCGTTAGTTTTTGGCGCTGCCTCAGATTTATACATCCTTGTAAATCCGGGGCCGCGTCAAAAAGCAATGGGTGTTGCGGTGGAACACCCACAGCAACACCCATTGCACACCCCTTTCACGCAAAATTATGCATGTAAATGGGCTGTATTTCCAAAGTGGCTTAGCGCTGCTTTGTAAATATGGAGAAGGGCATAGCGCAACTAGAACGGCGCTAAAAGTGATGTCTGGTGGCGCTATCCCCTTTTAAACATACCCCAGAGTGCAGCAGGTGAAGTCTCTCCTAGGAGTGGCCCTGTTGTACGTTCTTCTCATTTTATTTTTAGTATGAGAGCAACTCAAGATAACTTGGCAAGGCCAATGGACTAGAAAGTGGTTGTTAAATGGTTGTTAACAAAAGATTGAACAAACTGGGAATCAGAGAACTATTACCGCTTCCGGGTCATGGAAAAAGCTTCCTGCAGATTGGAAGTGCTACTTCGGTCTATGGTTCACATACATATTATGTAGCACAGACTAATCTGTTAGGATCCGAACCACTTCCTTCATGGGAGCGAAAGGTAACCAGAGGGGATACCCAGAGGTAACCCCACTGCAGCGAGGGACACTGTCTCACACACTGCAGGGAAGGCACCAGGTCTGTGGATACAAAAATAGGTACGGCAGCGCCAAAAACAAAAAGAAGCAGATAGAAGATATGTTGTTTCGTAATTTTATAGGAACAATCAGAAATCCAGAGTTTGGAAGTCACAGGACTTCTGCTGTGTTTATGAGGAAAGTCATCCTTTATGGAAGAGAATGCCCCAGACCTGTTAGGAAATTATCAATGGGCAGAAACATGTTGGCAGATGAGTGACAGGTCTGAGCGATTGTCCACAGCATACCCGCTCATGATTGTTTTTAGATATAACTGGTGTCCACACCAATAAAGGTCAAATACCAAGGAATATCATGGTATATTTTAGCAAAGTCTGAATCGCGCTTTGTCCAGTAGTTTTTATCTAAGATCTCCCTCCTTCCTTTAAGGTCTTCGAGGAGGTTGAGCCCGCCCTGGTGGCATTGAACTACCATGGTGAGGAGAGGATGCCGATGATGAAGTATGACACTATTATGTGTGTGAGGTTTCCTCTTCCATAAAGGATGACTTTCCTCAGATGCAAGGCAGAAGTCCTGTGACATCCAAACTCTGGATTTGGGATTATTTCTATAAAATTACAAAACAGCATATCTACCTTATTTCTATTTGATGCTGCAGTACTTATTTTTGTGCTTTCATAGATTCTCTGGGGGGACGTACAGTGGCCTACCCTCCTCCTCTCTGTTTAGTTGTTAAAGGACCAGGTCTGTGGACACCAGGTCTGTGGACAGAAATCAGAGGCGATACCCGGAGGTAACCCCACTGTAGCGAGAGACACTGTCTCACACACTGCAGAGAAGGCACCAGGTCTGTGGACGCGCACACCCTGAAGGAAAAAGAAAGACAAGTGCGTGCCCTTAGTGGGAGGGAAACACATCCCCAATCGTGGGAACATGTCCAGACTCTCAATTCATGTTTTCTCAGGTAGGGGTTGAGGGTGGACCTCCAGCTCTCATTGCTGCTGGAGTGGAAGACCCTTGTTTCACAGAGGACCCCTGAAGGTGCGAACAGAGATGAAAAACACTACTCACTAGAGGCATGGACCCCCTCTGCCACCTGTCGGATCACTCATCCCTCGGGGCAGATGTGCGCAACAGGACAGGTTACCCCACTTCTTAAGAAACCCTCTGCTGATGCGAAAGATCTCAACAACTTCTGCCCTATCACCAACCTCCCTTTTCTTGCTAAAACTAAAATTACAGAAAGTTGTGTGGCAAAGCAACTTTCCCAACATATCAAGGACAACTTCCTCCTTGACGAATTCCAATCTGTTTTTACCCAAGGCTGCAGTACCAAAACAGCCCTACTTCAAGTGATCGATGATGCCCTGCGAGTACTTGACTCTGGTGAATCTTGTCTCCTGATCCTTCTTGACCTATCCGCAGCCTTTGACACTGTTAATCACAACACTCTTCTTATCACTTTAAAGCTAAGAATGGGCTTTGAAGGCACAGTGCTCAAATGGTTCTAATCATTCCTCTCGGGCAGATCCCAGCTGATCAAAATAGCAAATTGTCTCTCCACTTCAATGGCTGTTGGACAAGGCATCCCTCAAGGCTCGTTCCTCGCGCCCACACTGTTCAACCTTTACATTGAACTGCTGGGTAATTTCCTAAACAAATCTGGGATCCATTATCACCTATATGCGGATGACACCCAAATCTACCTAAAGGTATCTTCCATTCATGACATTTCAATTCTCAACACCACTCTCAACTCCATCCACCACTGGCTGTCAACTCATCAACTATTACTGAATCCTTCCAAAACAGAATTCCTTCTCCTCTCGACCTCACTATCTCCTCTTATCCAATCTTGGATGAACAATCTGAACATTCTCAACAACAAGCCTACCGTTGTTGACAGTGCCAAATCTCTGGGCTTCATCCTAGACAAAAGGCTCAACTTACAGTCCCATGTCAATACCATCGCCAAGAATGCACGTTACCAACTGCACCTTCTCTGGGGGGTTTGGCGCTTCTTTCCTGAGCAAGACCTAAAAACCTTGGTCCAATCTTTGGTTCTTTCCAGATTGGATTACTGCAACTCTCTCCTTGCTGGCCTCCCCAAATCCCACCTTTCCCCTCTAAAATCCAACCTCCACTCAGCAGCTTGCTTCGTATATGGGGCTAAAGGAAATGACCACATCACACCCATCCTGTAGTCTCTTCGCTGGCTTCCTATCGAAGCAAGGTCAATTTACAAGACTGCCTGTATCACCCACAAAGCCCTGCACACCTTCACCCCACGCTATCTGGCTAATAAACTCAAAATCTCAGGCGGCTCTAGACCTTCACGCAATGCGGACAACTTACTGCTCGAACCTCCTAGCTTCAAAAGGGAAAGATTTATGGCTCAATCCTTCTCTGGTAATGCAACCAGAATCTGGAACTCACTTCCTCACTTCCTCCATCCCTCCGAACCACCACCTCTTTCTGGACTTTCAAAACAGATCTTAAAACTCTCCTCCGCCAAAGGCACTTCCTGGAATAATTCAACCCATTTCTTGACCCTTACGGCCGCCTGGCACTCACATGAGGTCAACTTTGTAAATATGTATTTTACTCCTGTTTTAACCTAACGCTGACACCTTTTTATTTTTTACAATATAAATATGCAACTTGTTAGCGTTGTAACTGTACATATGTAACTTGTTAGCGTGTTTAGTCTATCTTGTGTACCTTTTGTAACTTACCTGGTTCTTTTGTAAAGCGCTCTGACACCTTTGGGTAAAGTTTGCGCTATATAAAAACAATTAAATAAAATAAATCCTGCGTCCTTCAACACAAGAAACAGAGGTTTCATGAGTCGTGTTACTGTCAGTGCCCACTAGAGGGCAGTGTTGACTCACAGAACTCCCTGGCGGCACCGGAACAGGTTTTCAGAGAGTGGGGGAGGCACAGAAGCTTCTCACACCTTATCAGTTGCCACTACTACAGTCTACGTTCGCCTGGCATGTTAACACTGCTTCCATGACACTTTCCAAGAACGTAAAGTAAGTTTCCCGGGGCCACTGCTGATCTTCCCCAGTGTCTGATCGGATGGCGGAATCAACTACAGCAGGGCTTTAAGTGGGATGAATAAAGGAGGGGGCGTCCTCCAAAGGGGGCGTGGCCTATGCAAACAAGGGCGTGACTTAAACAAAAATTCAATTTCTGTGATTCCCATAGTGTGTCATCCAAACAGTATTTTGGTTCCACCCTGAGCTTTCTGCTGCATCCATATACATCGGACATACCTAAAACCAGCCAAGACTATTGGCTTTATCAATGCTTGTTAGCTGTTTCAGACAAAGGAATAACAACAAAGATTTTATTGTAAGTAATTAATTTTGAAAATGTTTCAATTTTGAAATTGTGAGGCTGTGCATTAAACATTCCTGAGGCCTTGCTTCCCCAGACTTCAAGATAAGTGGTGATTCAAGCTTGGTGCTGTCTCATTTGGACTATGGTAACTCCTTATACTTGGGAGCCCCAAAAGGAGTTAAACGGAAATTGCAGGAGGGTCAGAATGCGGCTGCTCACACACTGCTTGGAATCCATGGATCTCAGTCAGTTAGGCAGGGCCTGAGGGATCTCCATTGGCTTTCCATTGCTCAAAAAGTGAAATTTAAATCATTGTGCATTGCGCACCGGGCTTTGCAGGGCCATGGTCCACCTATCCTTCAAAAGCTGATCACTCCATACACTCTGAATAGACCACTTCGGTCCACAAATTTACGTCTGGCTTCTGTCCCAACTATCAAAAAAATGAGAAGAGGTGGTCGCTCCTTCAGCTTTAATGCAGCAAAGCTTTGGAACACCTTACCACCAGCTAGTTTATTCCTTGAGGGGCTCGGACCGCTCGGTTGGGATGCTGCCTCCTACTCAGCGCTGGGATGCCTTTGGGTCGCAATGCGCTCTATAAATCATGTAAGTAGAAATAGAAAATAGAATGTCACACAACTGTTTGTCCCTTGTACCTCCTGACCAGAAGCCTCTGGTCTGCTAACAGACGTATCCTGACTCCCTGCCTGACCAAGGACAAGAAGGATGGCGGCCAAACCTTTCATGTTGGTTGGCATTAAGATATTCCAAGACCCCTCCACTCGGGTGTCTCAACCTGGAATGCCCTCTTCACCCTTCCCCTTCAGGCCTCTGTTCCTTTAAGGCTTTGTCAGAGTATGTCCCATATTTCATGGCAGCGCCTTCAACACACCCCATTCTTACCTGACGGATCACCTGGTCCCACATCAGCAAGTTCTGCAAAGCCTTATCTTGCTATCTGCTAATCTATATATGTCTCACAACCAAAGCACTTGAAAATCTGTGCGCTCAGAGACAGTAAAATAAGGTGCGTTAAGACGGAGCTGATTTAAAAGTGGGGTAGGGTCTGTAGGTATCTTTTGTAGAACTTGTCGTCGGAGGACTATCCTTCTATTACAAGCAGCGAGGCACGCATCACAATGCCCCCTGATTTAAGCATATTTTGACTTTTAAATCAGCTCCATTTTAACGCGCCGTATTTTACTGTCTCTGAGCGCACAGATTTTCAAGAACTAAATGAGGGTTATACACCACGCGCCCACAGTAGATCCTCACTATATCCCCATTACAAACAGCGAGGCACGCATCACAATGCCCCCTGATTTAAGCATATTTTGACTTTTAAATCAGCTCCATTTTAACGCGCCGTATTTTACTGTCTCTGAGCGCACAGATTTTCAAGAACTAAATGAGGGTTATACACCACGCGCCCACAGTAGATCCTCACTATATCCCCATTACAAACAGCGAGGCACGCATCACAATGCTCCGTAATTTAAGCGTATTTTGACTTTTAAATCAGCTCCGTCTTAACGCGCCTTATTTAACTATCTCCGTGCGCACAGAATTTCAAGAACTAAATGAGGGTTATACATCACGCGCCCACAGTACATCCTTACTGTGATTACACCAACTTAACCGCACCACTGTTACCAAATTTTACCGCTGTGGCACATAAAGAGCAACAGGCCTCCTAACGCTTAACACTAAACATTCAGGGATTCTGTAGCCAAAAATCCCCCATGTGCTAAACGACTTTTGGGACACACTGCATATTTCAAGAAGCGGACACGCGCACTTGATTGGAGTTTACCGCTGCATAAACCTCTTTTACACTGCCATCCTACGTAGCAATGAATGTATTCCTGTTCACACAAATGTGTTTTCATTAATATGTGCTCTACATTAGCCTTCCTACTCGTTATAACAAACGATCTACATAGAGCATCACTACAATTGGGGTTTTGAATTACAGCACAATGCCAACAATGTATATACATGTACTGTTTTCTTTTCTCGTCACAGTTATAGGTACGAATGACCTGATAACGACGTAACAAGAGTGGTAAGTCAATGACCCACTTATTGTTAGTTGCCAAATTCAGCAACTACATTCACCTACAGGTCCTGAAGAAAGCCCCCCGACCCGGCTGGGCACAAATGGGGCTGAAACATGTCGACCGTTCACATGGACTAACCAGTGCGTAAGATTAGTAACTTGATCTACACACGCACCACCTTGTTTTTTCTTTTCCACATCTCCATACAATTCAAGACTCTTCTTAAATGGCGATGTAAGAAATTTTAATACACCTCACATTAGCACCCCTTTTTTATCTCTGGTCACTACTGTATTACCAGTTGGTCTACCTCCTGGTGGAGGTCAGCATACCTATATCAAAAACCCAATGATGATGCTGTCACGTTACAAATAGGCGGAGAATCAAGATATACCACCCAACCACATATGTACGTGAATGAGGGTTTTTCTTAGAAAGAGTCACAACTCATGACCCTGGTCACACAGGCACAAGTGATCCATTCTCTTTTGATTATTGAATACTGCATGGAAGCCGAATGGATCTCAGCTTCTCCCTCCCTCCCCCTTTGATCTAAGATTACATCCAACACTGAACACAACAGAAAGCCAAGCAGTGAGTTCTATTACGTCAAAGAAGCCAACACTCTAGATCCAAACACATCCTCTAATGAAGTTTTGTGATCAATTCGAGAATGATTAACAGAGGTGCAGACCAGCTTGCTGCCCTACAGAGGTCACTTATAGGGGCAGCCTCTGCGGGTGAAGGGGAGAGTCAGCCCAAAGCGGGAGCAGGGTCCACGGAGCTGCTGTACTACTCTGTGAGAGCCTTGGCAAGTTCCCACATGAAGTTAGGGATCCGGTGGACCACAATTACTAATATTTATGTGTTTTGCGGGGTTTCTGTCTCCAACGGTTGGTTGGTAAATACTGATCTCTCTCCATTGGTAGTGGAAAGAGGCATGAGCGGTGCTGATTGGTGCCTTTCAATGCCCTGAATTTTTTCCTTAAGTCAATTCCTGCAATTGTGTGAGTACTATTCACTATGGAAGGTAAAAGGCTTGCAAAGAGGAAGCTCGTTCTTTCTACCTCGTCGGAGGATGAAGGTACCGTTCCGGCGAGAAGAACTAGATCTTGGTCTTCTCAGGCTGATGTTCCTTCTTCTTGACTCCTGAGAAGATTCAGAATTGACTGATGAAGCAGGAGCTAAAGCAATGTCTGAGGGTTCAAAGACAGAGAGAGCGAAATCTCCGTCATCCCAGTCTTCGTCTGGTCTTTCAGACTTGGAACTTCCATCAACATATTCTGGGACATACGTCACAAGAGAGAAGATGATGGACATTATGGCACATGTAAGGGAAAAGTTGGACTTTCCTCCCTTTCAGCCTGTGAGGGATTGTGTGGACTGGTTCCCTCGGTATGTTCATCCTCGCTCTCTTGCAATGACCTTTTATGGTAAAATCAAAGACTTGCTTGTTTCAGAATGGAAGGACGTGGACAAGATGACCATTCTGAGATTCCTCAAAAACTTTATACGATGGAGCAGACAGATGATTCTTTACCGCAGACTCCTACAGTCGATGCCATCCTGGTCACATTAGTAGGGGGGACAACGTTGGATCCAGAGGGTTGTGCTCCAGTGGATGCGACTGATAAGGTGGATGCAGCTTTGAGTACAGGCCTTCTCAGCTGAAAATTCGGCTTAGAAAGCAGGCGCATACTTTGCTTATGTCTCTCAGTCCGTAGTCAAGGATTTTAACAAATTGTCAAATTCTGATTTACTGGTGATCTTGGAATTACAGTCAAAATTGTTGGCCGATTTTTTCAACGGATATCATAAAATCCACAGCCATGGTCTCTGATGCAGTGATTTCGGCACAGCAGAATTTGTGGATGAAGGAATGGAAAACGGAGGATGCAGAGAAGTCTGCCCCTTTGAAGATTCCCTTAGATGGAAAGATGCTATTTGGGGCCCAGCTGGATAAGCATTATTGCTAAGACATTTATGGATCGCATGCACACCCTTCCTTATAAGGGAAGATTTTCTTATTCCCATAAAAAGACCTGGGGTTTCTACAGTGGAGCTTGTCCTAAACGAAATACACAGCATGGTCGGACAAGAAAAGAAAGTACCAACCCAAGAAAGCCTCTTGCAAGGGTGAGACTAAGCAGCCAGGGTTGAAGGACATGAGGTCATCCTCACAACGATGGTCTTCCACTTGGAGCCAGAGTTCAGTCCTTTCTTCAGGTAGGGCTATGCAATAGACTTTCTGGAAATCCCTCCAGGCATGAGGGTGATTGTTACTCGCATTCCAAACAATCCAGGGAAGAAGAAAGCACAGCTGGAAGGGATGCAGTTGTTATTGGTCAAGGCTGCCATACTTCCTGTTCCCACAGAGGAGAAAGGGAGAGGAACGTATTTAATTCTTTTCTTGGTTCAAAAACCATCAGGCGCCTTTCGAACAGTTCTAGACTTGAAGTGGGTAAATACCTGCATAAAGTATATACACTTCAGCATGGTCACCTTGCAGTCGATCATTGCCCTGATCAACAAGGACGATTTTCTCACTTCCCTCAATCTACAAGACACGTATCTTCATATTGCTGTGCAGCAGTCTCATCAGCGCATTCTCAGATTTGCTGTGGAGGAATGAGACTTTTATTTCAAGGTTTTACCCTTTGGTTTAAAATCTTCACCAAGATATTCACAAAAGGGTTGGCTCCTCTACTGGGCATTCCTCATCAGGAAGGGGTGTTTGTTCATCTGTACTTAGACGACTGGCTTGTGCAGGCAACATCAAGAGAAGTTGTGTCTCTTCATACAGAGTCATCGAAGTTTAAGAGCACTGCTTTTTGGTGAATTGGGAGAAGTCAAGCTTATCTCCCTCCCAAGACATATGCTTTATCAGAGCAAGATTTCAAACGGCCTTGGGTATTGCATCCTTACCCACGGCAAGAATGTGCAAGATTCAATCTTACATTCAGCAATTGACAGCATCAAAAGCTCGAAGGTTGGCTTCTTGGATGAAGGTACAAGGAGTCTTGGCGGCTGTTGTGCTTTTGGTGCCCTGGATAAGGTTTGATTTACATCTACTGATGCGGTACATCTTGGATCACTCAACTGCATTTCCTCTGGATCTCAGAAAAAGGATTCCGATGTCTCAGACAATGAGATTGGAGCAGCATTGCTGGTTGTTCAGTGAAAATCTGAGCAAGGATATGCCTCTGCCTCCCCCTCTGCGCCTCATCTTCACGATGGATGCAAGCCTGTCAGGATAGGGCGCATGGTTGGGTCCTCAACAGATCAAAGATTCCTGGTCTTTGATTCAGGCTCAGAGATCGTCGAATTGGAGGGAACTGGAAGCAATAAAGGGTCGTTGACAAACTTGACAGCTTTCACTCCCTTGCCTCAGAACAGACATGTTCTAGTGCTGTCACTGTCAAGGCGTTCATCAACAGCCAAGAGGGAATTAAATCATGCTCTTTGGACAAGATACTGGACAGAATCTTCCGATGGGCCCGGAATCTGTTCTCTCCCTGCCAGCTATTCACCTTCATGGGATAGACGACCTGCAAGTGGATCTCTTCAGTCGGGAGACCCCTTCGCCTATCCATTTTTCCCTTCAGCCTTCCATTTTCAATCAGTTAGTGAACACATGGACGGTATCAATCCTGGAGTTGTTTGCCTTGGAAGCAAATGCAAAAGTTCTGGGGTTTTGTTCCAGGTGGAGGGTGGAGAAAGCGTGGGCAGGAGATGCTCTTTCATGCAGATGGCCTCCGGGTCTTCCTTATGCGTTCCCCCTTTCTCTCTGATACGGCCCTTTCTAGTGAGGTTGAGGAGATAGAAAGCCCAGGTGTTTATAATAGCTCTCGCATGGTCTGGTCTAACTCGTTTCCTATGCTGAGGAATCTGGAGGTGTAGGACTTGGCCTTGTTGGATAAAGTGCCCTAAACTTTTTGCTTTCCCCCTAGACCGTTTTCCTGACATAGAGTTGCCAATTTAGATGCTTTGGGTACTTTGCCACTGCTGATCAGTGTCAAAGTACAAGTGTTCCCTGTGTAAAGTGTAATGGTAATTGGTTGGCCATGATTGGTATGTTTGCTTTACTAGTAAAGTCCCTAGTGATGTGCACTGTGTGTGCCAGGGCTAGTAATGCAAAGGTGCGCGGAGAAGGGAACTCAGGCCTTCAGTGTAGGGCCTGCGCGCAGTTTGCTAAGTTAGCATGTTGTCCTGACAAGTGCAACCACTTGTCAGGCCTTACTTTCCCTTTGCGTACACAGTGGGCACCCCTGTGGTAGGTCCCAGGTAACCCCTGGGCAGGGTGCCGTGTAAGTAAAAGGCAGGACATATACTGAGGTGTGTGTTATGTCCTGACAGTGAAAAACACTCCATTTCGTTTTTCACTGGTGAAAGGCCATCCTGCCCATAGGACAGAATGGGGGAGGCTGGGTATTGTGTTTGTTAGCCTAGTTTCCCATACGTTTAAAATGGAGAGGTGAAGTTTAGTATGTATGAACTCACAGTGTCATAACACACCTTTCTATGAAAGTGGTTTTGTCACTGTGTGTTCAGAAACCACTCTTTTAAAAAGTGGCTGAGTTTTGTGCTTTAAGCATTTCTGTGTGTCTCTGCTGAATGTGGATTGACTGTCTGGATCTGAGAGGGGAGAGGAGCTGGGGGAGGTCTTGACCTAGGGAGGGGTTGAGATGGCACCAGGCTGACCTGCATCTGGAGAGTAGAAGCCCCAGGAGGTGAAGAGGCCTGGGTTGCAGCTATAAAACAATTGACCCATCTCCTGCTGAGTGATTAAGGATCCAGAACCCCAGTATCAAAGGGAGAAAGGTGACACTGGGAGGGAGACACCCAGAACTGATTTAGGCAGGGTTAGGTTAATAGTTTATTTGTTGATTAGTTAAAATCATTACAATCAGCACAATCCACATACAAAAAAAGAAAAGGAAAAAAAAAAATCATAATCCATTCATATTTGTTTAACGGCTACAGTGTAAAATTATAAACCTCAACATCATTCAATTAACAGCTTTGAAGGACAATCAGCTGTGCATTACTCAAAAAATACTTTGAACAATGTAAATAGCAGCAAAAGAGAAACAACCAGAGTAAAATACATTTGGGCTAACATTGGGAACAAAGTGCATTTGTGCCAACAGACTTTAGCAACTATGATTTAAAATATACCGACACTACCCAGAAATACTTTATATCAATATAAAAAGCAACACAAGTACAATTGCGCTAACGTCCGAAATAAAGTGCATTTGTGCTAGCAAACCTCAGCAGCTATGATTTAAAATGTACCCTAAAAATACTTTATAACACTGTAAACTGCGGCACACAAATACAGACAAAATAAAGTGCATTTGTGCTAGCAAACCTTAGCAGATATGATTTAAAATGTACCGTGCATAACCCTAAAAATACTTTATAACACTGTAAACTGCGGCACACAAATACAGACAAAATAAAATGCGTTTGAGCCAACCTCCATATTATAATATCCCCACTGTCATTGCACTAACGTTCAAAATAAAGTGCATTTGTGCTAGCAAACCTTAACAGCTATGGTTTAAAATATACAGTGCATGACCCTAAAAATACTTTATAACCCTGTAAACTGCGGCACACAAATACAGACAAAATAAAATGCGTTTGAGCCAACCTCCATATTTTAATATCCCCACTGTCATTGCACTAACGTTCAAAATAAAGTGCATTTGTGCTAGCAAACCTTAGCAGCTATGATTTAAAATGTACCGTGCATAACCCTAAAAATACTTTATAACCCTGTAAACTGCGGCACACAAATACAGACAAAATAAAATGCGTTTGAGCCAACCTCCATATTTTAATATCCCCACTGTCATTGCGCTAACGTTCAAAATAAAGTGCATTTGTGCTAGCAAACCTTAGCAGCTATGGTTTAAAATGTACCCTAAAAATACTTTATAACACTGTAAACTGCGGCACACAAATACAGACAAAATAAAATGCATTTGTGCTAGCAAACCTTAGCAGCTATGGTTTAAAATGTACCGTGCATAACCCTAAAAATACTTTATAACCCTGTAAACTGCGGCACACAAATACAGACAAAATAAAATACGTTTGAGCCAACCTCCATATTTTAATATCCCCACTGTCATTGCGCTAACGTTCAAAATAAAGTGCATTTGTGCTAGCAAACCTTAACAGCTATGGTTTAAAATATACAGTGCATGACCTTAAAAATACTTTATAACCCTGTAAACTGCGGCACACAAATACAGCCAAAATAAAATGTATTTGAACCAACCTCCATATTATAATATCCCCACTGTCATTGCACTAACGTTCAAAATAAAGTGCATTTGTGCTAGCAAACCTCAGCAGCTATGATTTAAAATGTACCGTGCATAACCCTAAAAATACTTTATAACACTGTAAACTGCGGCACACAAATACAGACAAAATAAAATGCGTTTGAGCCAACCTCCATATTATAATATCCCCACTGTCATTGCGCTAACGTTCAAAATAAAGTGCATTTGTGCTAGCAAACCTTAGCAGCTATGATTTAAAATGTACCGTGCATAACCCTAAAAATACTTTATAACCCTGTAAACTGCGGCACACAAATACAGACAAAATAAAATGCGT
Source organism: Calotriton arnoldi (assembly GCA_963921515.1). Taxonomy (NCBI): domain Eukaryota; kingdom Metazoa; phylum Chordata; class Amphibia; order Caudata; family Salamandridae; genus Calotriton; species Calotriton arnoldi. The sequence continues at coordinate 1,623,639 of CAWUFW010000467.1, forward strand.
TTGAGCCAACCTCCATATTTTAATATCCCCACTGTCATTGCGCTAACGTTCAAAATAAAGTGCATTTGTGCTAGCAAACCTTAACAGCTATAGTTTAAAATATACGGTGCATAAAGTTAAAAATACTTTGTAACATTATAAATGGCAGCAAACAAATACAGACAAAATAAAATGTATTTGGACCAACCTCCATATTATAATATCCCCACTGTCATTAAACATTTATTCTCTATATAAATGTCTAATTGACTAAATCGATGATAGTTCTCTTTAAAAATGATAATAAAAAACAATTACTTGATTTTCATATCATAATAATAGCCACCTCGAGTGTAAGTATTACTATATTAATAAGCAGAGTCGTCATAAGACAAAAGTTTCTTTTCAGCTATAAGGATAAACTTAACAAATCGGGAAACTAGACGGCCTGAGGCTCCATTGAGACGTGATAATAGCATTTCTACAACTTCTTACCCCCAATTCATTGAAAATCGGTTTTAAAATAGATTTCCGGTCATCTAGCAATTGGGGGCATAAAGTTACTATGTGCACTAAGGTTTCCTCACAAGAACCACATAACCTACAAAGACTAGATGGCCACTTATTCTCCCATTTTGGAATTCCATCTTTTGTCGGATATCTCCCAAACCGTAATAGCATAAATTTATTCTTAATTAAAAATTTTAAATGAAACCTCAAATACGGTTGGGGTACCAATTTGCTATAAGAGTTTGCAATTGACCATGAATGTTTTTTTTCCTAAGTTCGTCCTTATCTATTATAGTTGATAATAAAATGGCTGATTGATTTATTGTTTTTTTATAAACAACTTTGCTCCTAATTTCTTCTTCTAGATTTGGACATTCAAAATTACGTAAACACTCACTTAAGAATGTTTTCCAACTACTCGCATACTCACTTCTCATCATCTCATGCCAACACTGATTTGCAAGGGAACCCTCTTCAGCACGAGACAAAGACAATAGAGCTTTTAAAAATGTGGATTGTCGTGCCAATGTTTGTCTTTTCAGACCAAATTCTAATCTTATATTGGCGCGACCAATATATGTAGGAATCCTAAAAACTGATTTATAAGTTTTTATTTCAATATCGTCGAGGATTTTTGCATCTTTACCACGGAAGATAATTGAACCATAGTCCAAGGAAGGTATCAGTTTTGCTTTCATGACCTTCAACAGGTGCTCGTGGTTTGGACATGATAACTTATCCCTCAATTTTCTAAAAGCAAATGATAATGATGTTCCCTTAGCCTCGAGGTTGCTAAAATGCTGCCTAAACTACATATTATCATCGAATGTGATTCCTAAATATTTATATGATTTGACACATTCAATAACCAAACCATTAATATTCCATTCTTTCAATCCTACTTTAGTTTTCCCTATAGTCATTATTTTTGTCTTTTTAGTATTTATTATAAGTCCATTTTGGGAAACATATTGGTTGAAGGAATCAACCAATCTTCTTAGACCTATAACAGATTGGCTCAACAAAATAGTATCGTCGGCGTATTGTAGATATTTAATCTCCTTACCTAAAATAGTCGGGGAATGGGCATTAACATGTTTTATATGGGTTGGGAGATCGGACATAAAAAGATTAAAAAGACAAGGAGCCAAAACACAACCTTGTTTCAGACCAGTATTGGTCTCAAGACGGCGAGTTGTGTTTCTTCCATCGCCGACTTTAATCTGTACCCATGAATTGGAGTATAGCAATTTAATCATATCTAATAAAATGTTAGGTATACCCCAATTCAATAACTTCGCCCATAACAGATTTCGCGGTACTGAATCAAAGGCGGCTTTTAAGTCAATAAAACAAATATACAACTCTTGTTTCCTATATTTAGCCCTATCACCCAGTAAAGTAAATAAAATTAAATTCGTATTAGTCGATTCCCCTCTTCTAAAACCAGTTTGTAAATTTGGAATCAAATCTTCCCTTAAAGCCCATGCTTCCAGTTCTTCCAGAAGACAGCTTGCAAATATTTTTGCCTCTACATCCGTTAGGGCAATTAAACGGTAGTTTGCGGGATTGTCTTGGGGTCCGCTTTATATATTGGCTGGATGATACTTCCTTGCCATGATTCAGGAACAGAACCAGATTTAAGAACGTCATTAAATAAAAATGTTAAAACCTCTGGCCAATACTTAACATTTGCTTTAAAAATTATATTAGGGATTCCGTTCGGACCGGGGGCTCCATTCGATCTGATTTTATTTATTACTTTTTTAACTTTCTCTACCGACCATGGCTCTTTGTCTAATAAACTGTGTGGATCGAGGGCATCCATTATCCCTTCTTGTGTATTATGGTGTGCTAGATCAAATTTATTGAGGTCAAACTGGGTGACCGAGGGAGCAACATAAAGATTGTAAACAAAATTTGCCCAGCTCGATTCTTCAATATTGGCACTGTTCCCTCTATAGTTGATTTAGGCAGGGGTCAGGGACCCCTGAGCACAACGAACTTCAAAGACATTTAGGGGTATAACTATGAGAGCTGAGACCCCTGAACGTTGGAATAGAAATGGATTGAGACTGAAAAGGCTTGGACCCATTTCGTGGTCAAGAGGAACCTCTGCTAAGGAAGGAACAACTGAAGAGACTGCTGGTAAGGACCAACCCTTGCTTCGTGATCTGGGGCTGGTCTGCCGTTTGCTGTTTTAACCAAGGAAGAGGCTTTTGGGACTGTGCTGTGTGCGCTGGGTCCCCCTGCTTGAAGAAGACTGTGCTTTGTGCTGTGTCTTGTTACCCCAAGGGCCCGAGGTGAGCTGGCTCCCTGTTTGGAAACACAGGAACATAAAAGTTTCCGGAGAAGTTTCAAGCGACGTGGTGGGCGCGTGTTGTGGCAGCTTGAGACCCTCGGAAGGTGTGCCCTGTGATCTTGGACACACGGAGGAGAAGAGCGACTCGGACGCGCTGGGTGCGTGTCGTGGTGCACAGGAGGCGTTGGTGAAGAGCGCCTGGTCAACGTGTGCATCTAAGGTGAAGTGAGTCTCGGACGTGCTGGGTGCGTGTCGTGGTGCACAGCAGGCGTTGGTGAAGAGCGCCTGGTCAGCGTGTGCATCGGAGGTGACGTGAGACTCGGACGCATAGGGTGCGTGTCGTGGTGCACCGCAGGCGTGGTGAAGAGCGCCTGGTCGGCGGGTGCATCGGAGGTGAAGGGAGTCTCGGACGCGCAGGGTGCGTGTCGTGGTGCACAGGAGGCGTTGGTAAGGAGCGCCTGGTCAACGTGTGCATCGGAAGTGGAGTGAGTCTCGGACGCGCAGGGTGCGTGTCGGGGTGCACCGGGGGCGCTGGTGAAGAGCGCCTGGTCATCGAGTGCACCGGAGGAGAAGTGAGGCTCGGACACGGTGAGCGTGTCGGGGTGCGGCCGAAGGCGTTGGTGAAGAGCGCCTGGATATCGGGGCACCGGAGTTGGAGTAAGTCTCAGTGAAGCAGTGTGCATGCTTTGGTGCAACCTGTTATGTTATGTTAAATGTCTTTTGTATAGCGCAAAATCACCTTCAGGTCTCTAAGCACCTGGGACTGTGGAGGTGATCGGCTGATCATCGTGTGCACCGGAAGAAAATGAGTCTCTGCAACGTGGTGTGCGGGTCTTGGTGCCAACTAAGACCGCAGGAAGGAGTGCCTGGTGAACGTGTACTCGGAGTCGACGTGAAGTCCCATCAGCGTTGTGTGTGTGGCTTCGTGCCAGAGGAGACCGGAGGGTGCTGTGGTGAACGTGCACCCGGAGCAACGTAATCTCAGGGGCGTGGGGTACTTGTGCCCTGCGGCCGCCTGAGACCTTCCTAACAGTTGCGGCCCGGACCGGCAGCCCGGAGGAGCTGAGCTGCCAGGCCTAGCCGCTGAGGCCCATTGAGAAAGTTCTACACGGAAGGCCCAGTTCGCTGAAGGAGGAGAGGAGAGTGGGGTCGCGCCCCCAGATAACGTGGATCACTGCCTGGGCGGGGTGCGGGCTCGGAGGGACACTCTCTCGGCCTCTCAGACATTCTGGCGGCGTGAGCCTTTGCTTCGGCTCAGATTGGAGCCCGTACTGCGGTGAGGAGTGGCAGTACTGGGGCCCGAGTGAGAAGCTGTACTTTATGTCATCGTTGATACGTGTGGGGGTGCATCTGTTATCGAAGAGGCTGACTGTCGTAATACACATTGCCAATATTGCTGCTAACGAACTGTCTTCGGACGCCTGACATTATTTCTGCATAACGAAGTACACGATTGTAGCGCTACGCATTGCATTATTTCTCCCTTGCAAAGTACAGGATTGTGGCGGCCCGCATTGCATTATTTCTTCATTGCAAAGTACATGATTGTAGCTACGCATTGCATTATTCCTTAATTGCAAAGTACATGAATGTGGCGGTGCGCATTGCATTATTTCTTCATTGCAAAGTACGTGATTGGGGTGTGACACATTGCATTATTTCTCCCATTGCAGGTACCGGGGTGTATCGTTACGCATTGTATTATTATTCCTTTGCCCAGCACAGGATTGTATCGTTACGCAGTGCACTATTGTTTTTCCATTGCAACATGTGTGATTCTAGCATTACGACCAGCATAGCATTTTGAAAGCGGTGGTTGGGATTTGAACCTACCAACCAGCCGGAACGAATATTACCCTTTATTATATGTTGGCTTATGTATCGTGTGGTCTGATCGTATATCTTTTTACATAAAGTTTATACTCGTTTTATCAAACTCGTGTGGAGTCCATTTGTGGTGTCACCAGTGGGTTGTTGTGAGTGTGGTTGCCATACTGTACACTCGTGCCTTGGAGATAGGCCTGGCTGCTCGTGCCAAGCTACTAAGGGGGTGAGCAGGGCTATCTCAAACGGTGTCCTTACTTGGCCTAACGTTGAGTGGGGAGTCCCGGGTCTCGCATTTGTGACAGTGGCGCGGGACGGGGACTCCGGCTTCCAACAGGAGGTATCCGAGCAGTAGAGGATTACTATAGATCCCGCTCCCCCTCTCTTTCCAGTATTGTCTCTTCAATCCCCGAGGAAGATACGCTTGACAGCTTGGAAGTTCAACGAAGAGTGTTGAAGAAGAATGGGCTGTCGCATGAGGTTGTTTCGACTCTCCAAGCTTCTTGGAGGGGTTCTACTCTTCGATCCCATGCTAGTCATTTGAGGGTCTTTAGTAGGTGGGGCAGTTCCGAAGAGTTGGATTATACATTATTTGATCTAGGTCAGAAGTTGCAGGTTCTCAATGAGGGGGCTTCTAGAGGTTTGAAGTTAGCAACAATAAAAGTCCAATGGGGTGCAGTTTTTGCGTATCGGGTTTCTCGGGGGAACCATAGGGACTCAGACGGGTGGTTCAACGTCTCTTCAAGGGTTTGGCCAATATCTCTCCTCGATCTCAGAAGCAGTCATGGGACTTGGAATTTGTGTTAAGAGCATTGTCCTACTCTCCTTTTAAACCCCTTGACCAAGTGGATCTTTGGGTTTTGATCCGGAGAATTGGGTGGTCTTTCTCATAAACCTCTCTACTGTAAGATATTTCAGAACAGAGTTGTGCTGACCTTGTTACCTTCCTTTATTCCAAAAGTGAATTCCCCTTTTCACCGACAGCAGGAATTGGCTTTGCCTACCTTCTTTCGAGATTGGTCTTAGGGTGAGGAAAAGAGACTTCATCGTCTATATGTTAGAAGGATTCTACTAATTTATGCAGATAGAGTGTCCTCTCTAAAGCAGTCTGAATCCTTCTTCGTCTATTATGGGCCAGTGAGAAGAGTTGGTAAGCCGTCCACTGCTACTTTAGACCGTTGAGTACGAACCTTGATTTCAGTGGCTTATGGAGCAGTGCATCAGACACCACCAGAGGGTATTCAAGGTAGGTCAACCCGAAGCATGTCGACATCTATAGCTGAGTTGCAAGGAGCCCCTATAAGTGGCATCTGTGGGGGGGCCAGCTGGTCTACACCTCTGACTTTTGTTAATCATTCCCGAATTGATCACAAAACTTCATTAGAGGATGTGTTTGGATCTAGAGTGTTGACTTCTATAACGTAATAGAACTCACTGCTTGGCTTTCTGTTGTGTTTTTTCTGTCAAGTAAACGTTCAGTGTTGGATGTAAACATAATCTTCAGTTGTCTGGCTGTTTATTGCTTGCTAAATCTCATATTGTACTTAACTGAAGCGAGGGATGGAAGTTGGGCTAACGCATTAATTCCTTACCTGGTGATTGCATTACTCTGAGTCTTACTCCATCGCTTCAGTTCCTAAGTCCCTCCCGGTCCTGGCCAGTACAACTGAGTTTATGCTTGTGTTGTGCCCGGTCTACGTACAGGAGGATCATGGGGAGGGAGGGGATTTTATTCAAAGTGCTGGGAGTGGTGTCTTTGGAGGAAAGACTGCCTCACATTGTACTTCATTGAAGGGAGGGAGAAGGACTCGGAGTAATGCAGTTACCAGGTAAGTAATTGGTGCATTTGTATTTCAACATCTGGTTTACAGGTTGTAAAAATGTGTCACATCCCCACATATGAGCAGGAGTATTCTACTGTTTATGACTATCAATGAAAATCCTGCGATGTGAAACTTTAAGTGCAATGAATTGATTTGTATTGTATTGTAATGGCATTTATATAGCGCTTACTACCCCTGACGAGGCGTCAAAGTGCTTTTTTGGCAAGTAGCACGCTACTCCGGAATCCATAAAGGGTTAGTGTTGAATTAGTATAGTGAAATATGAAAGTGATTTGAGTGGTGGATAGGTTAGTCAGTTATTTGGATTGAGACGGATAGCGGACGGAAAGAAGAGGGGAAAAGGTTTGCATTTATATAGCGCTGGTTACCCCTGATGAGGTGTTGAAGCGCTTTTTTGGCAAGTAGCATGCTACTCCAGAGCCCATAAAGGATTAGTGGTGAATTAGTATAGTGAAATATGAAAGTAATTTGAGTGGTGGATATATTAGTCAGTTATTGGGATTGAGAAGGGTAGCGGAGGGATAGAAGAGGGGAAAAGGTTTGCATTTATATAGTGCTTGTTACCCCTGATGGGATGTTGAAGCACTTGTTTGGCGAGTAGCACGCTACTCTGGAACGCATAAAGGATTAGTGGTGAATTAGTATAGTGAAATATGAAATTTGAGAAGTGGACATGTTAGTCTGGTATTTTGATTGAAAAGGATAGTGGAGTGATAAGAGAGGGAAGGATTTAGTTTTCTTTTTATTCTTTTTTTTTTTTGGAGGTCATAGCAGTAGGAGGAGGCTTGGGATGAGTAAAAAGGAATGTGGCGGTGAAGAGTCAGAGGGAAGAGTTTATAAAGGCTTGTTTTGGGGGATCTGTATAGTAAAAGAGGTGTCAGATGGTGCAAGGAGGGGTAGAGTAGGGGAGAGTCTAGACAGGGTTATTTTGGGGATCATAGTAGTGGTATGGGGTTTGGGATGAATGAGAGAGTGGATGTAGAGGATATATTGATAGACGTATAGGGTGAGAAATAGGGTAGTGCATTGGAAAGAGTAGTAGAAAGAGGTTTGTGATGAGTCAGAGAGTTGAGTTAGAAGATATATTGAGAGAGGTATAGAGTGAGAAATAGGGTAGTGCATTGGAGATGCTGAATTAGAAGAAAAGTAATAAATACATAGATCCATAAGTGCATGGAAAGTATATAGGTGCATAAAGGAAGTAAGTATATGTAGATTAAAGATATTGATAGAGGTATAGGGTTAGAATATGGTAGTTAGTGCATTGGATATGCTGAATTAGAAGAAAGTAATAAATATATAGATCCATAAGTGCATGGAAAGTATATAGGTGCATAAAGGAAGTAAGTATATGTAGATTAAAGATATTGATAGAGGTATAGGTTGAGAAATAGGGTAGTGCATTGTATGCTTTTTAGGAGAAAAGTAATAAATATATAGATCCAAGTACATGGAAGGTATATAGATGCATAAAGGAAGTAAGTATATGTAGATTAAAGATGCATTAGATAAACTCTGGTTTTCAAGTGTTGTACTTAAAATGTTTTTTTTATTTTTTTATTTTAAAACATAATTATTCTACATGTTTATACAAAGCAATACACATATATAGGTACATTTCTATAATACAAATAAATGCTTATATACAGAGGGATATGCTGTATATTTCTGTTTGCGTATGGTGCTTATGTTGGGAAGAGCCAATTCTTGAGCAGTTTTCTGAAGATAAGGTGGCTATCCGTGGATCTTATGTTGGGGGGTAAAGAGTTCCATAGTTTGGATGCTTGAACAGAGAAGGATGTGCCACCCATGTTTTTTTTTTCTTGTATCTTGGGATTTTGAGGCGAGGTGCCACTCTAGAGCGGAGGTTCCTTTGTTGAATGTGTTTGGTGATTTTATTCTTGATGAAGAGCGGTCCCATTCCATGTATCACTGTGTGGGTGATACACAGCAGCTTGAACGTGGATCTTCTGGCAACCGGTAACCAATGCAGGGCTTTCAAGGCAGGGGAGATGTGGTCTCGCGGTTTGATATGCAAGAGTAGTCTGGCAGCTGAGTTCTGAATCCGCTGTAGTCTTTTCATGGTCGTTAAAAATGATACGTGGTTGAGGCTATTGGCGTAATCGAGTTTTGACAGAACAAGGGAGATGGTAGCTTGTACCTTGTGTGGAAATCCCAAATGGGGGAAGATTCCTTGCAGAGTTTTTATAGTAACAAAGCTTGATCTTGCTAGTTTGTCCACTTGGGCATTCACTGACAGCTTGGAGTCCATGGCCATTCCGAGGTTTCTTACTTCCTTAGATACTTTAGGCGGTGTACCCAGTTCATCAGGTCAGGCGGCAAGCGGGTCATAATGTTTCCAAATGCCACACGTGAGTATTTCCATTTTTGAAGCATTCAATTTGAGATGGCTCCACGTCATCCATTGATCCACGGCTCTGAGACAACTGAAAATTGGCGAGTTTCCAGTGTCTTTGGGGCATTCCAGTTGAAGGAGTATTTGCGTGTCATCAGCATAGTTATAGGACGTGCGGTGAAATTGATTGATCAGTACCGGTAATGACTTCATGTAGATGTTGAAAAGCATGGGCGAGATGATAGAGCCTTGCGGGACCCCTGCTTTCCTGGAGTACGGTTTGGACGAGAAAGGTGGGGTATGGATGACTTAGTTCTGTTTCGAAGGTAGGACGCGATCCAGTCTAGAGCAGTCCCCGCTATGCCGGCTTCATAGAGTCTTTGTTTCAGAGTGTCATGGTCAACCGTGTCAAAGGCAGCCGAGAGGTCCAAGAGAAGTAGTGCAGCAACCCCGTTCCGGTCAACTGTGTTCTTCAGGTCATCCCAGATGGCAAGGAGGGCAGATTCAGTGCCTCTTCCCGGACGGAATCCCGTTTGGAAGTCTGAAAGTATGGCATTCTCTTCCATGAATTGTGACATCTGGGCGAACGCTGCTCTTTCTATCAGTTTGCCCAGGAAAGGTGTATGTATGTGAATGAATGTATGAATGAAGTGCATTAAACAATACTTACATGGATGGCTTAGCAGGCTGTGACACTGCAGGCCCAGGTGAGTTCTGATGCCTGCATCACACAGCCTACTAGCAACACTAGGGTATTTAACTAGACTTTTCAGGTTCAGATACGGAGGGCAGCAGAGAGCAGCAACCAGGAACAGTAAGCCACGAGAAGGAGAGGAGGAGAGAAGCGGCAACTCCGGCTCCCGGCGGCTCCGGTACCACGACTGAGCACCGCGGGTACCGTGTGCTCTGCGAGCTTGAGCCGCGGGTTTACAGAGACTACAGAGACCGCGGAGCCACAGAGCCGCGGGTGCCGCGAATTCGCGGTTGCCGCGAGTGCCTCGGGTGCCTCGCCTGACTTCTGCTTTTTGCACAGAGTCGCAAGGCCCGCCTGACCTCCGCTTGGACATCTAATCGGCTATCAAGCTACCAAATCTACAACATACCCCAATTCCTCGAAGAGGCGAATTTGGACTGGTTTTGCCGGTGACCTACTGACTGACCTACTGACTGCCACCCGCCGCATCCTGCCTCCTCCTGCCACAGTCTGCCTTCTGCCATCCGCCACTCGCTTGTTACCCGCTTGTTACCCACGGGTTACCTGCAACTTGCAACCAGGCCTGACCGGGGTGACAGAGAACGGAGAAGAAGTCAGGTGAGAGTCCACAATCCTGGTAGAACCAGGTGGGTGCGGCTGGGGGTGTGACCCTGGATTGCAGCGTACAGCGGTGAATGGTGAATGGTGCATGGTGTTACTCAACTACACCAACTCACTTCCTACAGCCCGCTCTCCCTGTCTCTTTGCCCCCCTGTTTCGCCTGGCGCTGTGCACTGTCGCTGCAAGTTGGGTTGGCACCAAGCGAGCGCAGTGCCGACTAGAGGCCTAAGAGGAGAACTAGCCAACCAGCCGACCCGCCAAAGAGGAAATGAGATCTGGCAGGATCAGGGGTGCCCGTCTAAAACAAACAAACAGACTAAAATGAATAAGCGTAAAAGATGATCCTTGTCACCCAAGGGCTGCATGGCCGAGCCCCATCCTAAAACTAAAATTAGAGCAGGCGTTACCTCCCCTGACATTGGCCCCAGTACAAGGGACAACAATTTGGAGACAGGACCATCTCAGAACTGCTACAAATGGACACAGCCTAAGATTTACACAAAATTTCAGTTTTTAAAAAATCAGGGAGACGCCCTCTTATCAAGTTCAATTGCAGCACAAGGTCTCAAAACTCCGATTTCACCACTCAAACTATCGGATAGCGGGGCGAACAAGACTCAAATCAACGACCAAAGCGCGACATCTGGTACAAAAAGCGGCCCCGAATCGAGTGACTTACCACACCGAACACACAGTACATCGGCTTCAATACTAGCCGCGCAAAGTAACTCCAAAACATTGCCACAAGGGCCCCAGGGCCATTTAGAAGCTGGAACGCTAAAAGCAATTACACCAAGCAATTTAGAAACAACAAAGAAGCTGGCAATGCCTCCTGGACGAGTTGGAAGAGAGCATAAAGACCAGCAGGAAGAGAGAGGTCGCAGTGGGAAAAAAGGGAATAACTGTACCACAAACAAGGAACTGTCTATAATAGAGATAGGCACACCACCTACTGCTACCAAAAAATCAAGGATCGGTTGGACCCCACCACTAAATTCCTGTTTGTTACTGTCATCAACACCCCACAGCACGGAACCAGTACTCGGACAAGAGTCGTAAAATCTAAAGGAACTATATAAAATGGACGAAGGGGACTGGGATGATTTACTGATAAATTCCACACAACAAACACCAGTGAGACCCAGGTTGGACCCCCAAAACTTTCCTTTAACAGAGAACATAGAGCTGAAAGGGTCTCTGGGTAAGGAGCCCCTATCACTACACCCGACTTAGGAAATTCAACCAATCTTCATCAAAAACTGAACTCTGAAAATGCCTGGGCTAGCTTACTCAAAACAGTACAACTTCTAGTGGAAGCCCTCCAGTATCAATCAGACAAAATGGACACTCAGCTAACTCTATTAAACACACTGGCAGTGTTTGTGGTGGCAATTGATGAAAAACTTGGCGCTCTGAATTCACTCTTCCAGAGCTCACAAGGAAAACTACAAGAACGGGAGCTAAATTGTGGTTGCGGCCCAATAGTCGATAAACTCACCTCTCTCCCCTCAAAACTGAGCGACTTGTGCGTCCAAATTAAAGACTCAGTACGGAACCCCACCGAGTCTAACCAAAAGGGAACCCAGTCCGTTGAGGATAAGTATGGAACAAGCACATATATCATGGGAAATCTAGGTCCTAAACCGCCTATCTCAAAGCCGACAAGAACAGGAAACGCCAAAAAAGATGGGCGCACCAAGACACATGCATCAGCATCAGAATCTTTCCGGGAGACAGAGACAGAGCCGGCTGACCCAGGAGCAACTTCTAATGCCAAACAAAGGCGAGCCCAAAGGAGAAAGGGTCGGAATCAAAAACCTACCTCAAAAAAGGAGGATTTTGCCCACCTCTTTAGACAGACAATAACTGAAATATCTGACCTTTCAAATCAAGCATCCCCAGCGGAAACGGGCAACACACAATCAAATACAGTGCGTCCTGGGCAAGGGTTGGTCTCAAACTCAAACTCTAATCAAAAACCAGCCACCACGGGTTCCTTGCGGCAATCATCGCCAGGGGAAGAAGGAGGAACCCGCTCCCACAAGGATTGCAAATTAGTCAGGGAGGAAGCCGAAAATCAATTACTGCCGTGTAGAACGAAACTGGAAGAAACCACCACACAGCGTCATGTTTCCAACCAAATAACCGCAGGACCCATGGTCGAAGATAACAAAATCTCTAAGACTGCCATCTTTACAACCCAGCCAGATCATCGAATAGAAAGGGTGTTTAATTATCCGCCCATCCCTGCTTCAATTGCTGGAGGGGATGAGTATATAGTTTCCAGACATGATAGTATAAGAATTAAGCCCGCCGCCGTGGAAGTTATGGAGCTGCCCTGCGCTGGGCCAGCTACAAATTTAATCCCTGACGACCAGAGCAGGGCAGAAGCAGCTACAAAACCAGCTCAAGCTAGCACAAACAACCATGAACCCACTAACAGGCCACAATTAGACAACCGAGCAAATGACCTCAATAAGAATGTGAAAACACTGGAGTTTATACCAGTATACAGATCAAGAGGGGCTCACAACATATTAAACCGAGGGAATATTCTTCGTTTATTATCACATATACCCTCACTATCGGAGGTAAACTCAACAGATCTAGACTCAGTAGAGTTTGTTAGCCAAGGAGACCCTTGGGGGTGTGAGGTCACACGGGCAACATGGAGGTCGGAAAACATTGCACAAAAAATATTACTGGAAAGATCGACATTTGAAAACTGGGGCATAAAAATAAAACCTATCAACACACCCGGTTATCCAGCACCATTAACACAGTGGCAAGGGGACAGACAGTTAACAGAGCGGTCCAACACCTCTAAGTCAATACTGAGAGGGGCAAGGGGGCCCTCGCCGGTCACTACGAGGCAGCCACAGGATACAGGGATATATCGCCCGAATCACTCATATCAAGGTTTCTGCCGTGAAGGCTCAGGATGGCCCACGAGGGTAGTCACCAACCAAGTAAGAAACAACTGACAGAACAGCAGGTACAATTTGCCAGAAGGTGAAATAAACTTACTACGGATATGCTCATGGAATATCAATGGGCTAAACAGCAAGCTGTCAGACCATGCCTTCATGAATTATCAAAAATCATTCCACATCATTGCTTTTCAGGAGACATGGATGACGGATCCACCGCATCTACAAGGATATCTACGCTTCTATGCACCGGCCCTCAAAGGGGCAAGATTTGGTCACCTGCAGGGAGGCCTGGTGATCTACGTAAATAACATCTGCGCAACCTCAGTCCATACAGTTGGCTTAATAACACCAGAATCCATCGCTATAAAAATCTCCACCACAAAGGGGCCATCAGGGAATGGGCACAAGGATATAGTAATAATAAACACATACATACACCCTAACCGGAAATCCAACGATGCAAAACAGCTGGTCAACTTCGTAGATTCATGCATGAGTGAGGTCAATACACCAGATATGATACTGACAGGGGACTTTAATTTATATCTACTTGGCCCATCGAAAGCGGAGGAAGTTTCTATACACAACCAGTTATGGAATATCCCGCCACAGGGCACCAATTCATCAGCAGCACCCTCAAAAATCAGCCAGCGTCTTATAGAGGAGCTTGAACATCTCGCGCTCAGAGCGGCGAACGGCAGAAGTACAGGTGATACGCCCCCTACATTCACCTATCACTCATCAACCAAAAACTCAACGCCGGACTATACCTTTGTGTCTCTAACCCTCTTTAATGAAATTATCTCATTTAGTATGGGCAATAAAGCTGATAGTGATCACCGGCCCCAGGAGCTTATACTCCGCACAAATATGCCAAGACTAATGAAATGGAAGGGCCAACCAGGCACAATTACTACAATCAACTATAAAAAAATAAAATTTATGCAAGCGACGAATGATAACTTCCAGCTAGCCGCTAAACTTCTATTTGAATCACGGGAAGGGGACAATGAAATAGAGAGATGGACAAATTTTACAAATGCCTTGACAACATCTTTCTCCGCCCCAATTAAATCTAAATCACAGCAGGGTTATAGAGCCCACACCAACTTCACCATACCGCAAAAGAGCAAGATAAAATCCATCAAAAACAGTATTAATCACTCCTTGCGGCAGGTGCGCCGGTCTCCAACTAACATCTCAAAACTAGCTGTATTGCGACAGCAGAAAACACAGCTGAAGCGAGCAATCTGGGAAGCTAGGCATGATAACGAGGATATTCTATGGGCGAAACTACATGCGGACTCCAAGATGAACAACAGTGCGAGATTCTGGGAAACAATAAAAAGATTCACCCATCCAACGCACGAGGGTCTGTCTTCAAATATATCCGAGGAAGATTGGGCCAATTACCTTGGAAATCACTTTCATCAAGAAAAAACCTTGTTGCACACAGAAACTAACATGGATTCAAAACAGAGGCTTATCACATTGAAACATCAACCCAACGAGGGAAATGCAATATCAGAGGAATGGTACGAAGGAGAATCACTGGGAGTTATACCCTTAAATGACTACATGAAATCAATTAACAGTTACATCAAGAAGGGAAGGCAAGAAGGGGCACCGGGACCCAACGGAATTCCACCTGTGCTTTACAAACTAGATTTAGAATACTGGGCGAAAGCACTCAGTCCTCTGTTTTTGGAAATAAGATTGACAGGCCTACTCCCTCCATCCTGGCGGACTTCGATAATCTCGCCAATCTACAACTCAGGTGACAAGACTCAGCCTAAGAGCTATTGGTTAGTTGCCCTCTTGGACAATGAGGCGAAATACTTTGCCGGCACTTTGCTGGACGAACTGCAACTCTGGGCGGAAGACAACTCGATCATTCCCCTAAACCAAACTGGCTTCTCCAAATCTGTTGGGACCATAACAAACATAACAACTATGGCTCTGCTAATTGATAAGGCCGAGATTACAAAAATGCCGTTATATTTGTGCTTTATCGATTACCGGGCGGCTTTCGATCATGTAAATCGTCATAGACTTTGGTTGAAACTGGCAGGCTGGGGCATTCCCCAGGCTTTACTGAATCTGTTAATGAATCTGCATACTAAGACCTGGGTTCAAGTAAAGCTGGGTGACGGGTCAACTCTATCGAGAAAAATTCCAACAACGAAAGGCCTCAAGCAAGGCTGCGGATTGGCCCCGACGCTATTCAATCTGTTTCTTGCAGATCTGATCCCGCTATTAAATGCCAGTAATTCACACTCTCCAAAGATTGGGAACCTAGTACTACCATGCTTACTTTACGCTGATGAATTAGTTTTGATTAGCCAAACGAAGGTGGGTCTACAGCGTCTTCTTGATATCACGTTTGAGTACTCTGAGGCTAACAATTTAAATATCAACCTGGAAAAAACCAAAACCATGACAATTAAAAAGAACCTTAAGAAAACACCTGTCTGGTTTTGGGACAAGACTCGCATAGACTCAGTTACAGAGTATACATACCTGGGGGTGATTATCGATAAAGGTGGGCACTTTGCAACCCAAAGGGATATAATTAAAAGAAAGGGTATAGCCCGAGCTGTCTCAATGAGAAACCTCAACTCCAAACTGACGGGCCCCTCACTTGCCCCATTGGTTGAAGTTATACGAGCACAACTTCTACCTACAATAACCTATGGGAGCGAGGCACAGAGGGGAAGGGACTCGAAGCTCTTGGATGCTGTGGTCGCAAAAGTGCATAGAATAATTTTTGGTTTACCAACACGAGTCTCCCCAGCACAAATCAGGCTCGAGTTTGGTATTCAAAAACAGACCATTGCAAGAAAAGGTGCGATAGTCATCTTCTGGGACAAAGTAAGGAAATTCAAACCAGGCACCCATAATTGGCATTTGTGGTCTGAGTTAAAACAGAAAGAAGCATCACCAGCGGCAAAATACTTAGCAACTAGTCTGTCCACATTAGGTCTCACCGAACTTTGGGAAACTCCTACAAGTCACTGCATCCTTAAACAAGCATTGGCATAGCCAATAGGTCTCGCTTTTGGAACCTTATAAGTATTTAGTTATGCAGCACAATATCCTTGGTGCAACAACATCAACTGTTGCAGGGCTAAACACTTATAAGGTCCCAAAGGCGAGACCTATTGGCTATGCCAATGCTTGTTTACTGATGATGACAACAAACGGTAAGGAGGGATCACTGAAATACATCTCCTTCTGACACAAATGTTATAAAAAAGGTACAGTGTCAAATGTGTTCTGGAAGAGGTTATCTGAGTGGTGCCCCACCTTTTCGAGAGGTGCTCTTTAAAACCTCTTTTGGAGTGGTAGGCATACACTATTTCCCCTCATTTCCAAGGGGGTCTCTGGTGCACAATGGTGCAATATTTCCCATGATAAAGTTAGCAACAAGTAGGTGGGAGTAGCGAACGGGGGCGGGGAGGGAGAGGCAGAGATGGATAGGGAGAAACGGAGAAGAGGAGGGAGAAGAAACCGGGACGAGAGGGCGGGGGAGTGGAAACAGGGATTGAAGAGAGGGTGTTAGCGATAGGAAAAAGGGAGGGGTTGGGGATAAGTTAAAAAAAAAGAGACGGGGCAGGTGAGAAAAGGAGAAGAAGGTCTGGCAGGAGGTGGAGAAGAAACAGGGATGGGTGAAGAAACAGAGAGGGGCTGGTGATAAGTTAAGATAAGAAACAAAAATACAAATTGAAAGCATGGCATGTACGGCAAAGCATGTAAATTACTGAGTATGTGGACAGCAATTTTCACTATGACCAAAAACACCCCCAAAAGGCCAGGGCACAAACAATCAGTGCTGAGGTTAAAAGTATAAGCAATGCATAATAAAACTGCACAGAGTAACATCACATGAAGTAATTTCACTAAAAGCAATAGTCATTTCACGGTTCGAGCCGAGAAACAATAGGTGCTATATTGATTTATTAATTTAAGCATATGTATACAATGCATGTATACAATGAATGTACACTTATGTAGATTACATATGCAATTTCTTAATTCCAAGCAGGTGATGTTTTGGAAACTAAACCCATATTTAAATAATGTACGCAAACAGTAATTTGCACATTACCAAACAGTAAAGAATCGTGCATAAAAATAAGTTAGTCAGGAAATGTACAGGTTGCTTACGGATGCGTTCAATGTTATAATGTACATGTTTAACTCAAACTGATGACATGCGAAATCAAGGACAATTACCTGTCATACATGAAAAAGATTTGTTATCTGGGCTCTAAAATGGCCTCTTTACTGTAGGAATTTGCTTGTACATTTTGTACCCTTAGAGATAATTGAGCTTAGAATTGACTCAAAGTGACATACACACATACATATAAACACACACGCACACATATGGTCACACATACATACATATTTTCACATATATATATACATACATATATCACAGTGGGTACTTAGTAGTTAGATTGAAAAACTGCAGTTTACACTGAGTAAATAAAAGCTCTTGGATTAAGAGTTACTAACTTGGGCTCATGCATTTGTTCCCTGGAGGTGTTTTCAAAGAGAAAGCACAGAAGGGTCACATTACCAGATTCTTAAAGGACGAGAGGGTCAATGGTTGCAGCCCCATCCTGATAGCCTCCTGCTGGGCCATTCTCAAGTTCTTCTTTGCCTGAAAGGGTTTAAGAATCCCCCTTCTCAGGCCACATTGTGATTGTATACAACAGCACACAAAAAAGAGCAGCTCTGGTGGGCGAGTGGAAGTGACAGGACAATCAAACTTTAGTTCATAGTAAAAGGACCCCCCCCCACCCCCTCTATGAGCCTCCGCAAACATAAATTACCAGTGCTGGAGACTGAAACAGTACAGCACACGCATACATGAAAAACAGAAAAAGACATTGAGAGAGGCAAAGAAAAAAAAAGGGCATAAAAATTGGAGTGACGGGGCAGAGCGATGTAGCCATGAGATAGACAGTGAGAAAAAGAGTCATAGAAACTGAGAGAGTGAAAGAGAGAATCGTAAAGCGAGGCAGAAGGAAAGAAAGGACAAGAGAGAAGCTACAGAGAAAGGGAGGGACACAGCGAGAGAGGGAGGGTGGGGATAAAAAAGAGACAGAGAGGGGCTGTGAAGGACAGAGAGGTGACAGGCAGAGGAAGGCATAGAGGGGAGATGGAGGCAGAGTGAGAAAGGCAAAGTAGATGTAAGGAGGCAGGTTCTACTGATGAAGCACTGCGTGAGGCTGGCAAGGGGTTCAAAGATGATGACTCCAGCAGTGGGAATCCTTCGGAAACTATGTGCACTCTCTGGGCTGCCTCTGCGGTTGGTCCCAATGCTCTAAGAGGGCTGTAACATTCAACATATTATGAAAACAGAACAAACAAATAACACAGTAAATACAGTTAATAAAAACGAAATACAATACCACTGGATTCAGCATGTTTTGTTAAACAAGCCAAAAACACAAAAATCCCGAAACACGACCCAAAGCAAACAAAAACAAGCATTGGCCGCGCGTCCGTGAAACTGACACGGCCGCGCGGCCGCAAAAGTGAAAGTAATCGCGAGCGATGAAAGCCGCTGCGAGTGTAAGGGTGGGAAGCCAGATGGCGAGGGAAGCCATATGGCGCCTGATCGCGCGTGCACGCGATCGTGAACGTAAGCTGGAGGCCAACAAAAGCCTGTGGGTAGCACTCTAAAAAGCCACTTACTAAAAGTCTCGCCAGAGCAGCGCATGCGCTGGCTCAGGCGAGACCTAAAAAGCAATAAAGAAAATAGTAAAGAATCAATCTTGGATGACAAGAAGGTCGCACGGTCTTGAGCTCTTATTCCTCCCTGGCTGCACAAAAGTATCTAGCACTGGGGTTTGCCAAATATACTAAAATTCAATTTTTAAAATACAGATTAGGCCTATTGCCATGCATAAAGCACTTTCCACACTGGCTGAAAAACCAATCTGATCTCACCTGTCGCAAGAAGATATGCTGCACCTTATCTGTACGTGCAAAGAACTAACAAAGGAAAGGAAACAGCTTTTAAAACCACTTTTTAATCAGAGAGGTAGCCGCACACGGAGACAGGCTGTGCTGGCGTGTTTTGCACCCGAGGACACGCAGCTTAATTGCCGCTTTGTAAATTTTTTTTAAAACAAGTGGAGAAGAAAATGCCTAGACACATCAATTAGTTTGTATTGACTTTTAACTGGTTTTAATATTTTAATAATTGATGATATGGAATGAGACATTTTGTAGCAATGGTTTTAAATAAAATAAACTTGAAACTTGAACTTGATACCTTCGGTGTGGGGTTTTATAGTTCACAGATTACTGTACATTGAAGAGCATTTTAGAAAGACTGTTAATGTGACATGCAAAGAAACCTCTTGTTGTGCAGCTTGCTAACACAAAGGAACACCACAACAATAGACACATTCCACAGAGAGCAGTATGTGTAAGGCACAGATAGTCATCACAGTACAAGCCCCTGGAATGTTCAGCAGCACACGAGCAAGCAGGCGCTAGCTGCTAGTGTGTGAGCTCATTTTCTGTAACACAGCTTTCCCAAACATGAAAGTTCACTTGCTAGAATATAAGAACAAGGTATGGTGTACTGCCGCCTTTCTAAGCGCATCTATACATATTGCACCCGCAGCTTGTTGAGGGCGCGTGCCCACAGGCCTGGCTACTTTCTGAGCAGGTCTTTGCTGGGGAACAGACATGACGTGTCAGGGGACTTTTTAAAGGGATCATGAAAAGAGACAGGCGTGAAGTATGGTGCAGCGGGCATGGTCTCCCTGTAACCGGATGTCTGGACTGCGCGGCTTGCTCAGCGCCCTGGCAGGGGGCTCTTAAAGCTGATGCTATGCTTTCGGCCGGGTCTGGTGGCATAGTGTCCTAACACGTCCACTGTAGGGGCCTGTGTTTGACCTCATGGTCACAGGCTTAAATCCTGGCAGGTCCACTCAGTCTTTCATCCTTCTGAGGTCGATAACATAAGTACCATTGAGTTGGGTAACAATAAACATCTTTTATTCAGCGCCAAGATAGTCTTCATGGTGAGCGTGTGCTTCACAAATACATGTTATGTTTTGGCTGCTCAGAGAGCGATCACACGTCATCCCTACAGTAATGCCCGAGTGGTTGAATGAATGAGGTGCCCCCTCCTTGTCCTGGGGCAGATGATCGAGGTGCTTTTGGAGTCTGCCCTAATGCCATCATGTTTTCCTTTGATTTCCCAGGGGTCAGGGGTGGTGAGAGCCACGCCCAGTTTCACAGTGAAGGAGAAGGGTGACAAGAAGAGGGTGCAGGTGAAACTATACTCCAGGCCCTACCACAGCTTGCAGGGTCCAAAGCCCGACATTGTGATTGGTGAGTACTGGGGGACGGGGCAGTGATGGTGCCGTGGGTGACCGGGGGCTTGATAGCCCCTTTGCCATTCTACCAGTCACACTTACCCTTGTGGCTGCAAGAGCTGGCCAGAGTCGAAGCAAAGTCTGGAGCCTCCACGTGTGGCACAGTTTATTTATGTATTTATGCATTTTTCTATAGCGCGGACATTACTCAAAGCTGCTAGAGCGCTCTACTGTAAACAAGGTTTGTTACATAAGGTACAAAATTACAGATCATAACATAGGACATGGAATTACATTACCTGGGGCAGTATGTGCAATAGAGAAGAAACAGGTTGTTGGCTAAGGTATTAAATTACAAGTGATAAGATAGGACAGAGAATCAGATCATCCAGAGGAGTTTGTACATTAAAGAAGTAACAGGGTGTCCACTGGTGCCAACTTCAAGACGAGGAAGAAGTGCAGTCGGGTTCAGGGTAATAATCAGTGTTGAGACTATACCCTCAGTGTTAAAAGGAGGAGCCTTAGATAAAATGTCTTTGAAGGAGAAGGGCTTCCAGCTTTGGTTTAAAGATAGTGTCACAGTGGTGGTGCGTAGGGTCGGCGGTAAGGCGTTCCATACTCTGGTCATGCTTCCTGAGAAGGATTGTGCCATGAGTCGTTCCTTTTTAAAGGTTGGGGGTTCAAGCAGCAGTGCTTCGACATTTCGCAGTGGTCTCGTCCCCCGGACACTTTGAGTTTGTCCGCCCAGTGTCGTAGAGCGGATGTGTAAATCGCCTGTGAGTGATACAAGATGTGTTATATATTGCCCTGGCATCAATGGGCAGCCAGCGGAGAGTAAACAGCAGACCCATAAATGAACTGTGCTGCTGAATGTAGGGCTGGTTTAAGAGGAGTGAGGTGGGTCTTGGCGGCCAGTCAAGAGGGACTTAAGTAGTCGATTCCTGAGAGCTCTAACGATTGATCGAGAGTTTTCAGATCTTGCTCTGGGATGTAGTGGTGGATTCTGCAGAGAAGCCGCAGTTGAAAGCGCTAATTTTCGGCCATAGTGCTGCTTTGCAATTGTACTTTAGCCTTTTATCTAGGATATCTCATAGGGATTCCGCGCAGTCAACGGTGGCAGGTGTTCTGTTTAGGATGTAGAGTGTGTCCATCCAGGATTGTGCTGGAGGTGCGGTTTCGATGAAGAAATAAAGAGGCATTCAGTTGCGTGAGGGTTCAGTTTTAAGTGCTGTGAAGTCACTCAGTCTTGAACGGTGCTTAAAGTGCTGGCAAAGTGCGAGAAGCCATTTGGAGAGGAGACTTTAAGTGCAGCCGGGTGTCATCTGCATATCGATGGTAGAGGATCCCTGATTCTCCTAGTAAGACTCCAAGGCGGTTAGAGCAAGGATGGATCCCTGAGGCCCCCCTTGATCTACTGCCTTCGATGTTGAGAAACGGTCTTCAATTTAGATCCCCTGCGACCTGACTAGGAGGAGTGATTCAAACTATTCAAGGGCCATGCCATCCATGTCCTTGATATCTTTGAGTGTGTCAAGGAGCCTAGAATGGTTAAGTGTATCAAAGGATGCTGATAGGACGAGAAGAATCAGGAGGCAGAAGGTGCCTGAGTGCAGACTCGGAGTCCATCATCGACCACCTGAAGCCGCGCTCTTTCAGTGCTGCGCCGTGATTGACGCCAGATTGGAATTCGTCCAGGACGTTGTTGTCTTTGATGTGTTGGGTGACCTGATCTGCTGCACATTTTTCACTGATTTTTGTCAGGAAAGGGAGGTTGGAGACGGGGTGAAAATTGTTGCTGTCAATCGCATCTCCAGAGGGTTATTTGAGGCATGGGGTGACCTAACTAGTTTTGAGACACTCAGGAAACATTCCCTGTCTGGGTGGGAGATTCGCCAGTTTGGTCCAGGAGAGGAGCAGGTGTGTGTTAAGGTCTTTGGCTATGTGACTCGGGATAGCGTCCATGAAGAGGCTTGATGGTTTTGTTTTTGGGATGGTGTTAACACTTCCTCTCTAACTCTAGCAAATAGCTGCCAAGTGTTCTGGTATTTGCACACAGTGGTAGGATTAGGGCGATTATATCGACGCAGAATTGATTTCATTTTGGAGTCGAAGAACTGTACGGATTCTTCTTTTTTCATGGTTGGGTCAACAAGAAGAACTCCGAACACACCTTGGTAATAGTGGAGTTTCTGCTGGTGACCAGTGGAGAAATTGCACTTTTGCTTGCTGTAAGTACCTGCTATGGGTAGAGATGCTGAGACTCCTCTGGGTCCTACCCGGCTCTCCAGATTTGAGCTTCAACAGTGAAAAAGAGTGGAGTAACAGGAGCACCGGATTCCACCAAGTGGATTTCTTATGACGCCATTTGTTACATCACACTGATGCTACGTTGTTGTGTCGTATTAAAATGCTTGAAGATGAGCAGTTCTGTGTTGCATGACACATACTGTGCTATTTTTTTAATTTACATTACACCCGTTTCAGCCGACATGGGCAGGGTTGGCTTTGAGTTTTTTCAAGGCAGTACGTTCTCGCTTTGTACTAATGGAAATATATCCAAGTTCCAAATTGGATAAGATTCGATCTCATCGAAGTATGGAACAAAACAAAATAAAAATACTTCACGAAACTTGGCATTTTCATACCTATTCGGTCCTGTGTTCATGCATCTGTGTGGGGAGGGCTCTAGAAGGTCCACCCGTCTCAGACCTTGTGCCAGAGGCACTGACCTTTCAAGAAATCTCCTACTTGTAGACCAAAGGAGGAAAAAAACAGGACACTGAGGCTAGGCATGGAATACAGAGGGGCACTTAGGTGACAGAGTAAAGGGATGCCTGAGGAAGGATACGGTGAGAAAGCTAAGCTAGATGTGCAGAAAGGAACCCAGAAATAATTCAGTCCACTGCCTTTGACACTCCACAGGTGCCCAAAAGTGGCGCAAGGCATTCACGATGTATCCTCGGAAGTAGGGTCTAGGAAGTTAAAAATGCCTCCAGCTGCTGCCATGAGCCCTGCCCTGGGAGGGTTTTTTCTGTTTTTATAGGTTAATGTCCATCTGTGAGTGCCTTGAGAAGAGAGGGGTTATTCCTGGACAACTCAGTGGGAAATGATCTAAGGGTGCTAAATAATGGGAGGCAAAGGCGCATGAAGTCAGGGGAGTGCACACCTGACGCAGGTGCTACTATCTGGAGTGAATGACAGCGCGAGGAAGTTGCACGCGCACTAGAGGTGGAAAACGAAATCAAAGGGTTGCCAGCGGGGAACATATTTTCCTGTATGAGGCATTGCACCAGTTTCCATCTAATAACAGGAGACCTGGCCCAAAAAGTTGGGTCTCAATCACTTCTACACTTGGTGCATTAAGGCTCGGTCACCTGTCTAGCATGCTCTTTCTAAAGGAGGGACCAGGGGTCACACCGCTGTGTCCTCTTTAGCTCAAAGAAAGATGCCAGGTGCTTATTAATACTTTGCACCTTACAGATTACAATATGCATATTTTCCTACTATGTGGTGTGCGTTCACATCCATAGCAGCCAACTTCTAGCTATTAGTAGCTGCAGGACAGGCAAAGGTGCCCTTTGTGCCTTCTCTGGATGGTGACTGCCTAGCTCGAGAAGTAACCCACCTACGAATGTGGTAAGTGTGGGCATCACGAGCCCACACACAGTACAACCGAGGGCAGGACGGCAAGTTCCAGACCCAAGCTTGATGTAAAAACAGTTAAAGAATCATTGTAAGATTAGGAGCAGTGTAAAAAGAACCTGAAATCGGTGTGAAGGAAAGATAGGTAACAAAAAAGCATTGAAACATAGTCCAAATGGCTGAAATACCCTGTGACCTTTACGCACAGGCCTAAAGGGAAAATGTGGAACACTCCACAAAGTTTACACGATCACCACGAGACAATCGTGCCAGGTGGCAATGTCCGCAACTCGAAGTGTCTGGTGCCAATGCAGTGCCCTCTCTTCCTTGATCAGCACCTTCAGAAATGAGATCAGGCCTTTGGGAAGTACTAAAGCCAATCTACCAGAGAGATCGCATGCCAACCTGCCAAACGTCTTACAAACTCTTCGGGCTGTTGGGTTTGGGCAGCTCAGGATTTAGCGGGCACTTGCTCTTCCAAAGGGCAGGCAGTGCCAGAGCGTCACCCCTTCCTGCAGAGGATCCTACCAGTCCAGGTGATCAAGGCCAGGGAAGGCTACTGTGCAAGGAACCAGTCTTCAGTCCTAAAAACCCATTCCCAAGGCAGGGAGGCTTGGCCACAAAGCTTTTCGAGCTGATGGTCTACAGCTTTGTATTTTATAAGAAAATCCTAACTAGTTACTGCTGAGTTTGCCAAGCCCCTTAACTAATTATTATTAAACTTCTTTACCTGTGACACCCAAATCTGACAGCAGAGTGGGCATTAGGAGGCATCACATGAGCTTCCCAGCAGCCCAGGCAGGTTTCAGCCATGTGTCTGCTCCTTGGGAGTGCTAATGAAGGCGTGATCTCACCCAGGGCGTCCTTGGCCCGGTGTCCTCTACACGAGAGGTTGCATTAGAGGTACTTTCCTGTCTGCTCCTATCAGCTCCTGGAAGGACCAGGCTGGGCCAGTCACTCTGTCATTCTCTCTTGCTTCCTCCCTTCTGTTGATTACACATCTTGTTATTGGATTAATTGACTTTTCATACTCCAGTGCCTTATATGCTCTCCCACTCAAAAACCATTACTGAATCCTGTGACTTGTCTACGCTGTCCTCTCCACCTGCACATATTCTTTGTGATGCTCCGAGTCTTATCTTTGCTTTTCCCTCTATTTTACTTGTCCCTTCTCCTCAGTTACTTCAGCTTCCATCAGACCACTTTCTTCTCTTGCTTCAACCTCTCCTAAGCCTACATTACTTCATTGCGCAATATTTCTTCATCTCCTCCATCACCTTCAAGTTCTATCTACTTCATTTAGCGCTGTAAGTGGTATGTTCTTTGGTGAATGATGGATGCTGAGGGAGGGACATTCTTGGGTGAATGATGGATGCTGTGTCTGTAGGAGGGATATATATCCCTGAGTGAATTATGTATCCTGTCAGTGTAAGGGGGGGTATCCTTGGGTGAATGATGGATATTGCTGGTGTAGGAGGGATATCCTTGGGTGAATGATGGTAGAGCAACTGGAGAATTCACTGCAATGGGCAGCAGCACATTTGAGGAGAGTGTCTGGTGTGAATGCCTGAAACACTTCAGTTTTCAGTCACTGAGGCTCTCTGAAACTTATTTGTTCTCATTTCAGGTTTTAATTCTGGTTTTGGTCTGAAGGACACTTGGCTGAGCTCTTTGCCAAGACTCCAGGTAATGGTACTGAGAAGAACCCAGAGATTATGATCCCTCCTCCTGTAAACCATATTATAAACCAGACAGCTGCAGAAAACTAAAATGCTGCCTTTGTATTTGCCACCTGTTGGGCATTATTTGTCAGGTAGGATCAAAGCCAGAGACTGAGACAAGCCTTACTGAAGGAACAACACATCATTGCACTCGTTGTCCACAACAGGCGGATGTGAAGGTCACAGTGTTGTAATAAAGAACTAGGGGCATATTCACAAGGACTTATCTCCCATTTATCGCCACCTCAACGCAACAAAAGTGGAGATAGATTTAACTCCCCATTCACAAGCGGGTGCAAACTGCAGACATCGCCAGTATTCCCGCGATAACTGCCCCAAAATGTATCTCCACGGGTGACACCACCAACTAACCCTAATGAGATGCAGAGTAGGCGTTCCCATGCAAAAACACACGAAAACACCACTACACCACTTTCACAACGAACTGCCAGATCTGCGATGCGAACCAAAAACAGGCGATAAGCCGCGGTAGCAACAGGGAATTAACACCTGCCTTTTGCTGGTGTTAAGCAGGACGACTACCTGCAGCATGAAAGGGAGCCCAGCCAAGAGCCACATCTGAAGCCCCACAGATGCAATGGAGACAATGATCATGCAGCTCGGAGACCCATGAGGGCCACAACACCCACAGCCACCCACCCCAGGCCTGCCACCACCCCCAGGACCCTCGCCGCCCCCCCCAGGAACACAACAGAGGCAGCGTACACAAAGACAGCGGACCCACCTTAAACGCACCTGCCGCCCAGACCCAACGCCAGAGGAGGACATTGCCCACTACAGGCCCAAAAGGACAACCATCCCCCGCATCCTGACCCACATCCCCCACCTGCTGACGGTACCAACACAGCGGACAACCAACATCCCTCCGCAGACAAAGCTGCCGGCTGCGCTGCACATGTCGGCCCCTGGTACCATCCAACCCACAACTGCCAGAGTCGGAGGAGTCTCACAGCCAGCCCCATCCAAGTTCATCACACCTGTCCTGGATGCCATCATCAGCCTGGTACCCCAGCACCTCCACATCATCCACACTGTGCAGGAGCAGCTGGAGAACAAGCAAGGCCCCTACGCCATAGCTGGATTCCCTCATGTGTCGGGGGCAATCAACTGCACACATGTACCCCTCGTGCCCCCGGCCGACACTGCACACAACTACCTCAACAGAAAGCACACGCATCCCATGAATGTGCAGGCAATAGGGGACCCCCCGGGATTCCTCAACAATGTCGTGGCCAACTCCCCAGGCAGAGTGCATGATTCCTACATCTCCCGACAGTCCATCATCAACCAGCGATCCCAGGATGGCACCTATGGAAATGCAGTGCCCGTTGGTAAGTCCAAAATGAACACACCACACACCTCCAGCCCACAGTCATGCAACCCACGACACTGGCAATGGGCACGCAGCACAACTACATTCAACATGCCACACAACATGCCAACCGACCAGACACGACAACACGACTCCATTGGGAACCTGGGCTTGCCATGCCCACAACCCAGCCACGGCATGGCGCCACTGCCACACAATAGCAGGATGTGAGGAGAGGCTTGGAGCAGGCATGTGCGAGAGCGGCAAGTGACTAATGAATGTGAACCTACCCAATGCCAGGTGTGGGGTGGAGGTGCCGGACAGACTTCAGTGTGCAAACCACGGAAATGGCCATGTGGAGATTAACTGCTGGTGCATGGAGTGTAGTGGCCAGTGGACGCTACCATGTCCCCACAGGCTGTGGGGCAGAACGCGGGAATGTCGCACGTTACGTCCCCCCCTGCACCCGTGGGCGGAGTGGTTTGGCCCTGCGTACGCCAGGCCTGCTTAGAGGTGTGAATAAAAAGCCCTTTGCACTGGGCGTGGTTCTCATTCGGAATGGCCAACGCGTCTGCCAGGGCGGCACCTCTCAGCCCGCCACGAGTCCGGCGCCGAGCGCGGCGGGGCCTGCGTCCCTGTGCGCCTGCTGCACCCCGGGCCGCTGGTCCCCAGACCCGTCATACCTGCCCCAGCGCACCAAGGAGGCTCCGCTCACCTGCCGACACCGGGGTGTGTCAAAGAGGGCTCACCACGTGCCGGTGCAAGCTCCAAGCCCCAGTCCTGCGACCTTTGCAGCCTCGCAGACCATCGCTGGCCTCCACGGCGCTGGCCCACAGTACTCCTTTTTCATTGACATACTCCACCGGCGTCCTCTTCGGCCCAGTTGTGGGCACATGTTGAACTGAGTCGTGAGTTCTGAATGGCAGTGGCCGAAGGTCTGTGGCAGCGTCCACATCGCTATACTCCCTCCGATCAGTGAAGCCAAAGTCTGCATCGCAAGCCTGCGACACGTGGTGCCACTAACCCTGTTCAACGCAAGCCGGCGACACGTGGTGCCACTAACCCTGTTCAACGCAAGCCGGCGACACGTGGTGCCACTAACCCTGTTCAACGCAAGCCGGCGACACGTGGTGCCACTAACCCTGTTCAACGCAAGCCGGCGACACGTGGTGCCCCTAACCCTGTTCGACGCAAGCCGGCGACACGTGGATGAGGGCTCAGGCCTACACTGCGGCCCAGTAGGTCCCACATGTGGAACTGTGTCCTGAGTCTTGAATGGCAGTGACCCCAAGTCCGTGGCAGCATCCACATCACTGAACTCCCTCCGATCAGTGAAGCAAAAGTCTGCATTGCAAGCCTGCGACACGTGTCTGTGGGCCCGTGCTGACCGCTGCCCCCGGCCTACACTGCGGTCCAGTAGGTCACACATGTGGAACTGTGTCTTGGGTAAGATGTGGAGGAGTCCACACCATTGGACACGCCTCATCGCAGGCGGCATTCCCTAACAGCACTGGTGCCACTAACTCTGTGCGCAATGAGTCATGGGCACTTTCTGGTTGGACTTTGGTGGCGTCTGAGTCCATGGCCTGGGGGTTGTCTGCATCATCATCTGGCTGTACCGGACTTGGTGTCCGACATGTGTCTGTTCCATTCATCTCCACCATAGTGACTGTTTCAGCGTGGTTCTGCCCTCTGCATCATGCCCTGGGGGTACACCTTCCACTGTCCACCGAGACACTCCGCGACAAGCCCCTTTGTCATCTATGAAAACCTGCTCTGCTCTCGTGACCCTGCCCGAGTGCACCGCAAGTCGGCGGCCCGTGGCGGTAGGCCCTTGCAGGGTGCTGTGCATCCGGGGCCACTAACTCTGTGCACCTCAAGTCATGGGGCCTTTATGGTTGAATGGGTGTGTCCTTAACGATGTACACTGTTGTCATTCTTTGACTGCACCAGGCACTCCATGATGGCTGGTGTGCACACACCCCACACACATCCAACACAGGCGTCACTCGACATGTGAGCCTGCTAATAAAAGTGGCCGGGCGCACGTGCCCGTGGCCATTCCCACCATCTAAGCAAGTGTGTCCGTGTGGTCATTATGTCAGCATGATGGGTCTGAGCCCTGCAACATCACAGTGTGCTGTCTTCAGCGGACGATACCATGTCACCTCAGCGTTGGCTGAGACCTTGGACATGTAGATTCGCCCGCCCCCCCCTGCATGCACAAGCGGCGTGTGCTGGTCCGGCGTACGTCAGGTCAGCGCAGGGGTGTGCTGCTTTGGCAGGGGGAATCAGGGCGTGGCTCTGGCCTGGCCTTGAGCAGGAAGTGCGGTATGTGTGTCTCTGTGTTGGGGTGTTGTCGCCACCAGGGCCACAGTAGTCGATGTTGCAATGTAGCATGCACCAGGAGGGAGGGCCCGCACGTACGGGGAAATGTAGGAGCGCAAGACCGCTCGGGGTCTTGGCACATGCATGCCAAGTGTTATGTGTATCAGTCCTGCAGCTGCATGAGTCAGTTGCCTAGCCTCAATCGCAGCGCGATCACAGCCAGCCATGGACTGTACACCTGTGTCCGCCCTGTCCGGACCATTGGCCTACACTGACGTGGCCGCACACCCTCAAAGGCCAGCTTCACGGTGTTGTTGGCATGCCGCTGGACATGAGTGGACAGGCATTACAATGGTGTGCCGTAGGAGTGCACGTGATACAACCGTGCAGCGCACACAAGTGTGGGGGCTCGTGGGAGGGAGGAGCAGCTGTGAGGCAACGTAACACACAGTGAGGTCGCTCATGTGCCACGTGCTGGGCGTATCATCCATGATTCCCAGGGTCGCAAACATCCCACCACACCCACGACAGGCCTCTGTACATCTCCTGTATGCATGCAGATTGTGAAGTTACTGTAGGGATGAAAGGTCCTTTGTCTGAACTATCAGGCGGTAGCACATCTGCAGCTCCGAGCTGGGACTTGCATGTGGCCAACACCCCCTGACAGGTACGATAGCATTTGCTTGGGACTCCCACACTACGCACTGCCCGACGTGAGACCAACGTGTACACATCCCACACGCAGAAGTCCTTGGTCGTAGTTAGCGTGCGTGAAATGGCCTTCAAACGTACTCCCACCCCACCCCAGGCCTGCACCCGTTGCACACAGACACTGCTCATTGCTCCGAGCTGTGCCATTTCATCCACAGGACTGGCGCAGGGCAAGCCAGTGCTGCTTCAAGCAGAGACACTGACGCAATGGCAGACCAACCCGGACACATGCTCAACTCCAGTCACGTGGTCCTGTACCGTGCACGTCTGCTGCATGTACTGGGGGCACTGCCGTTGGCAGTGCTGCGGATCAGTTACCGGCTGAGCTTCCGCCTTGCGAACGTCACCTGTGTTCAGCCTGTGTTGCATTGTCGCTTGTGCATATTCGAGTGGACCATGGATGTCTGCCTCTCCAACGTAACAGTAGCTGACCTGGATTTCGACGTGTGTGTGCGCCCCCTGTTGGCCCACGACCAGGAGTGTCACCGTGATGCCCGTTTATGGCATGACTGGATGTTTGGCATGCATGCTGGCAACTGGACCTGGGAGATTGCACGAGTCATCGTGTGCAGTGACCACATTGAGCCGCTCCCTGATTGGGCTTTCGTGCATATTGGGGCCAGGGGTTGGAGTCAGCACATATGTCCGGGACAGCTGATGTGTTACGTTGCCGACATGTTAAATGTGGTGGACAACGAGCTCTTATTGGAAATGTTGGCCTACGCTGCTGCACTTGCGTTCATGGACGAGTGACAAGGTACCTGCAGCCAGAACTGCATGTGACCCATTGCACGTGTCCTGACGCCTGGTTGCATGTTGGGGATCTGGTCACATGTCCCAAGACGACAGTGGACATGGCTGCATTGGCCTGGACTCCTGAACCATGCGCGGACAACCAACGCGGGTTGGCACTGACTTGTGTTGGTGATGGACTCCCCCGGGGTGGACATGGGCGCTTTCAAACGTTCCTCATTCAGACATGCTGCCGCATTGGTCTGCATGTCGTGGCACTTCTCTTGGCTGTACTGACACGCACTTGTTGATAAAGTTTCCGCACTTTTACTTGTCTCCAACTGTGTTGAGTCTTGATTTGTATGCCAATGTGTGTGTCACGGCCTATCTGGGTCCCTGCCGTACATGCATTGCTACCCCATCAGGGCTGTGGGTTGGTACTTGTGCATTATCATGTCCCTGTTTCGTGCTTTGCCAGATGCGTATGGCCATTTACAGGCCACAAGCGGGTGCACTTGTGTCCTGTGTTCGGTTGGTTGTGCATATGTTGCTGTTTGTACCACATTGTGTTCGATGTTGGGGTGCTCTGCTTCCTATGTGTGTGTGCTGCATTGTGTGTGAGATGTCCCTTCAGCTCGGATTTGGCTCACCCTTCTCCCTTTTCACTTCTGTGCTTGTTCAGTGGTGTGATATTGCCGGGTTGTGTGACTTGTGCTCTTGGTTGGTGTTGTTACTCTTCGGCATGGTTTGTCTGCAGTTGTGCTGTGCTTCATTGTGCATGTGTGCCATTGTGCCCATCTCCCCCCGTCCCCCCAGTCCCTGGTCGTTCCTCTCCCTGTTGCTGTTGTGTCTGTTGATTTTGGGCAGTTTCCGGTCCCTGAGTCCTGCCACCATCTCCAGACTGATGTGGTGGACACCATTTCCTCCATGTCATCCAGCTCCTGGTGTGGCGCTGGACTCCCACCTCCGGTGTGCATTGCTGCCTTCTGGTTGTTGGCGTGTTTCTGCTTGTTTGTGCGTTTCGCATCATTCCAGCTGTTCTGGTTTTCTTCCATTGTCCTCCTCCGCTCTCCGGCTGCATTCACCTTGTAAAGGATGGCCTGCCATGTACAATGTTTTGTTGCCAATGGGGCTTGTGGGGTTGTGTACTGGCTCGGGTTGCATCCATTTTGCTTCGCTGTTGTTTTCTGTTTGGTTTGTCTTTCTTTTTCCTGCTTTTGTTGTGCTTATTCCCGCCTGCCGTGTGTGTGTCGCGGGCCTGGCGCTGCTTATCGCTGCTTTCCTTATCGCGAATGGGCTCATTGCACGTTTTTTGGTGTTGTGGTTTGTGTTTTTATCTCCGTCGAGGTGGTTGTATCGCGGACATTGGCCGCGTTTTCGGCAGACTATCGCATGGTACCACCGTGTTGTGAATTCCACGTTAACACGGGGTTATTTTGCGGAGATAGGCTGCGATGTGTAAAGTTGCGTTAACATTTTTTGGAGATGTTTAGCGCACGTTCTTGTGAATATACCCCCTAGAGTGTTAGCAGAGTTTCCAGAAAGGACCAGCACTGGCTCACCTGCTGCTGAACAAACCAGTTTTGTTATGCAGCGGATGAACATGCAGATGGAAACAGTTCAAGTAGGCACTGCTAGAAATCCCAGATCTAGAGGGCCCCAAAAAAATGCTTCATCCTTCCATGGGTCACAAATATATAAAGTGTTTCCAGTCTGTGAACACAAACTGTGCAAGCCATTACACTTTAGTTGTGTTAAACACATTTAGTGATAACTGTTCCTGCCCTCCCTTTCCGGACTAAGACCTCTTTTGACATTTAGGACAGTTCATGTCTAATCTTTCCTAACTTTTAATCACAAACGATATCCAGGCCAAATCACTGTCCAAGAAAAAAGGCAAAATATAGAAATATTTAGCTTTTTTCCAAAAACTGCTAAAAAGATGTGTGCTGAAAGTGCACGTTGCCTTCTAAAAATACCATAAAATAAAAGGCTTTGCATGCTAAAAATAACTCCTTAGCGAGTGCACCACATAGATGGTCTCTTACACACTTTGTTCCAGACCACCTTTTTAACCTCACACACATAAGGTCCTGAAGAAAGCCAGCCCAGTATAGAGAGACTGGCTGAAACATGTTGACCAGGATATCGGAACCTAATTAACTCCAGAGATATCCACCTCTCTTTTAACCACTGCCGAGGGCCCATACATTAAAATAGTCCTTCTGTTACCTGAACGGGACCCTACGGACAGCTTTTTAAACCACACTCATCTCACTCTCACTGCACACTCACTGCACAGAACCAGCTCCGCTGTATCCAGGCGTCGCAGCACACCCAAGGTACATTCGGTACCTTGGGTGGGACCCGATGATGAAGCATGTCACCAACTAGGTTGGTGAGTGAGGGTCTTCTAAAAACACATATGTGTCGCCATACATACACATACTAGGAGCTCCTATTTAGTAGCTAGTTCCCTTTGATACTTATACTATACCCAGGGGAAGTGAACTGGCCCCTATCTCCTCGCTCTTCTTTTGATTATTACCAAAAATAACTCCATCCCATCCTTATGAGAGAGGCTGAGAGAAATAAAATACTCACCATTTTCGTGGCACTTTTGTGAGCTGTGGTTACCATGTCCTTTTTTCGTAGTTTCGAAGTGCTTGTGGCTTCTGGTGAACTAAGTGTGAACCCAATTGATGAAACAAGAAAGCAATAGGTTTCCGAAGAATAGACAACATTCTGAATTCAGCAATGGGTCATTTTTATAGATTAGTCAAGGTTTCTCCAACAAAACAATCAATGAATCCACAAAATAGCGAATATAAAAGGAAAAAAGGACATCGACTTACATCTGTTGGTTTTGCATTGAAGGCTGATTTAGAAAAGCAATACATTGATTTGTTCCACAGATTCTTCTAGTCACACACGAATATAACTTTCATAATGTGCCCCGAAAGACTTTATACTCAGTGCCAACAATCCAGCCTTGGCAAACAGATTTTTTTTTATTTTATAGCACCGTGCATCAGCGAATAATGGAAAATAAAATGAATAAACGTTGGTTAGGTGCCAAAACTGTGCAATTCTGAAATATGCACAAAAACCTTAGTCAAAGGTTAAGTGTCATTGTTACCACCAAGAATTCTATAATATGCAAAATCTTGTGTAATTGTGAGGACGTTTCACAAGAAGTGGCCAATCACTTGCAATAGAAACTCAAACATTTTCCAAACTTCAAATAACAGCAAATGTTCTGCTATCCTTCATTGCAACATACGTCACGATTTACAAAAAGGCACCCGAGATGTATAGGTGGGATTATCATAGGAAACAAGGATGGGCCAAACCACAACCATGTCCTGTTGCTTTTTCAGAAGGAAAATTCAAAATCAAATCAAAAGCATATGTGTAGTGCAGCACTATCACCCCTAGGGGTATCTGTGCACTGAGGGTGCGACAACTCAGTTGAAAAGCTAGGTCTTGAGTTTCTTTCTGAAGTCCGTCAGGGAGGGTGTTGTTCGGAGATGGGGGGCAGGGGTCGTTCCAGGTCTTGCCTGCGATGTAGGAGAAGGAGCGGCCTCCGCTGCGGTGGATGAGAGGGGTGAGCGCACAGGCTAGCTCGGCAGAGAGTAGGTGTCTTGTGGAGCGATGGAAATTCAGTTGATGGTTGATGTAGGCCGGTCCTGGGTCATGTAGGGCTTTGTAGGTGTGAGTGAGGATCTTGAACCAGCATCTCTTCTGGATGGGGAGCCAGTGGAGGTGTCTGAGGTGGGGGGTGATGTGGGTCTTTTTAGGGAGGTCCAGGATGAGTCTGGCTGCAGTGTTCTATATGGTCTGGAGTCGTCTGAGGGGCTGGGCAGAAATGCCAGCAGAGAAACTGTTGCCAAAGTCAAGGCGGCTAGTGATGAGGGCCTGAGTGATAGCTTTTCTGGTGTCGGTTGGGATCCTTCGGAAAATTTTGCGGAGAGTACAGAGGGTGTATCAGAAGGCAGAGGCGACTGAGTTGACTTGCTGTTTCATGGTCAGTTGGCTGTCCAGTGGGATGCCTAGGTTGCGTGCCAGGTCTGTTGGTGTGGGTATGAGTCTGAGTTCAGTCAGCCACCAGCTGTTGTCCCAGATGGAAGCGTTCTTCCCGAAGATCAGTACTTCTGTCTTGTTGGAGTTGAATTTAAGGCAGTTGTCCCTCATCCAGTTGGCTATGTTGGTCATGGCGTTGCAGAAGTTGGTTCCGGCAGTGGAGGGGTCTTCAGAGAGCGAGAGGATGAGTTGAGTGTCATCTGTGTATGAGATCATGTTGAGGCCGTGGGATCTGACGATGTCTGGGAGGTGGGCCATGTAGGTGTTGAAAAGGGTGGGGCTGAGGGATGGTCCTTGGTAGGAAACTGTCAAGGAGCAAAAGCAGCAGGATTCAGGCCCAGGGCCAGCCAGCAATGAAGAAACCCTACCATCCCCAAGGGCAGTGGGGAGAGCTGCGTGGCTCAATCAGGTCAATGTAAAGTAAATCTACATTCGGAAATCTCCCTAATCTGCATAAATTCCCCCGTATTCTTCCGCCTCGAAAGCTATTTTCTGGTGACCTCATTCTGTTGGCGTTCAAATCCATACCTTTCCTGACTTCCCTACCCTGTTATTAGATAGCAGTGTTGTTCTGGCTAAGGACGAGCAGAAATAAGCAGGTAGCGGTATTAATGTGAGTCAGGATAGGACAATAGGCACAGCGATGCAATGGAGTGGAGTTGAACTTTCCAATCTAGTCCACGAATTTCATTTTCAAGCAGGCTAGTGAGCCAAATTGTAGCAATTTGCTTAAGAATTAGAATTTAGGGTTACAGCACTACATGGATGTATAATATCGTCCTTTCAACGGACGTGTGTCTGTTGGCTATGCCGTAATTCGATTGGCCAATTGGTGTTAATGCTATACTTTGAATGGCCACTAAATGTCCCTGTTTCCAATTCCATACTGCCAATTGCACACTCTGGTTGGCCACCAGGGGCCGCGTTACAAAGAAGGAACACTGTCCGTCTCTGTGCCACGGCGCACTTCCAAACTGGTGCGCTGGGCAAATAGGGACAGTGTGCACTAGTACAGATAAAGTACTGCCCCAGGGCAGCTGCAAACTCGCGGCTGCCACCGTGGCAAGACATTACTAAACGAAAGAACAACATCTTGATGCAGCCTCTCCATCATTCACTTTACAGAGTTCTGTCAAACGGGGGACAGAGATCCCCTGCAGGAAGGTGCAGTGAGTGACTGCACCCGCTTATAGTGGGGTACCTGCGGGGGTCCATGGGATCTACCTTCCTTCCTGCACAAGGCTTCTCTCAGGGGGGCGAACTGATTGTGCACTGCCTTTTTGTGGTGCATAGTTAGTGCACCACCTGGCAACCTCTTTACCTCTGTGCCTGCATCCATAATACGGCGCAGGCGCACAAGAAAAGTGTTTCCCTCATTTGCATGTAGCCACACCCCCATGCAAATGACGGAACGTCCTCTTCGGATACGTTGGTTCTATCTGCATTACAGGAGGAGCCGCACAGGCATCTGCGGCCTCTTCTGTAACGCCACAGTGTCCCAGGGGCACGAAAACGGGCACACACACCCGGGGCACTGTACGTAATGGCCCCAGATGTAACTGAAACCAATTCCACAGTCCTTTTGACCACCAATTGCATCGCTACAAACAGTGCCTAGTGGGCAACGGGCATGTGCACCCTTTTTCTGCACCCCCTGGGCACTGTAATATTACAGAAGAAATCGTAGATGCTTGTGCACTCTCTTCTGTAACACGAACAGCACTGGTAGACATAGAGTGTTGGTGATATCTTCAGGGGCCTTTCCCTCATTAGCATGGGGGCTTGGCCCCATGCTAATGAGGTAAACACTTTAGCTCATTCTTCTCCCCCTATTTGGGACGCAGGCAGAGAGGCAACACTTACTGTGCACCACAAAAGGATAGTGCACAGTCATTTTGCCCCTAGTGGAACCCCTGCAAGGCTGGAAAAGGGGTCCCATGGACCCCCCACCTATCTCCCTGTAGGCAGGTGCAGTCACTCAGTGCAGTGAGATCTCTGTCCCCGTTTTAAAGTGCAGGCGAGTGCCACCTGCACAGTTAAAGACGGAAGGGGTTGTTTCAAACAGCTGCTCTGTATTTCACTAAGGAGCTGCCCTGGGGGTAGCACAAGTTCGCTGCTGACTTGGGGGCAGTGCATTACTTGTCATAGGGTTCGCTGTCCCTGTTTGCACCTGGCGTTCCTATTCGAAGGTGCACAGTGGCGCAAACAGGGACAATACGGCCCCGATGTCAATGTAACAAATTCCATGCACTAGGTGGTCACCAGTGCCCGTATTACGTAACGAGCACACTATCCCTATTTGCGCCACAGTGCACCTCTATACAGGTGTGCCGGGTGCAAACAGGGACAGTGTGTCCTATTGCAAGTAAAGCACTGCTCCAAGGGCAGGCGTGAACCTCCACCGGCCCGGGTGCAGTGCATTAGTGAAAGATGGGCTAGCTGACTGAAGGAGGCGGTTTGTCTTCCTCTGTGGAGGCAGCTGCACCCGCAATAAGATAGGACTGGCGCTCTGTGCGCCGGCACTATTGGTATTACAGATGAGGGCGCACAAGCGTCTGCCCATTCTTCTGAAATACTACAGAGCCTCCCCCCAGGGGTGCAAAAATGAGGGCAAACAGCCATCGCACCCCCAGAGCACTGCTTGTGATACAGCCCCACATGTCAAGGTAACCAATTCCATATGCCGGTTACCAGCTGAGGTCACTGTAACTAATTCCATACACAGTCTCACTAATCGATGCCACTTATGCCTCAGTGTTTGCATTATAGTGAAACTTGGAAACCTGGGGCCAGATGTACTAAGATTGGGAATAGCAATTTCCAAATTGCGATTTTCTGCAAATCACAATTAAGAAATCGCTATTCCTACTGTACCAAATGTTTATTTTTTAATTACCGATTCCTTGTGGGTCGCAAATCGACCTACATCATGAATATTAATGATGCACATCATAATTTGTGATACATTGTGAATGACAGCCATCATAGGCATGGTGGTCTGCTGAGGTCAGAAGACCACCATGTCTGTGATTGCTTTTAAATAAAGCAATCTTTTTTAAATGCAACCCGTATTTCTTAAAGGAAAATGGGATGCGTTTTAGAAAAAATTAAAAGTCCAAGTTTCATTTTTAAGAGTAGGCAGTGGTCCTTGGGACCACTGCCTACTCTTAAACATTTTCTTCTACAATAACAAAGGGGAAGGGGTCCCTTGGGGAACCCTCCCTTTTGCGAATGGCTTACCAGGGGTAAAATGTTAATGTTTTGTGACCAGAATTCGGTTGGAAAACAATAATACATACCAACACAATTCAGTATTTGGAAGGGACGCCAGAAACATGCCCCTTCGAAACGCTGAATCGCACACCAAAATTTCGATTCTGTGGAATTGCAGTTGGGTGTTTGTACATAAAAAAAAGGCATTTTTGCAGTTACAAATGTCACAATTCTGTGAACCGGGCCGTTTGCGACCTCAAAAATGCTTTGTACATCTGGCCCCTGGGAGGCATGGGTAAAGACATTAGCTAGTACCTGCATTTAACACCCCTGATCATTTTAATCGTTTGCCCTAAAAGGGACGAGACCTCTTCCCTTAAATTCTCTTGTCTCTGACCCCACAGTCTCTTCGGGTGCCGGCCTACTTTACAGAGTGCAGCGAGTACAGCTGTGCCATCGACGAGCAGATCATGGGCATAGCAACAGGCGGGACCATGAGCAAGGCAGCCGTGAACCCTTTCCGCTCCCCTTTTCGCATCGTGGGGATCGACAACTGTATGCCATGGTAAGCACTGTGTGGAAAGCGGTAAGTACTTCATAGGAAGCAATAAGTACTGCATGGAAAGCAGTAAGTACTGCGTGGGAAGTGGGAAGTACTGCATGGCAAGCGGTAAGTAATGCATGGAAACCTAAGGAGGGGCTAGCGGCCGTCCAATCAAAGTATGGCATCCACCACAAAGCAGGTACATGAATCTCCATCTCATCATTGGCTTCTCTTTAAGTACAGAAGCATAGCTCCTTTTTATCCAGCTACAGTGTGTGGGATGCAGAGCGCCATGGGGGAGTCGCATGCTGCCACTAACGGAAACACACTTATTTGTATAAGAGCACTGGAACGTTGAGCGCTCCACTAAAAACAATGACGTTGCTGAAGGCCAATAATGGCTGGTACAGACTTTCTGCTTCAACATTCCTATTTAGCTAGAGTGTGGACCTATTAGGGTATCTCAAAGGCGCTTCTTGTTAGGCAATATTTTTGCTGTTTGGAGAGAGGCAAGGAGTCGTCCTACCCATTTTTCGAGAACCCTGAATAGATAAGTCACACTGGCACCCTTAAATCTGATGTAAGACCTTATATTTTTTGCCCTAGATGTGAAATTTACACACTCTTGGGCATGACAACAAATTGAACCCTGGAAGTAGATTAGGATTTCCAACTTTATGTCCTGATGAATTGCCACAGACCAGTTCTGGGCTAGCAGGGCAAGAAACATGTCAGCCTCATTTTAGAACCACGAGCTCATCACCGCACTCAGCAGGTTCTATGATATGTGTTTTAGTCTTGGCATGGACAATCTCTCAGAATAAATCTCCAGTGAGGTGTTGTCCATAGCCAATTTTAGATCACTTTCCCTCCCAGTCTATCACAGCTCCCTCACAATTCTGAAAAAAGGGCATCGTCTTATGCGTATATCACACCAGGCATAAAGATCAAAAAAGATCTCTGGTAAAGAGCCCCATCTGGGGCCCGTTGGGTATTCCAGCACCCACCCAGCCAGGAGCAGAGCCCGGTGATGAAGCATGCCACCTTGGTGGGTGAGGGTTTGTGCATCCGAAAAGGGACACCCCATTGATCTAAAACTGACCTCTTGTTCACAACGGGATCCAGTGGCCTATCGGAACTGCACACTTTTTTGATTTTGTATACGATGGGGGGGGGATCTGTTTTTGACCGCATCTAATTCCTCTCACCCCTCTCCTCTTAGGTTGTGATGTTAGATGAAATAACATCATAAAATTCTGTTTATTGTTGATAACTTACAATCAAAACAATGCAACTCGCTAAGACACTGATGGTACTGTTGCAGGGATTCTGCACATACACAGAACTATGCGCAGGAAAACAGGACCTCAGTGAATAGGGGTGTACCAATCTACCACATTAGTACCCAAAATCCCAAACCAACTAGCTATAGTGTCTCATTCGTTCTCCTCCAAATATCACGAAGCTACAAATGATTAGACAACCCAGAACACAACACTCCCGACTCTCTCAGGAATCGCGGAAGCAAGACGTACTCTTTCACTCACTCACTCATACTTGTCCACAATAAGAATTGTCAGAGTCACTGAAATAGTTCAAAATGTTTATTTTAACTATCGTGCTCTACAATACAGTATACGAGCCACTACTAGCAGCAAAATGCATAAACTCAGCACAGTTAGCATTGTTACAATTCCATAGAATACAAAGGGAGAGGTCATTATATAAAGACTGTGGAATAAGAGCCCTTAGGCCTAACCACCCTCCCCTTGGCTAGAAGAAGTTTATTTTATATAAAGGAAGATCTCTGGGCTTTGACAGCAGACCCCATACCTTAATGTCATATGAGGAGGTTAAATTCTCCCAGAACACTGCCTTGATTATAACATAATAAAGTCTATCCGGGGGGGCCACCCGGGCGTCAGCTGTCTCTACTATAATGTATGTATCAGTTGCTGTCACCTCCAGACAGGGACGCAGAGCCTCCCGTACTATGGTAACCTCCGCCGCGCTGTCGAGCAGAGTCACTGCCCATGTCCAATCCAGGAGTCGCGTTCTCACCGTCTGAGGCATATTTCGCTGTTAAAGCGGCAACCTTTTTCTTCTGAAATGGGGTTCGAAAACGAGGTAGATCCTCTTGTTTTCCTTTGCCTTCAAGCTGTTGAGGCTAATCACGTCCCTGTGGCGCAGGTTTACTTTTGCCACGATCTTGGCGCTCCCCTCCACCGACTTGAGAGCCAGATGTGTCCTGTGAAGAACGAGGAGAACGCTGATCAGGGACTTGAAATCTATCAGGAGTCTTAATTTTTGTGCGGTCGCGCAAGTCATAAGTACGTTCAGAAGACTCAGGTGTCGGTGAACCAGCACGTGAACCCTGCTTCTGTTGTTGCTGACCCTGTTTTTTATTTTTCCAGTTCTTTTTAGAAAAGAACGGACGGCCATCTTTATCAGTCTGGGCCTTTTGCTGCGTTTGCGATTGAGTTTGCGTTTGAGTAAAAGGCTTAACTCCCAGACTATTGCGGCCTATGGTTTTATAAGCCTTTGCAATAATCTTTGGCAATTCGCGTGGTTTGGCTACATCAGGGACAGCCTCCAAGCGATTTGCCACTTGAAAGCTTACCGCATCGCCCTTGATATTTGCAAGGATCATATCAGCAACCACGTCGAACACCCCAACCAGTCTCATACCCAACTCTACAGCCGCTTCGGCCCCGTGTTCATCTTGAACACGCATAATCACAGAAGGGAGTACGGTCATGGAAGGGGTGCCGAAACACTTCGAATATACTGCTGCAAACACCTTACCCCAGATGTTACAATCAGTTAACTCGGGAAGTAAGTCTTTAGGCAAACTAATAGTCAATATCCTGTGTTTCTCCACAGGAGATGTATTTGGAAAAACAGCCTCCAGTTGTCCAAATTTTTCAGCAAGCCAATAAGGTAACTCATCCTTATTCTGTGGACGCTTGCCCATCACTGAATTAACCATAAGAGGACTGATGGTCACACCACCATGTCCGGCTGGTTGTGCAGCAACCCCAGGTGGTCCCACCTGGAAATTGCGCGTGACATACTGTATAAAAGCCCTATGTATGCATATCAAAGACGTATGTAATACGCGAAGGTCTGCAACTGCAACAGTTAAATAACGTGGGTGTGGGGTATACCCAGCCAAAACGGGTC
This sequence comes from Calotriton arnoldi, assembly GCA_963921515.1. Taxonomy (NCBI): domain Eukaryota; kingdom Metazoa; phylum Chordata; class Amphibia; order Caudata; family Salamandridae; genus Calotriton; species Calotriton arnoldi. The sequence goes on from CAWUFW010000467.1 coordinate 1,665,541, forward strand.
ACGTGGCCCCATCTATCGATAAAGGGCCTAAGCCGACCAGGGATACTGGGTGAGGAAGGGCGCCATTAAACCAAATTTGGTGTTGCCAAGCTGTAAGCGGAACCTCAAGAGCCCTATAAGGCTGATAAGCGTGAGAAATGGCCGTGGCAGTGTATTCGTGAAACAGTCCATCCGTTCCATCCACCGCCGGAAAGGTGACCCAAGAGTAAAACACCTCAAAATGGTAAGCAGGATTTGCCTCCACTACAAAGATAAGCTCGGCACCCGCATCAGGCACTCCATAGGGAGCCAAATATGCCTTAAGCGCGGCTTGACTATGAGCCGGAATAGCAATTGCCATTACGCAGAATAAAGAACCATAACCTGAAATGAGGCAGCGCAACAACGGGTAAAAGAAAAAACCTTTTTAAAACTTCAAGCTTGAAAGAACCTATAAAACATCAATATAGGAGGTTACACCGTCACAGCTGTCTCCGGAAACAGAAGTGAGGGGATCGTGGACAAGCACAAGCACTACTCAAGCGTCTCGCAGATAAGAACCAGACCAAACGTTGGCGGTGCCATGTTGCAGGGATTCTGCACATACACAGAACTATGCGCAGGAAAACAGGACCTCAGTGAATAGGGGTGTACCAACCTACCACATTAGTACCCAAAATCCCAAACCGACTAGCTATAGTGTCTCATTCGTTCTCCTCCAAATATCACGAAGCTACAAATGATTAGACAACCCAGAACACAATACTCCCGACTCTCTCAGGAATCCCGGGAGCAAGACGTACTCTTTCACTCACTCACTCATACTTGTCCACAATAAGAATTGTCAGTGTCACTAAAATCGTTCAAAATGTTTATTTTAACTATCGTGCTCTCTCAGGAATCCCGGGAGCAAGACGTACTCTTTCACTCACTCACTCATACTTGTCCACAATAAGAATTGTCAGTGTCACTAAAATCGTTCAAAATGTTTATTTTAACTATCGTGCTCTACAATACGAGCCACTACTAGCAGCAAAATGCATAAACTCAGCACAGTTAGCATTGTTACAATTCCATAGAATACAAAGGGAGTAGTCATTATATAAAGACCGTGGAAAAAGAGCCCTTAGGCCTAACCACCCTCCCCTTGGTAAGAAGAAGTTTATTTTATATAAAGGACGATCTCTGGGCTTTGACAGCAGACCCCATACCTTAAAGCCTGAATGTAAGGTTTACATCATAGGAACAGCAGAGCTCGTCTCCATGGAACAGCTTTTTCCAAGTGTGTTAAAACAACATGCAACAACGTAATATCAAAGCACGAGTCTTCAGTACTGCAGCTGTGTAGCATGTTATGTCTAGGTGCTAGGGACTGACCAGAACAGAATAACAAGGGGCATTGTTTATCGACCTTGCACATCGTGTTCAGACTAAACTCCAGGAAAGGCAGAGAACGCGAAAAGCAACCCGTTCCCATGTGAAAGGCACAAACAAAGTCCTGCAAAAACAAAGTCATGTAGTAGCGTGCACAAAAGCAGCATCATGGCAGCGAAGCTCATGTCAACTTAGCAATGTCGATAATGTGCCCATAAACCATATAACAGTACTTGCTGCAGTGAGCACTGGTTTCAAAAGCATCAGAAGATAATTGGGCAAAAACATATAATGTGCATTACATTCCCTCTGTACCTCCAGCACAAACGAACATCTCCAGACATTGCCTTAAAAGTGTTCCTGAGTTCCTTGATTGATATATGGGGAACAGACATAACGTCAAATGCAGAACATTTCTGAGGTTTATAGCTCCCTGAAGAAGTAAACAGATAGTATGCCCCCTGCTCAAGGACAGCTTAGGAGGGGCTTGGAGACCTCATGTGGAAGTCATGAGAAACCCAAAGCTTGCATCACTCCCATGGAGCCGAGTACTGAGACCTTGTGGCTCTTTGTCCTCAGCATGGGTGTCAATAGTGCAGGTGAGAACAGAAAACACTCACCATTGAATGAGGATTTCAAACATTACCTCGTGGCCTGGAAACACTGAAGATACACGCTAGGATTCAGCAACAAAGGCATCGCCAACAGCTTGTGATCAGGGAGAGACACAACACTCTGGCAGGTTCCAGGGCAGAAGAACAAAGACAGTTGGAAGGACAGTCAGAACTGTTCAAGATCACACATGCGGCCTGCAGAGCTTTCTAGGCAAAGACCTGCACGAACCCAATGAGAACCCAAATAACTCACTTTTAGACAGAAAATAATTTATTTTCCTGTCTATATTTATGTTTAAATGTGGATAATAACGGAAATTGGGTGCTTTTTAAGCGATTCTAAATACTGTCTGCCATGACTGCCAGGCCAATAGCTGTGTGTATTGATGGGAAAGGAGGTTAAAAAAGAAGGAATTTTAGTAAAGAGGCTTTAACAGCAGTAGATATGCACAAAGCTGATACTGAAATGTGCATATTTTTATATAAGTGCATTGATTTATCTTCTGCGGGTGTTCATATCACTGAAACCTGGAAGGCATTCAAGCATGGGTGAATATTTATCAGTTAAATAAGTGTGGAAATAAATATACAAGTTTCAGCGTCTTTATTTCACAACACCCAAAATAAATATGAATAAATGAAGACAAATTTAGCAAAAAATATACATGGATATATACAGATGGAAATGTCAAAAAAATAAATGCCATATAACTGGAGACCTATTCAAAATAACTGATCTTCAGTTCGGCAGCTGGGGGAAGATACATGGGCATATTATCAAGGAATAGCGATATTTATCGCTAACCGCGCTAGCGCGAATTTTATTAACGCCGCCTATCGCTGGAAAATATCGCTGAGATAACACCCTATTAACAAGGTTTATCTCCATAGCGATAAAATTTCCAGCGATAGCGGCTAAAATGTGAGAATATCGCTGGAAAAGCAGCGATATTCTCGCGATACGCAAGGATGGATTCAGCCTGACAATCCACCTCCTATACTTTAAACAGGTAAGTCATCCTCAGTAGCAGGTGTTAAAATCTAGCGATAAACGCCCTTGTTAATAGGGGTTAGTTGTGTTAGCGACTGTTTACAGTCGCTTTTAGTGGGGAACGCCTACCTTGCATGTCATTAGCGATAATTATCGCTGACATGCAAGGCGATGTAAAACCCGCCCGCTAACGCCTGAAAGCTGTTGCTAACGCCTGTTAGCGACAGCTTGCTAATAGGGCGTTAAAAATATCGCCGCTTTAGCAGCAAAAAGTGCCGCTAAAGCGGCGATAAAGCCCTTGATAATATGCCCCACAGTTCCTCTCCGAGCTGCAGACATGCAAAAGTGTGTCCATCAGGTTTCTCTCTGCTTTGAGAAACTGAAGTCTGTTTACTCAGTTAATAGCATTACCTCCCACCTACGCCACTTTACTCCTGAAAGGTATGCGGTGACGCAGACCTTCACCTTTTCTGTGACAGTTTAAAAGGACTCCTGGACAGACTCTTGTGCACCAGACACACAGAGGGGCCAAGACAGAGGAAATAAAGAGTGCTCCAGCTGTCCCCTAAAGTTCTGCCCTCTCACAGGAAAGTCTACCCAAGGGGGGGAAACATCTTTCTCTGGTTGTACAAGATGGAGAGAAGGTTCTAAAACACAGTGTGCCACAGAGTGTCTCCTCTGCTAACCAGGACCTAACAGGCCATTTTTAACTTTCTCACAACAGTCCTAATTTAATGCAGATCAACACCTATCAGAATGGGGTGAAATTCCCTGTGAAGAACATGCTTTTGTGTACGCATTTATTGTCACAGGATAAATCCCAAATCATATTCACATTGAGATATCCAAACTAAACACATTTTTACTGTACGGAGCAGATTTACAAGTCCCTTGTGACACTTTTGCGCCGCCATTGCGTCACTTTTGTGATGCAGCGGCGGTGTAAACAATGCAGCCAATTTACAACATGACGCATCTAGGGAGATGCGTCTCGTTGTAAAGCTCTGCGTCACATCTGCGTCAGGTATAATGTATGCAGGGTGGGCGTTCCCACGCAAAAAAGCCTCGTAGAAGTGACGCAGTGACATCTACAAGATATCACTGCGTCACTTCTAGGACGCCACTGCGTCAAAACCTTACGCCTGCTTGAAGCAGGCTTAAGGAGTGACGCAGTGTAATAAGTATAGGCCTCAACGTGCATTGCTGGAGTTGCGTCATGCTTGCGACACGACTCCAGCAATGCGTGACTTTTGGGCCAACAGATGCGTCAGAATTTCTGACGCATCTGTCAATCCTTGCGCCATGGTGCGCCGTATTGTAAATACGGAGCATTTGTGGTGGCGCAAGGGTATCACAGGCTGGCGCAGGAAAACTGACACATCATCGAAACAGATGTGCCAGTTTCTTGTAAATCTGGCCCTACATTTCTAAAGCAGGAACTACATCATGGTGTGATCCTCAGCAACCCAAAGTAAAGCATGCCCAGCTGTGGCAGGTGAGACAAGGGAGGATGCTCTGCTGGAGGCTCTCTTGAGATGCTGACATGTTAAACCTTCGATGGAGTGCTGCGTCCGCCCCTCTCGTCTCTGCAGACTGTGGATAGTAAGATCCTGGGGTCAGATGTACGTAGCTTTGGGTTTGCGATTACCTAATAGCGAATCTTTGCGATTCGCTATTTGGCAATCGCAAACAGCTATGTACAAATGTGTGTTTAACACATTTAGTGGTTCCCAGTGGGTCACAAATAGACCTACCTCATTGATATTCATGAGATAGATCTCGGTTTGGGACCCACTGGGGATCGCTAAAATCAGAGGGATGGTGGCCTGCAGGGGTCAACAGACCACCATGTCTGTGATTGCTTTTAAATAAAGCAATGTTTTTTTCTGAAATGCAGCCCGTTTTCCTTAAAGAAAAATTAAGTTTTCTTTTCATTTGTTTAGAGTAGGCAGGTGTCTGGAAGACCACTGCCTGCTCTTAAAAAAGTTTTTACATGCTTTCACAAAGGGGAAGGGACTACCGCCTGTTTGCAAATGGGTTATCGCCTACTTTAGGTAGGCCGGAAAATGCAAATGTTTTGCGACTGCATTTCCGTCACAAAGTATTCACACATACCATTGTGAGTCACTATTAGGAAGGGACACCCTAACCACGCCCCTTCCTAATACCGAATCGCTAACCCAATATGTGATTCAGTAATAGGTTACTGAATCGCAAATCGGGCATTGGTACATAAAAAAATGCTTTTTAGTGGTCACAAACGGCCCGATTCTGCGAATCGGGCCATTAGTGACCTCAAAAAAGCTACGTACATCTGGCCCATAGTGATCAAAAACTCTTTCTCTAAAGGTTAAGTATAAAAACATGTAAAATACCGCAGATGCATTTTACCGTCACAAACCCGACTCCAAGAGATACTTCCAAATAAGGACCCTCCATACCTAACGCTTCCAGAGAGTCCGTGGTACTACTTACCATGACATAGTAAAGGAAGATGAGAGATGCGAAGGGAGAGTACAGCACCCTCTAAAACATTTACACCGGAAAACATCCTCATAGGGACTACTTCTGGTGGATAAAGGGGCATGTGGATTAAGATGAAAATGAGCAAAATGAAAAATAAGAAATGTAATGATGGCCATTTTATCCTTTTCTGTGCCAGGTATCCAAATGCCTTTGTCTTTCATCTGATTTACAAATCCATGGTAAACAGCACTAGATTTCAGGGGCAGCAACAACAGCAGCCACAACTGGCTGCAGCCGCTGCCATGCCAGAAGAGACGCCAGACCATAGTCGTCGGAAGAAGGACAAGCGGCAGAGCCGCAACAACTGCCGTCGAAGGAAATAGAACAGGATGCACCGAAGCCACAGTTCCAAGCTTGGTGCAGCACCATTACTTTTCATATCAAAATAAATTATACTGCTTTGTGATACCAACAGACTGAGGTTGAGTCTTCTTAGTAGTTGGAGCAAACTGGTGGCTGACAGCTACTGGGGGGTGGGGGGGAGTGTCAGGCGTGCGTGTGCACAAATATTAATATTAAAAATAAAACTTACCTGAACCGACATCCTCCGCTCCAGACCACTTCTGAGGAACTTGATGCTGCAGTGAGGGCACCAATCCTGGCGCTGCTCTCGTGCTCTTAGAGCACTTTCCTCAAGGCTACTCAGCCTTGAGGAAAGTGTGACTACAGGCGTCCCTTCCCCCGTTTGGACTCATGAGGCCTAATTAGGGCATATCAGATAAGACATATGAACAGACCAAATAGGTGCTGTATGTAGTTTTTTTCATTTTATCTATCTCTACTTTCACTTGAAGAAAGGTTTGATGACTAAAGGAGTGGTAACAGGGAGTAACACTCTTAGGTCCTGATGAAAAGCCTTGGGCTTGAATCTAGTCGACCAGAGAAACTAAGGGACATTTATCCCAGGAGTCTCTCACATCCCCATTTTTTAACCATATCGACTAGGGGATCCAATAAAAAAATCTTCTTCCCACTAGCCAGATATGTTTAACTTCGTCTGTGTATAGAAACAAACCCCCACTCCAATATTGATGCAATCAGTATAGGTGTATAGGCAATAACACTATCAGTGCTCCCACATATCCGTTGGTCGTAGTGTTGGATCTGAAATAAGAATAAGAAATAATACCGCAAATATGATTCTCTGTCAGCACAAAATATGGCTCAATTTATTGGAGACCAACAAATGCAAATACGTGCAGCACGGAGACAGACAGCAAAGTCACTGAATGCCCAATGATGTGACGTTCCTGACAACTTTTATAGGCCCAAACCACAAAAGATGCAGCATCATAATATACGCAACACAAATTAAGCATGGGTAAGCAGGGGTCATTTGACCAATTGGCAACTGCCTAAGCTGCGCCACACCATCTATGGTCCGAAATACACTGTTGCTGACCACGTGTCTTAAGTAGGGAGCTTTGGGGACTTTCCACTGTAATGCAATGTATTCTGTTGGTACTTTTCCATAACACGTATCAGAAACATTTCGAAATACAATATGCTGAAATATGTGTAGCTAAGCTTTTCTATTTTCGGATCCTTCTTGTGCAAGCCTTGCGTTACAATAGCAGTTTTATGTAGGACAAAATGGAAACGTACAACCATTTTGTGCTGAGATTCCTGTGTTTAACTTAGCAGGGCCTAAGGAACAAACTTCAAGCATTTGGTATCATATAAAAAGGATGGCTTCTACATTGCCCCATCTGATACCAAATCACATACTGGAATCTTGCTCAATTTCATCTCGGTCCCCTCGTCCTTGTGTGTGTGGTGTGTCGTGCTACTACTTCTTTGCACGCAGCAGGCACATGTTGCAGTAAAGGCTGCACAGCACGCTGGACAAACGATCATGATGCACAGAGTGATCAATACCGTTATTACTATGATGATCAGCTCCAATATCCATGATCCCCAGCTTTGTAGCCATAGTAAAAACGTTTCCCACATCCCTCCGGTATGTATGCCGTGTGCTTCGTCCCTGACTTTATCTATTACATCTATAGCCTTGTATATATTCCGGCTGTTGTCAGGTATATACAAACAGCACTGCTGGTGGATGACGTGGCAGACTCCACCCTCTTTGGCCAAGATGATGTCTAACGCAACCCTGTTCTGTATCACTACAGCCCTCATGGCTGTTAGTTCTTCCGTAATATTTCCTAGTCCCGCTGCCGTTGAGTCAGCCAGGTCCTCGATCATCCTTGCTAGCTGATGTATCCTTTGTGTGGTGTATACCACTCCTGCACCTGGGATCATCACCCCGATACCTGTCATAAAATTGTCTACCCATTCTGGCGTCCTCCTAACTTTCCTTGGCTGTTTGCCTGTGTTCGTGATCTGTACTAGGTCAGAAAAATGGGTCATTCGTGGTACAATGGAGGTAAGGTAACAGCTACCATACCATCCAGGGGGGTAGGTAGAAGTATGCCCACTGGCCACAGACAAAGAACAGTCCCTTGTACCCCACTAGTCCAGGTGAGGACCGTTGACCACTGTTCCTAATCCGCGATAACCTTGTTATGTGTGTGCAGTTACTCTCGCCAACGAAAATTTCTCCCACTTTCTTTTCTTCTTTAATTCCCTTTATTTTGTTTATCCTATCTTCACATTCTATTAATCCCTGTTCTCCCTGTGCCATTTCCGCTATATTGCACCCAAATGAAATACACTCCTTCCAGGCGTCCTTCTGCATTCATTTTTGTATGGAGCAGCTTTTCCCCTCCGGTGGGAATTTTGGTATTCTTTTTTGCGGTGTCACGTTGTCATTCTGGACACAGGAAGGGGCGGAAAGGAGTTGTTCTATTCTAAATCTTGGTATTTTCAACTCCCCTTCTTTCTCTGTTCTCATGTTGTCCCAATCTGCCCTACCTTTCCATCCCTCATTCCTGGGTGTTCTGTCAAATGTGTCTAGACTCTCCTTGTCTATCTTTGTTGGTTGCATGTGCATGCATGGCACTCTTTTCGTTTTGGGTGGTATTGTCCCCTGTCCTGTTGCAACCTTGCTACTCTCAGGAGGTGCGACTACTGCGGACATGTTGTGCTGAGTGAAGAGTATATCGCGCATCAAGACGCAGCCCACGTATATATGATAACGCCGATTCTTATCTAATTATCTATAAGAACCTTCTGGTCGCCAAGATCTTTTTACCTGTTGAATAGTGTAAAGGAGAGAATCTCATCTGGTTATATATCAGCATTCATTTTGTCTGAAAGGACCACTGACTCCGAATTCAAGTTTGAGAATTTATTATCGCCAAAAATAACTGAACGTGCAAGCACCTCAACACGAGGTTAAAGAAATAGATGGGCACTAATACAAATAATAATCTACGCAGAAATCTCATCCGACTCAGGATAAGAAGAATAGAAAGTTCTAGAAGGATCAACCAGACTATGATTGCTCCTATTTCTAAGTTGCTCTTCATTGGCCTAAACAAGCTTAAAATCAATTGCTGTCCCTACACTAACGCTAAGTGACATCCCTGCATAACGATTTTCCCAGGCAAGAAAGAATAAAGGGTGTCAGCTGTGAAGACTTCCTAGAAGTGCAATCACATATTACCTAAGCTCAGTTCTGTCCTTCTCTCAGGTCTCCCCTACCTCTTCTCTGTCCTCCTCCCTCAGGGCACTATCCCTAATACAAAACCACAATACAATTGTACACGCCTTTGTCACGCCTCCTTGGCCAGGTCTTCTTTCTTGTGCTTTTCCATCGAAACGGTTACTTCATCCTGGACGGTTGCGATGACCTTGAGTCCCAGGCACCTTCTCCGCCGAAAGTATCATCCCTACATTCCTTTTCACTCCCGTACCATGCCTCCCCTCTCTCTAGCTTTCGAAAACAAAGAGTTAGTCTTGCTAACGAGACATGTGTCCTTGCACCTGCAACAAAAGATACTTTCAACAGAAACCTTCTACTGTGCAAATTAAATCTACCGTTTGTGCCCAGAGAGCCTTACCAAGAGAAACCTTTCTCTGCCTACAAAATAAGCTAACATAAGAATAAACCAGGCCTTCCCTAAGCATATATGTAGTCAGGCCTTTACATATGACTTTTAAACACGCATCTTACTTGTCCCTATGAGCATTTTCATTACACTTCACATGCAAAAATGAATTACATGTGCAACTTTAATATGGTGCACGTTTAAACTACTGCAATTACATTACACATACGAACTAATTTCCCTATGCATTAAGTTCACACAATTTAATAAGCATTACATTACATCAATATCCTAGCACCATTATACTGCCGAGTTCACTTTGTCTCAGTGAACTACTCATTCTTTACTAAACATGCATGGGTATACAATGGAATATAAACGAATATATGTCTGAATACATATGGGTGCGGCCTATCAGTGATTATGATGCACCCCTACAATTCACAAGAACATTTCGCTCTATCAGTTCCCCCTTTGATGACTCCTGTCATCACATCTCATTCTACTCCCTCGGAGAAGGAACCGACCTAAACAGAACTTGTTCCCATCTTCCCTGATCTGAAGTTCTCCATGCTCTTGAGCCTTTGATACTGATTGTCCTGCAATCTTGCCAATCTCATGTCATTTTCCCTCAAAGCTCTCTTGACTCTGCCTGCTCGATACCACTTGTAGGCCTTGATCATAATCCACAAGCCAGCCACACAAACCACCAAAATAAGGAGTGGTCTCAGGAAGTACCCAAGGAATCCCTTTCCTAGGTTCGCAAACCAACCTCCCACTTGACCAAAACCCTTTCCGACCTTTTCCCAGGCCCCTTCTTCGGTCAAATCCGCTATCTTTGTGTGGATCATAGTGATGTTACTTATATATTTCTCCAGATCCTTGCTACGGTCTGGTATATAAGTGCAGCACTCTTGAACCTTCAGCATTTTACAGACTCCGCCCTCTTTTGCCAATAGGACATCCAAAGCAAGGCGATTCTGCAAAACCATTCCCCTTATCGACAACATCTCTCCTTCCACCAACACCAACGACTTTGCTGTGTTCATCGAAAATTCATCCACCACAGTCGCTAACCTCCGGATCTTCACATCATTCAAGACTACTCCTAGACTAGGTATCATAGCTCCAAAGATATCCCCCACAACGATTCCTGCACTTGCAGCTCTTCTCGTTCTTGAATGCTCTCCACCCTCCAGAAGATTTAAGTCTTCTGTATGGTAAATCTTTGGAAATATTATTGACAAATAACATGTTCCATACCAATTTGCAGGCAACCTCACATAAGCATTCTTCCCACATACGTAATACACCGTAGGTATCACTTGTACAGGACCTTGGAGAAAATCTTTTGCTACATCTGCCATGGTGAAAACGTGATCACAAGTACTCTGTCCCACTGGAACCTTTTCGTAGTAAGTCTGATAACGCCTTATACACAACTTACCCCGCTGCTCCTTATCTAACGCTATAGGACCATAGCTTCCCCTGGTCTTATGCAACCGTTCTTCCTCTGTCCAATCTGTCCTGTGATGTCCCATATCTCGGGATTCAGTCAGCTTTCTATACCTATCTTCAACCTGATCTACAAACTTTCTCTCTACATCCGACATCAAACAAGTCAGATTGTGTCTGTGTGCGAATGCTGTATCCAATTCCAAACTCGGTATGAAGTACTTCCTCAGTCTGTCCTCGGTCTTATAATAGTCATACTTATTCAAATGCTTGTAAGCTGGGACTTCAGGAAGCACTGCGTCGAAATTGGAAAAGAAATACTCGAACTGCTCTCTCTCATAAAACAAACTAAGCAAAAGACTACATGAAATACCATAAGTCAGTGGAAGATGATGATACCTAATACCCTCATCCACCGAAGTAGGCAACTGCATACACACATAACAATCTTTCGCATCCATCACGTCAACATACTCATACAACAACTTAGCATACGCATTAAGCTTAAAATCACCCTTAGACAAATCTACATGTAATCTACGACTTTCTTCTAATAACATAGCTCTATCAGCTGCCCTGTCTACCCCCTTCTGACTAGGTGTGATAGGTGTAGGTGTCCCTGTCACCTCCTCTACTTCTTGCTCATGCGAACCAGTATATGAGACTATAACTACTATGATTATAGAAATTATCACACTACTTATAAGAATGCCTACAATCCACTTTGATCTACGATTGGGATCTCCCGGCTCCATGATTTCAAAAGTTCTCAAAAGTCTTGGTTATCGCAAAGAACCCTGAAAAGTCTCTGTCCTTTATTTGTGATTTGCTTAACCAGCTCGAGCAACCATGAAATCTCCGGACTTTCCCTTTCCGATCACCAACTTATTTACACAGTCCAGAAAAAGACTTCCCTAGTTTTCGTTCCTCTTCTGTGGAAAGTCCCTAAGTTTATTCTTCTTCCACTCGGACCTAGGTTATCTTCTTCTTTTAGACTTTTATTTACAGTTCATAACTGATCCACAATGAGATCCTCATTGAGCAAGACCAGAACGTGATACAAAAGTTCAAGACGCAAAATCAGCACTTCATGTGAAAACGGCTCAACTCCAAAGGCGGAAATTCGAGTCGATGCAAAAGCAAGTTTCGGACTTCACTCAGAAGCGGGGGATTCGGAACCGTGAGTGTCAGTGTTCCTTCTATCTCGAGCCCTGGCATCCGCAGCACCACCTTCACCACCACATTCGGGCTCCGACTGACCACTTGCACTGACCTCAGTCTTCCCGTACTCACCACCCCCTGCATCAAACACAGTGTAAGTCCACTCAGGGGTAGAGTATCTGCGACAAGGCACTCTTGTTCTCTTTGACCTTCGCCGACTGTCTTGTGCTTGGTCTTCGTCACTTGCTTCTGTTTCAGATACTTCAGACACTGGAGCAAGGTCTCTCTCAGGTGCTAACCTCAAGTTCAGTCGCCTCTGTCTCTCAGGCCAACTTTCTGCACGTCTGTTCGTTTGTCTGCCTTCCCCTTCTATACCCAGTGCACTACTTCCTCTTTCTTTTGAATTTGACTCTTCTCCGCCCACTGCACCATCTCCTTCTTCGGTGTCTGAGTCAGGGTTCGAATTGTGGAAACCCCCTTCAGCTTGCTCTAGTGCACCACCAGTTGTGTCAGCGACCCTTACAGCTTGACTTGTCCTCTCATGTGGCCCTGCCACATCCGCTGGGTTTTCATTTACGAGAGGAGCTGTTTCTTCCAAGGGTGCTGGAACTCTGCGGGTATGGGAAGCATGCACCCAGTTCGGCAATCCTCCACACTTTACTGCTGTGTTCGTGATCAGAATCACCTGATACGGGCCACGCCAACGGGCATCCAAACAACTCTTCCTCACGTGCTTCCGGACGAGCACCCAGTCACCGGGACACAAGTCGTGGCACAGATCACTCGAGGCTGGAACCACAGCTGCTTGCACCTGCTGGGATACAGAACGGACCACATCAGAGAGTCCTTTACAGTAATCGAGAATCAAATCATCAGTGATGCTTATCAAGGCTGTAGCGGGTACTGCTGGCAGTCTCATTGCCCTCCCCATTAATATTTCATGGGGGGACAACCCGGTCTTTCTGTCTGGGACACTTCGCATGCTCATGAGCACCAGTGGCAAGGCGTCGGGCCATTTCAGGGATGTCGAGGAACACATTTTTGCCATCCGGGCTTTCAAAGTTCCATTAACTTGTTCCACCATCCCAGAAGCCTCCGGTCTGTAGCTACAGTGGAGTCTCTGGTCAATATTCAATGCTGCACAAAGTAACTTCATGATTTCGCTATGGAAGTGCCCTCCTCTATCTGATTCCAAAGAGGTCGGGATCCCGAATCTAGGGATAAGCTCCCTCAACAATAATTTAGCCACTGTCAGAGTGTCACACCTGCGTGTGGGGTAAGCCTCCACCCACCGTGAGAATACACATACTATCACTAGAATGTACCTCAAGCCATTGCACCTAGGCATCTCCACGAAATCCAACTGTAGTCTATTGAAGGGCCCTCCTGACCTTCCAATGTGACTCAAGGTAACTACAGTTTTCTTTCCGGCATTCATCTGTTGACACGTAACACACCTCTGACATACCGTCTCAGCCATTGCTCGGAACCGTGGGTTATACCACGTCTGTCTGAACACTCTCATCATTGCGTCTCTACCCAGGTGTGCCTGTCCATGTATCAATCTTGCCATCGGACTCAGCAATTCTTCCGGCAACACAGCTCTCCCATCGTTTGATACCCACACATCCACGTCTCCTTTCTCACACCCAGCTTTGATCCATCCCTCTCTCTCCTGGTTAGAAACTTCATCCTGCAATCGCTTAAGCTCTTCCCAAGTGTCTGCCATGGTCAACATTATGCTGAGATAGGTTCCCTCTTGGCTCTCTTCCTGTGAATATGCATCCTTGTTCTGCGCAGAAGCGGGCTACCTCGTCCGCGTAGTTATTACCCAAGGATACAAAGTCCTCCCCTCTCCCATGGGCTGAACACTTTACCACAGCAATTTCTTTTGGATGCTGTAATGCTTCTAACAATTGTCTTACATATTCTCCATTACGAATGGGTGAGCCAGATGATGTCAAAAATCCCCTCTGAGACCATAACTGCCCGAAGTCATGCACCACGCCAAAGCCGTATTGGCTGTCTGTGTAAATCGTGATTCGAATTCGATCAGCGGCCAAACAGGCACGGGTCAAGGCAATGATCTCAGCTACCTGCGCGGAGCGTACTCCTTCTAGGCAAGCAGCGTCGACCACTCCTGAAATAGTACATACAGCAAACGCTGCTCTCAATTGCCCCACACTGTCTCTTAAGCATGAACCATCGACAAAGAAAATTTCATCTGGGTCAGCCAATGGCTCATCGACAATGTCAGGTCTCGGTTTGGTGCAAAGTTCAGTCACATCGAGACAATCATGGTCCGCACAATCTTCATCATCTGTATTCGGTGTAGGCATCAATGTTGCAGGGTTCAAGACAAAGCACCTTTTCAGAGTCACATTCTCTGCGGCAAGTATGACTTGCTCGTACCTCGTTAACCTATTGTTCGTTAGGTGCTGGGTCTTGGTCCTGGTCATTAATAACTCAACCGAATGTGGCACATGTACAGTCAATGGATGTCCCATTACAATGCTTTCACATCTTTCAATGCTGACACCTGTTGCAGCAACGGATCTTAGACATCCGGGCAACGCAGAAGCTACTGGATCTAAAGTAGCTGAAAAGTAGGCAACTGGTCTACGGACACCTCCATGGTTCTGAGCTAACACTGCTAATGCACATCCTTCCCTCTCGTAACAAAACAATGAAAAGGCCTTGTTGTAATCAGGCATTCCCAGTGCCGGAGCCCTGCACAAATCCTCTCTCAGTTTCAGGAATGATATCAAGCACTCCTCGTCCCATGGTACCGGATCACTCACATCCTTGTGCGTAAGCCTCTGCAGAGGCTTTGCTCTCAAGGAGAAACTAGGAATCCACTGTCGACAATAGCCAACCATTCCTAGAAACATCCTAACTTCTCTCTGTGTCGTGGGTACTGCCATGCTCATTATTGCCTCAATTCGATCTGGTGACACTTTCCTCTTGCCTTTTTCCAATCTGTGTCCCAAGTACTGTACCTCTTTCAAACAGTACTGCAGCTTGTTTGGAGACACCTTATGTCCGTTCTCTGCTAAATGGTTCAACAGAGCTAGAGTGTCAATTCTGCAAGCATCTTCTGTCTCTGAGGCAATGAGCAAGTCATCTATGTATTGCACGAGAACTGAGTTCTGCGGCAACACAAGACTCTCAAGGTTCTTCTTCAGGATCTGGTTAAAGATCGATGGACTTTCTGTATACCCTTGAGGGATACGACACCATGTTAACACGCGATTTTCTAGCCTGAACGCAAAAAGAAATTGGCTTTCCTCGTGGAGCGGTTTCGAAAAGAAGGCTTGACACAAATCGATAACCGTAAACCACTCGGCTTCACATGGGATCTGGAACAGTATTACTGAAGGATTCGGTACCACTGGACAACAAGGGACAACTATCGTGTTGACCTTTCGCAGGTCTTGCACGATCCTGTACTTCCCGCTTGGTTTCTGTAGTCCCATTATGGGCGAATTACAGGGACTACCTCTGATCTCTTTTAAAATACCCTTCTCAATGAAAGTCTCGATCACAGGTTTTATTCCTGCAATCGTTTCTGTCGACAGGTTGTATTGAGGTGTTCTTGGGAAATCAACATTCTGTTTCACCTCAATCCGCACTGGTTCAACCCCTCTGATTAGACCTATTTCGTCTCCTGCGAAATCCCACACCACAGACGACACTGCGTCTCTCAGATCAGGTGGAAGTTCTTCCACCGTCACCATTGGGTACAGATCTATACACAGATGCTGATTGGCAATCTTAAAGTCAGCATCGTCATCTCTCGTCTGGACCTCCACTCCCCGTGGTGTACAGTAAATCGTGCAGTTCAACTTGCACAACAGATCTCTCCCTAAAAGACAAACTGGACTCGTATCACACACTACGAACTGATGTCTAGTTTGGAAGGAACCTATCTTTACTAGGATCGGTTCTGTCAATGGGCTGCTTATTCTCTTGTTCGCTACTCCAACAACCTGGATTGATTGTCCCGAGAGGGAGTAGGTTAGGGACTACTGCAGATCTTACAGTAGACCGGGTAGCTCCAGTATCAACCAAAAGTGTTGCAGGATTGCCGTCAATCTCTGCCTCCACAAAGGTCCTCTCTGGTCTACCTCCAAGACCGCTCCAAGTGTGCAGTCTTCCTCCCCTCTCAGGCACCGTCAGGATAAAGGGTCTGAGCTATCCTCATCATAACCTTCGAACAGGGGCATCTGTTGGTACGTTCGTGTTCCTTGTGAAATCCTTGGAGCTTGGGGAATCTGAGCGTGAGAATTGTAAACCCCCCTTTCATCGTCCTAGGTCTCGTTATTGTGTTAACTACCTCTTGCGCGGGTGCCTGAGCCCCCTCTTCCTCTTCCTGTACCTGATTTGCTGGGTTCAAAGGACACTCGCGTTTCCAATGTCCGACCTGGCGACAAAGATGACACGCAGTGGTCTTCTTTAGTGTGGCCACGTCCACTCCTGTCTTGGGGTCTACTGGTTTTCCCTTTCCCTGTACCTGCCCATTCTGGTTTCCCTGGAAATTTCCTTGCTTTCTTCCTAAGGTCCCTCCACTAGGCTGACTCTGTGCTGTCTGCATCTGGACAAGCATCAATTTGTCTTTTAGTTTTCGATGTTTCGATTCCACCTCATCACTACAGTATCTCGCATATCGCAAAATTTCATCCAGTGGCTTGTTCTGCCAGCAGATCAAATGGTGCTGTATCATGAGGCTGATTTCCATTCTCAGACCCGTTACAAACTTTGAGACAAACTGTCCCATATCCTTAGGGTCCAAAACATCTAACCCACTATACTGTTTAAAAACTTGCAGAAGTCTTTCATAATATTCATGCACCGTTTCCTTGGGTTCCTGTACAGTCCGATCTATCTTAACCCAATCTATATCCTGAGGTGAAATCTTCGACTTCAACCATGTAATCACCTGCTCATACTTTTTCATGACATCAGGTGATGGACCATTTGTAACCGCCTCTCTTTTCGGTTCCGAAGTCGGCCACTCAATAGCGACTTTACATGCTGTCCACAAATCTCCTGGTACCACTATGTCAAACAAAGTGTTCAAATCAATCCACAATACTTTTGAAATCTTCACAAACCGCTCAACCTGCTTGTACCACTCCACCGGTTTTCCCTCAGCCGAGGAAAATCATTTGTAAATGCAGCCAAATCACCTCTATTCCACGGCACATGCACGTACCCTCCATTCTGTCCTTCCCGTAAAGGAAAATTTCCAACACCCGTCGCCCCCCTCCTGGCGGCGGCGTTTCCTTCTGCTCTCTTTACTGGTTTCTTTTTGGACCACCTTTCTTCCCATTTGTCCAACAAAATCCATATTCTCATTCCTATGATCAGGTCGCTGGTGTGCGTCTTTAATCCTGTGATTCTTTTCTCCTCCAACTCCTGATCACTGTAATGCAATCTATGTGGTCCCTGCAATGCTTTAGTTTTGTTCAGGTCCACCTCATATCTTTTGGCCAATTCCTTCAATCTATCATGTGCCATTCTAGCTTTTCGAGTCACATCTTTTGCTACAAACAGCAGCTCATCTGATCCATAAATTTCTATCCTTTCCAAAGGCAGACCCCCACTGATCATTTCGTCTACCTCTGCTTTCAGCCTCACTACGTCTAGCAACCTTGCCTGTACTGCACTCCTCAGTACGTCTCGACAACCCGAGCCATCTCGCTCATCACAGTCACTATTCTGTCCTTGTGACCTATTCCCTTCTATATTCCTGGAACCTGGTCTGTCTTCCGAGACATTTTGTGCCCTATCTCTTTGCATCCTATCCTCTTGGTTCGTTACTGTTGGTGTCCACTCCCTCAAAGCTGACTTAGATTCCCGTAAAGACCTCGGTCTTTCCGGTCTCTCCTCTTCTCGCCCACATGAAGAGTCCGCAGTAGCCGGTAACGGCGTACTTGTCTCCATTGGTCTTGGGAAATGAACCACCCTTACTCCAAACCCATTCCCACTCTCACTGTTTCCTTCTTCCCTTCTCATCGGTACGGAGCTCCCTTCTCTCACTCGGTCTGGGTCATATACCGGTACTATAGGGCCAATGGTAACCGGTACTGTCAAGGAGTCCGGTAATCTTGTGTTCCCCGCAGGAGGCTGTGTTATCATAGACGCCGTTGCCCCCTCCGTTCCTGTGGAAATTCTTCCCACTACTCTCATGCTAGTCTGGTTCTGGCTCTCATCAACTATTGCCACTGCTGGGGTCGTCTTTCCCTCTTCTGAATCTGGGTTAAATGGTGGTGGCCTCTCCGCCAACATCCTATCCAACAAACTGTCATCTAGATCACTGTCGTCCTCATCGATTCTTATTATTTTCCCATTTTGTACTAACAATGGGTACAACTTATCTCCTTCGATCGTGTCTGCTCTCCACCTCTTCTCCAAGGCATCCCACCTTGCATCTTGAAATGCCCTGACCGATTTCTTCACCCTTTCTTGGCATCTGTCCTTCTTCCTATCATACGCTGCCCTTATCCACGCATGTAGTGCCTCGAACTGTGTTGGTCTAGGTAGTGGTCGTAATGAAGCCATTACACTCTTGAGCTGGTACAGCACCTCTAACCTGAAAGTACCATATCGAGGGAACGACAATTCTCCTTCTGCTTCTGTCATTTTATGCCAATTCTCAAGCCAAATTATGGTATGCAATCCTACATTCTTTGCCATATAATGTGCTGGTGTATCCTCGGGAGGAGCTTCCTCTCCCTCCCGAACAACCACATGTCTATCACCTCTACAAAGTTCCCTTAAAGCCTTAAAACATTTCATGATGAATCAACTTTGTATTTGCACTCAAAATGTCCGCTTTTACTTCCTGATTTCAATCCACCAATACCAGCGCGGTTCACACCAACCGGCCTATCGCAGCGCGGCTCTTGTCTGACGTCACTTTTCCTCCGCTCGCAGCAGTTCCCCTCCTTTCTAATTCACTTGTTCTCACTCGCATCTATCCCAATCATACTCTGAAATAATGTCCGTCCTACCGAACAATTACCTCTCTGACCGTCGGTCTTACCAATGACCGATCAGCCTCTTGAGCTTGTTGACCTCAATCTGGCAATCGTCTGTCCGCGAAACGACCGGACAATCGCCTTTAGCACACTCGATAGGATTCAATCATTCGATGTTCTGCACACAATAACCTACGACCTGCGTTGGTTATTCACACACTCACTCATGTGTTCCCTATCTTCAGTGGGTCTGTCAATGACGTCTCGTGACCCCCACAACTCTGGTCAACGTTCTCAACTCTGGGTGTATTCTACACCACAATAAATCTCCCGGTCCCGCGCGCGCTCACGGTCCGTTTCTCAATCACACAACTCTCGTTCCAACTCCGCAAGACATCACACAACAATAAAACACCGCAATCTACCAAACATCGCTCTTTTCATACTCACTCTACTACGAACTGCTACTTCCGCCGCACCGTCACTCTCCGTCAGTTTTCCACGACCTCCGACATCCTTCTCCCGCGGTCCTCTGGATCTGTGTCACTCGGGCTCTATGGGGCAACTTAGTCTCCTATCTTGCTCTAGATCTCCCCTTACCATCAAAGGTAACCATCCTACTCTGCTACCAACTGATAACGCCGATTCTTATCTAATTATCTATAAGAACCTTCTGGTCGCCAAGATCTTTTTACCTGTTGAATAGTGTAAAGGAGAGAATCTCATCTGGTTATATATCAGCATTCATTTTGTCTGAAAGGACCACTGACTCCGAATTCAAGTTTGAGAATTTATTATCGCCAAAAATAACTGAACGTGCAAGCACCTCAACACGAGGTTAAAGAAATAGATGGGCACTAATACAAATAATAATCTACGCAGAAATCTCATCCGACTCAGGATAAGAAGAATAGAAAGTTCTAGAAGGATCAACCAGACTATGATTGCTCCTATTTCTAAGTTGCTCTTCATTGGCCTAAACAAGCTTAAAATCAATTGCTGTCCCTACACTAACGCTAAGTGACATCCCTGCATAACGATTTTCCCAGGCAAGAAAGAATAAAGGGTGTCAGCTGTGAAGACTTCCTAAGAAGTGCAATCACATATTACTTAAGCTCAGTTCTGTCCTTCTCTCAGGTCTCCCCTACCTCTTCTCTGTCCTCCTCCCTCAGGGCACTATCCCTAATACAAAACCACAGTACAATTGTACACGCCTTTGTCACGCCTCCTTGGCCAGGTCTTCTTTCTTGTGCTTTTCCATCGAAACGGTTACTTCATCCTGGACGGTTGCGATGACCTTGAGTCCCAGGCACCTTCTCCGCCGAAAGTATCATCCCTACATTCCTTTTCACTCCCCGTACCATGCCTCCCCTCTCTCTAGCTTTCGAAAACAAAGAGTTAGTCTTGCTAACGAGACATGTGTCCTTGCACCTGCAACAAAAGATACTTTCAACAGAAACCTTCTACTGTGCAAATTAAATCTACCGTTTGTGCCCAGAGAGCCTTACCAAGAGAAACCTTTCTCTGCCTACAAAATAAGCTAACATAAGAATAAACCAGGCCTTCCCTAAGCATATATGTAGTCAGGCCTTTACATATGACTTTTAAACACGCATCTTACTTGTCCCTATGAGCATTTTCATTACACTTCACATGCAAAAATGAATTACATGTGCAACTTTAATATGGTGCACGTTTAAACTACTGCAATTACATTACACATACGAACTAATTTCCCTATGCATTAAGTTCACACAATTTAATAAGCATTACATTACATCAATATCCTAGCACCATTATACTGCCGAGTTCACTTTGTCTCAGTGAACTACTCATTCTTTACTAAACATGCATGGGTATACAATGGAATATAAACGAATATATGTCTGAATACATATGGGTGCGGCCTATCAGTGATTATGATGCACCCCTACAATTCACAAGAACATTTCACTCTATCATATAGAGACAGGTAGGACATTGTAACTCATGCTGTTCTGCGTGTCTGTAGGCAGGTGTGTGCAAACATAACATTCAGATATATTCATAATACGTACATACATCTTCAACATTTCCGTTATATTCATCCCACAATACCCGTTCGCCTCCTTCTCTAATGTCAACCTCCCCCAAAATGTCTTGTTCTGGAAAATTTATTATCCTGTCATCAAAGGTTGCATTTGTATCGCTCCCGTCCCCAACTTGGCCATTTAGGAACGGTATTTCAAGATCTTTTGCATATATTATTATCAATGCAGTCACTATTATTCCTGGTACTGGTGACAGTATTGCCAGCAGCACTGCTGGCCATCTTCGTCCTTCTTCCCTTGCACGTTGCACCGTGCTGATGAGTGTGTCCCTTAAACGTTCCTTTGCCCTCACTCAAGCAACTGTCTCTTCCCCCCAATTGCTGGAATGAAGGTCACTTACTAGCTCGTCTCCTACTGCTTTGAGGACGGTGAGGTAGACCCCTATTTTGAGTCCTTCGGCATATGTACCTGTGTACACACCTGTAGGGGATAATAAATCGTGGTACGGGAGTGCGCTGCCCAGGCAGGCAAAAGCAATTTTACTTTGAAGTGGATTCCTTGGCCAAGAGCTAGAAAATATTGCAGGTGTTTCTAAGCATGGAGCTACGAAGGTGATATGCACATAAATTCTATCTGGTGTTTTGTTTACCGTATAGCTCAATATTCTATTCATCTGTCTGGTAGTAATAAACCATCAATTATGAAGGGCAACAGAAGTGCACTATCAGGCGTTTCGGACCACAAACCGCACTAGGCCTAGCCCAGCCGCTTCCGTAGTCCGTAACAACCTGTCGAGTGGGCTTCGTAAGGAAATCAAATTTGTCGGACTGCACCTGGAAAAATTGCGTCTTGTTCACATTGGGATGTCTCGGATGATTGTTAATCCGCTGTTCTCTATTGCCAGTACTACACACTCTAAAACATCAAGGCGTGTTGCTGCTATGTCTTGCGTTGATGGTTGGTGTCCGTAAGTTGGTAATGCAATCTCGTACAATATCAGGCTCGTTAACCTGCTCAATCGCGGAGGATTCGGCACCGCTATTCTCAAAACTCCTGTTATCTCTATTCCAGGGGACAATAAGAGTAAAACTGATCTTATAGTTAGTAGCAGCCGTGTTTCCTCCACTTGTATGTTTACGAACCGGTGTTTTTTAGTCGTTATTGCTTGCATCTAGTGTCCAGATGACAATGTTCACTTGGAGTTGTAGTTGAAGGAATTGTCTTTTGGTATCTAACTAGCAGGTCCTACACCGCTATCGGTCTAATTGGTGTATTTCCAGCAACGCTAACTAGCGGGCTCTGCACCTCCTAAGGGTCTATTGATGCAGACGCCAGCAACAATTCGAAAGGGGAACGTTGGTGCCTTGATGGTGTACCGTCAGAGGTTACTAGCACATGACAGTTGGCACTTTTTGAAGAAAACAGGTGTCTTTGGAAGGATGATACCCGGAGGCCTGGGCTGCTGTGCGCAGCAAGGGACTGCCTCTGGTATGTTGTGTCTTCTGTTGGAGGCCTGGCCTGCAGCGAGCAGGTAACTGCCTCTTATCTGTTGTCGGTCTTTTCTTGCCTGGTGGAGCGAAGGTTGTACCTGCGAGGTGCCTCAGATGCCACTGGTGGTGCTGTTGGAGCTTGCTCTCCGTTTCCCCGCCCTGGTGCTTTCTTGGTGTGGGAGCTGTGGATCCGGGATGTGAGCCCTTCACACTTCACGGCAGTAGCTGTTGTCAGCAGGACCTGGTGGGGGCCTTTCCACCTCGGCTGGAGGCAGTGTCATCTGGTGTGGGCCTTTACCCAGACCCAATCACCAGGCTGCAGGTCATGTGGCGGTGGAGTTGCTGCTTCTGGAAGAGCCTGCAGAACCTGGCGATGAAGATAACGTAAAGTCTCTGTTAATTTCTTGCAATAACACAAAATCAAATCGTCTGCTATTGACAGTGTAGCAGTTGACATGTGGCCTGCAATGTTCATGGGGTGGCCAAAGACTATTTCGTGGGGGCTGAGCTTCGTTACTCTATCTGGTGTACTTCTCATTGCCAGCAGGGCTAGTGGTAGCGCATCCACCTATGAAAGTTCAGTTGATGCACAAATCTTTCCAATTTTATTTTTAACACCCCATTTTTTCTCTCCACAGCACCTGCTGCTGGTGGGTGATAGGCACAGTGTTGTTTCTGTGTGACCCCAAGCCCCTTACATATTCCCCCTATCACATGGGAAATGAACGCAGGTCCATTGTCGGAGCTCAGGAGGGTTGGAATTCCAAACCGTGGGATAAGTTCTTTCAGAAGGCATTTAGCAACAGTATGTGCATCACAGTTCTTTGTTGCATATGCCTCTGTCCACTTGCTGAACATGCACACAATTACCAGAACATGTCTGTACTTCTGGGTGGGGTAATTGGAGTCTTTCAAAGGGTCCGTGGGGCGGTGGAAAATGGCCAGGTGCAGTTGGTGTACCCTTCCCAGTATTATACTGTGCGCATACAGTGCATTGCTTACAAAGCCTTTCTGCTATTTGACGAAACTTGCAGCTGTACCAACACTGGGAGAACAATCTGATCATGCCATCTCGGCCCACATGTGAAGGACCATGGAAGAGGCGTGCCATGGAGGGGAGCATTGATGAAGGCAGGCATATTTTTCCATTGGGCCCTGTCCATAACCCCTCCTTTGTTTGCACACACCCTCCTTTTACCCACTCCTCCTTTTCCTGTTCCTCAACCTTTTCCTGAATGTGTATAGGGTCAAAATGTACTGAATCACTGCTAGTATCTGTGACTTTGTTGTGGCTTATTATTTGTACCATTGCTAGCTGGTTGCCTGTCAGTGCTATTCTCTTAGCTTCCCCATCAATGAATGCGTTGCCTTTTGATACGTAGTCTTTTAGTGAAGTATGTGCAGCACATTTTATGATGGCTACTTCTGATGGCAGTAGCAACGCTTGGAGAAGGTCACTGATCAATTGCGTGTGTTGTATTTGTTGGCCTGCTGATGTGAGGAATCCCCTCATTGACCACAGCTGGCCGAAGTCGTGAACCACCCCGAAGGCATGGCTGTCTGTGTATATGTTTGCTCTTTTTCCTTTAGCCAATATGCATGCCCTCGCCAGTGCCACGAGTTCGGCCGCCTGTGCGCTTTTGGCAGCCATCAGCCTTCCCCCTTCCAGTAGTTTGTTAGCGGTACCTACTGCATAGGAGGCCTGCAGTGTCCCTTTGTCATCCCGCAGACATGACCCATCTACAAACAAATCCCCTTGGGCATCTGGCTGTGCTGTGTCTTTTAGGTCCGGGCGCACCTTTGTATGCCTGTCTATAGCCAGTGCACAATCATGAAATGCATCATCTGAGGTCAGGTCATCCAGGTCATGCTCTCTTGGCAGACGGCATGCTGGATTAAGGGTGGTGCATCTCTTGATGACAATGTGTGGTGCTAATAGTGTCAGCTCATACCTGGTGAGACGTGCATTTGTTAGATGCTGGGTCTTAGTTGATGTGAGGAGCGTGTCCACTGCATGGGGAACGTGCAGAACCATGGTGTGTGCCAACACTATATTTTCAGATTGTTCTACCGCAAGTGCTGCTGCCGCCACTGCTCGGAGGCAAGGTGGTAGCGCGGAGGCCACTGGGTCTAGTGTGGCAGAATAGTACGCCACTGGGCGGTAGAATGAACCATGCTTCTGACTCCCAATGAGCACCCTCCCTTTTCATGGCAGAACAGGTGGAAGTCTTTACTGTAATCTGGGAGACCTAGTGCTGGTGCTTCGCTAAGTTCACTTTTGAGCTTGTGAAACACCTGGTCACAGTCCTGTGACCAAGGTACCACGTCTGGGACCTCTTTGTGTGTTAGTGCTTGTAATGGGTTGGCAATCAGGGAGAAGTTTGGGATCCAGTCACGGCAGTATCCCGCCACCCCCAGGAAAGCCCTGACCTCTTTTTGTGTGCGTGGTCAGGGAAAGTGGGTGATGGTCGATATTCTGTCAGGTAGTAATTTCCTGGTCCCTTCGGATAGTTCGTGGCCTAAATACTTCACAGCAGTGAGGCAGAACTGTAGTTTCTTTGGGGAAACCTTGTAACCCTTCAGTGCCAGATGGCACAGAACGGCAACAGAGTCTTTTACACAAGCGTCCCTTGAAGGTGACGCCAGTAGTAAGTCATCTATGTACTGGATAAGTGTGGATCCTTCCTTTAGTACCAGGGAGTCTAAGTCTGTCTTTAAAGCATTAGTGAAGATGGAGGGGGATTCTGTAAAGCCTTGTGGGAGCCTACACCAGGTCAGTCTCCTACCTTTAAAACTAAAACTAAAAAAAGACTGGCTGTCTGGGTGCAAGGGGATGGTAAAGAAGGCGGAGCTCAGATCCAGCACTGTGAAGTGTGTGGCTTTGACTGGGATATTGGACAATATTGTTGCTGGGTTTGGAACCACTGGGAAGGAAGGTATCACTATTTTGTTCAATTCTCTCAGGTCTTGTGTAAAACGGTATACAGGGGCCCCATCCGGGCCCTTAGATGCTTTCTTGACAGGGAGTATTGGTGTATTGCATTGGCTAGAGCGTATCTCCCTTATTATTCCCTGCTTCAGGAGGTCTTGTATTACTGGTGCTATGCCCTCCTCCCCTTCCTTGGAAATTTTGTACTGTGGCACTCTTGGGAGGCGGGCTCCTGGCTTCAATTTGATCTGTACTGGTTGATAGTTTAGCACCCGTCCTACATCATTGGCACTTGTAGCCCAGACTCGAGGTGGCACACAGTTGCGCAGCTCTGAGGGTATGGTGGGGTTGGTGCACGTCATGAAAGCCTGCAACATCAGGCCATTTGGCCTGCTTTCTAGAAAGACCCCTGTGGGTGAGCAGTGTATGGTGCATTGTAATTTACATAGCAAGTCCCTACCTAGTAAGTTCACTGGGCAGAATCTACTAAGGATGAACTGATGTTTGACTGTAATGGTGCCTACTACTAATTGCAGTGGCAGTGTGAGATATTCATCTATTGGTTGTCCTGTCATTCCTACTGCCGTTATCTGTACTCCCGAAAGTGGCGCCTCAGGCATCAAAGACGCCTTCAGCATTGATCTTTGAGCTCCTGTGTCAATCAAGAATAGTACTATTTTGCCCCAAACTGTCCCCTCTACATATGGGCCGCATTGATCCACTGCTATTGCTGGAGCTATTAGGCAGTCTTCCACTTTGAGGCATCCCTAGGATATATCTTGGGGTGGTGGTGGGAAGTCGTTGTCTCGCTGTGCCCAACCATCCCTCCCTGTCCAGTCTTGATGTGCTGGAGGCATGTTGTTTGACCGGTACCCTTGCTGTTCAGTATTTCTATATTCTGTAAGCTGGGTGTTATGTTGGTACTGTTGCCGGCCCTGTCCCCTATTCTGTGATCGCCCATTTTCCTCATTTTTCTTCTTTAATATTGGGCAGTCTGCCTTCCAGTGGTTGGGGTCTTTGCAGTAGAAGCAAGCTGTACCTGGTGGAGGTAAGGAGGTTGACCTGCCATTGTGTGGTCTTCCTGTACCCTTTCCTCTTCCCCTACCCCTACCTCTGTCTTGCTTGTTTGAATAGAATCTCTCTTGTGCTACCATCAGTCTAACCTTTTCTTTCTTCATTTTTTCAGCCTCCACTGTCTGTGCATTTGCCTGATAATCAGAGCAGTATCTTGCTGCTGCCAACACCTTTTCAATTGGCTCTTGTTGCCAGCAGACAAATGAAGTTTGTAGGTGTGCCTTAATAGGTGGTTTCAGACCTTGAACAAATGTGGTGACAAATGCCGGCATTGCATCCCCATAGGATTCTTTAGACCGCTGTTCTGCTGGTAAACCTGCAGAAGGCGGTCAAAGTAGGTGTTCACACTCTCATCATTTTCCTGTTTGGTATGTGTAATCTTATTCCAATCTACCTTATCCTACGGAATCTTCTCTTTTAAGTATTTTACTATCTCCTTATACTTTTCGTCAACCTCATCTCCTGGTACTCCTCCTTTTCCCCTCCCTGGCTCTCCCTTTGGCCAATCCACTTTCCTTTTACATTCTTCCCACAAATCCTTTGGCACAATTATGTTAAATAGTGTGTCAAAATCCCTCCATAACAGTCCTCCCAACACTGCCATTCTGTCTAATTCTGCGTACCACTTCCTTGGTTCGTCTCTGAGTTTTGGGAAGTCTTTAGTAAAGCACATAATATCTTGTCTGGACCAGGGGACATGGACATATGCCAATTCGTTGTCCTTACTACCTGGTGGGGGTGGGACCTCCCTTAGGGGCATAATGAGAGCTGGTGGTGTTGCTGCGGGGGCTGATGGCCCTGTGTGGGGGGTGAGGGTCTGGACCACTTCTAGCACTGCAAATGTGTGCAACAGTTTTTTCCATTGTTGTAGTTTGTCTATTGTATATTGTATTGTGTCCTTTAATTGTGCGTCATCCCACGTCAATAAGTCGGAGTCTGTGAAGCTGAATTTCACCATGTCCCAGCCATACTGTGTAGGTACTGGTGGGTCGCCCATAGTGTCGGGGTGTGTTTTCTTGGCTGGCTGGACATAGGCATTGTGCGCTTGGGGACCCTTGTCCATTAATTGTGCTCGAGCCAATGATAGTACTGTTTCTAAGTATGGTCTGCTCTGGTGTTCTGTAAAGGTGTCTACTGACAGCGTTCCTTCCAGCATCTGGTATAAGAGATTCTGGCACTTGGTTGTGTCTGATTTTAGCAGTCTCCTTTGCGCTGAAGGCGATCCCTGTGCGGATGGCGCTATTCGTTTTATGTAGACTCTCTCTCCTGCCCTGGAGGAGGGCATGCTGCGTTCCTGCCAGTGTTTGCTTTATAGTGGCGATGTCATGGGCAGTCTGGTGTACATAAGTACAAGCCTCCCATATTAGATCGTGCCACTTCTGAATTGTTAAATTGTGGTCTTCTGACGTGTCATCGAAGTGTTGTAGCCATTCACGGTTTATTAAGAGAGGGAGTTTTACATTTCTCTGTTTGCATTGAGCTAGCAGCTGGCTTTTTTTATCGCAATATTCTGATGCTGCGTGGACAGCTTCCCTCCTCATTAATTCTAAGGCAGCAACGTCTTGGACGGTGTCCAAGTTTATTTTGGCAGCGTCTTCCTTGAGGACTCTGTGTATTAAAGTTATAGCAGCTGCCTGACGTTCAGGAGTTAGCTTAGTGGGCTGTTCCGTGGGAGCGGAGGATTGGACACTTTCGCCTGTGTTTGGAAAGGGAGGATGTGATGCATTTGTTATGCGCCCCATAAATAGGTCTTCAAGGACTGAATCCTCTTCTTCCCCTCCCTCTATTTTCTCCATCCTGTCTTTTTGGACTGGAATGCATGGGTATACCCCCACCACGTCCATTATTACCTTCCTCCTATTCTCATTTATTTTCTGTTTTGCCATCACATTTATCATTCTGTTCTTAACGTCTAGTAACTCTTTATGGACCTTTGACTTCACGTCGTTAGTTGCACGCATGTCACGCAAGACCAAGTCCCATTGATAAAAAGATTCCCACTCGGCCGGCCTTATCTTTTTTCCTTTTAATCTTAACATTTGTCTCAAATATGACAACTTATTTATGTCATAAGTCCCGTTACACGGAAATTGTAAGTCTGGTCTCTTAGCTGTCAGATCATGCCATTTGTGTATAAATAGTATGGAACTGAGTCCTTGGCGTAAGGCCACAATGTAAGCTAGGGAGTCTTTTGGCGGAGCTGGCTGACTACTGTTTAAATTATTTTTACATAGAGTGTTCCCCATGGTGAGAGAGTGTGTTGAAATGTGTGTGCGAAGTGCAAGCGCTAACCTTCTTTGCCTTGCAACGACAGTTCAGATATACCAGACAGATGGAGGGTGGGATGTCGCGCTATGGTGCAAACAAACAATACAATGGGTTGACGAACGTTCTCATGTGCTTTTCAGCCAGGATTCAGCATTTAGCAATAGCAGAGGAAGCCATTCGTCAGGCAATCAGACAGTTCAATTGATAAGAGTTCACCAAAGCATTCACTAGTAGGAAGGAGAAAAACATCCCGGGTGCTTTGTAGCATTCTACTGGCGCACCGTGGACAGAAATGAAGTGGACAGGAAAGTATGTAGAAGAGATCTTAGTATCTCCGTCCCCTTGCAATCTCCCGTATTCCCATAAGTGGGCGGGAGGGGCGGCTAGACGGAGTTGAAGACCGTATGGACAGTGCCAAGGGATCCAGTCATTCAGATAAACAGTGCAGAAATGGTGAACTCCTTGTGTAGTTCATACATACACAAAAAACAAA
The DNA here is from genome assembly GCA_963921515.1 of Calotriton arnoldi. Taxonomy (NCBI): domain Eukaryota; kingdom Metazoa; phylum Chordata; class Amphibia; order Caudata; family Salamandridae; genus Calotriton; species Calotriton arnoldi. Next base: position 1,694,861 of record CAWUFW010000467.1, read on the forward strand.
TAAGCAATCCGTGGCGGCCCTATGCAGCAGCGCTGTATGACAGCCTGTGTGCTGTGAATGTGTGCAGTGTGAGTACCCTAATCCCAGAAGAGTAATAGTGAAAATCGGAGCACTATTATTGGTGTGTTCAAAAGAACCCAAACGAAAATAGGGGGTATTTTGCAGTATAGGATAAATACTAATAATTCTTCCAGCCGGTCCATGTATAGGGGAGCAATCCTGGTAAGGGAAAGTCGATCAGGTAAACGTCAGTATTCGAGGGGCGCCAAGTACATTGTCAGGGAGCAGCATCAAAAATGTCAGTTTTGTAGCGTCACAACACCCAAATAAAATCAGAACCTGACAAGTCGTAGAAACACCCTACAATCCTAACAGTATTTAACCACCATGTATGAGAGGCACATGACAATGACACAATAAAAAAATGCAATGAAACCAACAACAATAGACAATAAAACAACAGACACTCCCTCCTTGTTGTGCCTAGGCAACTCCCTGGGCACAACTGGAGACCACCTGGGGCGTCCAGGAGGAGGCAGCCAGTGGCGCTGTGGAGGGTTAGTTGGACCCAAACCCGCGTTCATGAAAGCCGACAAATTCGGCCAGCGGTTGCGGGGATAGGTAGGTGGACCCGACTCGGAGCCCATAAAAACCGAATATATGTCGACCTGAAAACTTGTTGCAACTTCTAAGAGCAGCCTATCTGGCCACAAATCCCACGATATCGGACCTGCACATCAACCGTGTGCAGCCACAGGGGTGCCTTTACCACCACCACCTGCACCTGGGGAGCGAAACTGCCACAACTCCAAAACGAGGGGCTACCTGCTACAACCCAACCTGGAGCATAAAAAGAACCCCAAACAAAAAACTCACCAGTGGATGGTTATTCTGGCAAAGCGTACCGACCTCAGCTGCTGCCAACGGGAAGCAGCCGCAAAGGTCCACCACCCCCATAGGCCGGGGACTCTCCGCAGGCAAGACAGGGGGGAGCAGAAGTTCGCCCTCCAAGGTAGACCGCCAGCCAAGTGCTGCTTCGCACCAGGGAGTCACTGCGTGCAGCGAAAGTGCGGAGGGACCCCGTCCCAGGCCAGGCGGGGTGGGTATGCGGACCAGAGGCTAGAATGGAGAGCAAAAATGCACATCAGAGAAATTTTGGCAGAGATCGGTAGCAATGTCAGAGGTCCACAAACGGTGGCAGAAGACAAGGCACGGTCAGCACCACGGAGCGTGCGCTAACCCTAAACAGACGTACAGTCCTCAAGAGAATGGTGACAGGCAAAGAAATATATAATCAGAGCCACAATAAGGGCACAGAAAAAAGTACGATCGTTATGACAGCCATTGCAGCTGGAAATGTGCAAGAGATGTAGACATCGCCTGGACACAAGCCCAGTGTATCTGGCACCAGAAAAGCAAAGAAGGAAACATAGCCATACAAATGTGCTGAAAGACGGAAAACAGGAGCCAGGGATATGACAAGATCAACTGACGACCAGAGACCCCCAGCAGCCACGGAGCGGAGGGAGAGGGAAGATAAAAAAAGGTAAGTTATCAAACCTCAGGCCTCCGAACACTGAGAGAAGCCGAGCGCAGCTGTCAGCCGCAGTTGAAACCGGTCATTGATCCTGGGACCGCATTCTCACACCAAATGTTGGATCTGAAATAAGAATAAGAAATAATACCGCAAATATGATTCTCTGTCAGCACAAAATATGGCTCAATTTATTGGAGACCAACAAATGCAAATACGTGCAGCACGGAGACAGACAGCAAAGTCACTGAATGCCCAATGATGTGACGTTCCTGACAACTTTTATAGGCCCAAACCACAAAAGATGCAGCATCATAATATACGCAACACAAATTAAGCATGGGTAAGCAGGGGTCATTTGACCAATTGGCACCTGCCTAAGCTGTGCCACACCATCTATGGTCCGAAATACACTGTTGCTGACCACGTGTCTTAAGTAGGGAGCTTTGGGGACTTTCCACTGTAATGCAATGTATTCTGTTGGTACTTTTCCATAACACGTATCAGAAACATTTCGAAATACAATATGCTGAAATATGTGTAGCTAAGCTTTTCTATTTTCGGATCCTTCTTGTGCAAGCCTTGCGTTACAATAGCAGTTTTATGTAGGACAAAATGGAAACGTACAACTATTTTGTGCTGAGATTCCTGTGTTTAACTTAGCAGGGCCTAAGGAACAAACTTCAAGCATTTGGAATCATATAAAAAGGATGGCTTCTACATTAGCACGCTCCTTCCCGTAGCAGGTTAGGGAAGAACTCTATGATGAAGCATGCCGCCAAGGTAACCCTGCTGAGTGAGGTTTATTTAAAAGAAAAACATTCTTTCTTTTTTCACTACAAGATTAACACTACATTCCAATTACCTAAGAGTGACTCCTTTTGTTTACTTGCTAAAACGTTTTGGAGTATGAGTCCTCTCTGTTTTTCCTCTAACTCCCCCCCATTTGATGTTCTGAGATGAAGTAGAATAGCCTGGTTATGGGGCTGCCAAAACCGTCACTGGAGAGGTCTTTCTTGCAGCTGACATTCTATGACATGTTGGATGAGTTAGCTTCTGGGTTATAGGTCAAGGTTTCTGCACATAACCAAGTAGGCGACGTAACCACTCCCAACCCAGCAGTGGAACTCATCTGTACCCCTTTGCCTAATAGAAATGTTAAATGGGGTTTCTACAAACAGAGCAGGTGAGTAAGTATGCATGAAGGTTTATTGTCAAATAAAGCAGAAACAGCACATGTTGTCCCTTCACTGGTCGCTCCAGATTCCAATCTAACACATTTGAATTTGCAATTTCCGCTGAAAGATGGAATCAAAAATTAAAACAAACGCTTCTTAATAATAGCAGATCATAAGAAACATTAGGCACACCCACGCCGTACAACATTTTGGTCACCTTCGGGTATTAGCGCGCATTATAAATTAAAATTTAATTTCCTTTCATGCACTATGAAATCTTCTAAATACTTTGGTCTTTTGACAGTCCTCTTCCTTTCAATGTTTTCAACTAATAGAAATGGAGCTGATCCAGTCTCAACATTTTCTCACACCCATGAGCCTTCTCACCTTTCCCAGATCACCAGCCTAAAGTTCCATTTTTTTCACCTTATTAAGCATGTCACAGTGTATTGATCTCTTTTCTTGAGACTCCTCTACATTACGTCTTGCCTCACTCATCTGAGGTTGATACTCTTCAACATGCGTCTTCTGAAGGACCCAACTAGGAGATAACTTAGCAACTGAGTTTCTAACATGTAGCAGCAAGAAAGGAGTTACACCTGTGGTTGAATGCAAGGTATTATGATAATTCTAAAGGGGTTCAAACACTACTTACTGTACATTCAGTCCTGAATTCAGAACTACCTGCATGTTTTCTTTCAGCATATGATTCACCCACCCTCTCTACCATCCTATTACCTTGAGGACTATACCAGGCTTTACTCAAATATTTAATACCTAACAAGTTTAGGAACGACTCCATTTGACAGGATTTAATTTGCACTGAATTATCAGTAACCAAGATTCTAGAATCTTCTTCAATTTAAAAAACTACACGCAAATATTCCAACACACCCTTCATGATTGGTTGTCTCATGAACTTGCAACACACCCATTTTAAACGGCCACAACAATGAAAGCATAATTTAAATCAGCATTCAACGGATACATTGTCCTATAAAATCCATTCCAAGTTTCTGCCAAGGGCAATTTGAAATTTCCATTAGGGATAGTGGTGTGCTATGGATGCAAAGAGACTCGTCTGCTTCTTTACACACAGTACACGACAGCACAAAATGTTTACACTTAAGAATCCATCCTAGGCCAAGAGTAAATCAGTCTTAGTCTATTCTTTGTGCCAGTCACCCCTGATGAGCGAGGAACTAACATGTTTCCTCTGGGAACCATTGCCCCTTCACGACTCATCTCCTCTCTCACTATTGAAAATCTCATCAACTCTCTCCCAATGCAACATTCCCTAGGCCAACCATTCACAATAAACTGTTTAACCGAAGACAAACATGCATCCCTATCGCACACCCATTCCCATTCTTGCTGAGATATTACATCTGCTGAGACAAAGACACCATCTAACAACGCAACAACACATTGTCCTTCACTACCATGAGAATTATCCAACGCCTCATTCAGAAGACTTCTAGGCAGGAAGTCAGTTGTCGCATGGATATGTTTCACCTTGAAATTAAATTCTTGCATCTCTGACAGTAACCTGAAAAGTCTTGAACTTGCTTTGCTCATACCATTCTCACTTAAGAGAGCAAAGGGCTTATGGTCCGTGATCAGCACAAATTTTTCTCCCGACAAACAAGTCGCGAAATGGCTGATAGCCCAGACACATGCTAGTGCCTCTCCCTGAATCATATTTTAATTGCGTTCCGCATTCAACAAACATCTTGGTGCAAACACCACGATGTTTTCTTTGCCATTTGAGTTTTGACTCAACACTGCTCCAAGCCCCACTGCACTGGCATCCCTTATGATTATACTTTGCAATCCTTTTTTAATTTCTTCACAAACCTCTTTTTCTTCATCTCTCCTTGTATATTTCACCCCTTTTCTTAATAACCTCCTTAAGAGTTCTGTGTGCAATTAAAAAGTATCATTGAAACGAGAATAGTATTCACATAAACCTAGAAATGAAAGCAAATGGTTTTTATCAATAGGTGTACAGGTCCTTCTCTTATCACTTCTAATAAATCTTTATTTGGTCTAATCCTGTTTCCAGATCCTTGATGTCCTAAATATTCTACTTCCCCCAGTAAAAAGTGGCACGTTTCTATTTTTACAGGCATTCCCTTGTTCTTCCAGAGTCCCCAAAACTCTATGCAAGGTCTCATAATGTTCTTTTATAGTTTTCATAAATATTAGGACATCATCCTGATATGCTTTTGCCCCATTTATGTTCCCCTCAAGTTGGTACATTATTGTCTTGAACGCTGATGTCGCCGACTGTAACTCAAAAGGTATATGGAGGAATCTGTAGGCTCGAAAAGGAGGATTAAAAGCAGTTAATGACCTTGAATCCTCACTCAGCTCCACCTAATAAGCTGCGCTCGGGTCTATGCTTGGAAACACCTTTGCTTTCCCAACTACGCCAACGATTTTCAGGTGCAGAAAACAATTTACCAGAATGTGTTTGTTTGGTGACCTAAGGTCCACAGGCAATGTCAACTCGCCTGTTTTCTTTTTCGCTACAATAATCAAGGACACTTATAGGGAGGAGTCTGCTCTTTCTCTCTCTGTAGCTTCTCTAAATGTTCTTGTAATTGACCCCTAACTCTCAATGGAGCGTTCCACACTTTATGTACCATCAGAATAGCATCAGGTTGACGCGGGCACCAGGCAGGGATGCCCCCTCTCGCCCCTGTTATTTATTATAGCCATGGACCCACTGGCCAGGCACATACAGGAGAGGCATCTCCATCACGGATTGCAGTTCCATGCAGGCCCCCTCATAGCCTCATTCTACGCGGACGATGTTATGCTCTTTGTGCACAAACCGGACACTAACTTATCTCCATTGTTAAGAGAGGTGGTCCGATTTGGGACATACTCTGGAATTATAATCAATTGGACTAAATCAGAGGTCTTTGCGCTGACACCGGCCACTATTCACGTTGATATCGAATTCCTACTTAGATGGTGTACAGACCCTCCGAAATATCTGGGAATATACTTACATTGCAATGCTCCGGAAGTGATCCGCCTCAACTATGGACCGGCTATCGATAAGCTTACAACTCAAACGATGGGTTAAACTTCTGCTTTCCATGGCGGGTAGAATTGCCGTTATAAAAATGGTAGTACTCCCGCGTTTTCTTTATCTCTTTTTAAATATCCCCATCGCACTCACTCTGAAGTTCTTCGACACTTTGCAATCCCTATTGCTCCGGCTCGTATGGGCTGGGAAACAGCCACACATCAGGTGGGATACCCTCGTCATGCCATATGAGCGAGGAGGCTTCAGGGTCCCCGATTTTTACTTATATTACCTTGTTGCGCAGGTACACTTCACGTACTATTGGTACCACCCAGATGCCCGTCACCAATTTTTAAAACCAGAGCGGTCTCACGTATTTCCTAATCCACTCCCAACTATATTACCGCAGGGCTTGCCTCGCAACCCCACTGAAATACAAACAGTGTCCACAGCTTGCTGGGTATGGTCCAAATTGTGACGGTATTTACACGCTGACTTTTTATATTCCGCGCACATACCCCTAACCGACAATCCCTGGATCCCCCTACAATGGAGACCCTCACTAAACAGACCCTTAGCAGACATGGGATGCACACTGTGGGAGTTTTCTTTGGGGACTCGCAACTACAAACCACTGGAGAACTGCCCCTTAATGGGGATGTATCCTACATGGACAGATTTCTTCTACACCGGGTCCGGGGCTCGTTGGCGGGAGCACTCCCGGAGACGACGGCCAAGCCTTCAGATTTTCCCCCACTCACCTTACTGATAACTTCGCCGGATGGGACACATCTGGTGTCGAGATTATATTATTTGTCCCTGAAGCTTAGACCCGTAGTTGGTGCAAAGGCACGCTCAGCTTGGGAACAAGATCTGGAAATGCCATTAACAGACAGTATGTGGGCATATTGCTATGAACAAACGTGCTATGTGTCAGGTAACCACCGCCACAAACTGTTACATTTGAAGTACCTGCACCGTGCATACATTACACCATACTTATTGGCTAAAATTTACCCCAGCACCTCACATGTATGCGCAAGATGCGCTGCAGAATGCGCTGATTTTGCACATTTGGCTTGCAGCTGGGGACCGGTTCTGGCGTATTGGGGGGAGGTCTTTGGGCAATTGTCCTTAATGATAGAACATACGCTACAACCGACACCACTAATGGCGCTGCTGGGGTATGTAAAGCCCCTAAAGAAAAGTATACGGCGATTTACTGCAATAGCCCTATTGATAGCAAAACTACAGGTTTCCTTGCACTGGGGTAGAACACAAGTTCCAACGGTGAAGACCTGGATAAGAGACTTAGTATATTGTGACACTACAAGCGAAATATATACCACACTGCAGCCCCCGACCTCACGGCCACGGGATATTTGGCAACCACTAAAAACCTATTTGCAGACACACCCCCCAGACGAAAACTGAAGCCCTCACTGTCGACACTGAGTCATACATGTCAAGTGGCATTGTTAAGAGAGAATGATATGTGAAGGAAAGTACCCCCCCCATACTGCGATAAAGGTTTGGGGAGATGGAGGTAATATGCCACAAGAGCATAGTATTAAATCTAGGCCGAACTTGTGCTGCGAATGACTGTCTGTGGGAAATGCATCGATGTAAGTGGAACATGACTATCAACTGTATATATTGTAATACGATAAACAACACTGCTTAGATAGAAAGTGCATTACCGTACATAAAGAATTGTGAAGCAAACGGACTGACAGAACTCGGTTGCAATGCCATGTATTGTAGATGATGAGCTAACACTCTGTGCCTGTTGTTATGGTTTAAATCGAAATTTATGAATTAGATGTATATTTTTGGAAGATTTGAAGACATGTAGAACAATGATTATCTCATGTATCCTTGTGCACACAGGTTGGGAACCACTAATACACAAACATACACACAGATACTAACAAGCACACAATTACAGACTCACGTGCAATGCGCTTCCACAGTAGAGGTAGAGAGCAACTTAGTATTCGATTGGCGAGCTTTGATCGTTTCTGGGGCTAAAAGTGCAAGCCAATTGTGGAGGCCTCCGGCGCAGGCCCGGAGCTTTGCACAGCGTTCCTACGGCCTGCGTTGCAGCCGCCTAGAGGGCATCTCCGGAGGCGTCGCCGGCGTGCTCCGATCCCTGCTGTCGCCCGTGAGCCCAGCATTGAGGGACCACCGTGTCGGGGCTCTAGCAGTGGTGGCCCGGACGGGGCTCGACATCGGGGGCGTCCTGAGAGGCTGCGAGGATTTCGGGAGCACTAGACCTGAGGTGGGTGTGCGTTCCTGAGGCACCGCGACCCCGCAATCGGGATACATCGGAGCTCTCGGCTCCCTGGGTCACATGCTGACTTGCGGATTTTGAGGCTGCTGCTCTGGGAGGCGAGCGGGCCGCTTTGAGACCCTGCAAAAGTGCACACATCGCCCACTGCGGAGCTTCCCCTGGCGACCTCTCCCTGCACCACTCCGACTGGGGTCCCCTGGATCTTGCCCGGTGTACACTCTGGCCGGCCCCTAACGGCAGCATTGGCGCAACGAGAGTCATTTGGCCCCGTTTTGGCCCTGATCTGCTTTGAGCACAAATATCGTCAGTAATCTAACCAAGTATGGTTTGAGGAGGAGACAAAATGGCGGATTGCGAGAGACGACTTTACGGACATATTTAAAAGCCAACAAGGACTCTGTCTGCATTTTCAGACACCCGATTCAAGAGGATTTGACCAAACACACCTTACATTGAGGTATTTATACCGATACAGCCAAGTTTGTCACTTTGCGGTGTTTGTTTCGTGTTGATGCCTGACACTAAAATGGCGGTTATGAATCCAATGCGAGAATCGGAGTTCCGACTTCGGATGTGATGTAAGGGACAGCTGTGCGTGTTTCACTCGTTGTGGTTGCAGCGCGAGTGTCTCATGTGAAGCTCTTCATGGTGGGACCGAGTCCAGCTTCTTAGCGATTTCTAGGTGGATAATGCCTGACCCTAATATGGCGGCCTAATGAAGAAGAGGAGTGCATTACTTTTCCCGGTGGTGCCCAGCGATGCAGTTGTGGCGTCCCCGGGCATCGCCACAAGGAAGGTGCGTGTACTGCCATGAGGGGAGTGTGCAGATGCTGAGACTGACCAGCGTTTCTGACTCAAGTAACCCGGTGAGTGAGACGCGCCCGATCCTTCTTTACTAACGGCCCGGATTAGCTGATGGCCGGGGGCGCGTCTCTAATGAGGTGTTATCCTCGCGGGCAGTAGCGGAGCTGATCTCCTTCCTGTGGGAGCTTGGATCTCTTGTTTAAAATCATTGGGACTGCCTGACCCCAAGATGGCTGCCACAGTGTCCCCCGCTACGTCGTACTACTCCTCTGAGAAAAAACCGGACTTCGTCCAGACCTCGAACACATCCCCCATCCGGCCTACCCTTCAGGATACTGAATCTGTGAACATGCCTCTGACCGTGGAGACCTAGCTTTCTGGACGATGCCCGGTGGAGCTATTTGATAGCTATAGAGGAGATGGGCTGTGGACTACCCCCTTCGGCCGTCACCTACCCAGCCGGACATTGGGCAGACCTTACTTCGTCTCTCCGTCGTACTATCCCTCATACCTCTTTACTCCCCCCACTTTCTCCTTTATGCTCCATTTTTCCCTCCTCTTTGCTCTCTAATTGTTTTCTCATTGAGACCTAGCCGCTTGACTGATGCCCGGTGGAGCTACCTGATAGCTATAGAGGAGATGGGCTGTGGGCTTCCCCCTTGGCCGTCACCTACCCAGCCGGACTTTGGGCAGACTCTCCTTCGTCTTTCCATCCATCCCATCTCCATCCTTTCTCCCTCCTACACCTTACCCCACCCCCTTACCCTTCTAAGCTCCATTTATTTCATCTTCCGACTCTCTTGAAATGTTTTCTTGTAACTGATGTAACTTGTAACTGTTGTAATTTTGTGGAACCTTATGTAAAGCGCTCTGATACCTCCGGGTCTAGCCAGCGCTATATAAAACTCAAATAAATAAATAAAAGTATTGGTAGAAAAATAATACAAAGCTCAAAAATGGCATTTTAAAAAAATGTATGGCAAATTTCTATTTTGCAGGAGCATTGAAAATCCTGTCAACATTCTCAACTCTTGCGCGTGCGCATATCATGCAGAACACCGCCAGCCGGCTTTGACTTTGACGGAGACAAAGGGAAAATAATTAGAGTCAAATCTGTATCTACAGGAGAGAGGACATCATTCTGAGTTTAATATGCTGAAAAGCGGAGCTGTTTCTGTTTGCCCTGGAAAGCAAACGTGTTCATTACTTGCATTTCTTCATCTGTGGACATGGACCTGACTGATACGGGATCACTTTATCAACAGAAGGGCCCGATAATGAGTTCGGAATATATACACATTCAGAAATATTCCTACACATCCCTGTTCTAGATTAAAGCCAGCTGAGTCAATGTACAGGAAGTTGTAACAAGGCAAGGGAAATCCCAGAAGTACAAATACTTGTTACATGCTACATCTGTTACTGCGGTTTTGATTGTTTCGCAGTCTAAACTCACTGCCAAAGCACCCTTCGTTTGCTTGAATAGAGAAGTGCTTTGCGCTGGTGTATACGAAATGCACGTAGACACAAACACCGGTCTGGGTTGCTCCTTTATTTATTTTTAGGTCGAGCCTAGGCAACACTTGCGCTGTCACTTTTAGACATTCTGTATTCACTCTATGGGCCTCGAGTGTGACCCCTGCTTTGGATTGACTTTTGTCTGTGTTATTCAAAAACTGTAGCCTCCAAATGACTAATGATTGTTGCATGTCCCACCTTGTTCTCAAAAGTTAACTCCCATGCAGTATTGCAGCAGGATTTGTGTGCTCCTACTTTTGGTATTGAATTTTGTATCTCTGGAACTTTTTTTCAAATTTAGAACGAGCAGCAATGCGCGGTGGCTCTGGTGCTGTGCTGGCTGCTGCGTGGGATGCGCTGTTTGCTTGTGGTGCCTTTGTCCCCTTGTCTGGCTGCCTGTGCTCGTACCAGCGGGGTGCTGCAGTCCACTGGGGTAAAGGGGAGCAGTGGCTGCACTGGGAGCAGCCTTCGGCAGGCAAGCTGGGGATGCACCCAGAGTAGCAGTGATGCATTTAGGAGTCAAGTAGCCCGCCAGTAAGTCCCTGTACGAGGTGCTCGCTGGAGTCTCTCACCCTCTGACTGCATGCCATCAGCACAGGGGCTTCATTTCAGAACGAGCAGTGACGCATGGCCGCTCTGGTTCCAGGCACGCGGGGCTGACTGCTGCAGCGGGACACACCAGGGCACGACTTTGCATTCGCTGCCATTGTCCCCTTGTCTGGCAGCCCGGGCTCGTTATTTTGTGCGAAGGTCTGGAAGCTACACACTGGACCGCTCTCTTCCATACTTTTCAGCGGCATTCCATGCTTAATTCATCTCTTGATTTACTATTTGAAAATTGCCGTCTGTTATCTCAAAACAGTAAATTAATAATACATTTCCAAATAAAATTCAAAAATGTCCACCGGTGCATTAGAATGCCTGTGCACGCTTTGTATTGGCTTTTGTTACAAAGAACAACAAAAATCATTCCAAGATGGCCGCCTATGTATTGCCTGGTGACTAAATATACAGTTTAAAACTACATCTGTCTTTCATCACGTAAAACGCGTGGTGTTTTTTTTTCTCCAAAAGTGTCATTCATATATAAGACCCCCTCTACTATATCAATATTTCTCTACCGGTGCATGGTGACGACATTTTGTCAGATGTCATCACAGGGGCTGCTGCTGCCCTCTCTGCTTGGCTGAACACAATGCACCCTGCGCATTACTCTGCATGCACCCAGTGCATTACACTGCATGCACCCAGCACATTACACTGCATGCACTGTGCGCATTACACTGCATGCACCCAGCACATTACACTGCATGCACCCTGCGCATTACACTGCATGCACCCTGCGCATTACACTGCATGCACCCTGCGCATTACACTGCATGCACCCTACGCATTACACTGCATGCACCCAGCACATTACACTGCATGCACCCTGCGCATTACACTGCATGCACCCTGCGCATTACACTGCATGCACCCAGTGCATTACACTGCATGCACCCAGCACATTACACTGCATGCACTGTGCGCATTACACTGCATGCACCCAGCACATTACACTGCATGCACCCTGCGCATTACACTGCATGCACCCTGCGCATTACACTGCATGCACCCAGCGCATTACACTGCATGCACCCAGCGCATTACACTGCATGTACCCTGCGCATTACACTGCATGCTCCCAGCACATTACACTGCATGCACTGTGCGCATTACACTGCATGCACACAGCACATTACACTGCATGCACTGTGTGCATTACACTGCATGCACACTGCGCATTACACTGCATGCACCCTGCGCATTACACTGCATGCACCCTGCGCATTACACTGCATGCACCCAGCGCATTACACTGCATGCACCCTACACATTACACATTACACTGCATGCACGGTGCGCATTACACTGCATGCACCCTGCACATTACACTGCATGCACCCTGCGCATTACACTGCATGCACCCTGCGCATTACACTGCATGCACCCTGCGCATTACACTGCATGCAGCCTGCGCATTACACTGCATGCACCCAGCGCATTACACTGCATGCACCCTGCGCATTACACTGCATGCACTGTGCGCATTACACTGCATGCACCCTGCGCATTACACTGCATGTACTGTGTGCATTACACTGCATGCACCCTGCGCATTACACGGCATGCACCCAGCACATTACACTGCATGCACCCTGTGCATTACACTGCATGCACCCAGGGCATCACACTGCATGTTGACGTGGACTCCGGCTCCACTCAGATGGAGTCGGTCCCTGTTAAGTATCCTGGCCCTCAGGGCTTTAAGTGGGGCGGGTCTCACCGGTGCTGAGCACCGGCAGTTTTTTAAAGGGGGCCTCGAAACGGGTCTCTATCGGGCTCTGGTTTGTGCCCTGGCACAGTCGGTCCGTTTTTTTCCGGACTGCAGTGATAGCAGGAACATCGATGTGCGCGTGCTCACATCTTACTAGTGGAGAAGTTAGGGCATGACGTCATGCCAGGTGAGACTTGTAGTGGAAGGGAAATCCTTTAAAGAGAGTCATTTTCTCTCTGGATTTCCCTTCTCTTTTTGAAACTCAGGAGCAGCAACATTGTCGTGATGTCACCAGGGCTTTAAGTGGAACCTTTTTCAATATTATATACAAGCCACAGTTGCTGCTTATTTATCTTATGCAACGAACAACCATTGACAAAGCCAATAGTCCTGACTTGTTGTAGGTATGATGTTACTTGTTGTAACATATAATAACATGCAATGACAGAAACAGAAAAATACAAGTCGGGCGGCACACTATGCTGAGCACAGATTTTTAGTTTAGGTGTTTTTAAGCCACGCCCTTAATTACACTGGCCACGCCCCTTTGAGAGACCCCCCCCCCATTTTTTCATCCCACTTAAAGCCCTGCTGGCCCTCCTTTTAGCACTCCCAAATGTCCACTCTGTTCACAGTCCGTCCTTCATGGGGCCACCCACGTCGATGCACCATTGTGCTCTGATGATCTTAGTGTGAGGAGTGAGCGTGGGATAGACCTCAGCACCGGATGTGGGAGGCGCTCAGAGCGCATTGACGCATTCAGAAGTTTATTCTCATTCCTAATCCTACACCAAGTCCACGACGTCACTGGTAAAAAACTCGTTTGAGGGAGGAAAGTGTGCTATTCGATGTTACACTTGGAGATACCTTATGTGAACGGTGCCTTATTGCAGGGACACAAGTGCTGATCACGTATGTGACTGACGTCACTTCCTCCTACGTGTTGTCAGCTATCAAAGCCTCCATGCAGCACCCCAAGAAACTCAAGGTGCATCTCTGCAACAGTGTGGGCGATGGAAAGAAACATCCGCCCTCTGACAAGCATGGCCATGAACGGACACATGTTCACAGATTCCTGACATCCCCGAGGGAGGTGAACAGCTGGGCTTTCAAGTCCACAAAGTTTAAAACATGGACAACAGAAAGGCGCAGTCTCTCGAGAGGCTCTTCTGTTTACTATTGGAGGACTTTGTTGAAGTCTTTCTTTTTTAAATATTGAGAATTCTTATATATTTTAATGTAGGATATTTATTTTAAATGTAAACATTATAGTAGTGAACAAAAATATTCTCTGTACTTTGTGCATCCTTGGATTTTAAGCCATTATTTTCACGACCCCTTTTGGGACCACCGTTGTGCTCGCCCAAATCGGTACTTTTCGCCGGACACCTGCGCGCGTAAATAACTGAACTGATCGATTAAATAGAAGATTTCGTAACCGATTTTTAAATGGTTTATCAGGCAAGCCCTCTTTCATCGCCTGTGGCACATTATCACTGCCTGAAACACGGGAGAAGCTTTGCGTCATAGTAGGAACAGCCCACAGGTGACAGGGTGTTTACCACACCTGTCTGTGCCACAGAAAGAACCCATCCCACAGCGTCCCATGGCCTGAGACCGAGAGGGGCACCTGTTTTTAATGATGCCCCTTCCAGCACCATTCCTGCTCCGGGCTGGGCAGGACCTTCATCCTGCAGAGGTCTCTTCCAGAGAGGCCCAAATGTCCTTCAAGAAGGATTCTCTGCGTCAATGCCAGCGGAGGTGTGCCTATAGTAAGCAGGAATGCTATATATGATTGTCTGACCTTAATAAGGCCTCTCAGGGTTTGGGCGGCTGGCGTTAGGGCAGGCTCCCCTTTACTATCACACATCATAAACTCTTCTGCAAACTACAGAGCTGGCGGGATCCCCAATAAAGCCCACAATCGCAGTGGCCTCACCGGAGTATGGCTGGATGGACTTTTATGGCACTGGTCAAGCGTTGGCTGGTACAAGCTTTAAAAATCACCTGCTCCTATTGGTTACTCATAGCGCTTGCTGCCACTGATCGGCGGCTTCATAGCGCTTGCGGAAACAAGGGGTGCTCGCTCGTGACCCCTCCAATGCAGCATGAGCCAGCCCAACCAGTAGTTTTAGCTAACACTCAGCATGCTGGGATTTAAGGGGGGGCATACCTGGAACGAGCAGACCAAAACTACAAGTCCCAGGATCTAAATGTTCTTTAAGCTAAAAAGCCAGGACTGTTCGAAGGTGTCACATAACCTGTCACAGGAGCGTGATTACTTACAGTACGCTATTCAAACTCACTCTGAACCTGGATAATGTGCTGCATAGCTTCACACTTATAAGGTCCAAAAGGCAAGACCTGTTGGCTATGCCAATGCTTGTTCTTGCGTGTATTCAAAAGTCTTTCTGTGTTCTTTCTCCACAAAGACGAGTCCCAGTCAGCTTTTGGGATTTAAAGAACACAACATGCAGATGTGTATCTATGTTGTGTCGATAAGAGCACATGATGAGCCACACAGTGGGCCACACAGTGGCGGGCAGTAAAATGGCACAGTGGGGCCCCATGTTGTAGGAAGGTGGAATCTGACTGCATAGTTACCCCCACTTTTTTTCTGGTGTTTTGCTGGTTTTTGACTAGTCTGACTGGGATCCTGCTAATCAGGACCCCAGTCTATCTGCTTTCTCCCTAAATTGGTTGTTCATGTACTTTAGGTACACTCCAGATTGGATTCTGGGGTACCCTTATAAGTCCCTAGTATATGGTATACTATGTACCCAGGGCATAGGTACCCCAGAGGCCTCCCATGGGCTGCAGCATGTATTATGCCACCCCTGAGAGACCATTTAAAATGACACAACAGGTCTGCTACTGCAGCCTGTGTAAGGTGGTGCATGCACCCCTTACTTAGATATAGGTTCACTATATCTATCCTAATCACTGCACATATAAACCTATCAGTCACCCCTATGGCAGGCCTTATCAATCCTGAAGGCAGGGTGCTGGGTTTTATGTGAGAGGGTGCCATGCATGAGCAGAGCCCCTCTGCAGCCTTCGGAACCTATTCTCCGGGGTTGTTTGTGATGCAGCCAACCATATATACTTAAGTGCATTATAACCTCGCGGTAAATGCTAACTTTAAAATGGCTGCATGGAAACATGTCGTGTTTGGTGTCAAACACCTTGGAATCATACCTCCACACCAGTAACTGGGGTGGGAGGTATGATTCCACCCTCCTAGAGGGAGAAATATGACAGCACCGGTACACCCGGTACCAGCTTTCTTGACCCTGGCATCACAAAATGGATGCTGCCAGCCACAGACACGAGTCTGCCCTCCTGCTGCTGGACGAAACTCCGGCAGGGGAAGGTTTGACAATAGGTTTCCTGTCACAGGGAGGTGTGACCACCTCCCAGACAGGCTTTAGTGTATTGGGGCTGGGTGGGTGCACTCTCAGAGTGCTTTGATGTCTGCACTGGGGGCACATTTGGTGTCCCTGTGCATAGTCCAGCTCAAACCGGTTGCAGGAGCCATTTGCTCCTGCTCTGGCGCGAAACTGGACAAAGGACATGGGTGTAGCCACCCTCTGTCCTGACCCTCCCATAGGTCAGTCCCCAGAGTTTGTCCCACCCCTTCCTTGGGTATAAAATAGGAACCCCTGACTACAGGACTTTGGATTTACCTGGACTAAACTCTGCTACAGAAACCAAGTACTTCGACGATCTGCACAACGCTGGATGACTGAAGAATCTCCCTTAGAGTAAAGGAGTTACTCACCTGCTCTGCAGGTATCTAAAACGCATCTGACCGGTTTGCATCTACGAAGCTCCTGAAGGACTCCGAAGATTTCTGCAACACAGGAGGTAGGTTCCCAAGGTCTCTGAGGTTGATCTGCGCTCTCAGCAATTCTGAGGCCGAATCACTCGTGGGGACCGTGTAACCCGTACCCCTGTGCACTGTGCACATTTGCAGCAGCATATGCTTTTCGGCGATCCCTGAAGCTGTGCTTTGGGCTACTTGTAGTCCTGACCCCGAGCAGCAATTCCACCGAAGATTTCCGGCCTACACTCCACGAGTGTTCCGTGGGCTGGTATTTGGTGATTCAGCTTGAGGTCCCTTCGCGATCCCTGGTCCGTTGGCCTGTGGGTCCCTGAGAAGGCAACTTTAACTTACAGTGGGCTTCCCTGGTTGCTCCAGACGTGCTCTGACTCTCCATCGCTTGGGGGGTCCCCAGGACCTTGCTGGTCCTCACAGAAGCATCTTTCCTCTGACTGGGTGGGTTGCCATTGCCAAGGCTTGTTGGTGTTCAATCTGGACACTGACCCCCCAGCGCTCGACATCCTTCGTGGGACAGCTCGAATCCGGACTGTGGTTGTCGTAGACGTCCCCTGGTCCCCGTGGCTGCAGAGTCAAGCTTCACCTCATCTCACCTGAAGCACCCGACATCGGTGGGCATTCGATTGCTCCTGTGCCTTTCAAGGCTATGTATTATCATTGGAACATTTGACCTGAGATGGGCCGGAAAGGTCTCACTATGTGAATTTGATGTATATATGTCACATCACCTCTCCCTTGTCATTTACCCTCACTTATTCACTTTGACCCTGAACACTCCCACCCTTCCCTTCCCTATAGCATATATATGATTCTAGATATAAGAGCAACTGAAGTGATTAATGCTTTGAAATTGAATTGCCTTAATTAAAGATCATGTTAAAATAAATTGCATTAACCGCTGATTGCATTAACTCAGGGTCGTGATTGCTGGAATCTTTTCTATTCCTTTTATATTGTTGAATGGTTGCTACAGTGACCAACTGTTTATTGTACTGCAATTGTGACCCGGGTCTGGTAGCATTTCGGGTAACCCCATTAATACTTAACACAATGTGTGCCATGGAGCAGACAAGTGGGTGGGGACGGGGGGGGGGACAATAAGTACAGATACCTGCCTTTTCTTGAATAATGGACGTGGCAAATGTTCCGAATACATTGTAGCCTTTTGTTCTTTAACACCTTGTGTCACCCAACATTTTGGACAGCAGCACACTTGTTAGATGACAGTTTCCACAGCCAGCCTAGCTATTAAGGCTATCAGGCCGGGTAATTTATTGCTTAACTGAAGCAACCTGAAAGTGCGCTCGGTTCCAGAGTGCACATACCTTGCTGAATTTGACCAGACAATTGCACCGAACTTTCTGATTGCTAAACCATGGCGAACACATAATGGTGTCAAATCTAGTTTGAGGGGATGTTTGTATTGTGCCCACTATTGCAGTCCCTGCACCCTTTTTGGAGTGACAACTTACGCAGCCCACCCGGCTTGATTAACTTCAGTCTGATCACAGGTCCACACTACCTGCTAACCAGCTGTGACCCATGGTGCCTAGTCCACTTCGTTATCCCCAGAAATAATTGCCATCCACAGCATCAGAGCCAGGGTCGGCTTACCTTCTAGTCTTCATGTAATCAGAGAGTCTTGCGTATTTATTATCCAATGATAATGTCGGAATCTAAGATTCCCAGTTTCATGTTTTGCCGCATCCCACCTTTTGTGGGTCCGTTTGGACCCCTCTGCCTCGCTGCAAGTAACCTCGTTACTTAAACAGCTCCCTTAATGCACTTGCCTTTTACTAAAAGACACCTGGCAACAAAATGACGCACTGCTGCTTGGAGAAGAGGGATTTTTGAGCCAAATGTACCTCAGCATTTATCCTTTATAGCGGCTCCAGTTCGTATGAAGTGTGTGTCCATGTCCTGGCAAGGCATACCCCATAGCCTGTTCACATTGGTGACTAACCTACTAAGATGTGAAAAAGTCTCAACTATCCGATGCTTAGAAAATTTGACATTAGGAAAGGGGGGTCCTCATGTACTTGTCATGTATCCCTCCTTTCTTACAGGAATTTTGCCTGTTCAGTTTAATCTGTGGTGTTTGCCCCCAGACTTCCCAGGATGCTTAACTGCTAACAATCTGAGCAATTGCTGACATTATTGAGGGAATATCCCGGTTACAACTTGGAATTTTTCACCGCCCACCTTAATGTGCTACGTTGTAAGCGATTTGGTACCTAACTTAGATCTCTTCCCCTTGAAACAATACCACTGCCTGTGCGTGACCTGGGTACATGGTCCTGTTCATTTGACGCACATGCATGTGACTCAAGTCAAACTAGCCCCCAACCGGGCGTGCTGCTGCTGGCTGAATGTCATCCATGACTGCACAACTTCTGATGGGATGGCCCTAAGTAATGGAAGCCCCTGCGCCCTGCTAGACTACCTTGAGTAATCCTAGGTCATTGTCTGAACTTCTTACTTGTACCTTCCTTTGACATAAGGGCACCTTGCTCTACATGTGGTCAGGGTGTACACCGAATGAAGCTTTCTCCTCTGTTTGCATTCTTGAGCTACATTGTTAAACCATAACAACCGGAGGGTTCCTGCTTGATTCCCTCGAGAGGCCAGTAATGCCCTCACCAGGTGCCCTCCTGGGAACCTGGAAAGAGCAGCCAATGGAGGACCATAGTGCCCCCTACTACATTGTCTAAAAAGACTTGGCGATGTGATTTAGTTGTCCCCACGGTGAAATGACAATCTGAAATTTAAATATCTTAATAATAGAATTGGGGTAAATCTAATACAAGAGCTGGGAGCGAACTGCTGGGGTGCTGTGGGTCTACTACCCGCAATCTACCCATGCTCCATCTGGGTTTCGAAGCCCCAGCTTCCCACACCTCGTAATGCCCCCTCAGCTTTCATCAATTGCACATCGACCTCTAGGTTCAGCTCCACTTTTACCATAAAACTCTGCCGTCCTTTCGTCTGTACGAGAAAAGGAGTTATTCAATTCGGCGCTCTATAATATCACTCAAATCAAAACGAAGCTTTATTCGATTTCCATCAGAAAAATCATAAAAGCACATCAATTCTTTAAATCAGATTTCACTTCTGAGAAAATGATGTTCAGTGCACCCCTGTTTACAAACATTTCCTTGCTGTAAAGTTAAAATTATCACATTAAAATTGATTTCCTACAGTTAACTACACTTTTTAAAAACATTGATAAAATCCAAGTTACGTATTCATTTTCCAGGAATTGTAACGCTAAAACGCGGGCGACATTGTCTCATACCGAACTTTTTTAAGAGAGTTAAAATCCATTTTTTTCTTTGAACATTATAAAATTTGCAGAATAAAACCACATGAATAGTCGTTTGCTCTGAGCGATCATCACAGGGACACAATTGCATGACTTTTGTCCAATCATTCATAGTAGGAAAGCTAGTTATTCTGTGCAATGTCCCGAATCTAAATCTTGTCAGTAGGAATCTATAATACAGACCACATACATATGAAAGGTACGGTTGCATACTGTAGGTAATTAAAATCGTTTGATTATGCAGAACTGTCGGTTTCATTATTTCTTTTGATAATCTGAGAGTTTCCAATAAATTCATGGCTTTTGCTTTCAACATTTTTCTTGACCAACCGCTCATTTTATTTAGCTCTATGAAAAGCTCAGGATGGCCTAGGTCAAACATAACGTCCCGGACATACTTCAGCCAGGGAATTTTAAAAACACCTTCCAATTTAAGAATGTCTGTAAGAATATCCCGATTAAGATTTGTTTCTACCGATATCCATATCCTGTGCCATAACAGGATGGGCTCCACCATTATTAAGTCTGTCAAATATGGGACCCCCAATTCGGAATGGCAAACAAACGAAGAAGTACTGCCCGGGACTAACAGTATGAATTTTAAAAACACATTTTCGGTTACTTGCGGAGCTTTGGGATCAGAATAACCCCAAACTCCTGCTCCATACATGGCCGTTGAGATGCACTTGGCCCTGTATATTTGTAATAGCTCATACGGAGGCCTCCTGACCAGTTTTTTTGAAAAGTTTACTAGAGCCGCAGTGGTTTTCATAAAAGCCAGTTTTCTAGATTGGACCGCTCGGGTCCATGTGGCTTTATGATCAAATAAAATGCCCAAGTAGCTAAAACTATTTGTAAAATCTATTTTTTGTTTATCAATGTACATATCTTTACACTTATGACTGCCAATACCACACTGCATAACAAAAGTTTTTGTCGTGTTTACCCTCAACCCTAAATCATGCATAAATGCCGCAAAGCTATTTAACATTCTTTGTAGGCCCACTTGGGTGCGGGACATTAAAACCGCGTCATCCGCGTACAGTAATGCTGGTATGGCCCGCTCTTCTATTTGGGGAAGGTATTTGACAGCACTTGGCCTAAGCCATTTATGTAAAGATTAAAAAGAAAAGGGGCCAACACGCAGCCTTGCCTTACTCCCTTGTTTATTCGAAACGGTGCGGTGCATTCTCCATTAATACCGTATCGTACTCTGGCCTTTGCATCCCTATACAAGTGTCTTAAAAAAGAATAATAGTGGGATCTACTCCCAGGTCCTGGAGGATCCTCCATAATTTGTCAAGCTTAACGCAGTCGAAGGCTGCGGTAAGATCGACAAAAGCTAAAAACAGTCTGCCTTTTTTAACAAGAGTATACTTTCCTATAATAACATTTAGGTTTAGGCATTGTTCTACAGTCCCTAGTCCCTTACAAAAGCCGAACTGTAGTTCGGACATAATCTTATTGTCCTCAGCCCAATCCTGCAATCTTTCAAGTACGATACGCCCAACCACTTAGGCTAGTTAGTCCAGCAGGGATATCGGCCGGTAGCAGGCGGGATCTTGCAGATTTCCTTTTTTAAATATCGGCACCAAGATCGACTCAGTCCATGTCGCTATTAAACGGGAGGAGCAGCTAGCTGCGATGACCTGGGTTAACAATGGACCCCATAGGGCCATGTTGCTTTTATATAAATCTACAGGGATCCCATCGGGGCCAGGTGCCTTCCCTCCCATACTTAACATAATCGCACGATTTACTTCATCCAGGGTGACCTGAAGATCAATTATTGTCGGATTAAGGTTTAGATCTTAATTGTCAGGTCGGCTTTCTCCGATATCACTAGATGAGGCACTATGAAATATATTGGCAAAATTCTCCACCCATTGCTCCTCCGTTATTGCAATTTCAATGGACGGGGCATCCTCAGAGTCCCAGAAAGTGGTCTTTACAGCCTTCCAAAAGGCCGACCCATTCCTCGATGTCGCGGCCTCGTGCAATGCCATCCATGCCTCGTCTCTCAACTGTGATTTTTGTTCTTTCAAGGCATTTTTATAGACCCGTCTTGCCTGCCCTATAGCGTGCCCATTTCTGGGAGATTTATGTGTCTCTAATTTTAACTTTGAATAAGCCTGGGTACACTTTGTATCAAACCATCCTTTTGTGTTCCTATTTTGTTTTCTTTTTCGTACAAAAAGAGCCTCCTGGATGGCATCAGTGATGTGTTGAAATGAAGTTAGGACTATTTCATGTGTGGCATTCTCCTCTAGGCAAGCCGCAAAGGCAGACTTAGTCTTACTTATAACATCCCTTAAAATTTTGGGGGGGTCCACCATTGCCCAGCGCAGAGAGTAACCATTTATTCTATCAATTGACAGATTTTGGGCGATGTAGTTACCCTTAAACTCACAGTGTGTCGACCGGTTTATATGTGAAATAGATACACTCAATGGAAAGTGGTCGCTCAAAGTAATACAATGTGTGTTAAAAGACTTAACTCTGTTGCAATATCTATTTGAGATCAAGATATAATCTATTGTTGTAGAGCAACCTCTTCCATTGAAAGTACTTTTAAAAGGGGAGGGAGAGACACATATCTCATTAGCAAAGCCAAGGTTGTGGCCAAACATCAATTCATTTAGGGATTACCTGTATCACTCAACAATGATGTTACTTGAGCTTAAAATAAAGGTCTGGAACCAGTCCTTCCACATATCCTGATCTCAACTCATAACCCAAACTGTGAGCAAAGATTTCCCCATCACGCTGTGCCCCCTGGCCACCGCGAAGGTGCTCTGTTATCTACATTAGGGGACCGCCCGTTCTCTAAAATTTGGATGGGCTCCCTTTAACCTCTGAACTGTTTTGGGTCTTTGTTAGGGACATTAGACGGGTGATTATTTTTAATAGCCTTTCCAAGGTGGGCACCCCTTTATGTGTTACATCGTATACCCCATTACTATGTACCCCATTCCATCCCAGCTCAATGGCTGAGCTGAGGCCTTGCTGCTTAACCCTTCTACAACATGTGAACTAAGGATGTTAAGAAGACTGGTGCATCTTGTAAGACAATGCTGCTAGATTCCAAGGTAGCTTGTGTATATCCCCATGTGGAGCATACAAGCCGTGCCCCTAACAGCAGACCAGTGGCAGCAGGCCAGCGATACCCAGAGGACCTTTACCACTTCCCTCCAGATGCGTGCTATTATGCAGTCAACCCAGATGGAGGTGTACACCCGGCTGCAACATCTCGCACACCCCTTGCGCGGGGTGAACATAAGTGGATGGCATGCCCCCAATAGAGTACACAAGGCCACCGAAACGACGACATACGTGGATTGCCAGGAGTTGCTCTGGTCTTTTTTTTGCCTTTGATTTGTCAATGCTTGTTAGTTGCTTCAGATAACTGAGCCCCAATTATGGCTTCGTTGAATAGCATACTGAACCTGCTACCATTCATAAATGGAGGGACTGTGAAGGAACTATGGTGAGTCTATTGAAGTCACACAGGGGGCAGTGAACTGTGGTATTCTCCACTGTAGTGTCACAGGCCACTTCTACTTTACCTTACAGGTGGGCGCACTCTCTGCCCTTGCACTGCTGTTCTGGAGTTTAACTCATGTTCTGAGCTCTCACTTCACTTCCGAATCCAGCTTCAACCCAGTCCCCTTGACTGACTGCTTGTCCTGACAGGCCCAGGCAGTGTTAGTCAAATGTCTTCTCTGAATCCCACACCTGCCCCGCTCTAAAAGCGCTGCGAGGCCGCGTCCGGAGCTGCACCAGCCCCCTCTGCTCTGGTGATATTAGATATACGTTTTCCTCGTGGCAGACTGTCACCAGCACTGGAGTTGACAATGAAGTGCCAGTGACGGGGACCGGAAACCAGTGTCAGATTAAGCATTGTTTCTAGAGCTTCTCATATGTTAAATGGGTAATTTCTGATAATTGTCTGTTTCCAATTACTTACTTGCTAGGTTTTACTCGTGAGGAAGTGTCACTCTAGGTTTCACACATTTGATAGTTAAGTGTAACTCATAAGTACAAAGAAAACATGGAAAAGGACACCTAAGCAATCTGAAAACTTGGCCACTGCACATTTATGTAGTAAGGCGTACTTGTTCAGTTTTACTCGTGAGGAAGCATCACTCTAAGTTTCACACATTTGATAGTTGGGTGTCACTCATAGGTACAAAGAAATCATGGCAGAGTCACACCTAAGCAATCTGAAAGCTTGGCCATGACACATTTTTATGTAGTAAGGCGAGCTTCCTTCTTACTTATATAGTGCTTAGTGCAAAGTCTTGCGGTCGGAGAATTAACCGCAACCCCCTGGACAACTCCCCAGAAAGCACTGGGGTCTGCCTCCTTCAATGAAGACGCGCCAGTTGGCAGGTCCTGCACAGGAAACTAATGCATTTTCAATATTAGCAGGGAGCGGAGCGAGAATCTCCGCTTCCGCAAAGAGGCTACGTTCCAGGAGTCTCGTATCAGCCAACGGAGACGCATACACCCATGCCCACCAGCAGGAAAATTATCGTGAAGAGACGAGGCCTGCGCGGTGGGTCTGCACACTTGGGAAGGGGGGTGGCTGCTAGGGGGGGATGCGGAAGAAGATGTAGCAGAGATGAGGGTCAGCGTGTAGGTAACGGGACCTTTGTTCTCTCGCTTCACGGAATGAAAACCAAGTGAACGAATCGAGCCTGACAATAGCCCGCTATGAAACCAGTACCATTTCGGTGGCAACCCACAGCTTTCCCGTTTCAGTAAGTTCTGTACAGCTTATGTTTCTCCTTTCAGGTTGTTCCCCATATCTGCCAACATTGTACACTTTTCCATCAGTATATCTGAACTTCCATCTCTTACTTAAACCCTCATTTAGAGTACAGGGAGGAATATGCGAGTGTGCAGAATGTGCAGAACATAACTTTCTTCGCATATTGAGAAAACTGGTATTCCCTTATCAAAAGTGCGTTACTATCCTTCCTTCCACGTCGCCAGGTGCGAGCTTGCTTCCTTGATTTCCCCTAAGGCCCATTCCTGCGCCCCAGTGAATCTTGCAGCTCCCCGCTGCTCAGCCCGTCCCGATGCGGGCATTATGTGGCGGGCCTTCGCCTTTCCCACCCCACGAAAAGTTATCCCTTGACCTATCAAGGGGGAAGGGTGTTGTATGATGCAGGGGTCCCGTCCTCTAGGAGTGGAGGTGCCAATGAACAAACACGGGGCCCCATTTGAAGCGCACATGCTCGGAAATGAGCTGCCACGCCCATCTTCTCCATTGCAACCTATGCTCGTGAAACTGCGACGATCGGGCAGTACCTCCGATGGACGAGCCGACCGCACAGCCGCATGGCTTACCCCTCGGCTCCCTGGGCCCAACCGGTTACGCCTCCCACCCGTGGGCCAGGCAACCGGGTTGCTGCCACACACTGGCCCCTGCGTAGAGCTGCCAAGGGGTGATGCATGACCCGCCGGTAACATTTCACACCCCTTTTGCTCTGTGCCCTTGCCCCGGGACTAGAGGTTGCCTCGCTAGTGTGGTGCAAGTGGCTCTTTCCCATCGTAGTGCGAACAAAACCCCGTAACGATACCCACTGCGACCCGACCGGCCTCCCAACGGCTCGTCTCCTCTGCCCACCGCTCTTGCGGCCACAACTCATTTCAGGCCCGGGCAGAAACTCAGCAGGCTAGTTTTATGCTCCTATTGTCCCTGCCGCTCAGCAGGCGGAGCCGCCAGGCGACATTGGCAGTGGGCTAGGAACCCCATCCCCCCTAGAACTAGTCAGTCGGGGGCTGGGCAGCCGGCACCGGCCATGACCCGCTGTGCCAGACACAGTGGAGTGGATGCGGGGTAATCGGTGCTTGCTCCCTAGCCCGGTTGCATCAGCACGCCTACCAGTGCACTCTGATGCATGGCTATGTGGCACCTGACAGGGAGAAAGTGGGTCCTAGGCCTGCACTACCACAGAACCGACGCCTGCGGTACCTACGGACCCAGGCACCTCCATAGCTGCCAAGGTTTCAGATTGCCATGTGTGACATTTTAAAATTTCAGTGAATTTATGAGTGACATTCCAACGACTAAGAGTGACACTTTCTCGCGAGCAAAAATCATGCAGTGAAGACTAGGGAAACTTCTAAATATCACAAATTACAGACATTTGAGCATCAAGAAACTACCCTCCCCCCCGCCAGTGCCGAGAGAGCAGCGAGAGCCAGCCTGGCTGGTAAAACTGTCACGCACTGACCTGTAGTCTGTGTGTGTCCACTTGTGTCACCGGTGACAGTGAAACTTCACTCTCTGGTGGTCACTCTCGGCGAGTTCCGCCGGTCTGGGCTGGCAACGCGGGGTGTCTAATTTGCGGCGCTGCGCACCGCAGACGAAGACAGTCTCTCAGCAGTGCTGCAGCACGCCACGGCGAGGTCCGGTCGGACTCCCTCAACTGACTCAGATTGAGTCCCCCGCCGCGGCTTGAAATGAATGCCACTACTACTTCCTCTTCCTCCGGTCACATCCGGATTATAACCATCCCGGGCGCCCGATGGTGAGTGCCTGACTGTGAGCCAGAGAGGGCAGGCCCCGCCCCCCCTGTAATTATTGGCAGCAGTGTGTGTGTGTGTGTGTCAAAGCCGCGCGGCGGGAATAATATTGCAGCGCCAGCCTGGAGCCAGGCACACAGCTGGGATTGTTACATTGTAGCACTCCAGAGCTGAGACCAGATGGATTAACTATTTAAGCAGCTGCTGGCATTGGCACAGGCTACAGCACGTCTCTCTGAGCAGCAGAGCCGGTGCACAGGCGCCGCTGGTGGCGCGCGCTGGCGAGTCTGCAAAATGCGTGACAATGCATGTCACACCTGTTGCGTGATACTTGGCAGGACTGCACCTCACGGGGGGGGTTGTGGGTCCTAGCCCTGCACTCACCGCAGAACCGACACCTGCGGTACTTCCGGACCCAGGGGACACGACCGCTAACCATTTTGGGCCTCGACGGCAGGAGGGCCTGACGGTGGGCCAACACTCTGATCGTGTAAGCACCGGGGCCTACGCGCCCTGCCACACCGGTGCGGGAGGGGGCCCACGCTTGCGACCCCCCCACCATGACGTGCCTTCCCAGCCGACCCCGCTGGCTGGGGGCGGCAGTGGCTAATTATGTGCCGGTCGCGTGTGATCGCGGCCGCCCGCACCTCAGCCAGCCGCTAGCCAGAGCGAAGGCGCCAACTCACGCTGCCGAGCGCGCCTGCACTCGGTGCTACCCAATCTGGGCCTCGACGGCAGGCTCGCAGGTCACCCCAGGCAGCGCGGCCTCCGGGCGGGTGGGCAGCACTCTGAGGCAAATATACCTTTTGCGCCCTCCCCTGACCGAAATACATGCTGCCGCGGGGGGAATCATAAAACGGGAGCGTTGCCCCCTCCCCTCCATGCAGGCCCCCAACCCAGGCAATGGCCGGGTGGCGGACGCACTCGAGAATAGAAGGAGGGGGGAGTGGGGGCTTGATAAGGAGTCACCGCAAACGAAGATCTCCCGGACCCGACCAAAGGCACGACCTGATGGCGTGGAGGAATCGGCGCAAAAGGAACGCCCGATGGGCGGGGGAAGTATAAATACCTTGCCCCCCCCCCCCCCGCCCACACGGTGCGCCGGAAGTGACGCGAGCAACGCGCCTGACCTCGGTGACCCCGGAGGTCTGACCTCTAGACCGGCTTGGCTGTGCCAAATGTGGCACTAAGGTGGCCACCCTCTGAGGGGGGCCTCCTGCAGCCTCATTCACACCAGAGACAGCCCCTACCAGTTTGCACATCTACAATGCTTGCCTCTACCCTTCCCTATTTAGTAATCTTATCATTCAGCAGACAAGGCCAGTTTCACTCTTAGACCCTGATTACAACTGAGGGGGAAATAAGTGCATAGATTCCCGATGACTGGAATTTCCATTTCTGGGCGGTATCTGAACAGATTTCTACCCATGAGTTGAAAGCAATGCTGCACCCATGCTCATTGTGGTTCCCAAACATAAATATTTTAAATGACCTTACCTCTCCGAGAACCTTGTGTCCCTCCAATCAGGCGGTGACACTGCACGAGGCGCCGCAGTGGATAGGGCAGGATTACATCTATGGTTATAAAACCTTCACCAGCTTCATCCCAATCATTTTCAGGGAGCAAAATGGACGAGCTCCCGAGGCCGGGATTACATCCACCCACCCGCCAAAAAAAGTAACATAATGGGGGAGCTGAAGCCAATAGGTCAAGGGAGCCGCAAGTTTGAGAATCACTAATCTTATGGGTACCACAAAAGTTCCTTCACCAAACTAAACTGAAGGGAAGAGACTTTTACATGCCTGGGCTCAACACAATCCCAAAAGCACCCTGGTCACACTCCATACCTTCATGGCTGCATAGACTTCCTCCTTCCTCTTTCCTTGTATGTCACATTTCCATCCAAATAAACCATCATGTCTAATCAAAACCCAACAAGCATTGAGTGACGTGCGAGGTACATCCAATGATCCTTCCTTCAAGATGGTTAAGAAAAGGAAGAGAGAGATATCTAAAGTGGTATTCAGATGGTTGCACCAGATACACTTTTCAGAAGGCCTAAAATTGTGAAAATCAGATGCCCGCTTGATGCAATTCAAGCCTCCTGGTTAGAGAAAAAGCAGGGGACAGCAGCAGGAGGGAACAGTGTAACATACCGTCCAACATCTATGTAAACAAACAGCTGACCCCTCAGTGCAAGCGCATGTGCTGCGCGAAGCACTCACTGTGAATGTTTTCAAGAACAACAAAGTCTTGGGCCGCTGCCTACATCGGATATAAGGTTGTGCTTCTCTTGGCTTCCTGAGTGGAACCGGTCACTTCGAGGTGGGGCCTCTGCCTTGTTCGGTTCCCCAACCAGAGCTGCTTGCTCTGTACTTCGTGCTTTACCACAGGCGTGGTATGTTTTACTATAAGACGAGAACTATTTGTGGCTTATCATTGAGCATAGCTACTAAGGTTTCAGATTGCTTACATGTGACATTGTCATAATTTCAGTGTAATTATGAGTGACATTCAAAGACTATGAGTGACACTTTCTCGTGAGCAAAAATCAAGCAGTAAAGACAAGGGAAACATATAAATATCAGAAATGACACATTTGAGCAACGAGAAACTCTAAGAAGAACTTAAAACTGCTGCAAAGCAACAAACATGGAAGGGAACTTACAGTTCTATTATAAAAGTGAGGTGAGGTCATATTGGTTCCAAGAATTAAAGAGCTTCACGTCACAGTTCGGGCCGTTCAAGGCATGCCACATTCATTGAGGGCATGTCACTTCGCATGAGAACTAGAAGGACGTGACACGGGTGACTTTTGGTCCCCGAAAATGGTCAGGCATGAGGTCTAAAGGTGGGTGGTTAACTCGCTCCGCCAGTGGAGTTTGCGGGGTTTTAGAACTCCGCACTCAGTTTGGAGTGCGAAGTTTTCAAAAACTCCGCACTCCCAGCAGAGCTGAGTTTACAGGTGCAGAGGAGTCTAGGACTTACCTCCCAAATGGTGTCCTGCTCTTGCTGCTGGCTGTACTCCGCTTCCGCTGCTCCGTCTTGGAGAATTCAATTAACAGCAAGAACTGCAGTGCGCAAGGCGTGTTGCGTGACCCTATCATGGGATTTAATCGGGTCAGGCATGCCTTCACGCAATACGCCATGCGCACTGCAGTTTTTGCTGTTAATTGAATTATCCGAGCCAGAGCAGCGGAAGCGAAGTGCAGCAGCAGCAGGAGCAGGAACCAGGAAGGAAGGCAGTGGCGGCTAGAAGACTGGCGGCCGGGCTGCACTGCCGTGGACAGCCGCGCTGCCATACCCACCCACCAAGGAGGAGGCTCAGGACAGGTAAGGTCAGGCCTTACTACGCGGGGTGCAGGCGAGCAGGGGGGTGCAGAGGGCGCTAGGGGGGCAATGAATGGTGCAATGAACTCCGCTAGGCCACGGAACTCTGCGGAATTTCACAGAGTTTTCCAGTAACTCCGTGAAATTCCGCGGAGTACAAGTCCGCAAGTTCCGCCCAGGCCTAATGAAGTCTTGAGGGGTGATCCCCTCTCTGAAAGTGACTGATCATGAAAAGCATTTCCATCAGAATTTTTTAGTTATGAGGCACTCTCCCATCAGTAGGTGACTTGCCCGTGAGGTACTCTCCAGGAAGAGCGTGGCTGGGTGAGGTGTTGCATTAGTGATGCTGACTTTTGAGGAGCGACCATTCCACCGGGTGCAGGTGTCATTGAGTGCAACATCCTGTTCCCAAAGTAGGTACAGTTGCCATGTGGCGCTCTTCCCTCAAATGGTACCTTGTGGGGTTCCTTCAGCAGATGTTGACTATGAAGCTGTATCTACCACACACTCCGACTTCAGTAGCAATAAGGGTCGGGGAGCTAGCACCCTTTAGCAAGTGGGTGACTGTGGTTGTGAGGGAGGAGGGAAACGGGGCCTCCTTTCACCAGGTGATGTAGACTGTGAGGTGGGATGAGGTGGTCTGTTCTCCATCCGCGGGTGATGGTGGTTGTGTGGGATGTTAGAGGTTGTGGGTTGCCCTTCCTTGATACACTGATGTGGGCTGTAAGGTGACCACCTCTGCATGTGATGTTGCAGATGAAAGGCCCGCAGAGAAGGGATGTGAGACTATCTCCCCTATGAGAGGTGATTTTGACAGTCTGTTAGCCTCCCCTCTCTATGTGATGTTGGCTTCCAGAGTGTTTTCTTCCAAAGGAATGATATCAGCAGTGGGATATTTTCCTATCACTGTAAGATGTTGACAATGGGTGTGAGATGCTCTCGCCCATCAGTAACTAATGTTGGGCTCTCCTCTGAAAGATGTGCGTCTATGGCGGGAAGGCGGAATTACTCTGCCCTGCAAAGGAAATGCTGGGCTGTGGCTCTGGTAAACTCCCCTCTGTAAGTGATGCTTGTTCGACGTTTCACTTGACTATCACTAAACATTAATTGTTGAAAAAGAGCCTAAGCTGCTCCCCCCTCTTGCTGTCGCTATCTCCCCCGGAGCATGTGGTAATGGCTGATAGAGCGTTTACAGCACTCTAATTTGTAGGGGTGCACTATACTCCTGATATAACCGTACTCATATATATTTTGTCGTGTGCAGTGTTTTACGATTATTAAGATGCATTTATTCACGTCATATTAGTATTAAAGTGAAGTGAGCACATTTAAGTAGGATCTTGTATGTATTAGAAATATAATTCCTGTATGTGTAATGTGCAGGATGACGTTGTATTCACATAATGTAACCATGTTGAGTCAAGTTACCCAGTTTGTAGGCCCAAATTGTAAGTTGTTTTGAGTTTCGTTTCCTCTTAGCTGCTCAAGTATTAATTAAATAAATTCTGGTGTGCTCGAAAACAGTATGTTCTCATCCTACTGCAGGTGCAGGAATTCGACCTCGTTATTCTTAGATTTAAGGAGATACCCGGAATGTCTTTGAAGAAGACTGAAAGGCGAGAAGGGAGGACACCTTCGTGCACCGCCTATCTGGGAACCAAGGCCACTGGAAGAAGAACCAGCTAATTAAAGCTTCTATGGAAACTTACTGAAAACCGTTGCAAGTGGAAAAGTTTAACACATGACGTATTGGGAGCCGAGTATCGCCTTTTTGTATAATGCGCAGGGACAGATTAGACAGACTTCTACCAGCTTTCGGAGGAGAAGGAGCATCTTAGAGCGAGCTCCATAGCTTTAAGCTATCAGACCCATTTTGACGTGAGTACTTCTTAGGAAGTCACACGTGCTGACACCTTTGGGATATGATACAAGGGAGATAGGTAGGATTCTCCTTGAGAGTAGAGTAGGGAAAGATTTTGCTCCTTCTTAAATGAAAAGAGAATTGGACTCCGCTTCCATTCTTTGCTGTATTTTGATTTTGGAGTTCATCATATTATGCCTTCTGTGCCGAATGACTTATATTCGTAAAATCGGCTCTGTATTGATTTTCTTGTACCTCTATACTCTAATATTGAGGTGTGTTTATATTCAATTATTTTTGGCCTTATAATAAATCCACAAAACTTAAAGACAGAGTCTGTGGTCTATTACAGCTTCACTAAATCGAAAGTATGATCTTGAATTGCTTTTCTCCCTTCTACCACTTTTAGTAGGCAAATAAAAGACCATCTACATTACATTTGAATGGGAAAAGTAGGAGTAAAGGTTGGCGTAATCATGGCCATGGCTGAGCTGCTGTCCCTTCAGACTGTGGTATCATTCTGTGCCGTGCTCTCCCATCCCCTGACATGTGGTAATGGCCATGGCTGAGCTGCTGTCCCTTCAGACTGTGGTATCATTCTGTGCCGTGCTCTTCCATCCCCTGACATGTGGTAATGGCCATGGCTGAGCTGCTGTCCCTTCAGACTGTGGTATCATTCTGTGCCGTGCTCTTCCATCCCCTGACATGTGGTAATGGCCATGGGTGAGCAGCTGTCCCTTCTGAATGTGGTATCACTCTGTGCCGTGCTCTCCCATCCCCTGGAGCATGTGGTAATGGCCATGGCTGAGTTGTGGGACAGTGCCCCTACGTTCCATGCTGTGTACAGGATGCTAATGCTACTATGTATTGGCGGTGGTGCGTTGTGGGGCGATGCCCCTATGTGCCATGCTGTGCACAGGATGTTAATACTGCATGTTTTGGCGGTGGTGGGTTGTGGGGTGGTGCCCCTGTGTGCCATGCTGTGCACAGGATGTTAATACTGCATGTTTTGGCGGTGGTGTGTTGTGGGGCGGTGCCCGTATATGCCATGCTGTGCACTGGATGCTAATGCTGCTATGTTTTGGTGGTGGTGGGTTGTGGGGCGGTGCCCCTACGTGCCATGCTGTGCACTGGATGCTTATGCTGCTATGTTTTGGCGGTGGTGTGTTGTGGGGCGGTGCCCGTATGTGCCATGCTGTGCACTGGATGCTAATGCTGCTATGTTTTGGCGGTAGTGTGTTGTGGGGCGGTGCCCCTATGTGCCATGCTGTGCACAGGATGCTAATGCTGCTATGTTTTGGCGGTGGTGTGTTGTGGGGCGGTGCCTGTATGTGCCATGCTGTGCACTGGATGCTAATGCTGCTATGTTTTGGTGGTACTGTTTTGTGGGGCGGTGCCCCTATGTGCCATGCTGTGCACAGGATGCTAATGCTGCTATGTTTTGCCAGTAGTGTGTTGTGGGGCAGTGCAGCTACGTGCCATGCCATGCACACGATGCTAATGCTGCTATGTTTTGGCGGTAGTGTGTTGTGGGGCGGTGCCCCTATGTGCAATGCTGTGCACAGGATGCTAATGCTGCTATGTTTTGGCGGTGGTGTGTTGTGGGGCGGTGCGGCTACGTGCCATGCTGTGCACACGATGCTAATGCTGCCATGTTTTGTCTGTGGTGCGTTGTGGGGCGATGCCCCTATGTGCCATGCTGTGCACAGGATGTTAATGCTGCATGTTTTGGCGGTGGTGTGTTGGGAGGCAGTGCCCCAACGTGCCACACTGTGTACAAAAATGGTAATGCTGCTATGTTTTGGCGGTGGTGTGTTATGGGGCGGTGCGGCTACGTGCCATGCTGTGCACACGATGCTAATGCTGCTATGTTTTGGCAGTAGTGTGTTGTGGGGCGGTGCGGCTACGTGCCATGCTGTGCACACGATGCTAATGCTGCTATGTTTTGGTGGTGGTGTGTTGTGGGGTGGTGCGGCTACTTGCCATGCTGTGCACACAATGCTAATGCTGCTATGTTTTGGCAGTAGTGTGTTGTGGGGCAGTGCCCCTACGTGCCATGCTGTGCACACGATGCGAATGCTGCTATGTTTTGGCGGTGGTGTGTTGTGGGGCGGTGTGGCTACGTGCCATGCTGTGCACACAATGCTAATCCTGCTATGTTTTGGCGGTAGTGTGTTGTGGGGCGGTGCCCCTATGTGCCATGCTGTGCACAGGATGCTAATGCTGCTATGTTTTGGCGGTAGTGTGTTGTGGGGCGGTGCCCCTATGTGCCATGCTGTGCACACAATGCAAATGCTGCTATGTTTTGGCAGTAGTGTGTTGTAGGGCGGTGCAGCTACGTGCCATGCTGTGCACACGATGCTAATGCTGCTATGTTTTGGCGGTGGTGTGTTGTGGGGCGGTGCGGCTACGTGCCATGCTGTGCACACGATGCTAATGCTGTTCTGTTTTGGTGGTGGTGTGTTGTGGGGCGGTGCGGCTACGTGCCATGCTGTGCACACGATGCTAATGCTGCTATGTTTTGGCGGTAGTGTGTTGTGGGGCAGTGCCCCTATGTGCCATGCTGTGCACTGGATGCTAATGCTGCTATGTTTTGGCGGTAGTGTGTTGTGGGGCAGTGCCCCTACGTGCCATGCTGTGCACACGATGCTAATGCTGCTATGTTTTGGCGGTGGTGTGTTGTGGGGCCGTGCGGCTACGTGCCATGCTGTGCACACGATGCTAATGCTGCTATGTTTTGGCAGTAGTGTGTTGTGGGGCAGTGCGGCTACGTGCCATGCTGTGCACACGAAGCTAATGCTGCTATGTTTTGGCGGTGGTGTGTTGTGGGGCGGTGCGGCTACGTGCCATGCTGTGCACACGATGCTAATGCTGCTATGTTTTGGCAGTAGTGTGTTGTGGGGCGGTGCCCCTACGTGCCATGCTGTGCACACGATGCTAATGCTGCTATGTTTTGGCGGTGGTGTGTTGTGGGGCGGTGCGGCTACGTGCCATGCTGTGCACACGATGCTAATGCTGCTATGTTTTGGAAGTAGTGTGTTGTGGGGCGGTGCCCCTATGTGCCATGCTGTGCACAGAATGCTAATGCTGCTCTGTTTTGGCGGTAGTGTGTTGTGGGGCAGTGCCCCTATGTGCCATGCTGTGCACAGGATGCTAATGCTGCTATGTTTTGGCAGTAGTGTGTTGTGGAGCGGTGCAGCTACGTGCCATGCTGTGCACACGATGCTAATGCTGCTATGTTTTGGCAGTAGTGTGTTGTGGGGCAGTGCCCCTACGTGCCATGCTGTGCACACGATGCTAATGCTGCTATGTTTTGGCGGTGGTGTGTTGTGGGGCGGTGCGGCTACGTGCCATGCTGTGCACACGATGCTAATGCTGCTATGTTTTGGCGGTAGTGTGTTGTGGGGCGGTGCCCCTATGTGCCATGCTGTGCACAGGATGCTAATGCTGCTATGTTTTGGCGGTAGTGTGTTGTGGGGCAGTGCCCCTATGTGCCATGCTGGGCACACGATGCTAATGCTGCTATGTTTTGGCGGTGGTGTGTTGTGGGGTGGTGCCCCTACGTGCCATGCTGTGTACAGTACACTAATGGTGCAGATTTTGGTGTCTGCGTGTTAATCTGTGGTCACCGCAGCTCTTTGCCGGATGCCAGTGATGTGACTTTTGGGTATGGGTGTGATGTGGGTGTTCTGCAGGTTCCCACTAAGCTCTTAATTTGTGCCAGTCGTTGCAGATGGTGGGTACCAACACTCATTTTTTGGGACTGGGACTTACTTTTCATTGTTAGGCTTTGACCCAGAACAATATAGAAAAAGGCAGAAAAAGATGAAAAGAGGGAGGAAGAGAAAGAAACAAATCAGTGACAAAGAGGAATGACAGGAATCCCAAAGAACCTGAGACTGGAGATAAAGAGGCAGGGAGTGCGGGGAGGTGGAAGAAAGACATGATGAGAAGGAATCAAAACCAATATTCCCTGGATTTTCTTTCCTCTGTGTGCGGACGTATAAGGTCTCTGTGCCCTGCAGCCAAGGCTATATGCGCCAAGAACACGACCGCACGTGTGGGTGAAGCAACAGGGGTGCTGACACAGGGGTCTCTGCTTGATTGTGCAGATAACCGACCAAGGTACTGGAACGCAGGAGGCCTACTTGATGGGGCAGGCAGGGCCGGACTGGGAACCCAAAGCAGCCCTGGCAATTTTGTCGGACCAACCCCACCCCGGGGGTGGGGGGGCAAGTGTCAAGCACTACTGCTTAACAAAACCGGTCCCCAGCACTGCTGCTTTTGTTAGTGGGGGCCGATATTGTAGCATTGCTGCTAAACTGGCCCCTGGTAACAAAACCTGTCCCCACTGCTCCAAAACTGGCCCCCACCCTTCCAGCCTCCTGGGCAAATGCAAACGCCCGATGCCTGCTACGGGAAACACCCATTACAACGACGGTCTTTTCACGCGCTGCCATCGCAACGCGACTTCCACATCGCAGGAGGCTTTACATCGCATGCTTTTAGAACGCATGCTACTAATGCGCATTCACATTTACATCGCTAGCAATGACAACGCGTGCTGCGATGACACAGATGGAAAAGAAGTTTTTGGGGGGATCAGGAACACGGAAGATGACAGATGCACGCGTGCTGATGGGAGATGGAAGATGCCGGATTATGACATTATGTGTGCGTGCAAGATAACAGATGACAGAAGACATGGGAGATGGAAAATGACATATAACATGCCAGATGCGTGCAGATGACAGATGCGGATTATGCATAGCCACGGGAGATGAAGATGGAATTAGCATAGCCACGGCAGATGGATGACATATTAGCAAAGGCTGGCACTATAGCAGATGATGCGACATGATGTGCTGCGATGAAAAACATATTGGCAAAGGCTGGCACTAGGTGCGGAAGATGACATATAAGGTGCCAGATGCGTGCAGATGCGACATGAGCACTATAGCAGATGATGCGCCATGACTGCTGCGATGCGTGCGTGCAAGATGACAGAAGCGTGCACAAGATAATTCAAGTAACTAATAGACAAAAAAAAAATCGCATTGCGCAACACAAACACACAATAATGCATTCATGTTAACTTTATCTCTCTGACTAGTCACCAGCTTGGATCTAAGCACCAGTAATACACATTATGCATAGCCACGGAAGATGGCAGATGCAAAGCAAAGATGACAGATGCAACGCGTGCTGCGATGCCACATGGCATGGACAAAGAGCAGGTCACGTCCAGGTAAGTGACTTCAACTCTTACATATGTACGTTTTAAATATTACATAGCAAGGTGACAGTCCTTTTTTCATTTCCACAATAGGCGGTTTATGTGGTTACGTAGCCGCG
This sequence comes from Calotriton arnoldi, assembly GCA_963921515.1. NCBI lineage: Eukaryota > Metazoa > Chordata > Amphibia > Caudata > Salamandridae > Calotriton > Calotriton arnoldi. The sequence continues at coordinate 1,731,792 of CAWUFW010000467.1, forward strand.
CAGACGTTACTGACGTTGTTCCGGGACTCGCCGCGAGACAGAGAGCAGGTGGAAGGCAGACCTCCTTGAAGGTAAGAACTTAAAATTACCTATATAGTTCTGTATAATAATGCGTTCAGTTTTGGCAAAACACGGTTACCTCCCAAACTAGGGTAACGTACTGCATGTTCCACAGTTGGGAACACTTTCACTTTTTTACAAGACCGACTCACAACCATTATACAAAAGCAATGTAAAGCAAGTATTCTATTAAGTAAGCAGTAGAGCTCATTCGGTTTTGCAGTCATACGTTTATGTTGTGTGCCGCTTCATAACTAGCTGCTTGGATAAAAGCACGTGAAAAAAAAAATGCCATTGCTCGATTGAAGCATTCTTTTTGGGATGACGGACAGGCACTCGAATGATGAAGTCATAGTTTGGTGTTGTGTGTAGCTTCATTACTAGATGCTTGGAAAAAAACACGTGGAAAAAAAGGGGAAATTGCCCGATTGAAGCATTCATTTTTGGCTGACGGTCAGGATCTGACGTTTAAGCACTTGAATTATGGCAAAATGTTTTAATATGCCATCATAGCTTGCCTGTAAGTATTGATGGAAGGATGAAAGGGTGGATGGATGAAGGATGGATGTATGGGTGGATAAAAGGGTGGATGGATGAATGATGGATTGATGTGTGAAAGGGTGGGTGGATGAATGATGGATGGATGGATGGGTGAAAGGATGGATGGAGGAAGGATGGATGCATGGATGGATGGATGGGTGAAAGGGTGGATGGGTGAAGGATGGATGAAGGATGGATGTATGGATGGGTGGAAGGGTGGATGGGTGAGTGATGGATGGATGCATGGATGGATGGGTGAGAGGGTGGGTGGAGGATGGATGTATGGGTGGATAAAAGGGTGGATGGATGAATGATGGATGGATAGGTGTGTGAAAGGGTGGGTGGATGAATGATGGATGGATGGGTGGGAGGATGGGTGAAAGGGTGGTTGGATGAAGGATGGATGTACGGATGGAAGGATGAAAGGGTGGATGGATGAAGGATGGATGGATGAAAGGGTGGATGGGTGGCTTGACTGTACGAAGGATGGATGTATGGATGGAAGGATGAAAGGGTGGATGGATGAAGGATGAATGGATGAAAGGGTGGATGGCTGGCTTGACTGTACGTTTGCTAGACATATTTTAACAACATACTTGATCATAAACATTGACCTTTTCATAACCATTGTGCTTTTTCAATGTTCACAATGCCGTTGTTCCGGGACTCGCCGCGAGACAGAGAGCAGGTGGAAGGCAGAGCTCCGCCAAGGTAAGGAACTTCTAATTAACTTTATACTTGCGTTTAATTATGCGTCCCGTTTCGGGGAAAACTCGGTTACCTCCCAATCTAGGGGGACGTAGTGGATGTTCCAGAATTGGGATGCCCTGGAAAGCCTCAGACCACTGTTCCCATTTGTTGGGTGAACAACTCCCACCTTGGAAATGATTGGAAGATTTCCTTTAACAATAACAGGAACAAATCTCGTTCCAGGATGACAATGGGAAGTTGAACTACCCAAAAATTACTTGGGCTGTGTGGGAAGGACTTTTTCCTCGCAAATTTTTTTTTTTACTTGTGATGGGAAAAATATTTTAAAAAATGTAGTTTCATTTGTTAATTGACAAAGCGAAGAATTTATATGGGCACCCACGTTCCAAACAGCCAGCCCCCTAGTAATATTTCTCTCCCTCCCTCACCTTTGACACTTTGTTAGTACTTCTCTTTTCATACCTCTGCTTTATAACTGTCTCTTTGTACACAGTGTAATTTAAAGGCTTTTGGGCTCCTGCGTAAGACATATTGCAGCTGTGTTTTTGTGTGAAAGTTTTGCGACATTTCCATTTATTAGGCACAAGAACGCCATGAAATAGTACAAATCCGGTAAAAAAAGTCAAACTTAGTCAGAAAAGGACCACAAAATATATCTTGCCCAGATGCCAAAAAGCTTTAAGATGAAACTACTAAGCCTGTGAGTGAAGATTTATGATTCTCTAAACGGACACAATGTAGTGATGTCACATAACAAATGCCAGTGTTTTCATAATGTTTTGCAAATGGTTGTCTACTCTAGGGTTAGAAATGGGGGTGATTAACCAAAATTAAAATACACAGGGGAAAGAACACACAGAGGACGGGGAGGTAAATGGTAAATTAAGGGTGTGGCATCCAATGGGAAAAGGCCTCTTGGAGAACACATGGACAGAAAACAAGGGCAATTGTTAAAGAAAGAAAACTTAATGCGCTAATTACGTACCATACTTTCATTTCACTAATTGTTTCAGTTTTGATGTAACTAATAAAAACACAAGGGGATATGTAATGTAACGGACAAAAAAAACACTAGACAATTATTTGCATTTTTATTCTCATTACATTGGATTGATATCACATAAATCGATACTTCAAATGTATTTAATAACCGAAATTATTTACATTTTATTTACACTGAAAGCAATGACAAAATTCTTAAACGTTTTACATTACTGTTTGATGTAAACCAAAATTTGTCGGTGGTACGTTTGCATATAACATTTACAGTATTGTTTATTATACAAATCCTATGATTCTTAGACATTATTACTTTATTTTCCCAAATTTTGTCGGTGGTACGTTTGCATATTACATTTATGGATGGTTTATTAGACAGTTGTACGACTTGGAAAGTGATTTATTTTTATTATTTGGTTTATTCTACAAGATATTGCATATGTTTCATATCGGATTTTATTCTGATTCTTGGTTGGATGCTATTCGGTGGATTAATAGGATCTCAAATCTTGTAAGGTTCTGCGTGTTATGGATGCGGTGCACAAAATGTGTGGTTTACCCTAATAAGAGTCTGCCGCAGTCTGTAGTTTAATACATTTACCAATTTATGGACACATTTAGGTAGACTACAGGAATATTTCGGCTTATATTTTGTGTGATAAAGAGTAAAGTACAAACATTCTTAGGCAAAGGAATTCAGTATATGTGCAATGGAAGCTAGGTAGTCATAAGCCACAGACAAGGTAAAAAGTTTTAGTGCTGCCAATAGTCTAGCCGTCATTTCCTTTGTGCGGTGGGAAATACGTGGATTTAGAGTACCTGCTAACGATTGTGACATGCGCATTTCCTGGTAACTTTGCTCCTTTCGCAAAATCTCTAAAAAATTGTAGAAATTAGGGTGTGGTTTGCCAATACTGTTATTTAAAGAGTTGTGCCAACCCTCTATGGCATTGTTTGTCTTTGCTCCTCCCTCTAAGCAGGTCGAGAAGCAGTTCCACCAGTCCACAAGAAAACGTGGTTTCCTCCGGCAACCCGACCTGCTTAGATGGCCAATCCATGTGTCTTCAAAATAATTTAAAATTGGTGCCAATTTGTCTTCATTTGCCATAAAGTACTCAGACTCGGTAATAGATGTGTAGTACTCGTCTACACTGTTAGGAGGAACAAAGCAAAGTGCAGTTAGTTTTTTAAGTTCAAACTGTAGTTTGCTATCAGACGCATAATCCTCAATTAGGGATGTTTTTTTAATTTTACGCCAAAACGCCTGAGAAAAGTGGAAAAAACATCCTTGGATTTGGGTATCCATGTACAATTTGGTTATAGTATTCATCATTGGTAATTCAAAGTCCATGATTACTTTTCTCGGACTTTTGTTTGGAATTTTTACTTTTAGGACTGACAAAAATTCAGTATACGTTGAGGATTGTTTGTCTGGTAGTAAACTGTACACTAAAGGAACTACTGTGTTGTTAACGTAGCCGTGAATAGTGTATATTTGGGTGAAAGGGGTGGGCGTACTTTTAAAGGTACCATCCATCATCCAAACATCACTGTTCTCCAACCTATTTAGATTACGGGGGGTGCTAAATATTAAAATACGCTTTTGAGCATTTTCATTGTCATACAATATGAACGGTTAGTTTGAAACAGTAAGAGAGAGTTCACGAGGAATTGTTATATCAGAAAAGGTTTGTGGTGTAACGCGTTTAGGGTTATTTGCTTGTTTCTTACATTGGATAATTCTACGCAAGTTTGGAATAGTGGGCATACTACTGGCAACATGTTCAGCAATGTGTTGGGATACCTCCCTTAAAATAGCACCGCACGGGTCATTGGAGTTGCCTGCAATCACTTTCATTTCATTTATAGATTCTCTCACTTCAATAGCAGTTGCAGAGGCAGAGTGGTTATGGTCTGTGCTTCTTAAAACAGAGTCACCCAGAGTAACCGCTCGGACTCTGCAATGGCTGGAGTAGTATTGCACACACCTCCATTGACCCCATGGCTCCGAATGTCTCTCCTTACAATATATATAACCACTGTGTTTTAGTAGACGGTTTCCTCTGCTGGAGGTGATGTATTTGGCCATCTTCGGATCAGACATTTGCTCTAAAACAAAAAAAAAAGTAAAGGAAAATCATTTTCAAAACGCAAATATGTACATATTTTGCTGTTGCAAGTCGTAAAAGGTGTAGACGGTTATAGGTACTTTACTCCAATAAAAGGAAAAAAGAATGATTTTTCTTGCACCAATAACCATACATATTTTTGGGTACAATACAAATGGGGAAAATATTACTTGAATCAGCACCTACCAAATTTGCCTACAAATAAAATTTGTTCACTCACAAACTATCAATGTAAGCTGTTTTACCTTTTGTGCTACTGTGCTCTGGCACTTAGCGACGACACACAAAAATTTAGCTTGCCTTGCAACTCCGTTACCTTTGAGACTCTGTAACAGCAAAAATAAAAATTGGGTTTGTGGTGGGATTATTAGTTGGGTGTTTAAACCACCCGTGTACTACGCAAGACAGCACAGAAATTAAATGCCATGGGACTATGCAACACATTTGTTTCAGAGATAATTGTCTGGCGTAATAGCCCTTACAAAATACTATTCATGTACCTGTATAGTTGTTGTCGACTTGGAATTAGTTTGTTGTTAGTGTTGCGACCTTTGAATATCCCGACAAAGCTTGTCGATGGTGATGGCCTATTTTAAGAGACAAAATTGGTATTATTCAGTCGTAGGGTATCCATCCATGCACCCACCCATCCATCCATCCATCCACCCATCCTGCATCCATCCACAATTTTATCCATCCATCCATCCACCCACCCATCCATCCATCATGCATCCATCCACAATTTTAGTCATCCATCCACCCATCCATCCACCCATCCATCCATCATGCATCCATCCACAATCTTAGCCATCCATCCATCCACCCATACATCCATCCATCCATCCACCCATCCTGCATCCATCCACACTTATCCATCCATCCACCCATCCATCCATCCATCCACAATGTTAGCCATCCATCCACCCACCCACCCACACATCATGCATCCATCCACACTTTTATCCATCCATCCACCCATCCATCCATCCATCATGCATCCATGCACAATTTTAGCCATCCACACATCCATCCATCATGCATCCATCCACAATCTTAGCCATCCATCCATCCACCCATACATCCATCCATCCATCCACCCATCCATCCACACATCATGCATCCATCCACACTTTTATCCATCCATCCACCCATCCATCCACAATTTTAGCCATCCATCCATCCATCCACCCACCACCCACACATCATGCATCCATCCACACTTTTATCCATTCATCCACCCATCCATCCATCCATCATGCATCCATCCACACATCCACACATCCATCCATCCATCCATCCACCCATCCACCCATCATGCATCCATCCACAATTTTATCCATCCATCCATCCACCCATCCATCGTGCACCCATCCACAATTTTAGCCATCCATCCATCCACCCTTTCACCCATACATCATTCATCCATCTCACCCACCTTTTCACATTGTCAGCTGGCCCTTTCACTGCAAAGTTGCACACACAAGGGGGCCATTAAAAAAATTCAGCCCTGCTGTACTCCCTGAAGCAAGGGGTAGGGTTGGGGGTGAGGTGGGGGAGGATTCACTATGCCGCTGCGCTGGTTAGCATTGTGTTCCGTGCAACTTGGATTAGGTTGTTTCTGTCATTGCATCCAGATATATAATACAGCAAGTAGCATTACACCAACAACAAAACGGGACTATTGGCTTAGTGGACTACAATACAAAAACTGCTGTTCCGGTCGCAAATGGTGAGGCAGTGAAATAACGAATGCCGGTGCCAGTCTGCAACCAACGTCCCACCCCCCCGCCCCCATATCCATGTAACACCTTTCGTATGGCACATCAGTAGGATTTGTTTACAGGCTACGCAACGGACAGTACAGGGAATGTACACAACTCAAACTGACAAACACTTGATTGCAAGTCAATATACTGTTATAATGCAGGCACAATTAAACAAGTAGTATTAAACATTGTAACTACATATGTCATCTGTATATGTTAATTACTTACAGGCTTCACTGCTGAAGAGATTGCTCACGATTTTGGCACCTTTAACAAAAAAAACGTTGCCGTTCACAGCCTGTAAGAAAGAAGAAAGCATGACTTTACGTTCATTTAATGCTACAGGACAGTTAGTTGCACGACATTACTGGGTTTTAAGTGACTTACTTGTTAGGTTGAATGCCTCTGCTCAAAGTCGTAGTCCGAACGTAAGCACAACGTTTAGTGTGCCGTGGGAACTGGTCCAAACAGGCCTGCAAATGGAGTGCGCCTCCTTTTAGACCCTAATGTAAGTGTTGCAGTCAGTGAAAGTGTGGTAGGACTTTTGTGGTACGCGCTTGTTTAAATAGTGTCTCAGTAACCCAATTTTTATTGATACTTTGCAAATATACAACATTTCATGTCCCTAATCCCCAAAAAGCACTTCTGCTACATAAAACAATAGACAGCCTTTAATTGAAAGTATGTAGAACATTTTTGACGTAATCGATTGCTGAGCGTATGTTGCTGTTTATTATTACACTATACAAACTTAAAAGTCCAGGATTACAATACAACACGCCCCAGAGTAGAAAAAGCGATGTAATAGCATGCGATTTAGTGAACTGCGTTGTATTTGCCTAAAGCAGAAGAGACACTACAATCGCGTGGCAACAGCATGCGCACTGAATGCGTGCGATGTAATGCCTTTTACGATTTAAAAACTGCGTGGTAATTGCTTGGCGTTGTAATGGTTGGCGATGTATCATCATACATCCCCTGCTACGGCCAGTCCAGCCCTGGCAGCAGGCCTTCGTGTTGATGACTGGCGTACACTGGTTGTGTCATGTTGGAAATGAAGATACAGTGCAGAGCGTCTGCAACCACGACAAAGCTACACTAATATATATTAGGACACCGGGGCAACCTGCCTCATTCCACAGCACCAGTGAACCTCTGCTCTCCTAACTAACTACACAACAGCGGCACAGGGCATCTTAAGGAGTTTGAGGGCCCCGGGCCAAACATATTTTGGGGGCCCCTTTGTGGCTCACCTTTGAATTTATGATCCAGTTTACACAACCAAACGGTCCTGACTACTTTCTCCATGCAACCATACCTTTTTAATGTTCTTAATGCACAGCATCGATTTGTTTTAACTCGTTTTAGACTAAACATCTTCCACCGCTTGATAAGTTTCCCAAACCCTAATGATTGGTCAAAAGATTTACAACGTTGCCCATGTGATAATGTATCAAACCAATCAACTATGCACATCGCACTATAAGGATCTGAGAAGTTTTTTTATTGTACCTTTATTGAAAGCACTAAATTTTAAACAATGCAGGCCGGCCGTTTTATACCTACAATTGCTCCCCAGTCTGTACACGTGTGTGGTCCTTGCAAGATTTCTTAGGGCGACAATAGTAGCAAAGTGTTGATTTACGATCTCTTGGCTGAAATGTGAACTGCACTATTTCATTCTCTGATACCAATGAATCTTATATGTATGTATTTGTTTTAAGAAATTTTAAGTGCATGTACTCTTTTATGATTCACTTTGTCTGAATCGAATAAAGATATTTTGATTGATTGATCCAGTTTCAGCTCTCTCGTGTCCTCTTTGGCCAGATCACAAACAGTGCACAGACACACCCATTCAAATTCTAAATGTGTTTATAGTTAATATTCAGGGATAGTGATGTATTTTCAGTATTGTAACACAGCAGCAGCTCACTAATACTACTGCAAATAATCCCTGTGACATCCTCCCATTTCTCATATCTGAGATCCTGTTTGGAACTAAAAGAAACACTTTTTATGGATGTTGCATGAAACAAAAACACATTTGTCTTCAAAATGTATGTAATAGACTCTCACACATTACCCAGATTAAAAATAAATGAAAGGAAAATGCTATTTGCAACAATCTGTTTAAGAATTATTCAAGGTCATCAGCACAAGACTCTCTGCAGAATAGAGCTGGCTCTACGGGGAGGGGGGATCACTCCACTCTTTAAAACTGATAATCATGAGTTCACTGATCAGCTCTGAAGACGGTTTCCTGGCTATGCAGGGGGCGGATTGTACATAGAAGTCCACCACGTGTGCTTTCGCAATCAATAATATATGTAAGTGATTGTGAAAGCACTCGTCGTGCTTCTGGACTTGCTGCACGCCTTCTGTTAATAGAGCGCGGCTGCGGGCAGATTGTGTGCATTCTTGAAAGTAGACGTGTTAATTGCAGCGCCGTGTATAGACATGACAGGCGCTGCAACTAACATGAATATTTTTAAAAATGCACACAATCTGCCCCGCTCTATTAACAAAAGGCGTGCAGCAAGTCCAGAAGCACGACGTGTGCTTTCAGAATCACTAACATATATTAGTGATTGTGAAAGCACACGTCGTTCTTTTAGGCCTGCTGCATGCCTTTTCTTAATAGAGTGCGGCTGGGGGCAGATTGTCTGTTTTTTTTTTTAAAGTATTCATGTTAATAGCAGCGCCCCTCATGCTTCTACAGGGCGCTGCGATTAACATGAATTCTTGTTTCTCGGTGTGGTGAGGTGTGCCCCCTCTGTGCCCACATGTCTTGTGCTACTGACACTGGTGTGGTGAGGAATGCCCACTCTTTGCCCATGCTCAACACTGACACTGGTATGTTGAGGTGTGCCCCATCTGTGCCCATGTGTCATGTGCTACTGGCACTGGTGTGGTGAGGTGTGCACCTCACTAACACGCCTTAATGCAAACACGGCTTACTTCACTGGTAGAGCAGGAGTCTCAGTGAATGGACTAAGCAGGTGAGAATACAGAAGCTTGCACTTCTGCTCGCCCATGCTGCACGCTTCCAGAGAGGTGTGCCCCCTCTGTACCCATGGTCACTACTGACACTGGTGTGGTGAGGTGTGCCCCCTCTGTACCCATGGTCATTACTGACACTGGTGTGGTGAGGTGTGCCCCCTCTGTGCCCATGTGTCCTGTGCTACTGACACTGGTGTGGTGAGGTGTGCCCCCTCTGTGCCCATGTGTCCTGTGTTACGGACACTGGTGTGGTGAGGTGTGCCCCCTCTGTGCCCACATGTCTTGTGCTACTGACACTGGTGTGGTGAGGAATGCCCACTCTTTGCCCATGCTCAACACTGACACTGGTATGTTGAGGTGTGCCCCATCTGTGCCCATGTGTCATGTGCTACTGGCACTGGTGTGGGGAGGTGTGCACCTCACTAACACGCCTTAATGCAAACATGGCTTACTTCACTGGTAGAGCAGGAGTCTCAGTGAATGGACTAAGCAGGTGAGGGTGAAGAAGCTTGCACTTCTGCTCGCCCATGCTGCATGCTTCCAGAGAGGTGTGCCCCCTCTGTACCCATGGTCATTACTGACACTGATGTGGTGAGGTGTACCCCCTCTTTGCCCATGTGTCCGGTGCTACTACAACTGGTGTGGTGAGGTGTTCCCCCTCTGTGCCCATCTGTCCTGTGCTGCTGACACTAGTGTGGTGAGGTGATCCCCCTCTGTGCCCACGTGTCCTGTGATACTGCCACTGGTGTGGTGAAGTGTGCCCCCTCTGTGCCCATGTGTACTGTGCTACTGACATTGGTGTGATGAGATGTGCCCCCTCTGTGCCCACATGTCTTGTGCTACTGGTACTGGTGTGATGAGGTGTGCCCCCTCTGTGCCCTTGTGTCCTGTGCTACTAACACCAGTGTGGTGAAGTGTGCCCCCTCTGTGCCCATGTGTCCTTGCTACAGCAACTGGTGTGGTGAGGTGTGCCCCCACTGTGTTCACGTGTCATGTGCTACTGACACTGGTGTGGTGAGGTGTGCCCCCACTGTGCCCATGCGTCCTGTGCTACTGACACTGGTGTGGTGAGGTGTGCCCCCACTGTGCCCATGCGTCCTGTGTTACGGACACTGGTGCAGGGAGGTGTGCCCCCTCTTTGCCCATGTGTCCAGTGCTACTGACACTGGTGTGGTGAGGTGTTCCCCCTCTTTGCCCGTGCTCATGACTGATACTGGTGTGGTGTGCCCCCTTTGTGCCCACGTGTCCTGTGCTACTGGTACTGGTGTGGTGTGTCGCCTCTGTGCCCATGTGTCCTGTGCTACTGACACTGGTGTGGTGAGGTGTGCCTCCTCTGTGCCCATGTGTCCTGTGCTACTGACAATGGTGTGGTGAGGTGTGTCCCCTCTGTGCCCATGTGTCCTGTGCTACTGACACCAGTGTGGTAAGGTGTTCACCCTCTGTGCCCATGTGTCCTGTGCTACTGACACCAGTGTGGTGAAGTGTGCCCCCTCTGTGCCCATGTGTCCTGTGCTACTGACACTGGTGTGGTGAGGTGTTCCCCCTCTTTGCCCGTGCTCACGACTGATACTGGTGTGGTGAGGTGTGCCCACTTTGTGCCCACGTGTCCTGTGCTACTGGTACTGGTGTGATGTGTCGCCTCTGTGCCCATGTGTCCTGTGCTACTGACACCGGTGTGGTGAGGTGTTCACCCTCTGTGCCCATGTGTCCTTTGCTACTGACACCACGCCCATGTGTCCTTTGCTACTGACACCAGTGTGGTGAGGTGTGTCCCCTCTGTGCCCATGCGTCCTGTGTTACGGACACTGGTGTGGGTAGGTGTGCCCCCTCTGTGCCCATGCGTCCTGTGCTACTGACACTGGTGTGGTGAGGTGTTCCCCCTCTTTGCCCGTGCTCACGACTGATACTGGTGTGGTGAGGTGTGCCCCCTTTGTGCCCACGTGTCCTGTGCTACTGGTACTGGTGTGGTATGTCGCCTCTGTGCCCATGTGTCCTGTGCTACTGACACTGGTGTGGTGAGGTGTGCCTCCTCTGTGCCCATGTGTCCTGTGCTACTGACACTGGTGTGGTGAGGTGTGTCCCCTCTGTGCCCATGTGTCCTGTGCTACTGACACTGGTGTGGTAAGGTGTGCCCCCTCTGTGCCCATGGGTCCTGTGCTACTGACACCAGTGTGGTGAAGTGTGCCCCCTCTGTGCCCATGTGTCCTGTGCTACTGACACTGGTGTGGTGAGGTGTGCCTCCTCTGTGCCCATGTGTCCTGTGCTACTGACACTGGTGTGGTGAGGTGTGCCCCCGCTGGGCCCACGCGTCCTGTGTTACGGACACTGGTGTGGGGAGGTGTGCCCCCTCTGTGCCTATGTGTCCTGTGCTACTGACACTGGTGTGGTGAGGTGTGCCCCCTCTGTGCCCACATGTCTTGTGCTATTGGTACTGGTGTGGTGAGGTGTGTCCCCTCTGTGCCCATGTGTCCTGTGCTACTGACACTGGTGTGGTGAGGTGTTCCCCCTCTGTGCCCACGTGTCCTGTGATACTGACACTGGTGTGGTGAGGTGTGCCCCTTCTGTGTTCATGTGTCCTGTGCTACTGACACTGGTGTGGTGAGGTGTTCCCCCTCTTTGCCCATGCTCACGACTGATACTGGTGTGGTGAGGTGTGGCCCTCTGTGCCCACTGCCCCTGATTGCTACTGACAGTGGTGTGGTGACGTATGCTGTCTGTGTCCATGCTGTATACAGGCGCTGGTGTGGTGAGGGGTGGCCCTCTATGCCCACACTCCCGACTAACAGTGGTGTGGTGAGGTGTGCCCACTCTGTGCCCATGTGCCCTGTGCTACTGACACTGGTGTGGGGAGGTGTGCCCCCTTTTTGCCTATGCTCATTACTGACACTGGTGTGGTGTGTCCACGTATCTTGTGCTACTGGTACTGGTGTGGCGAGGTGTCCCCTCTGGGCCCATGTGTCCTGTGCTACTGACACTGGTGTGGTGAGGTGTGGCCCTCTGTGCCCGCTACCCCTGATTCCTACTGACAGTGGTGTGGTGACATATGCTCTCTGTGTCGATGCTCTATGCTGGTGTGGTGAGGGGTGGCCCTCTGTGCCCACGCTCCCTACTAGCGGTGGTGTGGTGTGGCCCTCTGCGCCTCGATGGCACTGGCCATGAAACATCCTGCAGTGCCCCGCTAAATGCAATCGTTTCTGCCAAGCATTGGTAAATTCATTGTAAACAAAAGCTAAATGGAGTCCCTGGAGTCAGAGCTAGGGAAAGTTCAGTGTGCAGCTAGGGAAAGTTAAGTCAAAAATGAAAATGTAGGAGAAATGTAAGCAGGCATGCTGCCACAAAAAGAATTATTCATATCCATCAGCGAAAGTAGTTCCAGCCATCAAAGCCGATGAGAGTTGGATGAGTATGAGTAATCAGGCCTTGAGAAACTGATAAGAGAAGCACACCAAAAAAACAAGCATTGATAAAGGAAACACAATGCTCAACCAATAGAAACAAAGGAAAACTAAAGCGACAAGCCCACAGACAAATAAGAAGTGAAGGCAGGATTTAAGCCCCTTTTAAGATAAATCAAATACAATAGATTTCACAAGCACAGCGCAAGCGCTGTGCAGGCGAAACCTAAAAAGGCCAACATGGGACTATCCAGTGGCAATAAATCCTTATGAGCCCATTTTTCCATATACAACTTATTGGTCACAATGGTATTTGCTGAACCTGAGTTGACAATGGTATTTGCTGAACCTGAGTCGACAGTGGTATTTGCTGAACCTTAGTCGACAATGATATTTGCTGAACCTGAGTCGACAATGGTATTTGCGACCTGAGTCGACAATGATATTTGCTGAACCTGAGTCGACAGTGGTATTTGCTGAACCTGAGTCGACTGTGGTATTTGCTGAACCTGAGTCGACAATGGTATTTGCTGAACCTGAGTCGACAGTGGTATTTGCTGAACCTGAGTCGACAGTGGTATTTGCTGAACCTGAGTCGACAGTGGTATTTGCTGAACCTTAGTCGACAATGATATTTGCTGAACCTGAGTCGACAATGGTATTTGCGACCTGAGTCAACAATGATATTTGCTGAACCTGAGTCGACAGTGGTATTTGCTGAACCTGAGTCGACAGTGGTATTTGCTGAACCTGAGTCGACAGTGGTATTTGCTGAACCTGAGTCGACCTGAGTCGACAGTGGTATTTGCTGAACCTGAGTCGACAGTGGTATTTGTTGAACCTGAGTCGACAGTGGTATTTGCTGAACCTGAGTTGACAATGGTATTTGCTGAACCTGAGTCGACAGTGGTATTTGCTGAACCTGAGTCGACAGTGGTATTTGCTGAACCTGAGTCGACAGTGGTATTTGCTGAACCTGAGTCGACAGTGGTATTTGCTGAACCTGAGTCGACAGTGGTATTTGCTGAACCTGAGTCGACAGTGGTATTTGCTGAACCTGAGTCGACAGTGGTATTTGCTGAACCTGAGTCGACCTGAGTCGACAGTGGTATTTGCTGAACCTGAGTCGACAGTGGTATTTGTTGAACCTGAGTCGACAGTGGTATTTGCTGAACCTGAGTTGACAATGGTATTTGCTGAACCTGAGTCGACAGTGGTATTTGCTGAACCTGAGTTGACAATGGTATTTGCTTACTGTCAAAACAATTGGCCACCAGCTGATCACATAAATGCCTGTGAAGTGTTCCATCACATTCACATTTTGATGCTGAAATCCTGCATTCTGCTAAAGAACTGTCAATGGACTCATGCGGTTGTTGCATGTGTCTCTTAACAATTATGCTGGGGTCAAGCAAGCCACATATGAGGCCTATTAATTATTATTTGTGAATGATAATTGGGCGGCTGGAGAAGGTACATCATGTGGTGCCCCTCCTTTCATCCAGGGTCCCAGAAGGTGGCAGTGAGCCTTTGAGGGAGGAGCATCCTTTGAGCAGTGCAATTAACAAGTCTTCGGTGAGGGGGGAGGAGGCCTTTGTCCTCCACATCCGGTCACAACGAGTGGGCTGACAACCCGCAGGTGCCAACTGCCAGTTTCTTTTCTCTGACTGAGATCGGGAGTTTCATTCAAATACTGTGCAATGGAATGAGAGAACAAACAAAGAACCACAGAAGTTTTAAATACCTTTGCAATTTAAAAAAATCTGAACAGAAATGCATGAAAAAAACTGCTTTTTTCGGTAGTGTTGCTGTAAAAATAAAAAAAATAAAAACCTCATTCACCCTCCATCCTGGGGTGAAAGGGGAGAGGAGAGAGGAAAAAGGAAACGAGAGAGAGAGACAAAAGGAAACAAGAGACAGGGAGAGGTACGGAGAGACAAACAGAAGGGGAGAGAGGAAAGATTGGGTGGAAAGAAGGGTTGAATGATAGACTGGTAAAAAGAGAGAGTGAAGGCTGGGAAACAAAACTGGAGAGAAAGGAGATGGCAAAGGGAGAAAAAGAGTGAACAGCGAATGATGAAACAAAGCATGGACGGAGGAGAGGATGTTAAAAGTTTTCTGATCAGTGAGGATAAGGAACAGGTGGATTAGTGCCTCATACTCACTCCTTAGTTCTCTGGTGGGTCAGTCGTGTATGGCTTGATTTAGAAGTTGGCGGACACCTGGAGGAAGTTCTGACTCTTCAGTGGAACCACCAATGGCGTTTCCTTAAAAAAAAACACAGATACTATGGCAAAGGAAACACCAGTCGATTCTCCTCTGGTTTACCACGTCCCCCAGAACGGGGGTGGCTTTTCCACTGCCACCCACCTCGAAATCAGGCTCTGGGTCTATCCACTATCAGAGCTAACAAAAGGCCCCTCCACTTCCCGAATCACCTTTGGAAGACCACAGAACTCAAAGCGCTCACAAGGACCAACAGCCATTGAATTTCTGTGGAGAAAGGTGAGACTCTGCAACTGTTGAGGTTTGCTGAAGCACTGACTGCAGCAAGAAAATAAACAGAACACAACAGAGTATAACATTTGGTGTAGGACAGGACACATTGGACCTCAAGGAATGGATGTAAATGAGTGTGAGTGACGCGGAAAAGCAGAGCAGAAGAAAGGGAGAATTTGCAGGATAGAAAATATAACAGAAGTAGATCTCAAAGTGGAGACAGAAGTTGAGAGGGTGGGGAATAAAGACATTGGACTTAGAAAAAGAATGAAAGAAAGCAAACATGGCAGACAGAGGAGTGAGGGAGAGGGAAGATTTTTAACGGAGAAAGAAAGTTAGAGAGGGAAAGAGATGGGGTAAGGGAAATGGAGAAATGAAAGAGTAGAAAGGGGAGAGAAAAGGAAAAAGAGATGGAAAATGAGAGCGAGGGGAAGAGTGGGAAGGAGGGAGAAAGATAAAGGGAGAGAGTAACATGGATAGAAGGGAATGAGTGTGAGGCTGTGGGAGGGAGACAGGGAATGACAAGGTGGTATTACAGCTGAAGAGACACAAACAGAAAATCCAATAGAGGCGCTGGGTGAGAATGAGAGAGTGGAGGTGAAATGAGGGAGTAAAGAAGGGGGAGGGAGGTATGAGTGCAAGAAAGAGGAGAGGAAGACTGTTTGTATGTGAGCAGAGTCCAGGAAGTGGTAAGGAAGCAGATTAGTGCTGTCTCTTTCCTAAAAAAGTTTAAAAAACGGTTTTCCCCACCTGTGATTGCATCATCTTATTTTTTTCTTTTTAAATTTCTTTACCTGTCTTTGCCTGTGGTTGTTACAGTTTAAAATTGTAGTTTTAACCTGCCAGTGATTGCATAATTTATCCCATGTTTTTGTGTTTCAACTTGTGGTTTTTCCTGCCCGTGACTGCTTCCATTTAACCTGTTGAATTGTGGGATTTGCAGTCCAAACTCTGTAGTTTTTCCCTCTCATTCCCCGTGACTATCAGTTTTTCCCTCCAAATGTCTCCTTTGCTCTGTGCTAAGACCTGTATGTTAAGCAGTGCACCCCCAGCGACCATTTTGTGTTAACAAGTCAGTGAAACCAGCCCCCACCTTTCCCCCCTGAGACAGCAGTAATCTGCTGTAAGCTGTTTAAACTGTGTTTAATAGGGACTGTGCACTTCGTTTTTTGGCCAGGAGAGGGAGTAAAGCTTTATAGAAATAGTGTTGTTAGAGGACAAGTTTGTTAGGGCCTTACCTGTAGAAGTCCAAAGTGTGGATTGAGCCTGTCTGTCTCCTAGGAGATTTCTGAATAGAGGAGCAGCTTCCAACTCCCTGGCCAGCAAACCTTGTCTGAGGTAGCTGGGACCTTATATAGTCTGATATTGTTTGGTACATGTGTACACTGATTGGTGGTTGTATCTGATGTTTCTATTGGATTAGGGTTAGTGTCCTCATTGGTTGGGTATTTGAGGGTTCTGATTGGTTTCTGGGTCTGTGATTCAATCAATGTAGGGTTGGGACTAGGGCTAGGGTTAGGATTTCTATTGGAAGTAGGGACTAGGGCTTCCTGTGTTATTGGTTGTTGGGACTAGGGTGGGACTAGAGCTAGGGTTAGGATTTCTATTGGAAGTAGGGACTAGGGCTTCCTGTGTTATTGGTTGTTGGGACTAGGGTGGGACAAGGGCTAGGGTTAGGATTTCTATTGGAAGTAGGGACTAGGGCTTCCTGTATTATTGGTTGTTGGGACTAGGGTGGGACTAGGGCTAGGGTTAGGCCTTTAATTGGAAGTAGCGAGTAGGGCTTCTGGTGCTATTGGTTGCTGGACTAGGTGTGGGACTAAGAGTAGGGTTAGGCTTTCTATTGGAAGTAGGGACTAGGGCTTCCTGTGCCATTGGTTGCTTGGACTAGGGTTGGGACTACTGGTAGGGCTAGGGCCTCTATTGGACGTAGAGATCAGGGTTTTTGAAACTGATTGGGTGCTTGGACTAGGGCTAAGATTGGCTGTAAGGTCCTGGTCTCCTATTGGTTCTAGATTTTAGGGCTAGTGTTGTGATTGGATAGTGTTAGGGCTAGGGTTCCCATTGGCTGAAGGGGTCACCTGACTACTAGGGCTATAAACGGCCAAGGCTTAGGGCGTCTCAGCCCGGGCGTCGAGGCTAAGGGTGGAGAGGACAAGGGTGAGTGTCTGTTTGAGCCTCTTCGAGACTGGTCGGGACCTGGGCCAGAAATGCTGCCCATTTTCCCATTCATTAATACCCACCCTATGTATGTGTCCCTCTGTATATAAGCATTTATTTTCACTATAGATATGTACCTATCTTTGTGTATTGCTTTGTATAAACAGGTAGAATAATTATGTTGTTATAAAAAAAAAAATCTTCTTTGGTCTACATGTACTTGCTTCCATTGGGCATCTATGTACCTCCATGTACTTGGATCTGTGTGTCTGTTACTTTTCTCCTGAAAAAGCATATCCAATGCTCTACCCTATTTCTCATCCTGTACCTCTATCAATATCTTTAATCTGCATATACTTACCTCCTTTATGCATCTATATACTTTCAATGTTCTTATGGATCTATATATTTATCACTTTCTCCTAATTTAGCATTTCCAATGCACTACCCTATTTCTCAGTCTATACTTCTCTCAATATATCTTCTAGCCCAACTTTCTGACTCATCTCAAACTTCTTTCTACTACTCTTTCCAATGCACTACCCTATCTCTCCTCCTATACATTTATCAATATATCCTCTACATCCACTCTCTCATTTATCCCAAACCCCATACCGCTACTATGATCCCCAAAATAACCCTTTCTTGACTCTCTCCTACTCTACCCTCCTTGCATCTTCTGACACCTCTTTTACTATACTGATCCCCTAAAACAAACCTTTCTAAACTCTTCCCTCTTACTCTTCCCCTCCAAAAACCCTTTTTACTCATCCAAAAGCCTCCTCCTACTGCTATGACCTAAAAAAAGAAATCCTTCACTCTTCTATCCCTCCACTATCCCTTTCAATAAAAATAACAGACTAACATGTTCACTTCTCTAATTCCATTTTCCACTATACTAATTCACCACTAATCCTTTATGGGTTCCAGAGTAGCGTGCTACTCGCCAACAAAGCATTTCAACACCTCATCAGGGTTACAAACGATATATAAATGCAAACCTTTTTCCCTTTTTACCCCTCCCCAACCCTTCTCAATCCAAATAACTGACTAACATATCCACCACTCAAATTACTTCATATTTCACTATACTAATTTTCAACACTAATCCTTAATGGGTTCCGGAGTAGCCTGCTACTCGCCAGAAAAGCGCTTCAACACCCCATCAGGGGTAACAGGCGCTATATGAATGCAAACCTTTCTTTCCCTTCTATCCCTCCGCTATCCTTCTCACTCCAAATAACTGACTAATATCCACCACTCAAATTACTTTCATATTTCACCATACTAATTCACCACTAATCTTTTATGGGTTTCCGGAGTAGCGTGCTACTCACCAAAAGAAAGCGCTTCAAACCCCATCAGGGGTAAGAAGCGCTATATAAATACAAACCTTTTTTCCTCTTCTATCCTTCTGCTATCTTTCCGAATCCAAATAACTGACTAACATATCCACCACTTAAAATTTACTTGCATGTTTCACTATACTAATTCAACACTAATCCTCTATGGGTCCCGGAGTAGCATGCTACGCGCCGATGAAGCGCTTCGACGCCTCGTCAGGGGTAGTAAGCGCTATACAAATGCAATTACAATACAATACAATGTGTGCACCAGCGAAAGTGAGAAAGGGACAGATAATATATAAAAATGAAATGGAAGGTTCCAGTTGGAGTGAGTTCCTGTAGCATGTCAAGCAGATTCAGCTCATGACTCTTCTCACATCATGAAAGTCATCAAGTACCAAACTGTCCTACACCCCCAAGATACCGCATGTGACAACCAAGGGGGTTGATGAAAGCCTTAGATACGTACAACCATCAATGCTGGAGGTTTAGCGGGGAGTTTTGCAACCACCTATGGATTGGTAGAAGCCTCAGGGGACCTCAGAGTGACCAGTAAAGTCAGTGTTCAGAAGGTATCAAGAACGTTTGGATGTAACATTGAGGAAGAGTTTTAATGGCCTGGAGATGAGCAAGAACCTCAGAGGGATAAGGGTAGCTGGAGCTTCGAAGATCAATGACCCCGAGAAGAAACCTCTGGGCCCCTGAGTGGGGCAGGAGCCACAAGAAAAGGACAGTGAGGAGCATCGGGCAATGCATGGTGGGCAGGAGTCAATCAAGAGCCTTTAAGACTTAATAGTGAGCACGGCTTTGGGGAATTGAGAGTGAGCAGGAACCTCAGGCAGCTGAGGGTGAGCTGCAGGCTCAGGGACCTAAATGAAACAATACTCCTGAAGCAAATATTTACCACCAATGCCCACCGAGAGTAAAGAGGAGAGTTAGAGAGCTGATGGTGACTACGTGCCAAGCAGCAAGGGAAATACGTAGAAATCGAAACTTTCTAAAATCTCTGAGTGAACATGGTTTTCAGTGACCTGAGGTATCCTGAAGCTATTAGGTACGAGTGAGCAAGAGCTACTGAGCCTAAAGGTAAACAGGGAAATCAGGTGACCAGAGGATGAGCTGGAATCCAAAGGCACCTGAGAGTGAGTGTGAGGGTTGTATGACGGAACCCCCCAGGCATTTACCCCGCACACCTTTACAACGCAGTCAGTACCCCGCGTGCAAAGTTACCACCCGTTTCTTTATCATGCAAGTCATTACAACGACTTGCTTTAGGGGGAGCTGGACTTTGGAATAGTATAAATTACTATTCCAACTCCAGTCTAGGCAACAGTAGGGAAGGTGTTGGACTTTAAAATCCAACACCAGTCCAACAGCGCCCCCCTACAGCAAGTCGATGTAACGACTTGGTTAGTAAAGCAACTCTTGGTAATGTCGCATGCGGGGTACTGACTTCATTGTAAAGGCTGGCCGTTGTAAAGACTTTGGGGTAAAGGATGTTTCAGAGCTGGAGTCTCGGAGATCTGAGCCTGGGCAGGATCCTCAGGGGACCAAAGAGTGGAAATGAGATCAGGGGTCCTATGAATAAGTGGGCAGTTTGGGCACCAACTGATAGGCCTCAAGTCCCTAGGATGCGCGGAGCCCATGGGCCCTTGAGGTGAGCACAAGACTTGAGGATGAGTGTGAACCTCTGGGGCCATGTTGGTCAGAATTGACTGAGAATCCCTAAGGATGACCAGGAGTTTTAGGTCCTGACAGGGGATCCAGAGATCCGAGGGTGAGAAACGGCTTGGGGATCTACGACATCCGTTCAGGGACCTGACGGTGCGAGCTCTATTGACCTGAAGGTATGTGTCAGAAGACAAGTGGGTGATCTGTAATGGAATAATGTTGTTTCTAGTCTTGGATGATGCTACTGGCCTTTAAAACTTTAAAAAGCATAATTCACCACAAATTTCTACACAAAATAAGGTCCCGATGCTAACCGCAAAATGATTCATGAAAGGTTGTGATCTGCAATTGTGGGCCACGTTGTTTGTGTGCCCAGGCCAATTTTTATCCCAATCCAACCCTGTTGATAGCTGTGCCGTTTATTCCATTCGGGGAAGCAGATTCCAGATCCACTGTCATCAATAAATGTTAAATGGGATTTCCACAAACATAGCAAGTCGGTAAGTATGTGTGAAGGTTTATTGTCAAATAAAAGAAGAACGGCACACAGCATCCCTTCAGTGATTGCTCCAGAACCCAATCTCAAACAAATTTGAATCTGGAACATCTTCTGAAAGATGCTGTGATGGAACAAACAAATTAAACCAAAGGCTTCTTGACAGCAGAGGATCATTAGCCCATTGTAAGGGGCAAGTCCGGGGGAAGCGATACCCACAAGCTGACGATCCTATGTAGCCGGGTCGGGAGAAGATAGAAATAAAAAGAGGACACATCAGTGGGAACAAAGAGGAAGAAGAGAAAGAAAACTAAACAAGGGCTACTTATATAAAGAGAAAGGGGTCAGAGACGAAGGAGGAGGAAAGCAATATCAGTGGGCGATAGAAGGGTAGATGTAAGAGAGGGGAGAGGACATAAACCCAGAGAATTGAGGCAGGAGGAGCGAAGCGTTAACGGTTAAAGACTCGCATCGCGAGAAGGAAGGTGACAGAGACAAGAAGTGGAAAGCACTGAAGACAACACTGTTCTAACTTAGCTGCCTCCACTTGCCTGTAACCTGTTTCTGCACCGAGATACCCCTCTCGGGGTGATTCGTGCGCGTTATAAATTATAATAACATAACAGGAGTGGTGGACTGGTCCAGTGTCGACCAAGGCGAGGATTCCTGCCACGGTCCAGAAGGATTGTGTCCCGCCAGATGAGGGTCAGGCGTAAAACTGAGTGAGAAGGGAAGTGGGAGGTGGTAAGAGGGGGCATATGAATAGTTCTGACCTCGGCGTGACATTGACAAGCTTTTCTAAGGGAATTTGGTTGCACCTGGACAAGGGCTCAGATAAGGACATCCATAATATCTCCCGCCCGACTGAGTAGTCATTAACACCATACGAATGGAGAGACATCCCGTGAGAGGAGAACTTGGGTTTGGGTTTTGGTTTTGTTGGTGTTTCATTTCGTAATAAAGGGAGAAGGTTCTCGGCCAGTGTACACCCCAACCTATTGAAGAGTTAAGGGGGTGCCCAGGGAAATATCAATACAGTAAGCAACAGTTATTGATGAAAAATCATGGTTCAGTCGAAGCCAGAGGTCTTCAAACTTGGCGGTGGGCCACCCTGGGCCGGGGGGGAGGAGCTGGTTTGATCACGGGATGGGGGCGTGGGGGGGACCTGGGAGGGTGAGGGTCAGGCATTGGCCACGAGGAGCATCACGCTGACCACTGTGCTATGTTTTTAGTGAAAAAAACAGAGAGGCAGTGAGCCACTCCGGGGGCCATCGTGGCATCTTTTGTCACTCATGTCCTGACTGGGAGTAGGCGTCAAAGGGGAGGGGCCCCAGATAACACTCAAAGTCCCTCCCACCATTTTAGATAAAGGATCACACAGTGATCAGTTAGAGAGAACAACAGGCTCCCCATAGCATGCTGGCAATTATGTATTTGGTTTTATTTTTAAATGGGATACCTGAGCATAGCTGCATTATTTAAACTATTAAATAAGTTTAGAGCTGCCAATTCTATAGAATAATTGTGAAAAAATATGGCCTTTCTGGAACCTTGATGATTTTTTTTTTTTTATGCACCAAGGGGTGCGCGGCTATAAAAATGTTTGAAGACCACTGCTCCAAGATAAGCCTTTCAGTCCTGTTAATGAAGGCATCTGTGGCTCAAGAATTCAGGCACCAGTGGAAGCCGAGGTAGATTCTCAGAGGAGAGACTGATATGGACATCATGGCGTCCACACAGACTCATCCCTATAGGAGGAGTCCTTGGCTGCATGTCCCCCGGATCAGACCATTCATTTTCCACCCCTTCGACAATGAATTGGTGGGTTAATCCTGGAATTGTGGGTGGGATCCACCTTTGTCTGAAAGCCCAGAGTCCTTCCTAGAGGCTGCTGGGAAGGATCACGGATATATTCTACCTATCTTAGAATGTCCCTCCACCTTACCGTTCTAATGCCCATGGAGAGCAGAGGAACATACAAAACTACTTAAGTTACAGAGGCTGGTACACAGCAGTCAAAGCCACCCTGAAATACAAGAGGAAGGGGATGGAACCAAGGATAGGCCTTTCCAGTAGCCCCAGGATCCAAAATGAATCTCACTAAATGTTAAAAGGGTCAATTTGTGGAAATTATATATGGTAAACCTAAACACTTACAAACTGAAAAAATGTTTGCAGACTCAAAATGTTTTGTTAAGTCACAAGGAATCGATTAAACTTACTTCCCTAAAAGAAGGATCGTCTGCCCTCTGAATTTTGCATTAAAATGTTCTTTGTACTTTACAATTATTGGCCGCCGACATAGTATCTGGTTCTGCAGTGTTAAAATAACGAGGGGCTTATTTACAAGCCCCTTGCGTCGCCGGTGCGTCACTTTTAATATGGGAAAAAGTGACGTACCGACAGCGGAAGGGGCTTGCAAATAAGCCCCGAGTTTCCTAACTAATCCCCGCAAACCAAGGGGTCTATTTACTAAGATTTGACACTGTGTTTGTGTCACAAAAGTGATGCAAAGCGACAGCGGCATAGCTAGACCTTTGGCCACCCGTGGCGGTCCCTACGCTTTCCGCCCTGCAGCGGCCGCATGTAAGAGCGGGAGGGGGGGTGCTGGCGATTCCTGGGTTTGCCGCCCCACAACAGCCGTAGGTAAGGGGAGGCGCCGCCCCCAAAACTCGTGCCACCCAGGGCAGACCGCCACCCGTCCATCCCTTGCTACGCTACTGCAAAAATGACGCTAAATGTGTTTTTACTAATTTACTGTAGTGCTGAAAAAAAGTAGCGCAAAGCCGCGCATATCTCTGCTTTGCATTACTTCAGAGCCAAGGGGGCATACCCCCGGTTTCTGACACTAAATCCTATGTACTTAAAAATGTAGACAGGGTTTAGCGTTAGAAAATAGTGCCCATTTCAAATAGGTGCTACGAAGGAGAAATGCTTTCATTGCTCCTTTCTTTTCCGACTTTGTATTTGCGCTGCACTGTACAGCACACATACAAAGTGGGAAAAAGTTTCAAGTTAGTCTAAGCTTGGTATTTTGTACTGGAAGGATTCCCTTTCAGTACAAAACCAATGCTAGAGTCACGGAGACACCTTTGCATTATAGTGCAAAGGAGTGCCAGTGACGTACAGCAACATATTTCTGCGTCGGCGCTAGGGAGAGGAGACGCGAATGCCATATTTCTGTAAATATGGTGCTCTCCTCCTCTCTCCTCACGTAGCGCAGTGGAGCATTTGCGGCTGCTGCACTGCGGTGTGTGAGAAACTAGTAAATTTGCCCTCTTGTCTTTTCCTTTGATGCATCAGCCTTTCACTTCACTAGACAGTTCTGTCACTTCACGAGTCAGGTGTATCAGTTAAGCAACCAGGTCTTTCACTTCTCTAGCCAGGCCTCTCACTTCTCTTGCCAGGCCTTTCACTTCTCTAGTCAGGACTTTTACTTCTCTAGCCAGGCCTTTCACTTCTCTAGCCAGGCCTTTCACTTCTCTTGCCAGGCCTTTCACTTCTCTTGCCAGGCCTTTGCCATTCTTGAACGGTTTTCTTTCCTCGAAGAGTGAAGCCCTCTCCTGTGCCAGGATAGATGTGCCTTTCTCTAGGCTATAACTTCTCCACAAGTCTTCCCTAACCTCCTAGGAGCTTCCTAGCTGGGACAAAAATAGGGAAAAAAATATTTTACAGTTCATGGGCGACACTATCAGCAAGTTGGTGTTAAAGGCGTTTGTGAGGCCAGGGCAAAACATTTTTCGAGGGCCCCACTCTAGCTTTCACC
The DNA here is from genome assembly GCA_963921515.1 of Calotriton arnoldi. Classification (NCBI taxonomy): domain Eukaryota; kingdom Metazoa; phylum Chordata; class Amphibia; order Caudata; family Salamandridae; genus Calotriton; species Calotriton arnoldi. Next base: position 1,756,333 of record CAWUFW010000467.1, read on the forward strand.
TCATAAATAGAAAAACATTGTTCCCCAGGGAAAGAGAAAAGCGAATTTGTTGCTTTAGCTGCCTCGTCATGAACAACAGGCCAGCCTTTTTAATATTTATTATATAAATTAAATCTGGGGCCTGTAAAAGCAGGGAGGGACAGGCCTCCCTTAAGACAGGCCTTCACTTTTACTGGACCTGGAATTGCTGGGCATAGTCAGTGCATAACGCAATGTTTGCACCTTTGGTCATCAGAATGTGCTTTTTGCCAGAAGCCCCCTCAGAGCAGCTGGTAGTTTCGCTTGAAGTCACAGAAGTGACCAGCCTTCCCCTTGTCACGATCAGGGCCTCACTATCAGTCGCCTGGACTCGGGGGAGGGGGGGGGGGACACTACCCACCATACTTAGAGGTCTCTGACCGGGGTTGGTGCAGCCGGCTCTTGCCCCGGAAGGATCTCTGAGTGGTGCTTCTGTGAGGGTCCACGTTGCTGCTGACGTCATTATGAACCAGTATCTCTGGTGTCTCACCCCCACCCCCTACTTGTTTCAGGTTCCTAACTGGGGACTTAATGGTCTGTATCTCAGTGCAACAGGCGGACGAGTGGGGTTGTTGTCAGCTCTACTCCTGGGGGTTTCCCTATGTCTGTCCCACACCGGATGGAGAGCCGGACCTTGGTGCTCATGAAAGGGGATGGAGGTCTGGAAAGGAATTCCAAGGCAGAGCGAATGAGGACAACCGAGCAGAGGCCTTCCCTTTCCCACCTCGCTGCCAAGTCCTGGAACGGCCTCCCCTCCACCTCCAGACATCACCCTCACTGGTGGAACTCAGGAAGAAACTCAAGACCTGGCTATTAGTCTGAGCCCTGCAACCTAGCGCCTGGATACCCTCACAGGTGCTTATTAGCGCTATACAAAGATTGATTGATTGATTGACAGCCAATAGAGTACTTGCAGTGAGCGCCCTGGAGTGGGAATGAGTTGAGGGTTCACTCGAAGAGGAAGGGCAGAAGTTGTGAAGGATGTGAAGGCAGGTCAAGAAGAAGGAAGGGAGGAGAGGTCTGTAGAGTCAGGGTTCGATAACTTGGGGTTAATAGAAAGCGAGGTAGGAAGAGAGTAGGCTGGAGGCCAGCGAAGGCGATTAACTCAGATAGATTTTAACAAATGTTTTTAGTCCTTTGTGAAATTGGAAGATGTTTACCTGAGATGCTCTAAAACATCTTGTTATCAAACAGGTGTTTATATTTTTTTAGGGCGCGAAAAACCTACCTTGAAGTGTTAGCAGTGTGAAGGGTTTGTAAGCTCCTCGATAAATGGGCATCAGTCCACAATCCCAGTGACTGACCTCATTCACCCGAGTGAGTAGGAAGTCACTGATGCTGAGCTCGAATAGTCAGTCCAGTTTAAGATGAGACTCATGAGAAGGTCTGAGGAGGATCAATCATTCTCTGGAGTTAACTTGATGACGTTCGCTGGTGCAGTTCTGGGGTTTTGCCAGACAGTTTTTGCTGGCACCGCTGTCTTGTGGGATAGATATTGTTTTGGGTGCAGTAGGATGTTGTCTGGTTAGTGGGGAATCTCAACCCATGACTCCGCCATTGGGACTCTTAGCTCTACACGTTGATCCACAGGTGACGGCACCGCCGATGATGGACCCCTGAGGGACTCCACGCGTGGCCGGAACGGGTCAGAGGCGCTGCTGCCTGTCCTCCTGGCCAGATGTTTCGTTCATCAGGAATGAGGAATACCATCCCAGCCAGGGCCTGGTCTCCAAAGCCCATGCGGGATTCTAGGACACAGATGAGTGGTTTACTTATTGACTGATTTTGAAAGTCCATGAGTGTTAGCTTGATAAGGTGGGTGGCCAGACCCCTTACTGATCATGTACTCAGAGCTGCACCAGGTGCACTGAAGTTCAAACAGTAGCAGCAGCTGTCAGCCTTCAGGGCCTGTGGACCTCGGGCAGCTGCACCATCCCTGTGACAAGTATCCCCAATGTCCTTGGAAGCCCAGGACCCGGCTGCTCCTGCGAGCTCACCGAACTGCCAAATACCCCTTTGGGCTTTGACTTCCAAGCGGAAGTGACGTCAAGCAGTGATGACTTACTCTTGAAGGCTGGCTGTGGGGTGGAATACTCGGGCTCAGATAACACATACACCTCTCACAATAGATATAATGTGCATGCAGTGGTATTTTTTTTAATTAAAAGAAGACTATTAATGTTAAGAATAAAGTGGACATTCCAAATCTGCTCTGATAGTTCACAATGCTCAGCGCCCCTCAGAGGCGAGCCCTGGAGCACCACAGGCCATTTATCTAATACCACATACCAATGCTTGTTTTTTGGGAGGGGTGTTCCAGCAGGAGTGGGCACGGGGTAAGTTTAGCAGCATCAGATTTCTGCCCCATGATATGAGTGTGTGCCCCATTCATCCATAGGTTGTCTTTGCCATCCGTATGGCGTATAAAAAGGACACTCTGGCCAGGGTTCCTGGGTGTGGCCCCTCGGAGGGGCCCCTCCAATGACATGTTTGGAGCTCTGGAATAAGGGCTTTGCTGCTGCAGGGGGCTGAGGTGGGCTCTGTGTATGGAAATAGGGGACATTTCACAACATGTCGGTACCTCTGAAGGGCAATAGGGCTGTGGCAGGGTCAGTCAACTTGTCAGGCGGTGTCTTTGATAAGCAAGGAGGGAAAGGGCAGTGTCTGACATAGGTCCATCTTGTACCTAGGAAGGGCTGGTAGGACGGAGGCGGAGTCAGTCAGGTCATGTGCAAGGAACAATGGAACCGGTACAATTAAATGTAGCACAATTTGGGGTTTCAACCTTGCAGTGAGTGCATCAGGGCATGATAAAACATAGTTAATGCAAACGGTCGGTAGCACAAAGGTTTACACTAACTATCTGCACCAAGAGGCTGTCTAACGTACCAGAAAGGACTGGGATGAAATAACACAGGACACACACAGACACATCATCCTTCACAGGTCAGCTGTAGCCGTCTGCAAGCTTCTCTAAGGAGTGCAGTGCATGCAATAAACATAGTGCCAATATAGGCAACTCACCCAACATGAAGAACATAGCATGCACATCAATAAATAAACACACAAGACATGTTTTGTTGGGAAACATTTTGCTGCAGGTTTTATTTCATACCAGAAATATGCCAACGTGGTGGGTTAACTTACGGGCGATCCCAGGGCAGGCAGCGGTGACTAACCTAAGCTGCCCTGCCCGCCTGATGAGCCAACTGCACCATGGCCAACCCAATCAGTGCTACCATTTTGTGGGGATTATCCCCCTTAAATACAGTGGACCACCAGTCCATCCCTTTACTCACGCCTTTTTAGGGGCGGAGCGTGTCCAGGCAAGCCCCCGGTTGCTCAGGCTTACAACCGCCCGAAGGACTAGCGGGGCGCTGTCGCTTTCCTCCAGGGTCCTGCCGTAAAGACTCCTGGGGTTGTTTGGCTTCTGCACCCTTATTGTGCTCCTGAAGAGGGTACCCCTATGTACCATTCAGCCTCCGGATCGCCCTGTAACTCTGCCAAGCCCTGGATGTGACCACCGTCATATCTGGAGCCCCCCCACCATGGCAGGCTCCATAATCTCCTGCAACCTGCAGATACCAGTCCTTTCAGCTGGACCAATTCCCTATCAACCTCTGGCAGGTGTGCTCCTTCCCTATCGGGGTACCCTGTTGTGTTTGCGCTAACGAGGCCATGCCTAATCAACCAAGCCCTTCTTATTTTATTTGATTTTGAATTTGGGTAGAACCAAGCCCTCCTGCTTGGTGGGCTTGTACTTGGCTTAATTTACCCTTCTGCAAGAAAGTTCGATGGCTTCCCCGGAAGTTGGGAACTACTGTTCACCTCTTTAACCACAGTTCCAAAATATGTCCTTCTGTGCTAATGGGCCTTCTGATTAGGGGTTGTCTGGGCCCTGTATTTACCCCTCACTGACCAGGCCCCGACTTCAGGATTCGCTGGTAAGCATAGAGGTGTCTGCCTTCAAGGCCATGAGTATATTTGTTTAAATAAGTCATTGTAGTGACCAACACAATACCCTTATCTTTACCCACTGACACCCGTGATCAAGCCTCTTTTGGAGGAGAAACGCGTTGGGTTTTATCGTTCCTGCCAGCTTTCTACATGGAATAAAAGCATTTTTTCCAGCCTTCAGCCTGTTGTCAGTGTTCCCTCTTGTAAGGCAAGTTGGGTGGTGTTTGGTATATATATATATATATATATATATATTCCAGCTCACTGCGCAACAAGCTGCAAGCGCACACTCCTTGCCGCAAAAATGAAGGCACTATACAAATGTGCTTGGGGTAAGTTTATTGATGGTACCAAGCCGAAAAACCCAACGCGTTTCGGCGTAAACGCCTTGATCAAGGGATCCCGCGTTGGGTTTTCCGGCTTGGTATTTTTACATAGATCTGGCCCCATGTCAACATTGCAATAATAAATCAGAGTATTCTGTGCATCACACATCTTTTCACTCCTTTATATATCGAAAATTGTATTATTGTACATACAATATTTTGGGGAGAGAGAGATTTCAAGAAATTATTGAAAAGTACAATAATTTCCTTTTTTTCTTATATATCATTCTTATCTAATGTGTCTCCACCAGTATTGTGAGTACAAACCCTCAAAAAGACAATATAATCTTTGTTAAATGTGAAATACATTAAAATGTCATTAACTCTTCTATGTGCACTCTAGATCCTGTGATTCCTCACATTGATTCCATGTTGTAAAAAATACATTGTAACATAAACATCTGTCTTGCACTAGATATCAAGTTTAGTTTCTTATATATATATAATATATCAGTTGGTAAGAGGAAAATCAATTCCTTTTTGAGTCAAGGAAATGAACCTCTGTGGAGGCAGAGCCAGACATCTGACTCGAGCCAGACATCTGACTCGAGCCAGACATCTGACTCGAGCCAGGCATCTGACTCGAGCCAGACTTGAGCCTTCTTTGGCTCACCTGGCCGAGTGTCAGTGTAAGTATGTATAGGGTATTTCTATAGCGCGAACCTAGCCAACAGGCAGCGGAGCGCTGTACATGGTCATTTTTCAAGGTATGTAAATGAGGAGTTAAGAGCAGTAAGTCTTTACTTTCCTTGTTACTTTATAACTTTTAGCCTCAATATTCTGACATTCCGCTCTTCAGTACTTTTAGACATGCAAGGCCTCAGCACCCACACATGGTTGTCGTGCATGCTGGACACTAAAAACCAAATACCCTGGTTACTTACAGTTAGGTAACTCAGGATAGGGGTCATGTTGGCAGAACCATGGGGCAGACCTTCCCGTCACAACAGTAGGTACGTGAAAGGGTAAGGTATGCACTACCATATGTAAAAAATAATACACCAAGTCAGCTGGGAGTGCGGGGAGTTTGTAGTAAGAGAATACTATGGAGAGGAGTCTGCTTCAAAGGAACTTGTTTAGAACCAGTGCTTAATTTGAGACAGTGGTTTCCGGTGCTGAGCACCAGCACTTAGTTGTCAACACTGGCACTTATGACAGTGCGCCACATGGTGGTGCTGTTTGTCTAGTTTAGAGATGAGCAAAACATCAGTTGTTTATTAACTGAGTGCACATTAAAAATGACTCACACCTGCCACCCAAGCCATTCTTACATATTTGGGGGCCTAAAGAAGTCAGAATTGTCACACTTGTAGGAGTGTGATGGTTAGTAGTTGTGTTGTTACTGTTATTGGCAGCCCTGGCAGGGGCAATGGGTGGTGCACGTTGCAGTGGTCACCTGACAAGGGCCCTGGCACTTAATATTTTACAAATCAAGCACTGTTCAGAATGTGCCTGCTGTCCCATGTGGCCTTTCCCAGGCCGCGGTCACATTGTGCAGCCCTGTGATAGGCGCCTGACTCACTGGACATCTTCTGCATGTTGAGAACTAAGCATCTGGTTAAGCATTGGGTCATCATAGAATATCCTCCCATTTCTGGATGAGAATCCACCGGTCCATTTAGCAATGTATCCCCCACTACAGTGCTTAATTTGTGCCAGTGGTTTCCGCTGCTCGGCACTTAATTGTTAAGACCGGCACTTATGACTGTCTGCCACATGGTGGCGCTGTTCGAGTAATTTAGAGATGAGCAGCACAACAGTTGTTTATTAACTTCAATATACGTTAAAAATGACTAATACCTGCCTCCCAAGCCATTCTTATAGCTCTGAGGGCCTGAAATGGTTTGAGGTAGCGCACTTGTAGGAATGCAATGGTTAGTACTTGTGTACGTACTGCCTTTGGCAGCTGGGGCAATGGGTGTTGCAATGTTATGTTATGTTATGTCTGCAGAGGCCTCCTGACGAGGGCTCTGGCACTTATTCTATTTCAAATTAAGCACTGCCACTACCCTATATACAAATTCCGCTGGTGGATTCACTTAGAACATCTTTCAATTGTTTGAGGCTGTTCTGTTATTACACAACTCTACATCAGGCCCTCAGACCTTCTCAGAGCTTACAGTCCACTGGCTTTGACTGCCTGCTGGGGGAAGGCACAATCTGCATTTCCCAGAAGACTTCCCTCCCCCTGGAGCTGATTCAATTAATAATTAGCCTGATAGTGGGTCAAAGGTCCATGGACACTGGAGATGCTGCACTTTGTACCTCTAGGCTCTGCTGTCTTCTGTTAATTAAAAACTAATAAGCCACGTCCAAGGTTCATGTAGCACTGTTGCCAACTGGCAAACTGTCCCTTCAACTCAGCATCACTGAGGCTTCCTGGCACTGCAACCCCTGGTACTGTCACAATACAACACGCTGACATTGTCACACCATTGGCTGATAACACTCTAACCCCTGGCACTGCCACAATACAACACACTGATGTTGTCACACCATTGGCTGATAACACTCTAACCCCTGGCACTGCCACAATACAACACACTGATGTTGTCACATCATTGGCTGAGAACACTCCAACCCCTGGTACTGCCACAATACAACACGCTGACATTGTCACACCATTGGCTGATAACACTCTACCCCTGGCACTGCCACAATACAACACACTGATGTTGTCACATCATTGGCTGAGAACACTCCAACCCCTGGTACTGCCACAATACAACACGCTGACATTGTCACACCATTGGCTGATAACACTCTAACCCCTGGCACTGCCACAATACAACACACTGATGTTGTCACACCATTGGCTGATAACACTCTAACCCCTGGCACTGCCACAATACAACACACTGATGTTGTCACATCATTGGCTGAGAACACTCCAACCCCTGGTACTGCCACAATACAACACGCTGACATTGTCACACCATTGGCTGATAACACTCTACCCCTGGCACTGCCACAATACAACACACTGATGTTGTCACATCATTGGCTGAGAACACTCCAACCCCTGGTACTGCCACAATACAACACGCTGACATTGTCACACCATTGGCTGATAACACTCTAACCCCTGGCACTGCCACAATACAACACGCTGACATTGTCACACCATTGGCTGATAACACTCTAACCCCTGGCACTGCCTCAGTACAACACGCTGACATTGTCACACCATTGGCTGATAACACTCTAACCCCTGGCACTGCCACAATACAACACGCTGACATTGTCACACCATTGGCTGATAACACTCTAACCCCTGGCACTGCCACAATACAACACGCTGACATTGTCACATGGTTGGCTGATAACACTCTACCCCTGGCACTGCCACAATACAACACGCTGACATTGTCACACCATTGGCTGATAACACTCTAACCCCTGGCACTGCCACAATACAACACGCTGACATTGTCACACCATTGGCTGATAACACTCTAACCCCTGGCACTGCCACAATACAACACGCTGACATTGTCACACCATTGGCTGATAACACTCCACCCCTGGTGCTGTCACTTCACTGAGACTTTTGCAAGCATTCCATCTATCACCTTTGGTTCTTTTAATGCCCTAAGTGTGACCCGTATGCCCAGACGTTGGTCCTGGACTAGCTGTGCTCTAGGCACAAGCTGCACCACACGCGAGGCACATGAAGGGTTAAACACACCTGGGTTTGTTCCAGTTCAGAGGGGACCTGGCTTGGCAGTTCAGGCTGGAGTGTTCCAACTGAAGCAGGACCTGGACTCCTTGGCACATGTCTGCTCCTTGACTGGACTGGCACAGTGGGCAAAACAATGACGGACGGGAATGTCACCAAGCAACAGCCATGGCTGAGAGTTTTGTCAGCATTCCACCCAGCACCATTTGTTGTTTTTGTGCTGTCACTTCATAAACTGTGGCCACCACCTCACCCACCTGCAGTGCCATCTATACCAGCAATCACTGGGGCTGGTAATTTATGGCCAACTAGTGTTACATCCCCTTCTCCTCATTATGGCACGCTCACATTGAAACACCTTGTGTTGCCACAGCATGCCTGCTTAAAACTGCAACTCCTGGCACTAGGACATGATGGCCCGCTCACACTGCAACCCCTGGAGCCGGCACCCGCAGCCTGCTAACACCGTAACCCCTGGGGCTGGCACCCACAGCCTGCTCACACTGCAACCCCTGGTCCTGGCATCCACAGTCTACTCACACTGCAACCCCTGGTGCTGGCACCCACAGCCTGCTCATACTGCAACCCCTGGTGCTGGCACCCACAGTCTACTCACTGCAACCCCTGGTGCTGGCACCCACAACCTGCTAACACTGCAACCCCTGGTGCTGGCACCCACAGCCTGCTCACACTGCAACCCCTGGAGACGGCACCCACAGTCTGCTAACACCGTAACCCCTGGGGCTGGCACCCACAGCCTGCTCACACTGCAACCCCTGGTCCTGGCATCCACAGTCTACTCACACTGAAACCCCTGGTGCTGGCACCCACAGCCTGCTCACACTGCAACCCCTGGGGCTGGCACCCACAGTCTACTCACACTGCAACCCCTGGTGCTGGCACCCACAACCTGCTAACACTGCAACCCCTGGTGCTGGCACCCACAGCCTGCTCACACTGCAACCCCTGCAGACGGCACCCACAGCCTGCTCACACTACAACCCCTGGGGCTGGCACCCACATTCTACTCACACTGCAACCCCTGGAGCTGGCACCCACAGCCTGCTAACACTGCAACCCCTGGTGCTGGCACCCACAGCCTGCTCACACTGCAACCCCTGGTGCTGGCACCCACAGCCTGCTAACACCGCAACCCCTGGGGCTGGCACCCACAGCCTGCTCACACTGCAACCCCTGGTGCTGGCACCCACAGCCTGCTCACACTGCAACCCCTGGTGCTGGCACCCACAGCCTACTCACACTACAACCCCTGGTGCTGGCACCCACAGCCTGCTCACATTACAACCCCTGGAGCCAGCACCGCAGCCTGCTAACACTGCAACCCCTGGAGCCAGCACTGCAGCCTGCTCACACTACAACCCCTGGTGCTGGCACCCGCAGCCTGCTCACATTGCATCCCCTGGTGCTGGCACTCACAGTCTGCTCACACTACAACCCCTGGTGCTGACACCCGCAGCCTGCTCACACTGCAACCCCTGGTGTTGGCACCCACAGCCTGCTCACACTGCAACCCCTGGTGCTGGCACCCACAGCCTGCTCACACTGCAACCCCTGGTGCTGGCACCCGCAGTCTACTCACACTGCATCCCCTGGCGCTGGCACTCACAGCCTGTTCATACTGCAAGCCCTGACGATGCCACACCATGACCTGCTCACACTACAACCCCTGGTGCTGACACCCGCAGCCTGCTCACACTGCAACCCCTGGTGCTGGCACCCACAGCCTGCTCACACTGCAACCCCTGGTGCTGGCACCCACAGCCTGCTCACACTGCAACCCCTGGTGCTGGCACCCGCAGTCTACTCACACTGCAGCCTCTGGTGCTGGCACACTACAATCTACCTACAACTGCGAACCTTGTCAGCCCCTTACTGTAGAGTGCTGCCACTGCATCATGCACAGTGCCATATAAAGGCGCTCCCGCTACTCAAGGAGCTGGCAAAGGGATGCTCGCTCTGTATCAGACAGAGCCCATGCTTGTGAGAAGTTGGCCTGGCATATGCTGTCCACTAGTTATAGTGGGCACCTTGCACCAGTCCAAATGACCCTTATTGATAATAGGTTTAAAGACAACCTTTATTGAAAGCTATCCTAGTGGTAGCTATGGAGAGCAGCCTTCAGGCTAAGTCTTGAAGGAGTGTAAAGCAGCTTGGTTTACCAGATTATAACCTCTTGAATGACCAAATGAAAGGAGAACCACACCAGGTATATATAAAATATACGTATTTATTTCTAAACACTCACTACTAATCTCTTTATGAGGTTAGAGTCCAAGATACACAATATCACAGTATTAAAACGACAGTAAATAGCACAATATACAATGGGCCCCAGGGGGGGACCAAACCATATATTAAGAAAGTGGTATAAGAACCACGACTTGACTAGACACAGTGCCTAGAGCACGTAGAATCGCTGGGACCCCAAGGAACCACCCAAGGTAGTGACACAGGAGACCCACGGGGGACGTGTGCAGTGTGAGAACACAGCCGCGAGCGCCGTAGGATTCTATGATGAAAGTCGCGGTTGGAATTTTAAAGCAAAAGGACACTTAGGAGAGGACTTTGAGCAAACCCCTTTAGACTTAAGGGTTTCTAGGGCCAACACCCAGGGGAGCACCGTAGTACTCGAGTTACCTCACCCAGGGAAGCCGGTGCATAGGTGGCAAATGGTGTCGGGAATCGTCGTTGATTTCAATGGCGATCTGCTGCAAAGTGCTGCTGCCGTGAAGAAGAAAAGTGTCCGGGGTGATCCAAGCCTGGATCGAAGATGTGAAGAACCTGAAAGCAGAGGGGACAAAGTCTGGGTCACTTCACATGACCAGGAGCGGAGCAATAAAATGCCCACCGATGTCGGGTGCTTCAGGTGCGAAGAGGTGAAGCTTGACTCTGCAGCCACGGGGTCCAGGAGATGTCGAGGACAACCAGGAGCCGGATTCGAGCTGCCCCACAAAGGATGTCGAGTGCTGGGGTGTCGGTGTTTGGATTGAACCCAACAAGCCTTGGCAACAGCAACCCATGCAGGCAGAGTAAAGATGCTTTGGTGCAGCGATGGAGAGTCAGGGCACGTCTGGAGCAACCAGGGTAGCTCAATAAATCTTAGTGTTACTTTCACAGGGACCCACCAGTCGACGGACCAGGGATCGCGAAGGGACCTCGAGAGAAAACACAAAGGGCCAGCTCACGGAACACTCGTGGAGTGTAGGCTGGCAATCTTCGGTGGAATTGCTGCTCGGGGTCAGGGCTACAAGTAACCCAAAGCTCAGCCTCAGAGGTCGCCTCAAAGCTGATGCTTCTACAAATGGTCGCGGTGTCCAGGGGTTCGGGTTGCATGGTCTCCACAAGGGATACAGGCCTCAGACTTGCTGAGCACACAGATCAACCTCAGAGATCACGGGAACCCACCTCCTGTGTGGCAAAATTCTTCGGAGTCCTCAGGAGCTGTGGAGATGCCAACCGGACAGATGTGTTTTTGGTGCCTGCCAAGCAGGGGAGTAACTCCTTTACTCCAAGGGAGATTCTTCGGTCATCCAACGTCGTGTAGATAGTTGAAGTTATGGGATTCTGTAGCAGAGTTTCGTCCAGGTAAATCTAAAGTCCTGTAGTCTGGAGTTCCTACTTTATACCCAAGGAAGGGGTGGGACAAACTCTGGGGACCCACCTATGGGAGGGTCAGGAAAGAGGGGTGGCTACACCATTTCCTTTGTCCAGTTTCGCGCCAGAGCAGGGGCTGGTAGCCCCTGCAACCGGTTTGAGCTGTACTATGCACAGGGACACCATATGTGCCCCCAGTGCAGACTTCAAAGCACTCTTGGAGTGCACCCACCCAGCCCCAATACACTAAAGCCTGTCTGGGAGGTGGTCCCACCTCCCTGTGACAGGAAACCTATTGTCCAGGCCTCCCCTGCCGGAGTTTCGTCCAGCAGCAGGAGGGCAGACTCGTGTCTGTGGCTGCAGCATCCATTTTGTGATGCCAGGGTTCTGTTAAGCTGGTACCGGGTGTACCGGTGGTGCCATGTTTCTCCCTCTAGTAGGGTGGAATCATACCTCCCACCCCAGTTACTGGGGTGGAGGTATGATTCCAAGGTGTTTGACACCAAACACGACATGTTTCCATGCAGCCATTCTCAAGTTAGCATTTACCGGGAGGTTATAATGCACTTAAGAGTATATGGTTGGCTGCATCACAAACAACCCCGGAATGAAGATTCCGAAAGCTGCAGAGGGGCCCTGCTCATGCATGGGCACACTCTCACATGAAACCCAGCACCCTGCCTTCAGGATTGTTAAGGCCTGCCATAGGGGTGACTGATAGGTTTACATGTGCAGGGATATGGAGAGATATAGGGAACCTATATCTCAGTAAGGGGTGGATACACCACCTTACACAGGCTGCTGTAGCAGACCTGTTGTGTCATTTTGGATGGCCTCTCAGGGGTGGCATAATACATGCTGCAGCCCCTGGGAGGCCTCTGGGGTACCTATGCCCTGGGTAAATAGTATACCATATACTAGGGACTTATAATGGTACCCCAGAATCCAATCTGGAATGTACCTAAAGTACATGCAATCAATTTAGAGTAGAAAGCAGATAGACTGGGGTCCTGATTAGCAGGGCCTCAGTCTGGCTAAGTCGAAAAACAGTGAAACATCAGCAAAAAGTGGGGGTAACTATAAGAAGCAGATCCTACTCTCCTACAATGCTCTCCTGCCAGCCTTTACCCTCTTGTACCTTTACTGCTAATCCTGCTTTACAGGCATTTCGTGGCTCCCACAGCGAAACCTCTGCCTCCCCAGGTTGCTCACTAGAACCTAGGGACAACTACAAGCTTGGCCTTGGTTGAACGTAAGGTCCTGCCTGGGGTGAGACTCTGTTGGACAAATTCCAGGCCAGTCCCATACAAAGCCTAGTACGCGATACAGAGCGTCTTGAAAGTAATCTTCCGTCTAATGGGGAACCATTGCAGTTTCCTGAGTCCATTGGACACTGACTGGTATTTTGGGATTTTCAAGAGAAGTCTGGCTGCCGCATTCTGCAATGTTTGCAGCATATTCAGAATGTATTGGAAAGCATTGAGGAAAAGCTGTTGCAATAGTCCAATTTGGCCATCACCAATGAGGTGATCAGCGTTTTCTGAAGGTGAGCAGGAATGTAGGGGCGTACCTTTTTTAGGGTTCAAAGCATGAGAAAGGCAGAGGAAGTCCCTGCGTTGACTTGGTCGGCGTAACTCAGTTTATCATCAATGAGGACTCCAAGATTGCGAGTCTTTCTGACCGGTGTAGGTAGCGGGCCCATGTCAAGTGGCAGCAAGACAGGAACCAGAAAGAGTACTGGGCACCGAAAAGCTTCACCTCGGTTTTATCCGAATTCAACTTTAAGTAATTTCTGTCCATCCAGCTGTTGACTGCCTGCATACAGTCACATGGTTCACTGACAGAATATCGAAAACAAAATATCGTGTGGACAGAATATCGTGTCCAAAATATCGAGGACAAGAATATCGAGTAGGTAAGTGCAAATAGATAGGTATTAATTTACTATTCTTAACTCCAGATCTACGTACCTTGAAGATATATATATCGTCAAAGTACATATATGTGGAGTTATATATAGTAAAACTTTACTTACCCATAAGAAATGACCTTCACGATATTCTTGTCCTCGATATTTTTGACACGATATTGTGTCCGACGATATTTGTGTTTTCGATATTTTGTCCACCCACCCAGTCACATAATCTGGATCTTAAGCCTATGTCGTCCTGAGCTAGGGAGATGACAATTTGGGTGTCCTCTGCATAACAGGTTAAAGAGAAACCGAAAGAGTGTATAAGATCGGCCAGAGGGGTGACGTACACATTAAAAAGTGTCGGACTAAGCGAGGATCCCTGCGGGACCCCACAAGGCAGCAAGGAGTCATTTAGCTGCACCGATTGCTCGCGCTCCGAGAGGAAGGATTTCAGCAGATCTCAGGCTGAGCCAGTGACCCTGATATTAGCTAAACGATCGAGCATGAGACTGTGATTGACAGTGTCAAAGGCTGCCGAGAGATCAAGCAGGATGAGAGCGGCACCGCCACCCTGATCGAGCGCCTGCCTGATCGACTCGGTAGCCTTGTCAGGGCAGTCTCTGTGCTATGGCCACTACGGTAACCAAACTGGGTAGCGTCCAAAAGGCTACTTGATTGAATGTGCTCGACGAGTTGGATGTTGATGATTTTCTCGATGATTTTAGCGGGCAAAGGTAGACATGAAATGGGACGGTAGCTGATTGGATCCGTAGGATCCAATGAAGCTTTTTTTAGCAGCGGGAGCACCGAGGCTTTCTTCCAAGCAGAAGAGAAATAACCAGATAGGAACATGCGATGGAAAATGACTAGGAGCGGAGGGGCGATACTCTCTGCCACACGCTTGGCCACCATTGGCGAACAAGGGTCCTGGGGGGAGGCAGAGGATGTGCAGCTCAGAAGATTAGTGACCTCCTTTAAGGATGGTACGGTGAACTCCTTTAAGATTTGCTGCATATCGAGAGGTATGGGAGGTCTGTCGCAAGAGGTGGAGGAGGCGAACTTATTACATATAATTTCCACCTTATGCAGAAAAAAGTTGGCCAGCGAGTTAATGAAATATTGGCTCGCGGGGTAGAGATTCTTGGAGGAATCCTTGGTGAGGAAGGAGGGATTGCCCTCATGGAACCGGCCCTGCCAAGTGCCACGCATCACGGGTACTTAACTGCATTCTCATTCTTGTGAGCAGTGGCAAACACCAGCACAAATTAAGAACTGGATGTTACATTATTTTTAATCCTTCCAGACCACCTGTTCATCCCTGTGTGTGTGCTCAATATTAGTGCCTGTTGTACGGCGACTTGGTGTAATGCCCACTACATGCATTCATAGGCACTGGCGTAGCAAGGGGGGGGCGGAGGGGGCGGTACGCCCCGGGCGGCACGAGATTTCGGGGCGGCAGGTAAATTTATCGCCAGCACCCCCCCCCCCCCCGCTCTTAGGCGCGCGGCGGCAAAAGGCAGGGACCGCCATGGGCGGCAGAGTGCCTAGCTACGCCACTGTTCATAGGCACTGGAAGTAGGGGTGCGGGGCTGCTGCGGCACCCCGATAAATAAGCATACCAGGGTTCCCAAGGCAAATGAGCATTAAAGATGACTTTACATTTTGTGTTCATCTCCTCATGTTTGCTGTGCTTCCGACAAATTGCTGGTTAGTCTTTTCACATGGAGTGTTTTAACATTCCTTTTCTTTCTCTGATTGCAAAGTGAGGGGATTTTGTAAAGTGAACTATGTGACACTCTCGCTGGGGTACAGGGAGTGTGAAAGGAATGGCTGTAGGGTATCATTCGCTTCTAAGACACAACATTCAAACACCTTTAAATGAACTGTACAAATATTTCAGAATATATATGCAATTAGGAAAGCACAAATGAAGCACATTTTTTGTAATTCTGAAGTGTGATGTGAGCAAAGATTTTCATCGAATTAAAACAAATCAAAACACTTGGTGACGGGCAAATGAAATATATACACTGAAATCCGATTTTCACAAATCATTTGTGTGCGATACAGTTTATCGGTCAAACTGTATGGCTGTGCAAATTTAGTGGTAATTTCAAGGAAAATGCGCTGTCTGTAAATAGGTGTGCACTACCACACAATGCTTTAGTAATATACTTGTGACAGTGTGCTCTAAATGCACCATTGGCTACATCACACACCCTTACCTCTCTCCTGCTGAATACATTTGCTACACTTGTTCGTGTGCGTCACTCGGATTTTTCACACTCCCTATGACGTCAGTGATCTAACATCGAAGTAGGGTTGAGTAACAAACACATCTGTTATTCAGTGTTAAGATACCCTTCCGTGTTAACGTGCGCGTTACAAATACACGTTATGTACTAGAAATGTCACACACAGGTAAATTGAAAGCTATGTGGAACAAAGTGTTAGTTCACAGATGGAAAAGGAAGGAGAACATAGTACTAGGCACTGATTGGCTCTGGCACCTACACGTCACACTGACACTGCAGCCAGGTGAGCCAAGGAAGGCTCGCTCAAGGTACCTACCACTGACTCGACGGAGGTCCATTCGGGCTTTTTGTGCCAAGTCCAACCCCTTGCTCGGCCCTGCCCATGAATTCTCTTGAGCACGCCCACCTCTGCACACACACATACATGCACTCACAAGCATCATTAGGTCTGGGTCCACAAATCCTTTTGTTATCAGTTCTAAACAAACATACACAG
Source organism: Calotriton arnoldi (assembly GCA_963921515.1). NCBI lineage: Eukaryota > Metazoa > Chordata > Amphibia > Caudata > Salamandridae > Calotriton > Calotriton arnoldi. Next base: position 1,772,654 of record CAWUFW010000467.1, read on the forward strand.
AGTGGGCAGTGACCCCATCCAAAGGGGGACATTTCTTTCACCTGTCAGTGCTTCCATTGAAATGCATGAGGGACTATATTACATCTGAAAAGTGCACTCATTCACCACACTACCAATCACATTTTATTTTGCATCTTTCATGTACATCCTGTACAGAATGGCATCCTTTCTTGCCACTTTTTCCCCTGCATTGGCAAAGCCAAAAGGCCTGGCTTTAATGTGCTAGTTATCATCTGTGCATTGCTGTGTTTGCATGTGTTCTCACATTAAAGGCAGATCTCTCTCTCTCTCTCTCTCTCCTGTTGTGATTTCGAGAATCCATTGGTATCCCAGCACTGAAAGATCCACAGAGTTATCACAGAGCACCTCTGTCAACAACGTCCACAGTTATCCCGGCACTGAAACACCCAGAGAGCTCTCACAAAGCACCTCTCTCAGCGTCCACTGGTATCCCGGCACTGAAACACCCAGGGAGCTCTCACAGAGACCCTCTCTCAGCATCCACTGGTATCCTGGTACTGAAACACCCAGGGAGCTCTCACAAAGCCCCTCTCTCAGCGTCCACTGGTATCCCGGCACTGAAACACCCAGGGAGCTCTCACAGAGCACCTCTCTCAGCATTCTCTGGTATCCCGGCACTGAAACACCCAGGGAGCTCTCACAGAGCACCTCTCTCAGCATTCACTGGTATCCCGGCACTGAAACACCCAGGGAGCTCTCACAAAGCACCTCTCTCAGCATCCACTGGTATCCCGGCACTGAAACACCCAGGGAGCTCTCACAATGCACCTCTCTCAGCGTCCACTGGTATCCCAGCACTGAAAGATCCACAGAGTTATCACAGAGCACCTCTGTCAACAACGTCCACAGTTATCCCGGCACTGAAACACCCAGAGAGCTCTCACAAAGCACCTCTCTCAGCGTCCACTGGTATCCCGGCACTGAAACACCCAGGGAGCTCTCACAGAGACCCTCTCTCAGCGTCCACTGGTATCCTGGTACTGAAACACCCAGGGAGCTCTCACAAAGCCCCTCTCTCAGCGTCCACTGGTATCCTGGTACTGAAACACCCAGTGAGCTCTCACAAAGCACCTCTCTCAGCGTCCACTGGTATCCCGGCACTGAAACACCCAGGGAGCTCTCACCGAGCACCTCTCTCAGCATTCACTGGTATCCCGGCACTGAAACACCCAGGGAGCTCTCACAAAGCACCTCTCTCAGCATCCACTGGTATCCTGGCACTGAAACACCCAGGGAGCTCTCACAGAGCACCTCTCTCAGCATTCACTGGTATCCCGGCACTGAAACACCCAGGGAGCTCTCACAAAGCACCTCTCTCAGCATCCACTGGTATCCCGGCACTGAAACACCCAGGGAGCTCTCACAGAGCACCTCTCTCAGCATTCACTGGTATCCCGGCACTGAAACACCCAGGGAGCTCACACAGAGACCCTCTCTCAGCATCCACTGGTATCCCGGTACTGAAACACCCAGGGAGCTCTCACAAAGACCCTCTCTCAGCATCCACTGGTATCCCGGTACTAAAACACCCAGTGAGCTCTCCCAGAGCACCTGTGTCAGCATCCACAGGTATCCTGGTACTGAAACACCTAGTGAACTCTCACAGAGCACCTCTGTCAGCATCCACAGGTATCCCGGTACTAAAACACCCAGTGAGCTCTCCCAGAGCACCTCTGTCAGCATCCACAGGTATCTCGGTACTGAAACACCCAGAGAGCTCTCACAAAGCACCTCTTTCAGGTATCCCAGTACTGAAACACCCAGGGAGCTCTCACAGAGCCCCTCTCTCAGCATTCTCTGGTATCCTGGTACTAAAACACCCAGAGAGCTCTCACAGAGCACCTCTCTCAGCGTTCACTGGTATCCCGGTACTGAAACACCCAGGGAGCTCTCACAAAGCACCTCTCTAGCACGCACTGGTATCCCAGTACTGAAACACCCAGGGAGCTCTCCCAGAGCACCTCTGTCAGCATCCACAGGTATCTCTGTACTGAAACACCCAGAGAACTCTCACAAAGGATCTCTCAGCACGCACTGGTATCCCAGTACTGAAACACCCAGGAGCTCTCCCAGAGCACCTCTGTCAGCATCCACAGGTATCCTGGTACTGAAACACCTAGTGAACTCTCACAGAGAAACTCTGTCAGTATCCACAGGTATCTCTGTACTGAAACACCCAGAGAGCTCTCACAAAGCCCCTCTCTCAGCATCCACTGGTATCCTGGCACTGAAACACCCAGGGAGCTCTCACAGAGCACCTCTCTCAGCATTCACTGGTATCCCGGCACTGAAACACCCAGGGAGCTCTCACAAAGACCCTCTCTCAGCATTCTCTGGTATCCCGGCACTGAAACACCCAGAGAGCTCTCACAATGCACCTCTCTCAGCGTCCACTGGTATCCCGGCACTGAAACACCCAGGGAGCTCTCACAGAGCACCTCTCTCAGCATTCACTGGTATCCCGGCACTGAAACACCCAGGGAGCTCTCACAAAGCACCTCTCTCAGCGTCCACTGGTATCCCGGCACTGAAACACCCAGAGAGCTCTCACAAAGCCCCTCTATGATCATTCACTGGTATCCCGGTACTGAAACACCCAGCGAGCTCTCACAAAGCCCCTCTCTCAGCATCCACTGGTATCCCGGTACTGAAACACCCAGGGAGCTCTCACAGAGCACCTCTCTCAGCATTCTCCGGTATCCCGGTACGGAAACACCCAGAGAGCTCTCACAAAGTCCCCCTTTGAGCATTCACTGGTATCCCCATACTGAAACACCCAGTGAGCTCTCCCAGAGCACCTCTGTCAGCATCCACTGGTATCCCAGTACTGACACACCCACGAAGCTCTCACAAAGCCCCTCTCTCAGCATTCTCTGGTATCCCGGTACTGAAACACCCAGAGAGCTCTCACAAAGCACCTCTCTCAGCCCCGCTGGTATCCCGGTACTCAAACACCCAGCGAGCTCTCACAGAGCCCCTCTCTCAGCATTCTCTGGTATCCCGGCACTGAAACACCCAGGGAGCTCTCACAGAGACCCTCTCTCAGCATCCACTGGTATCCCGGTACTGAAACACCCAGGGAGCTCTCACAAAGACCCTCTCTCAGCGTTCACTGGTATCCCGGTACTGAAACACCCAGGGAGCTCTCACAGAGCACCTCTCTCAGCATTCACTGGTATCCCGGCACTGAAACACCCAGGGAGCTCTCACAAATCACCTCTCTCAGCACGCACTGGTATCCCGGTACTGAAACACCCAGAGAGCTCTCACAGAGCACCTCTGTCAGCATCCACAGGTATCCCGGTACTGAAACACCTAGTGAACTCTCACAGAGAAACTCTGTCAGCATCCACAGGTATCCCGGTACTGAAACACCCAGAGAACTCTCACAAAGGATCTCTCAGCACGCACTGGTATCCCAGTACTGACACACCCACGAAGCTCTCACAAAGCCCCTCTCTCAGCATTCTCTGGTATCCCGGTACTGAAACACCCACGAAGCTCTCACAAAGCACCTCTCTCAGCCCCCGCTGGTATCCCGGTACTGAAACACCCAGGGAGCTCTCACAGAGCCCCTCTCTCAGCATTCTCTGGTATCCCGGTACTGAAACACCCAGGGAGCTCTCACAAAGACCCTCTCTCAGCGTTCACTGGTATCCCGGTACTGAAACACCCAGGGAGCTCTCACAAAGCACCTCTCTCAGCACGCACTGGTATCCCGGTACTGAAACACCCAGGAAGCTCTCACAAAGCACCTCTCTCAGCGTCCACCGGTATCCTGGTACTGAAACACCCAGCGAGCTCTCACAAAGCCCCCCTATGAGCATTGACTGGTATCCCGGTACTGAAACACCCAGAGAGCTCTCACAGAGCACCTCTGTCAGCATCCACAGGTATCCCGGTACTGAAACACCTAGTGAACTCTCACAGAGAAACTCTGTCAGCATCCACAGGTATCCCGGTACTGAAACACCCAGAGAACTCTCACAAAGGATCTCTCAGCACGCACTGGTATCCCAGTACTGACACACCCACGAAGCTCTCACAAAGCCCCTCTCTCAGCATTCACTGGTATCCCGGCACTGAAACACCCAGGGAGCTCACACAGAGACCCTCTCTCAGCATCCACTGGTATCCCGGTACTGAAACACCCAGGGAGCTCTCACAAAGACCCTCTCTCAGCATCCACTGGTATCCCGGTACTAAAACACCCAGTGAACTCTCCCAGAGCACCTCTGTCAGCATCCACAGGTATCCTGGTACTGAAACACCTAGTGAACTCTCACAGAGCACCTCTGTCAGCATCCACAGGTATCCCGGTACTAAAACACCCAGTGAGCTCTCCCAGAGCACCTCTGTCAGCATCCACAGGTATCTCGGTACTGAAACACCCAGAGAACTCTCACAAAGGATCTCTCGGCACGCACTGGTATCCCAGTACTGATACACCCACAAAGCTCTCACAAAGCCCCTCTCTCAGCATTCTCTGGTATCCCGGTACTGAAACACCCAGAGAGCTCTCACAAAGCACCTCTCTCAGGTATCCCAGTACTGAAACACCCAGGGAGCTCTCACAGAGCCCCTCTCTCAGCATTCTCTGGTATCCTGGTACTAAAACACCCAGAGAGCTCTCACAGAGCACCTCTCTCAGCGTTCACTGGTATCCCGGTACTGAAACACCCAGGGAGCTCTCACAAAGCACCTCTCTCAGCACGCACTGGTATCCCAGTACTGAAACACCCAGGAGCTCTCCCAGAGCACCTCTGTCAGCATCCACAGGTATCTCTGTACTGAAACACCCAGAGAACTCTCACAAAGGATCTCTCAGCACGCACTGGTATCCCAGTACTGAAACACCCAGGGAGCTCTCCCAGAGCACCTCTGTCAGCATCCACAGGTATCCTGGTACTGAAACACCTAGTGAACTCTCACAGAGAAACTCTGTCAGTATCCACAGGTATCTCTGTACTGAAACACCCAGAGAGCTCTCACAAAGCCCCTCTCTCAGCATTCACTGGTATCCCGGCACTGAAACACCCAGGGAGCTCACACAGAGACCCTCTCTCAGCATCCACTGGTATCCCGGTACTGAAACACCCAGGGAGCTCTCACAAAGACCCTCTCTCAGCATCCACTGGTATCCCGGTACTAAAACACCCAGTGAGCTCTCCCAGAGCACCTCTGTCAGCATCCACAGGTATCCTGGTACTGAAACACCTAGTGAACTCTCACAGAGCACCTCTGTCAGCATCCACAGGTATCCCGGTACTAAAACACCCAGTGAGCTCTCCCAGAGCACCTCTGTCAGCATCCACAGGTATCTCGGTACTGAAACACCCAGAGAACTCTCACAAAGGATCTCTCGGCACGCACTGGTATCCCAGTACTGATACACCCACAAAGCTCTCACAAAGCCCCTCTCTCAGCATTCTCTGGTATCCCGGTACTGAAACACCCAGAGAGCTCTCACAAAGCACCTCTCTCAGGTATCCCAGTACTGAAACACCCAGGGAGCTCTCACAGAGCCCCTCTCTCAGCATTCTCTGGTATCCTGGTACTAAAACACCCAGAGAGCTCTCACAGAGCACCTCTCTCAGCGTTCACTGGTATCCCGGTACTGAAACACCCAGGAGCTCTCACAAAGCACCTCTCTCAGCACGCACTGGTATCCCAGTACTGAAACACCCAGGGAGCTCTCCCAGAGCACCTCTGTCAGCATCCACAGGTATCTCTGTACTGAAACACCCAGAGAACTCTCACAAAGGATCTCTCAGCACGCACTGGTATCCCAGTACTGAAACACCCAGGGAGCTCTCCCAGAGCACCTCTGTCAGCATCCACAGGTATCCTGGTACTGAAACACCTAGTGAACTCTCACAGAGAAACTCTGTCAGTATCCACAGGTATCTCTGTACTGAAACACCCAGAGAGCTCTCACAAAGCCCCTCTCTCAGCATCCACTGGTATCCTGGCACTGAAACACCAAGGGAGCTCTCACAGAGCACCTCTCTCAGCATTCACTGGTATCCCGGCACTGAAACACCCAGGGAGCTCTCACAGAGCACCTCTCTCAGCATTCACTGGTATCCCGGCACTGAAACACCCAGGGAGCTCTCACAAAGACCCTCTCTCAGCATTCTCTGGTATCCCGGCACTGAAACACCCAGAGAGCTCTCACAATGCACCTCTCTCAGCGTCCACTGGTATCCCGGCACTGAAACACCCAGGGAGCTCTCACAGAGCACCTCTCTCAGCATTCACTGGTATCCCGGCACTGAAACACCCAGGGAGCTCTCACAAAGCACCTCTCTCAGCGTCCACTGGTATCCCGGCACTGAAACACCCAGAGAGCTCTCACAAAGCCCCTCTATGATCATTCACTGGTATCCCGGTACTGAAACACCCAGCGAGCTCTCACAAAGCCCCTCTCTCAGCATCCACTGGTATCCCGGTACTGAAACACCCAGGGAGCTCTCACAGAGCACCTCTCTCAGCATTCTCCGGTATCCCGGTACGGAAACACCCAGAGAGCTCTCACAAAGTCCCCCTTTGAGCATTCACTGGTATCCCCATACTGAAACACCCAGTGAGCTCTCCCAGAGCACCTCTGTCAGCATCCACAGGTATCCCGGTACTGAAACACCTAGTGAACTCTCACAGAGAAACTCTGTCAGTATCCACTGGTATCCCAGTACTGACACACCCACGAAGCTCTCACAAAGCCCCTCTCTCAGCATTCTCTGGTATCCCGGTACTGAAACACCCAGAGAGCTCTCACAAAGCACCTCTCTCAGCCCCGCTGGTATCCCGGTACTGAAACACCAAGCGAGCTCTCACAGAGCCCCTCTCTCAGCATTCGCGGGTATCCCGGCACTGAAACACCCAGGGAGCTCTCACAGAGACCCTCTCTCAGCATCCACTGGTATCCCGGTACTGAAACACCCAGGGAGCTCTCACAAAGACCCTCTCTCAGCGTTCACTGGTATCCCGGTACTGAAACACCCAGGGAGCTCTCACAAATCACCTCTCTCAGCACGCACTGGTATCCCGGTACTGAAACACCCAGAGAGCTCTCACAGAGCACCTCTGTCAGCATCCACAGGTATCCCGGTACTGAAACACCTAGTGAACTCTCACAGAGAAACTCTGTCAGCATCCACAGGTATCCCGGTACTGAAACACCCAGAGAACTCTCACAAAGGATCTCTCAGCACGCACTGGTATCCCAGTACTGACACACCCACGAAGCTCTCACAAAGCCCCTCTCTCAGCATTCTCTGGTATCCCAGTACTGAAACACCCACGAAGCTCTCACAAAGCACCTCTCTCAGCCCCCGCTGGTATCCCGGTACTGAAACACCCAGGGAGCTCTCACAGAGCCCCTCTCTCAGCATTCTCTGGTATCCCGGTACTGAAACACCCAGGGAGCTCTCACAAAGACCCTCTCTCAGCGTTCACTGGTATCCCGGTACTGAAACACCCAGGGAGCTCTCACAAAGCACCTCTCTCAGCGTCCACCGGTATCCCGGTACTGAAACACCCAGCGAGCTCTCACAAAGCCCCCCTATGAGCATTGACTGGTATCCCGGTACTGAAACACCCAGAGAGCTCTCACAAAGGATCTCTCAGCACGCACTGGTATCCCAGTACTGACACACCCACGAAGCTCTCACAAAGCCCCTCTCTCAGCATTCTCTGGTATCCCGGTACTGAAACACCCAGGGAGCTCTCACAGAGCACCTCTCTCAGCATTCTCTGGTATCCAGGTACTGAAACACCCAGGGAGCTCTCACAAAGCACCTCTCTCAGCCCCCGCTGGTATCCCGGTACTGAAACACCCAGGGAGCTCTCACAAAGACCCTCTCTCAGCATTCACTGGTATCCCGGTACTGAAACACCCAGAGAGCTCTCACAAAGCGCATCTCTCAGCATCCACCGATACGCCGGTACTGAAATACCTGATCACTCATATCCTTATTTATTCGATAAAACAATACTGTTTTTATGTTCTCTATTAAATAAACATGGAAATACACTTGCAGAGGTGATATTCACTGGGAGAGGGATCCGCAGGCGGTAACAGGCCCCGCCTCCAGACCTCATCTCTCCCTCTGCACTGAGCCAATCCCAGTGGGCCGAGGTCAGGGTTCATCTAGTAAAATCAGAGCGACCTGGCCTCACCACGTATAAATAACAACAAGGGTTCCTGTCAAGGTACATTAGATGACCACTTAAACAACAATTCGTGTTAATTCTAGAAACCCACACATACAGCAGACATCTTGAGAAGGCAGACTACAAAATATACTGACAATCGTCACAAAACCCTACTAATCCTGAGAGGGTATTCTCCTATTGGGGGGAGACCTAAGAGCTTGTGTGCATGCATGTGAGAGGACCCGGCATTTACAAAAGGAAGTAAGGCTAGCCTTCACCCACCAGCCTAGGTGGCATGCGTCATCATGGGGCTGCCTCATACGTTGGAAAGGATTCTGGAGACGAATGGGCCCTGATTACAGGGAATACTTTGAGTAGGGGTAGTGCAGTCTAAAAACCACTGAGCCTCTGTCAAAATATAATGCTTTATTACTGGAGGGTCCAAGAGCTGATTAAAAATGGAGTGAAGAGTGTTTTTCCTCCAGCAACCTGTGGGTCATCATGTTTCAGTCATTGTACAGCTCCAAAAGGGGTCCCCGGCCTTCATCAGGACCAGGGTCCCTGGATCTATCAATGATCACACATACTGCACGCTGCAGTCACAATCATGTTTTTTACATCCATGCGAAAAGTGCAGACTATACTTACTTCTTGGCGTCGCACCATTGATATGAAAGGACCCACAAAGAGTAGAGGGAAAGGGAACATATATATCAGACAAAAGCTAACATCACATGAAGCGAAATGCCTGTGGGTAGCGCCACTGCACAACACATGTGGAAAATACACTGCACATGACACAGCAAACAAGTGCAGCAAGTCTCTTGAGAAATTCGAAACCAGGGTTCATCACAAATCGACAGACAAAAAGGACTCCTCCATTCCTATGGGTACCACCCTGGTGCCCTGAGTGAAAAACTCGCCTTCTGACAGTTCTTGCACGCACCAGGCGCTATTGTTCAGATATAAATATGTAATGAAGAGGCATCCAAACTATCGAGGAAGCTGGCAGCTCGCCAACACCCAAACAGGTTCAAAAAGAGACTAAACAAAAGGGCCTGGAGTAACAACAGGGAGGGAGCACGTGAACCTCACCCAAAACCCACATCGGACAGAATCACTTGCAGAACCACATTTTCCTCCATCTCCAATTGAGTCGAGAACATTATAACGATGCATTGGAGACATTGGAGAATGCTTAACAGTCATGGTAACCAGTGGGAGCCCCCTTTTCTCCTTCAAACGTGGAAGCGATATTAGGGACTTGCTGGTTCATAGCAAACAGAAAAGATGCTTCTCAATAGCAACCACTACCGTACGGGGCCTTCCGCCAGGGATTGCCACCGCCCCTGCGGGAGATGCTCGCCAGCCCATACACCAGTACTACCAGGAGGTCACCAGAAAACTATGAGAGAGCGAACGCATAAACACTGTAACAGCAAAAACATAATTTAGAGCATCACTTACCCCTGTGGTTCAAAGTACACAGGGATGACCTTAAGGAAAGTACACATTTGAGTAAGTGAGCATCACAGCAACAGATGGTGCACAAGGCGCTGCACTAAACTGGCCAATCACTTCTTGGAAAGAGAACACTCATAGGACAACATGAAGTGGGTCGTTGTGGAGAAAGTGAGGCGGAGCCCCCAGAGTAACACCCAACAGATACTGCTGAACAAGGAACAAAGATGGATGCACAGATTAGTAACACACATTGACGGACTGAACGGCGACATCCGCGGCTTCACATCAGTACTTCCTGATAGCAGCCATGAGCGAGTTACGATTACATTAACTCAATTAGAAATTACTTCTGACCCAGCATTTGCAGTGCATTTTGCCACTTTTGTTTTGTAGTAGCACTACACACCAGCATATAGCGATGTGATTTTCAGCATTTCACATTATGTGATTTTTAAGTTTTGTCTCGAATACATGTTCCCTTTACCTCTACATTTTGCAGGACCTTTCATATCAAGGATTCAAAGCTAAGGCGTGAGTATATTCTGCACTTATTGCATAAATGTTAAAAAAAAAAAGTGTGATTGCAGCATGTATGTTCATTGATACATTAGAGATCCTGGTCCTGATGAAGGCCGGGACCCCTTTTGGGGCTGGACAATGACTGAAACATGTTAACCCACATGATGTTGGAGGAATAACGCTCTGAAGCATAGCATCCTCACTCTATTTTTAACAATTTCTTGGCCCCTCCAGTAATATAACATCATTTTTTTAAAGTGGCTCTGGGATTTTTACACTGCCACTTCAGGTCCCGCACTACCCCTACATCAAGTATTCCCTGTAATCAGGGAGGTCATTCGTCACCATAATCATTTCTAGCAAATGAGACAGCCCCATTATGAAGTATGCCACGTAGGCAGGTGGGTAAGGGCTTGCCTTAAATTTGTTTGTAAATCCTGGGTTCTCTCACATACATGCACACAAGTTTTTCGGCCTCTCTGTACTAGGAGCATATCCTTTCGGAATGCCTGTGGCTTTGTCGCAATTGTCTTCTTGCTGTAAGGTTAAGATTGGGAGTGAGCAGCCTGCAGTACTCCTCTTTCCTCTTGTTCCCCTCCCCCTTATTTGGGGGTGTTAGTGGGTTATTAATGATACTGCATATGTTTATTTCACTATTGCATCCTCCTTCCTCAAGCAGGTTTCGACTCCCAGAAATGGTAAAAGCGCTAAAATCTTCTTGCCCACTGCTGGTTAGCGCTCATGACTTCTAGCTGCTGCCGTTGAGCGTGGAACCAATGGCTGGATTTTTTGCCCGTTTTGCTGCCCTCTTCAGTTGCTTACTCTACTGATGACCCACTTTGCTGCTTGTGCAACAACATTCTCTGCCCACCTTCATCGTGGATGTGCCAGCTCAGCTGACTGCTGGGCCTGGATCTCATTCCCTCTCGGACACCTGGTCCAGTCCTTTGCTGTGGAGTGCCTGTGACCAGGGCTACCACCAGTGGCAATCGGAGGTACGTGCTGATGCTGCGGCAGGGCCCCACTGGCAGCTATCTTTGGCCATGCTCATCACTTCATAAACCTCATCATTTAAAGGTCCTCCCATTTCAAAGTGTTTATTTACAAACAGCAGGCATCTTGCACGCAGTGAACTGTAGACACGGTTCCACAATTATAACAGAAAAATACAGCCATTTGTTTAAATAGAAGTAGGACTAACCAGTCTCACTACTCCAGGCCCAAAATTGAAACAGGTCTTCAAGGCCCACTATTCTACACTAGAAGTATAAACAGGACTTACGAGGCCCACTGCCTGGAAGAACATCTCTCGTCCTCCTCACAGGAAATTAAAGATAGACTTACTCTGCTGGAAATTGACGTAGGACTGTCCTTCTATTAATACAAGGCCCCCTGACTCCCAAAAGGACCTGGACCCTCTGCTATTCCCTCTCACAGAAGGTATCAGCTGGACTCACTGTAAGAAACCAAAGCAGAAATCAAGACACTGCTTCAAAATCACCTCTCCAACACCAATTACTTTTGTTTAGGGGGGCCCTGGAGCTTGCCCCCTGTACCGTGGGGGTGCGAGGGCTTTTGTTACGCTACTGGCTACATTATTATCAGGCCTCCATGACTCTGCCGATCGTGCCTCTCTGCTCCCTGCTTGTTTTCCGGGACATTGCAGCTCCCTGCCCATTGTTTATTGTACCTTTTAGCATATTGTCATTTCTCCTGTTGCTTTAATTTTTAGCCTTGTCATTTCTCCTGTTGTTTTAGCTTTTAATTTTAGCCTCACACATCGTCTGTCATTTTCCTGTGCTGATTAACTTGTAAAAGCCTTATTTTCTGTTGTTAATCTTGCCCGTTTCTGCTGTACTTCGTCTTTGTTTTTCCCAGGCTGGCCCGCCTCACCGCTTGCGCTTCCCGCCACCCAGAGACCCTGGGTGCCCCTTCGGCCGCAGCATGGCCGTGCAGCAGACGCGTGCTGCCGGCATGCCAAAGGCAACCCAGTCTGTGCCTGGACTGCACCCAGCGCCAGGAAACCTAGCCCTCGGCTACTCGCAGATACACCGCCACTGAGCTCCAAGCCCTAGACCGCAGACTCCACAACAACCGCTGCCGCACCTCCCCACGTTCAACAGTGGGACCTTTTTCCTGACGGCACAGTCTCTTCTCCTGCATCACCGGAGCACCTGCGTGCACGACCACCAAGCCGACCGCAACTACCTCACAAGAATTCCACTGCCTCCTGCTCAATGCACAATCACTCTGCAAGCACACCACCGAGATCTGGGACATCATCACCTTCCTCTCCCAGCATCATCTTCCTCACGAGACCTGGCTCAAGTCTGCATCCACGCCCGACATCGCATCAGCAGCGCTCAACAGCTACAAGATAGCACACCGAGACTGCATCAACAAACACGGAGGTGGAATCACCATCATCCACAAAGAAACCATCCACTGCACCACCACCGCAGATGACAGCAACCCAGATCATGGAACACCTCAACTTCCAACTCCAAACCAACTGCAAAACCACCATCAGAGGCACCCTCGTCTACAGACTTCCAGGACCTCGCCCCAGGTTCTGCAACGCCATCCTTGAATTCGTTGCCCTGCTCGCCATTGAGTCCAAACACTACATCTTCCTCTGAGACTTCAATTTTCACCTCGACGACCATAATAACACGAACACCACCACCGTCCTCGAAAGCATGAACAGCATCAGCCTCACCCAACTAGTCACCAACCCCACACACATTGCAGGGCACACACTTAACTCCATCTTCACAGCCAGCGATAGAGTCAAGTACAGCCATGTCACCAAGCTCACGTAGACAGACCATCCCATCCTCCACTTCACCATCACAGGATCCCCTGGCATCACCGCCAAGCCCCCCAGCACTTCACACTGCAGATGGAATAAAGTATCAGAGAACCAGTGGACTGACCCACTCAGCACCTCCCACCAAGACACCGCAACCAACCTAGAACAGACTGTCAAGAACTTCTCCGCCTGGATCACCAACGGCGCCGAGTCACCCGGTCAAGCCCAACTACCTCAAGAGATCCTCCAAACAGGCCAGTTGGTACACCATGGAACTGAGAACCACAAAACGGAACTGCAAACAACTTGAAAGGAAATGGTGCACCAGCAAGGAGCCCACAGACCAAGCCACATTCAAGACTTCCCTCAACCAATGCCACCAACTCCTGAAAGAGACGAAAAGAAGCACCCTTGCCAACCGCATCAAAGCCAGTTCTAACAACAGCAAAGAACTCTTTAACATTGTCAGAGAGTTCTCCAACCACTTAGCCATCTCTTTGTGGCCAGACGCTGGGGGACATTGCTTCACAGTCCACCAGGACCCCCGTGGACTCTGCATACCACCTTGCAACGCGACAGGAGGCGTGGTTGCACAGTGCTTTCCTGAGGGGGCATGGCCTCCTAGCCAACGCGCTAAAAGTGCTCTCGACACCCCGCTGTGCAGGAAGCGTGTGGACCAAGAGTGAGCCCATCCACGCCTGTTATCGGCTGGGCAAGGCCTCCCCTTTTGGCTTCGGTATCGGGGTCTTGCACTACACGGATCGCCCCAGACTACATTGTAGTCAAGTGTCCCCTTATTTACCTCTCATGGATCATTGTTTCAAGGCGTAGTAATGAACATTAACCACTGAGGGAAGCCACTAAGCGAAGCCAGCCAAAGCAGAGGGATTTGATTTCTCTCTTTCATGGCTGCTTTGCGCAACTGTTCCCACTTGTGGCACCCTGGACTTTATGATTGTAAACCTTAGCTGGGTAGCCTCTTGAAAACCAGCACAGGTTGCAAAGTTTCCACTTTTTGGACCCCATGCACTTTCTTCAAATTGCCCCACTGTGAGCCTGCACTTATTCAGATCCTAATAGGGGGTACAAGAAAATATTCGTCCAGACCTTTCCTTTTTCCTTTTCAGCACCCAATTATTTATCTAATTTGCGGGCATCACATTAACTCTTGAAACCTGCACCTGTTATCACGTTTTTTAAACTAAAATGAGGAAACGCAAAACTCAAGCGCGTGCCCCAACGGCCACCACCACCACTACGACCAAAGGCGCATTCCTGGCACGTGCAGTAGACATTATTAGCAAAGAAGTTATATTGGCAGAACGCCGCCTCTCCCTTTTCTCCCAAACCTCTCCCCCTCGGGCTCACCAGGAGGGCGTCTGCCCAGCCCCAAGAGCTCAGACATAGGGCCAGTAGCTCCACTTGAGTGGAATGAAGAACAAGAGGGATGTGAACAGGATCACCCCACCCCCGAGATCCCTACACTGCCACGGCCCCTTCACCATGTGACCAGGGCCGGACTGGCCGTAGCGGGCACTGGGCATTTCCCCGGTGGGCCGCCAGGGTGGGGGCCGGTTTTGGGCCCCTGGGGGGCCGTTTTTGCAGCATAGCTGCAATATCGGCCCCTGTAACAAAATAGTCCGAAACCGGCCCTGGCAAATAGCTCGACCTCACCCCCAACCCCCCGGGGGGCCGGCCGAGCACTTTGCCAGGGCCGGTTTTGGTTCCCAGTCCAGCCCTGCATGTGACTCCCCTGGAGCCAGAAGACACGGTGGTTACTCCTAAAGAACAGGGTGTGGCAGGGAAAAGAAAGAGACAGGAGCCTGTTACTAAATTCAAACCCCCAAAGGCCATTACTAGCCAGACTCCTAAGAGGAAAAACTTCTCCCAGGCGGCGAGTCACCTCCCCCACCCTTACAAACTTTCCAACTGCGTCCCTCTTAACCTCTGACATACACCAGTGACCACGTGCTTGGTGCCTTAAAAGGTCGCAGTTTATTATAACATAACATTTATAAATATTGCCAATTTCCTGCTCATGCATAACATTATGTTGACACTTATATTGTTTTTGCATTTATAGTCCTTTTAGTCCATTCTTGTTTATTGTCTGCCTTCAGGCAGGCCAATCTCTGGAGAGGGGCCCAACCACCTGGGCCATTGATTCCGCGGTGTTCGGCTTCAACTTGCTACCGATTTGGTGGGTGTCCGTCAGGACCAGCCCGGGCTGCAAGTGCCATCCTGCTCGACTTCGACCCCCTTCTTGGCCCCTCCCTCCTCTTCTGGGTCCCTACCATCTGGCATCCCAAGGACCCTGTGTGAGCACTTCATCTATTCAGCCTGGTGCTGAGTTCTGACATCTCGCTCCTTCTGGTACCCCTGCCGTGAGGCATCCCAAGGGCCCAGCGGGGGCATCACATCTACTCTGACTGTGGCTGATTGCCCCCACTGGCTCCCTCAGTGCCCATGCCGTGAGGCATCCCAAGGACACTGTGTGAGCACTTCATCTATTCAGCCTGGTGCTGATTTCTGACATCTCGCTCCTTCTGGTACCCCTGCCGTGAGGCATCCCAAGGGCCCAGCGGGAGCATCACATCTACTCTGTCTGTGGCTGATTGCCACCACTGGCTCCCTCAGTGCCCCTGCCGTGAGGCATCCCAAGGACACAGTGTGAGCCTTCCATCTACCTCTAGCAATTTATCTCCTTTTTCTATCATTCTAGGGTTTTCCCTGCCTCACCTCTATCCCTGCGACGCCCGCCTTTCATTTCTTCAGCGAGGGGGGAGTATGTGCATAGCGTGGCCTTTCGCCCCCATCTTAAGCCCCCTCGCGGCTTACTATCGCGCCCCCTGATTGGGGGGGCTGTCTACCGCCCTGGGGCGACCAATACTGGTCGCCCCCTTTCGCGGGCTCTCGCCCTTGGGGGGGGGGGGCTTCCCGCCCCCGGGCGGAGTTTGTCCCGGGCCTCCATTGGGTCCGGCTTCGCCTTCCCCGGCCCGGGCTTCGACTCCTCAGTGAGGGGAAAGGGCAAGACGGGCACCACACTGGACTCTTTTCACGACACTGTCATTGCTGCTTCGGAGACAAGGCTGAACCCCACCCTGAGGCGTCTCGCTGCTACTGAGTTGGAGCTCAAGAATGCCACTCGATTGGGCTGCATAAGGGAGACAGTACCACCGTCCACGTACCGACCATCCCCCCTGCCGCCCCATGCCGAGGTTTGTACAACCAACATTGGGAACAGGATTAGAGGAGTCGCTGTGTGCTCATGATGGGTTTTCACTTACTCCAGCTTATACCCCTTCGCATAATCACACACAGGCTCACTCTGCAGGAGGGGATTCTGGAACTAGCAAACTCTCCATGGATCCCTGTGGTTGTAACAACTTTAAAGCCCCGATGCCCGGATCATCGATTCCAAACAAGACCAGAGGCTCGCCCGCTGCCATGAGAGGTCCCTATGATAGGGAGGCAAGGACTTTGAATAAGGGACCCTGGAATGAGCCAAAGGATATTCAACCCCGTATTCCACCGGGGAGTACCCCATATATCACTGGGCTGGAAAATGTCCCTAAAATAGAACATTTACATCTGGAATCACATGCCTCCCTAGTAAACAAGGGATCACATTGGATGCGAAAATGTTCTGAATGTGCCAGTGACTTATCAAGAGACATTATCACCACGAGGAGGGTCTCTTGGGTGGGCCCATTGCCCACAAGCTCGTCAGGTGACTGTGTAATAATCAATTTTAGAAGACCAAGTTTAGTCCAGGCCCTACTACACTCTCTTTGCCAAACTGCTACTTCTCTGGAGGGCATTAGCGCCCACCCGCTGGGCTTTTTCTACCCCCCCCCTGCCCAAAGGTTACTAGATGATGGTCACAACGATCTTCAGCGTGGCATGTAAGGAGTAAAACGGCAAGCCATCGCCATCACCCAACTGTCCCCTGCCTCTCTCTCATAGGTTTGAAGTTTTGTCCCCACTGGAGCAATTGGACTGACTGCCCATATGGCAACCCCACCCGATGAAACGCACAATCACTTAAAGCCTGCCACATCTACACAATGGACGACTGATGTCTCACCTCTGCAGCCTGGGTCCTTGGGCCTCATCTCATGGAGGTGGCTGGTTTGTGCACCAAACAGGAGCCCCCAGAGTGGCTGAATGAAGTGCGCCACCACCAAATAATTTGTTGCCAAGAGACATGGTTATTGGATCCGCAGCATATAAATGGCTTTGTTGCCCACCGTGTCTCAGCCATCCCCTCCAAGGCAGGACGGGCCAAAGGGGGGTTGGCTACTTTTATATCTGTGTTTGTGGTGGATTGCACGGCACTTGAAATGGCTATCACACCCTTCTATCATATACTTTTGATTACTCTAAAGAAACCTTTAGATTTGGTTCTGCTTAATTTTTATTATAACATATTTGACCCCTCAGAAACTAAGATTTTGGATGGCATAGAGGACGCCTTGCATAAGATTTTAAATGACCCCGCAAAGGAGGCGCTAATCATGTGGGCAGGAGACTTCAACATGAAACATGCGTTTATGGAGCCGCCACAACATGCGGAATCTGGGATGAGTTTGACCAACCCCTTTACACATTTTAGACACACTCCCTATGGTGACTCATTAAATCGAGTGACCTCTGCAAATAAGATGATATTTGCACAAGAATATAGTATGTGGAGCTCGACAAAGATTCCGACAAACATGGGACCGAGCTCGAACTCTATCATTGATCATATGTTAATTTCCAAGGAATTACTACCGATGCTCGCGACCTATAAAGCTGTGGCCTCATGTATAAGTGATCATAACCTGCTAATATTGGAGTTTAAGTTATTTCTAACTAGGGCCACTCAGAAAACTCCTCCACACCAGATAGAATACAGTAAAAATAAAGGTTTCAGCGTTAAATGGGAGAAAATCGACAAGGAAGCCTTCCACAGAGATTTATTCATAAATAATCAATCAGAGATCGACAAGGTCTTGCAAGAGGACACAAATCCAGTAGAAGTAATTAAGGCATAAACCACACTCAATAATTATATGGCAGATAGATTAACCAAAGGTGCTGCAAAAACGAGTAACAACCCAATGTGGTTTAGCAGTTCTTGCTCCAATGCCCATAAACTTCTAAAGCTCGCTCTGAGCAAACGTCCACGAGACCAGTTAGGAGTAGCCACGACCAGAAAAATGTATAGGGAAGCGACCGAAAGAAGAAACATAGAAATAAGGGAAAAGGCTTGGGAGGATCCGAGAATTGCAAGTGAGATGAAAGATCCCTGAGCCTTCTGGCAGGTAGTAAATTCTCCGAATCTCCAGGGGGCATATTATCAAGAACGGCGTTAAAATTATCGCCGGTTTAGCGGCAGAAAACTGCCGCTAAAGCGGCGATAATGGGCTTGATAATATGCCCTGGAGAATTCCAATAGAAGCCCATGTTCACACCAGAACATGGACTTCTATTGGAGTTCTCAAGGGCATATTATCAAGCCCATTATCGCCGCTTTAGCGGCAGTTTTCTGCCGCTAAACCGGCGATAATTTTTAACGCCGTTCTTGATAATATGCCCCCTGGTGAGGCCCTGCCGAAAGTGGAATGTCTTGTTCTTAGTAAAGATTAGGTGACTCACTTCTCAAAAATATTTGGCCCAAAAGAGAAGAAAAAAAACAATATCCTTTGGACCCAATAGCAAACTCTGGTATTCAACCAATCAATACATTCCATTCAACCCGGTACATGCTCACCATTCCATCACATACATACTTGAGGGGATTATGCCATGTAGCTCGCACAGAGAGTCGTGAACCATAAAATGTACAAGAATATATAAATCGATTTATTAATAAAAAAGACGAGTGTATCTAAAATAAAATTTAAAAACTGGAGGGCACAAAAAACCCTATACAATACATAGTATTATTAAATTGACAATGATCACAAAAGTTCAAAAAAACAATCACATATTAAAACACAATCCATTGAAAAACATAATAAAATAGCTTAAAGAGAGTACATAGTACAGACAGGCTCAATTTGTCATTAGTTTGTTACACATCTGTTTTGAGCGCTCATCACAATACACAATCTGTCAGAAAGGCGGAGGTCTATGAGTAGTTAATACCAGGATCTATGCCTAATATATTGGTGTAAAACAGATGTGTAACAAACTAATGACAAATTGAGCCTGTCTGTACTATGTACTCTCTTTAAGCTATTTTATTATGTTTTTCAATGGATTGTGTTTTAATATGTGATTGTTTTTTGAACTTTTGTGATCATTGTCAATTTAATAATACTATGTATTGTATAGGTTTTTTGTGCCCTCCAGTTTTTAAATTTTATTTTAGATACACTCGTCTTTTTATTAATAAATCGATTTATATATTCTTGTACATTTTATGGTTCACGACTCTCTGTGGGAGCTACATGGCATAATCCCCTCAAGTATGTATGTGATGGAATGGTGAGCATGTACCGGGTTGAATGGAATGTATTGATTGGTTGAATACCAGAGTTTGCTATTGGGTCCAAAGGATATTGTTTTTTTTTTTTTTCTTCACTGAATAGTGCCCTATTCCTTTGGCTTTAAGGGGCTCCTCTTTGTCCTTATTAACCAAAAGAGAAGATCCTTAATACTGGTACTGATAATACAGTTACTTGCGACCCGAATGCCACCTTGGAATTAAGCAGATCAGGTAAGGTATCCGATGTAACTCTAGCCATTGAGAGTAGCCCCTCTGGGAAAGCTCTGGACCCAACAGAATCCCCTTGGATATTTTTAAATCGCTGAACTTGTCGAGTACATGTCTTCCCCCTACCTGTCTCGTTTTTCATCTTTTTGTTATACTTTTCTTATGCTATTGACCAATTCTATTTATTTTCCCCCATCGGCCTGCGGATGTAGGTGGGCTGATGTTGTATTACCCTGCTTAAAACAATAAAAAAGACTAAACCATAAATTGTTCCCACAGTTTTGGGCTCCCCTAATAGCAAGTGTCATAAGAAGTGCAATTGTAGGCCCTGCGGTCAAGACCTGGCAGGAGGCTATCATCATTCTATATTTAAAAGAGAAGGCAAGGTCAGCCTCACTGCTACCGCCCAATTTCCCCCCTAGATAGCACAGTTAAGATCCAGGAAGGGTAATTTTGGCCAAACTAGAAAGCTGGGCAATGGAGACGCAGGGGCTCTCGGACCTACAGGTCGGATTTCGTTCAGGTCTGGGGACAGCTGAACAGTCATTAAATCTCTCTCCAATAGTCCAAAAATATACAAAGGCCAAAAAAGGCTGTGGTCATCTTGCCTTCATGGACCTAACAGGCGCTTTTGACACTGTGGATCGCCCATAGTTATGGTCAACAACGCTTCCTCTAGATATTAATAGTGCAATCACCTCCCTGCTCTAGGCTCCTTGCACATACCACAGCCAGAGTCCGCTACAGTAGGAGTGAGGACTTCTCTGAATAACAGGGGTCAGACAGGGCTGCGTCTTGGCACCATTTCTTTTTTTAATCTATATTAATTCACTGGGAGAGCACCTGATAAGGGCTGGGAAAGGCATTCCAAAGGTCAATTCACCAGAAATTCCTGTGTTGCCCTACGCAGATGATGCTGTTCTTATTGCCCGAACAGCCAGTGGCCTTCAGCTTCTGCTAGATGCTTTTAATAGTTTTATGAATATTTTAGGACAAAAGACAAACCGTACCAAGGGCCATATGTAGGTAATTTCTATTTACCGATTCCTAAATACCGAATTTTACCGATTCGGTATTTAAGAATCGGTAAATAGAATGTAGGTAAACATTCGGTAAATTTTACCGATTCGGTAATATTCGTTATTACCTATTCGGTATTTACCGAATCGGTAATAAGGAATACCTTCCCATTCATTCCTATGGGCCTGGAGGCCCATAGGAATGAATGGGAAGCCATTCACTATTACCGATTCGGTAAATACCGAATCGGTAATAGGGGAGCATATTCAAGGGTGGCAGGGTGTCAAATTGACACCCTGTTGCACCCTGAATCGTGCATGTGTGCACATGTGGCGCACATACATGCCCTAAGGGCATGTATGTCTGCCACACGGCACTTTTAAAAAAGCACAAAATTGCTTTTTAAAAGGTATTCGGTATTTACCACCAACTTGTAGTTGGTTGTAAATAACGAATCCTTAAACCAAAAATGCACTCACTTGAGTGCTCCCTACATAGGATTTAAGGAATCGGTAATTTACCGATTCCTTAAAATAACGAATCGGTAAATTACTGACTCCTTAAATCCGGCCTCCTACATCGCAAAGGGCTAAATACCGGTCGGTAACGGGAAATTTCCCGATTTTCGGCCGTTACCGACCGGTATTAGCCCACCTACATATGGCCCCAAGTCCTTTGTAATGAAATGTGGCCCCAAATTATTCAAGACCAGAAAATGTTTACTTGGTGGTGAAGGAATTAGGAAAACTCCCCACTTTACGTATTTGGGAATCCCGATTGGTATAGATTTTAATTGGAAGTTACTTCTGAATGTAAGAGTTATGCAATTTCAGCGGGTGAATGATGCAGCTTTTAGATTTTCCAAAAGGCTGGGACATAAGCCGACAAGAGATTCTCTGCCTTTTTAAAAGTAAATGTGTGTCTGTTGCCATATTTGGTGCGGGCATCTGGGGGTAATTGTAAACCTCTACAAACCGTGGAAAACAGCTGCTGGCAGTCCCACACTCTACTTCAAACACCTTTTGCTATGGAGAGGTTGGGCTGAATAACTCAGAAGACTATATTAAACTACAACCCCTATTATTATGGCACAGAATCTGGAAAACCCAGAAGCCCAACCACGTTGAACCATTTGTCTTGTTTGTATGAATCTGGATAAATGTCTAGATATTCCATGACTTAAGTACATTAAAACAAGTTTTGAAAGGCTTGGTACCACAGCATGCTACCACAATCTGGCTAGTTTATCTAGTATCCCTCTAAGCCAAACTAAAGCACTCCACAAATATAATCAAAGGGCGAGATGTGATGGGATGGGAGGCATCTCTCAGGAACTACCTGCATGTCCAGCACTTTAATTACAGATCATTGTAAATGAGAGACAGAAGTTTCTGCTGACAAGGTTCCATCTTAAAACCATACATTTTCTGTTAGCCTTTCCTGTTAAAGGAACATGGTTTTCATTCCTCCTCCCCCTGTCATTGTGAAGCCCCAGCAGAGCTAAGTACCTTTCACTTTTTGCTATTTTGCACATTTCACACCACACAAAGAAGCAGTTCCTTCTCCTCATACTACGAGCATTAGAAACTAGATCTCATGTCGCTGCTTTTGCCCATTTGCACTGTTTGGGAAATGAAACTGTAATCTATGCTGTCTTAAATGACATTTTAAGAGCTCTGAAGATACGATCCAAATACTGAGAGTTTTCCCACATATTGTCTTTTTAACCCCTTCGCTGCTAGGCCTTCCCCCCCCCCCCCCTGCTAAGCCTTTTTTTTGGCTATTTGGGGTAGTTCGCGCTTAGGCCCCTGTAACTTTTTGACCACATAAGGTATCCACGCCAAATTTGCGTCCTTTTCTTCCAAGATCACGGGGATTCTAAAGGTACCCAGGGTTTGTGGATTCCCCTGGAGGGGACCCAAAAATTAGCCAAAATACAGCTAAATTTTGTTTTTTGGGGGAAAAATTTGAAAAAAGTGCTGCAAATGAAAGCGTCTGGGTTTTTCCCTGCATATGGTATCAAAAAGGGTTTGTAGGGCTGAAATCACCATTTTCCCAGCTTTTAGGGAATGACAGACTTTTGTCAGAAAACCAAAATGTTTTACACAGTTTTGGCATTTTTCTGGGACATAGCCTATTTTTGCTATTTTTTGTGCTTTCAACCTCCTTCCAGTTAATGGTAGAAATGGGTATGAAAGCAATAATGGATCCTGGAAAGCTATACATTTTAGTAAAGTAGACAAAATTCTGAAATCACCAAGGGGTCATTTGTGTAGATCCTTCAAGGTTTCTTTATAGAAACTAACAGTTAAATATAGGAAAAATTTAAAATTAGTTGAAAAAAAACAGCCTTTTGTGTTAACGTTTTCACCTGTAACTTCTTCTAATTATGACAGCTCTTTAAAAGCAATATACCGTTACATCCGCGGGACCTTACTGGTTGTGGGGATATATAGGACTTGTAGGTTCACCAAGAACCCGATGAACCCAGAGCCAAAAACTGAGCAGCGACTTGCAATGGTTTTTTATGATGTACCGGGTATATAGCAATTATTTTGGGAAAATGTATACATGGAAAAATCGGTATGAAAGACACCTATGTATTTCTGAAATGGGAACAAAATATAGAGTTTAGAAACAGTAGATATTTGCACATTTCCGAAATTGGGAATACTCATACTAGCATGAGAATTATCGGGCATTTTTCAAAATGACTTCTTTTTTACATATTGTCTTTCATTTGGAAGGCAGAAATGCATCGAAAGTCAATAGGTAATAACAGTTGCTTTACAAATCTGAATTACCCTAAGTCTCCCGATAAAAATGGTACCTCACTTGTGTGGGTAGGCATATTGCCCACGACAGGAAACGGCTCAAAACGCAACGTGAACACACCACATTTTCACAATGGAAAATTACCCTTTTTTTGCAAAGTGCCTAGCTGTAGTTTTTGAACCCTAGCTCTGCCGGCACCTAGGGAAACCTAGCAAACCTATACATTTTTGAAAACTAGACACCCAGGGGAATCCAGGATGGGGTGACTTGTCTGGCTCTCACCAGGTTCTGTTACCCAGAATCCCTTGCAAACCTAAAAAAATGTCAAAAAAACCACATTTTCCTCACATTTCTGAGGTGGAAAGTTCTGGAATCTGCGTGGATCCACAAATTTCCATGCACTCCGCGTTCCCCAAAGTCTTCCGAGAAAAATGGTACCTCACTTGCATGGGTAGGCCTAGTGCCCGCGACAGGAAACGGCGCAAAACGCAACGTGGACACACCACAATTTCACATTGAATAATGACCCTTTTTTGGCAAAGTGCCTAGCTGTAGTTTTTGAACCCTAGCTCTGCCGGCACCTAGGGAAACCTAGCAAACCTATACATTTTTGAAACCTAGACACCCAGGGGAATCCAGGATGGGGTGACTTGACTGGCTCCCACCAGGTTCTGTTACCCAGAATCCCTTGCAAACCTAAACAATTGTTTAAAAAAAAACACATTTTCCTCACATTTCTGTGGTGGAAAGTTCTGGAATATGCGTGGATCCACAAATTTCCACCCACCCCGCATTCCCCAAAGTCTTCCGAGAAAAATGGTACCTCACTTGTGTGGGTAGGCCTAGTGCCCGTGACAGGAAACGACGCAAAACGCAACGTGGACACACCACAATTTCACAGTGAAAAATGACCCTTTTATGGCAAAGTGTCTAGCTGTAGTTTTTTAACCCTAGCTCTGTCGGCACCTAGGGAAACCTAGGAAACCTATACATTTTTGAAAACTAGACACCCAGGGAAATCCAGGATGGGGTGACTTGACTGCCTCCCACCAGGTTCTGTTACCCAGAATCCCTTGCAAACCTAAAAACTTGTCAAAAAAACCACATTTTCTTCACATTTCTGTGGTGGAAAGTTCTGGAATCTACATGGATCCACAAATTTCCACCCACCCCGCATTCCCCAAAGTCTTCCGAGAAAAATGGTACCTCACTTGTGTGGGTAGGCCTAGTGCCCGCGACAGAAAACGGCACAAAACGCAACGTGGACACATCACAATTTCACAGTGAAAAATGACCCTTTTTTGGCAAAGTGCCTAGCTGTAGTTTTTGAACCCTAGCTCTGCCGGCACCTAGGGAAACCTAGCAAACCTATACATTTTTGAAAACTAGACACCCAGGCAAATGCAGGATGGGGTGACTTGACTGCCCCTCACCAGGTTCTGTTACCCAGAATCCCTTGCAAACCTAAACAATTGTGTAAAAAAAACACATTTTCCTCACATTTCTGTGGTGGAAAGTTCTGGGATCTGCATGGATCCACAAATTTCCACCCACCCCGCGTTCCCCAAAGTCTTCAGAGAAAAATGGTACCTCACTTGTGTGGGTAGGCCTAGTGCCCGCGACAGGAAATGGAGCAAAACGCAACGTGGACACACCACAATTTCACAGTGAAAAATGACCCTTTTTTGGCAAAGTGCCTAGCTGTAGTTTTTTAACCCTAGCTCTGCCGGCACCTAGGGAAACCTAGCACACCTATACATTTTTGAAAACTAGACACCCAGGGGAATTCAGGATAGGGTGACTTGACTGCCTCTCACCAGGTTCTGTTACCCAGAATCCTTTGCAAACCTAAACAATTGTCAAAAAAAACCATTTTTCCTCACACTTCTGTGGTGGAAAGTTCTGGAATCTGCGTGGATCCACAAATTTCCACCCACCCCGCGTTTCCCAAAGTCTTACGAGAAAAATGGTACCTCACTTGTGTGGGTAGGCCTAGTGCCCGCGACAGGAAACGGCGCAAAACGCAACGTGGACACACCACAATTTCACAGTGAAAAATGACCCTTTTTTGGCAAAGTGCCTAGCTGTAGTTTTTGAACCCTAGCTCTGCCGGCACCTAGGGAAACCTAGCAAACCTATACATTTTTGAAAACTAGACACCCAGGGGAATCCAGGATGGGGTGACTTGTCTGGCTCTCACCAGGTTCTGTTACCCAGAATCCCTTGCAAACCTAAACAATTGTCAAAAAACCACATTTTCCTCACATTTCTGTGGTGGAAAGTTCTGGAATCTGCGTGGATCCAAAAATTTCCACCCACCCCGCGTTCCCTAAAGTCTTCCGAGAAAAATGGTACCTCACTTGTGTGGGTAGGCCTAGTGCCCGCAACAGGAAACGGCGCAAAACGCAACGTGGACACACCACAATTTCACAGTGAAAAATGACCCTTTTTTGGCATAGTGCCTAGCTGTAGTTTTTGAACCCTAGCTCTGCCGGCACCTAGGGAAACCTAGCAAACCTATACATTTTTGAAAACTAGACACCCAGGGGAATCCAGGATGGGGTGACTTGTCTCGCTCTCACCAGATTCTGTTACCCAGAATCCCTTGCAAACCTAAACAATTGTCAAAAAACCCACATTTCTGTGGTGGAAAGTTCTGGAATCTGCGTGGATCCACAAATTTCCACCCACCCCGCGTTCCCCAAAGTCTTCCGAGAAAAATGGTACCTCACTTGTGTGGGTAGGCCTAGTGCCCGCGACAGGAAACGGCGCAAAACGCAACGTGGACACACCACAATTTCACAGTGAAAAATGACACTTTTTTGGCAAAGTGCCTAGCTGTAGTTTTTGAACCCTAGCTCTGCCGGCACCTAGGAAAACCTAGCAAACCTATACATTTTTGAAAACTAGACACCCAGAGGAATTCAATATGGGGTGACTTGACTGCCTCTCACCAGGTTCTGTTACCCAGACTCCTTTGCAAACCTAAATAATTGTCAAAAAAACCACATTTTCCTCACATTTCTGTGGTGGAAAGTTCTGGAATCTGCATGGATCCACAAATTTCCACCCACCCCGCGTTCCCCAAAGTCTTCCGAGAAAAATGGTACCTCACTTGTGTGGGTAGGCCTAGTTCCCGCGACAGGAAACGGCACAAAACGCAACGTGGACACACCACAATTTCACAGTGAAAAATGACCCTTTTTTGGCAAAGTGCCTAGCTGTAGTTTTTGAACCCTAGCTCTGCCGGCACCTAGGGAAACCTAGCAAACCTATACATTTTTGAAAACTAGACACCCAGGCAAATGCAGGATGGGGTGACTTGACTGCCCCTCACCAGGTTCTGTTACCCAGAATCCCTTGCAAACCTAAACAATTGTCAAAAAAACCACATTTTCCTCACATTTCTGTGGTGGACAGTTCTGGAATCTGCATGGATCCACAAATTTCCATGCACCCCGCGTTCCCCAAAGTCTTCCGAGAAAAATGGTACCTCACTTGTGTGGGTAGGCCTAGTGCCCACGACAGGAAATGGCGCAAAACGCAACGTGGACACACCACAATTTCACAGTGAAAAATGACCCTTTTTTGGCAAAGTGCCTAGCTGTAGTTTTTGAACCCTAGCTCTGCCGGCACCTAGGGAAACCTAGCACACCTATACATTTTTGAAAACTAGACACCCAGGGGAATTCAGGATAGGGTGACTTGACTGCCTCTCACCAGGTTCTGTTACCCAGAATTCTTTGCAAACCTAAAAACATGTAAAAAAAAACACATTTTCCTCACATTTCTGTGGTGGAAAGTTCTGGAATCTGCGTGGAGCCACAAATTTCCACCCATCCCGCGTTCCCCAAAGTCTTCCGAGAAAAATGGTACCTCACTTGTGTGGGTAGGCCTAGTGCCCGTGACAGGAAACGGCGCAAAACACAACGTGGACACACCACAATTTCACAGTGAAAAATGACCCTTTTTTGGCAAAGTGCCTAGCTGTAGTTTTTGAACCCTAGCTCTGCCGGCACCTAGGGAAACCTAGCAAACCTATACATTTTTGAAAACTAGACACCCAGTGAAATCCAGGATGTGGTGACTTGTCTGGCTCTCACCAGGTTCTGTTACCCAGAATCCCTTGCAAACCTAAACAATTGTCAAAAAACCACATTTTCCTCACATTTCTGTGGTGAAAAGTTCTGGAATCTACGTGGATCCAAAAATTTCCACCCACCCCGTGTTCCCCAAAGTCTTCCGAGAAAAATGGTACCTCACTTGTGTGGGTAGGCCTAGTGCCCGCGACAGAAAACGGCGCAAAACGCAACGTGGACACACCACAATTTCACAGTGAAAAATTACCCTTTTTTGGCATAGTGCCTAGCTGTAGTTTTTGAACCCTAGCTCTGCCGGCACCTAGGGAAACCTAGTAAACCTATACATTTTTGAAACCTAGACACCCAGGGGAATCCAGGATGGGGTGACTTGTCTGGCTCTCACCAGGTTCTGTTACCCAGAATCCCTTGCAAACCTAAAACATTGTCAAAAAACCCACATTTTCCTCACATTTCTGTGGTGGAAAGTTCTGGAATCTGCGTGGATCCACAAATTTCTACACACCCTGCGTTCCCCAAAGTCTTCCGAGAAAAATGGTACCTCACTTGTGTGGGTAGGCCTAGTGCCCGCGACAGGAAACGGCGCAAAACGCAACGTGGACACACCACAATTTCACAGTGAAAAATGACCCTTTTTTGGCAAAGTGCCTAGCTGTAGTTTTTGAACCCTACCTCTGCCGGCACCTAGGAAAACCTAGCAAACCTATACATTTTTGAAAACTAGACACCCAGAGGAATTCAATATGGGGTGACTTGACTGCCTCTCACCAGGTTCTGTTACCCAGAATCCCTTGCAAACCTAAACAATTGTCCAAAAAAACACATTTTCCTCACATTTCTGTGGTGGAAAGTTCTGGAATCTGCGTGGATCCACAAATTTCCACCCACCCCGTGTTCCGTAAAGTCTTCCGAGAAAAATGGTACCTCACTTGCATGGGTAGGCCTAGTGCCCGCGTCAGGAAACGGCGCAAAACACAACGTGGACACACCACAATTTCACAGTGAAAAATGACCCTTTTTTGGCAAAGTGCCTAGGTGTAGTTTTTGAACCCTAGCTCTGCCGGCACCAAGGGAAACCTAGCAAACCTATACATTTTTGAAAACTAGATACCCAGGGAATCCAGGATGGGGTGACTTGACTGCCTCTCACCAGGTTCTGTTACCCAGAATCCCTTGCAAACCTAAAAAATTGTCATAAAAACCACATTTTCATCACATTTCTGTGGTGGAAAGTTCTGGAATCTGCAGGGATCCACAAATTTCCACACACCCCGCGTTCCCCAAAGTCTTCCGAGAAAAATGGTACCTCACTTGTGTGGGTAGGCCTAGTGCCCGCGACAGGAAACGGCGCAAAACGCAACGTGGACACACCACAATTTCACAGTGAAAAATGACCCTTTTTTGGCAAAGTGCCTAGCTGTAGTTTTTGAACCCTAGCTCTGCCAGCACCTAGGGAAACCTAGCAAACCTATACATTTTTGAAACTAGACACCCAGACGAATGCAGGATGGGGTGACTTGACTGCCCCTCACCAGGTTCTGTTACCCAGAATCCCTTGCAAACCTAAAAAATTGTAAAAAAACCCACATATTCCTCACATTTCTGTGGTGGAAAGTTCTGGAATCTGCATGGATCCACAAATTTCCACCCACCCCGCGTTCCCCAAAGTCTTCTGAGAAAAATGGTACCTCACTTGTGTGGGTAGGCCTAGTGCCCGCGACAGGAAACGGCGCAAAACGCAACGTGGACACACCACAATTTCACAGTGAAAAATGACCCTTTTTTGGCATAGTGCCTAGCTGTAGTTTTTAAACCCTAGCTCTGCCGGCACCTAGGAAAACCTAGCAAACCTATACATTTTTGAAAACTCCTCACCCAGGGGAATCCAGGATGGGGTGACTTGTCTGGCTCTCACCAGGTTCTGTTACCCAGAATCCCTTGCAAACCTAAAAAATTGTCAAAAAACCCACATTTCTGTGGTGGAAAGTTCTGAAATCTGCGTGGATCCACAAATTTCCATGCACCCCGCGTTCCCCAAAGTCTTCCGAGAAAAATGGTACCTCACTTGTGTGGGTAGGCCTAGTGCCCGCGACAGGAAACGGCGCAAAACGCAACGTGGACACACCACAATTTCACAGTGAAAAATGACCCTTTTTTGGCAAAGTGCCTAGCTGTAGTTATTGAACCCTAGCTCTGCCGGCACCTAGGAAAACCTAGCAAACCTATACATTTTTGAAAACTAGACACCCAGAGGAATTCAATATGGGGTGACTTGACTGCCTCTCACCAGGTTCTGTTACCCAGAATCCTTTGCAAACCTAAATAATTGTCAAAAAAACCACATTTTCCTCACATTTCTGTGGTGGAAAGTTCTGGAATCTGCATGGATCCACAAATTTCCACCCACCCCGCGTTCCCCAAAGTCTTCCGAGAAAAATGGTACCTCACTTGTGTGGGTAGGCCTAGTTCCCGCGACAGGAAACGGCACAAAACGCAACGTGGACACACCACAATTTCACAGTGAAAAATGACCCTTTTTGGCAAAGTGCCTAGCTGTAGTTTTTGAACCCTAGCTCTGCCGGCACCTAGGGAAACCTAGCAAACCTATACATTTTTGAAAACTAGACACCCAGGCAAATGCAGGATGGGGTGACTTGACTGCCCCTCACCAGGTTCTGTTACCCAGAATCCCTTGCAAACCTAAAAAATTGTCAAAAAAACCACATTTTCCTCACATTTCTGTGGTGGACAGTTCTGGAATCTGCATGGATCCACAAATTTCCATGCACCCCGCGTTCCCCAAAGTCTTCCGAGAAAAATGGTACCTCACTTGTGTGGGTAGGCCTAGTGCCCACGACAGGAAATGGCGCAAAACGCAACGTGGACACACCACAATTTCACAGTGAAAAATGACCCTTTTTTGGCAAAGTGCCTAGCTGTAGTTTTTGAACCCTAGCTCTGCCGGCACCTAGGGAAACCTAGCACACCTATACATTTTTGAAAACTAGACACCCAGGGGAATTCAGGATAGGGTGACTTGACTGCCTCTCACCAGGTTCTGTTACCCAGAATTCTTTGCAAACCTAAAAACATGTAAAAAAAACCACATTTTCCTCACATTTCTGTGGTGGAAAGTTCTGGAATCTGCGTGGATCCACAAATTTCCACCCATCCCGCGTTCCCCAAAGTCTTCCGAGAAAAATGGTACCTCACTTGTGTGGGTAGGCCTAGTGCCCGCGACAGGAAACGGTGCAAAACACAACGTGGACACACCACAATTTCACAGTGAAAAATGACCCTTTTTTGGCAAAGTGCCCAGCTGTAGTTTTTGAACCCTAGCTCTGCCGGCACCTAGGGAAACCTAGCAAACCTATACATTTTTGAAAACTAGACACCCAGGGAAATCCAGGATGTGGTGACTTGTCTGGCTCTCACCAGGTTCTGTTACCCAGAATCCCTTGCAAACCTAAACAATTGTCAAAAAACCACATTTTCCTCACATTTCTGTGGTGAAAAGTTCTGGAATCTACGTGGATCCAAAAATTTCCACCCACCCCGCGTTCCCCAAAGTCTTCCGAGAAAAATGGTACCTCACTTGTGTGGGTAGGCCTAGTGCCCGCGACAGGAAACGGCGCAAAACGCAACGTGGACACACCACAATTTCACAGTGAAAAATTACCCATTTTTGGCATAGTGCCTAGCTGTAGTTTTTGAACCCTAGCTCTGCCGGCACCTAGGGAAACCTAGTAAACCTATACATTTTTGAAACCTAGACACCCAGGGGAATCCAGGATGGGGTGACTTGTCTGGCTCTCACCAGGTTCTGTTACCCAGAATCCCTTGCAAACCTAAAACATTGTCAAAAAACCCACATTTTCCTCACATTTCTGTGGTGGAAAGTTCTGGAATCTGCGTGGATCCACAAATTTCTACACACCCTGCGTTCCCCAAAGTCTTCCGAGAAAAATGGTACCTCACTTGTGTGGGTAGGCCTAGTGCCCGCGACAGGAAACGGCGCAAAACGCAACGTGGACACACCACAATTTCACAGTGAAAAATGACCCTTTTTTGGCAAAGTGCCTAGCTGTAGTTTTTGAACCCTACCTCTGCCGGCACCTAGGAAAACCTAGCAAACCTATACATTTTTGAAAACTAGACACCCAGAGGAATTCAATATGGGGTGACTTGACTGCCTCTCACCAGGTTCTGTTACCCAGAATCCCTTGCAAACCTAAAAATTGTCCAAAAAAACACATTTTCCTCACATTTCTGTGGTGGAAAGTTCTGGAATCTGCGTGGATCCACAAATTTCCACCCACCCCGCGTTCCGTAAAGTCTTCCGAGAAAAATGGTACCTCACTTGCATGGGTAGGCCTAGTGCCCGCGTCAGGAAACGGCGCAAAACACAACGTGGACACACCACCATTTCACAGTGAAAAATGACCCTTTTTTGGCAAAGTGCCTAGGTGTAGTTTTTTAACCCTAGCTCTGCCGGCACCAAGGGAAACCTAGCAAACCTATACATTTTTGAAAACTAGACACCCAGGGAATCCAGGATGGGGTGACTTGACTGCCTCTCACCAGGTTCTGTTACCCAGAATCCCTTGCAAACCTAAAAAATTGTCATAAAAACCACATTTTCATCACATTTCTGTGGTGGAAAGTTCTGGAATCTGCAGGGATCCACAAATTTCCACACACCCCGCGTTCCCCAAAGTCTTCCGAGAAAAATGGTACCTCACTTGTGTGGGTAGGCCTAGTGCCCGCGACAGGAAACGGCGCAAAACGCAATGTGGACACACCACAATTTCACAGTGAAAAATGACCCTTTTTTGGCAAAGTGCCTAGCTGTAGTTTTTGAACCCTAGCTCTGCCAGCACCTAGGGAAACCTAGCAAACCTATACATTTTTGAAAACTAGACACCCAGGCGAATGCAGGATGGGGTGACTTGACTGCCCCTCACCAGGTTCTGTTACCCAGAATCCCTTGCAAACCTAAAGAATTGTAAAAAAAAACACATTTTCCTCACATTTCTGTGGTGGAAAGTTCTGGAATCTGCGTGGATCCACAAATTTCCACCCACCCCGCGTTCCCCAAAGTCTTCCAAGAAAAATGGTACCTCACTTGCATGGGTAGGCCTAGTGCCCGCGACAGGAAACGGCGCAAAACGCAACGTGGACACACCACAATTTCACAGTGAAAAATTACCCTTTTTTGGCAAAGTGCCTAGCTGTAGTTTTTGAACCCTAGCTCTGCCGGCACCTAGGGAAACCTAGCAAACCTATACTTTTTGAAAACTAGACACCCAGGAGAATCCAGGATGGGGTGACTTGACTGCCTCTCACCAGGTTCTGTTACCCAGAATCCCTTGCAAACCTAAACAATTGTAAAAAAAAACACATTTTCCTCACATTTCTGTGGTGGAAAGTTCTGGAATCTGCGTTGATCCACAAATTTCTACCCACCCCGCGTTCCCCAAAGTCTTCCGAGAAAAATGGTACCTCACTTGTGTGGGTAGGCCTAGTGCCCGCGACAGTAAACGGCACAAAACGCAACGTGGACACACCACAATTTCACAGTGAAAAATGACCCTTTTTGGCAAACTGCCTATCTGTAGTTTTTGAACCCTAGCTCTGCCGGCACCTAGGGAAACCTAGCAAACCTATACATTTTTGAAACCTAGACACCCAGGCAAATGCAGGATGGGGTGACTTGACTGCCCCTCACCAGGTTCTGTTACCCAGAATCCCCTGCAAACCTAAACAATTGTAAAAAAAACACATTTTCCTCACATTTCTGTGGTGGAAAGTTCTGGAATCTGCATGGATCCACAAATTTCCACTCACCCCCGTTCCCCAAAGTCTTCTGAGAAAAATGGTACCTCACTTGTGTGGGTAGGCCTAGTGCCCGCGACAGGAAACGGCGCAAAACGCAACGTGGACACACCACAATTTCACAGTGAAAAATGACCCTTTTTTGGCAAAGTGCCTAGCTGTAGTTTTTGAACCCTACCTCTGCCGGCACCTAGGGAAACCTAGCAAACCTATACATTTTTGAAAACTAGACACCCAGGCAAATGCAGGATGGGGTGACTTGACTGCCCCTCACCAGGTTCTGTTACCCAGAATCCCTTGCAAACCTAAAAAATTGTTTAAAAAAACACATTTTCCTCACATTTCTGTAGTGGAAAGTTCTGGAATCTGCGTGGATCCACAAATTTCCACCCACCCAGCGTTCCCCAAAGTCTTCCGAGAAAAATGGTACCTCACTTGCATGGGTAGGCCTAGTGCCCGCGACAGGAAACGGCACAAAACGCAACGTGGACACACAATTTCACAGTGGAAAATGACCCTTTTTTGGCAAAGTGCCTAGCTGTAGTTTTTGAACCCTAGCTCTGCCGGCACCTAGGGAAACCTAGCAAACCTATACATTTTTGAAGACTAGACACCCAGGGAAATCCAGGATGGGGTGACTTGACTGCCTCTCACCAGGTTCTGTTACCCAGAATCCCTTGCAAACCTAAACAATTGTCAAAAAAACCACATTTTCCTCACATTTCTGTGGTGGAAAGCTCTGGAATCTGCGTGGATCCACAAATTTCCACCCACCCCGCGTTCCCCAAAGTCTTCTGAGAAAAATGGTACCTCACTTGTGTGGGTAGGCCTAGTGCCCGCGACAGGAAATGGCGCAAAACGCAACGTGGACACACCACAATTTCACAGTGAAAAATGACCCTTTTTGGCAAACTGCCTATCTGTAGTTTTTTAACCCTAGCTCTGCCGGCACCTAGGGCAACCTAGCAAACCTATACATTTTTGAAAACTAGACACCCGGGAATTCCAGGAGGTATGACTTGCGTGGATCCCCCAACGTTTCCTTACCCAAAATCCCCTGCAAACCTCAAATTTTGCTGAATAAATCACTTTTTTCACACATTTTTGTGTGGGAAAGTTTTGGCATCACCGGGCTGACACAAATTTCCTACCACCCAGCATTCCCCCAGGTCTCCCGATAAAAATGGTGCCTCACTCGTGTGGGAGGCCCAAGTACACGCGGCAGACAAGGGCCCAAAACGTATTGAGGCGACATCAAAATTGCCTATCTCAAAACGACCTGGGTTTGCAAGGGTCACCTGGGTTTTGGCCCGTGCTCGGCGGCCATCTAGGGAAACCCACCACACCCATACATTTCTGAAAACTAGACACCTGGGGATTCCAGGGAGGTATGGCTTGCGTGGATCCCCAATGTCTCCTTACCCAGAATCCCCTGCAAACCTCAAATCTTAGCTGAAAATATTACTTTTTCGCACATTTTTGTGTGGGAAAGTTGTGGCATCACTGGGCTGACACAAATTTCCTACCACCCAGCGTTCCTCGGGTCTCCCGATAAAATGGTGCCTCACTCGTGTGGGAGGCCCTAGTACACGCGACAGACAAGGGCCCAAAACGTATTGAGGCAACATCAAATTGCCTCATCTCAAAACGACCTGGTTTTGCAAGGGGGTCACCTGGGCTTTAGCCGTGCTCGGCGGTCATCTAGGGAAACCCACCAAACCCACACATTTCTGAAAACTAGACACCGGGATTCCAGGGAGGTATGGCTTGCGTGGATACCCCAACGTTTCCTATCCAGAATCCCCTGCAAACCTCAACTTTAGCTGAATAAAATCCCTTTTTCGCACATTTTTGTGTGGGAAAGTTGTGGCATCATCGGGCTGACACAAATTTCCTACCACCCAGCGTTCCCGGGTCTCCTGATAAAAATGGTGCCTCACTGCGTGGGAGGCCCAGTACCCGCGACAGACAAGGGCCCAAAACGCTTTGAGGCAACATCAAAATTGCCTATTTCAAAATGACCTGGTTTTGCAGAGGTCATCTGGGTTTTGGCCTGTTCTCGGCGGCCATCTAGGAAACCTACCAAACCCACACATTTCTGAAAACTAGACACCTGGGGATTCCAGGAGGTATGGCTTGCGTGCATCTCCCAACGTTTCCTTACCCAGAATCCCCTGCAAACCTCAAATTTAGCCAAAAAAACTCACTTTTTTCGCACATTTTTGTGTGGGAAAGTTGTGGCATCACCGGGCTGACACAAGTTTCCTACCACCCAGCGTTCCCCATGTCTCCCGATAAAAATGGTGCCTCACTCGTGTGGGAGGCCCAAGTACCGCGACAGGCAATGGCCCAAAACATTTTGTGATAGGCAATTTTGATGTCGCCTCAATACATTTTGGGCCCTTGCCTGTCGCGGGTACTTGGGCCTCCCACACGAGTGAGGCACCATTTTTATCGGGAGACCCGGGGGAACACTTGGTGGTAGGAAATTTGTGTCAGACCGGTGATGCCACAATTTTCCCACACAAAATTGTGTGGAAAAAGTGATTTTTTCAGCTAAATTTGAGGTTTGCAGGGGATTCTGGGTAAGAAAACATTAGGAGATCCACGCAAGCCACACCTCCCTGGAATCCCCCGGGTGTCTAGTTTTCAGAAATGTGTGGGTTTGGTAGGTTTCCCTAGCTGGCCGCCGAGCACGGGCCCAAAAACCCAGGTGACCCCCCTTGCAAAACCAGGTTGTTTTGTGATAGGCAATTTTGATGTCGCCTCACTACGTTTTGGGCCCTTGCCTGTCGCAGGTACTTGGGCCTCCCACACGAGTGAGGCACCATTTTTATCAGGAGACCCGGGGGAACGCTGGGTGGTAGGAAATTTGTGTCAGCCCGGTGAATCCACAACTTTCCCGCACAAAAATGTGTGAAAAAAGTGACTTTTTCAGCAAAATTTGAGGTTTGCAGGGGATTCTGGGTAAGGAAGCGTTGGGGGATCCACGCAAGCCATACCTCCCTGGAATCCCCCGGGTGTCTAGTTTTCAGAAATGTGTGGGTTTGGTAGGTTTCCCTAGATGGCCGCCGAGCACGGGGCCAAAAACCCAGGTGACCCCCCTTGCAAAACCAGGTCATTTTGAGATAGGCAATTTTGATGTCGTCTCAAGACGTTTTGGGCCCTTGCCTGTCGCGGGTACTTGGGCCTCCCACACGAGTGAGGCACCATTTTTATCGGGAGACCTGGGGGAACACTGGGTGGTAGGAAATTTGTGTCAGACCGGTGATGCCACAACTTTCCCACACAAAAATGTGTGGAAAGAGTGATTTTTTCAGCTAAATTTGAGGTTTGCAGGGGATTCTGGGTAAGAAAACGTTGGGGATCCACGCAAGCCACACCTCCCTGGAATCCCCGGTTGTCTAGTTTTCAGAAATGTGTGGGTTTGGTAGGTTTCCTAGATGGCCGCCGAGCATGGGGCCAAAACCCAGGTGACCCCTTGCAAAACCAGGTCATTTTGAGATAGGCAATTTTGATGTCGCCTCAAAACGTTTTGGGCCCTTGCCTGTCGCGGGTACTTGGGCCTCCCACACGAGTGAGGCACCATTTTTATGGGGAGACCCGAGGAAAACTTGGTGGTAGGAAATTTGTGTCAGACCGGTGATGCCACAACTTTCCCACACATAAATGTGTGGAAAAAGTGATTTTTTTCAGCTAAATTTGAGGTTTGCAGGGGATTCTGGGTAAGAAAACATTGGGGGATCCACGCAAGCCACACCACCCTGGAATCCCCGGGTGTCTAGTTTTCAGAAATGTGTGGGTTTGGTAGGTTTCCCTAGCTGGCCGCCGAGCACGGGGCCAAAAACCCAGATGACCCCCCTTGCAAAACCAGGTTGTTTTGTGATAGGCAATTTTAATGTCGCCTCACTACGTTTTGGGCCCTTGCCTGTCGCGGGTACTTGGGCCTACCACGCGAGTGAGGTACCATTTCTATTGGGGTACTTGGAGAAAGGCGGGGGGTAGGAAATTTGTTATTTCTTTCTGCAGCGTGAAAATTTTGGCACAATAACGCAAGGAAAATGTGACAGACATTTTGAGGTTTGCAGGACATTGTGGGTAAGATAACGTGCTGGTATCCACAAGAGAGACATCACCATGTACTCCCATGGGTGTTTAGTTTACGACAATATCTACAGTTGGTAGGTTATTCTTAGATGGAATGTACACCTTGGCAGAGAGACTAAAAAGACAAAGATTACTGCACAGCCATCTATTCCTCAAGCACACACACATACTGGTTGGATTTGGCACGAGGCGAGTGATGGTTCAGTATATAAAATTTTATTAACAAGAGATTTCACAAAAATGAAATGCACTGTCAATAATTAAAAGGACAAAAAACTGAACCAGTGACTCGCAGCTCGTGAGCTGTAAAGCCACGGCAAGGCACCAACCGCTTTACAGGCCATTCACACACCTTTCATACGTGATACACACAAGACCATTCACACCACCAGGCACAAAACCAACACATTACAACATTCACAAAAAGGGACAAGGTGCACCCTGCTTGAGAAAGACAGAAAAGACAAATATTTCTGCACAACCACCTATTCTTCAAGCACACAGACATACTGGTTGGATTTGGCACGAGGGTGAGTGATGGTTCAGTATATACAGTTGTATTAACCAGAGATTTCACAGAAATGAAATGCACTGTTAATAATTGAAAGGACGAGAAACTGAACCATTGACTCACAGCTCATGAGCTGTAAAGCCACGACAAGGCACCAACCGCTTTACAGGCCATTCATACACCTTTCATACGTGTGACACATACAAAACCATTCACACCGCCAGCCGCGGGCCCAGCACATTACAACACTCACACCAGCAGACAGCGCCATTCAAGGGCCCATCACTTTCACACTCCCACATTCCTGACACAGCAACCACACCAGCTCACGGATTGCATGGAGTGTCGTTTAGCTAGCAGTGTGTGTAGTGACCAGCAGCAAGTCACTACTCACACGCCGCCAGCCAAGCGCCCGTCCACGCACACTGCCAGCCAAGCACCAGTCCACGCACACCGCCAGCCAAGTGCCAGTCCACGCACACCGCCAGCCAAGCGCACGCACACTGCCGGCCAAGCGCCAGCCCACTCACCGCCAGCCAAGCACCATTCCACGCACACTGCCAGCCAAGCGCCAGTCCACGCACACCGCCAGCCAAGCGCCAGTCCACGCACACTGCCAGCCAAGCGCCAGTCCACGCACACCGCCAGCCAAGCACCAGCCCACGCATACCACCAGCCAAGCACCAGCCCACGCACACCGCCAGCCAAGCACCAGCCCACGCATAGCGCCAGCCAAGCACCAGCCCATGCACACCGCCAGCCAAACACCAGCCCACGCACACCGCCAGCCAAGCACCAGTCCGCGCACACCACCAGCCAAACGCCAGTCCACGCACACCGCCAGCCAAGCGCCAGCCCACGCACACCGCCAGCCAAGCGCCAGTCCATGCACACAGTCAGCCAAGCGCCAGTCCACGCACACAGTCAGCCAAGCATCAGTCCACGCACACAGTCAGCCAAGCGCCAGTCCACGCACACCGTCATCAATTTTTTTTTAACAAGAATAAAAACACAAACAAATTGCAACTAGATACAAAACTATAACTACAAAAACAACAGCAGTAACTAAAGACATCATTCTAATGCCAACAGTGAAACTGAACAACAACTATATAAAACCATACAGACCAGCCAGTACACTATTAGACTCACGGTTGCTCCCAAAAACTCTTTCGAGTGTGATACAATCTGAAACATGTGGGCACACACAGTCCAGGATTAGAAGGACAATCGGCACAGTGCATACGACTCTCCTTCCGCATAGCTCTTCGCAAACAGACTCTACATCTCTTACAGGGATTGGTTTTTTTGGGCGTGGGAGGAATTAAATCGGGAAAGTGGTGCTCTTTCAATCTAGCCACATCCTCCACCACTCCAACTCTAGGAACACTTGCCTGTTCCACAACAACAAGGCTGCCCATCACAGACTCCTGAAACTGAACAAAAGTCATCTTTGACGCAGGAGAACACTCCTTGAACACAACAAAAGCATTAAAAGTTGCTAAATTAAAGAGATGGATGGCCAACTTCTTATACCAAATGTAAGCCTTACGAACAGCAGTGTAAGGTTCCAACCTCTGATCTACTCTATCGACACCACCCATGTGCTTATTGTAGTCTACAATGCACACAGGTTTGCGCACTTCAGCAACCTGACCCCAAACAGTCACAGGTGAAGTACTCTCATCATGGATGGTAGTCAGCATGTACACATCCCTCCTGTCCACAAATTTCACAGCTAGCAGTTCCTCACTACGCAAGGCACTGCACTGTCCCCTCTGAAGCTTTTTGCAAACAAGCTCTTTGGGTAACCTTTACGGTTAGAGCGGATTGTGCCACAAGCAAAAGTGTCCACTTTGAACAATTCCTTAAACAATGGCACAGCAGTGTAGAAGTTATCAAGGTACAAATGGTGACCTCTGTTAAACAGTCCTCTAGCAAGTTCCCACACAATTTTCTCTGAAACTCCTAAAGTGGACAGACAACCAGGGGGGTCAATAGTGGAATCCTTACCAGTGTACACCCGGAACTTAAAGACATATCCTGTCCTACTCTCAGACAACATATACAGCTTAATTCCATAACGTGCTATCTTGCTAGGAATGTACTGCCTAAAAACCAAACGGCCCTTGAACAGGACCAAAGACTCATCAATAGATATTTCTTTGCCTGGAGTATAGATCTCTGAAAATCGATCTACAAAGTGATCAAGAACAGGCCGAATCTTAAAAAGACGGTCACAGTCAGGGTGATCTCGTGGCAACGCCAAAGCATTATCAACAAAATGCAGCATCCGAAGCAAAAGTAAATACCGATCACGACTCATAATTGCAAGAAATATGGCCGTTGCCATCAAGGGACTGGCAGACCAATATGAAGCCTGGGACGGCTTCCTTATCAAGCCCATCAAAAAAGTCAAACCCAAAAACTTCTTCATCTCATCCAGATTTGTGGGAGTCCAACGGGTAGTTCTAGAGCCTAAGTCTGGCACTGTTGTCCCTCAAAAACTGTTCAGCATACAAATTAGTCTGCTCAACTATCTCAGCCAAAAATACATCATCCATAAACAACTGAAAAAACTGTATAGGCAAAAAAAATTCACAATTCACTCTACACCCTGCATCATGTTTGGCAGGCAACACAGGCTGCACCATGTTTGGATCAACCCAGAGTCCAGCACTACCAATGGGAAGCCTTACAGCCCCAGGCTGCAATCCAGATGCCTCTTGCACCATCGGCACATCAGTGCCCTCCTCTAAAACATGCACTTCATCCGCACTGAGAGTAGCTTCATCATCCGATGATTCCACGTGGAGAGAAAACTCACTGCCTGAATCTTCCCCTCCCTCCTCTCCCTCAGACTTACTGTCAGTCTCATAATCATGGTCAGAGGAAGATTCAAAAAGCATACCAACCACCTGCTGAGCAGTAATTCTACGGCTAGCCATAATCCTTACTAATAAAGGTAACTTGTCAAACAAGTCAACAACAACAAACACTTTGTAAAATAAGTAATAAACAAAATGCGTCTTTATCACAAAGACCTATATACTCCAAAACTATACCACTCACTTGCCAGAAGCAGCTAGACTCACCACCACCTACTCTGCACAGACACAGTAAGGATCAACAATAGCCCACTAAAAATGAAAAAGAAAAAAGAAAAGAAAATTACACATAAGACAATGCAAAACACATCGCAAAGAATTTCATGCTCAAAACACTAACTGAATATGCTGCCATTATCACACCACCTACAAAAAAATTCATTCGTGCATGACAATAATACTCATTTGGAGTAAACACAACAAAAATGTTTTTCTTACCAAATAAATGCAACTACGCAAAACTGTAGAACAACCACTGCCGAAACCGCAAACAAGAATCAAAAGCTTTACACTAGAATAAAAAGGAGAAAAAACATTACAATCACATATGCAAATATGCACCAGCCAAGCTAAGGGATAGGTGGGCCTAAGAGTATAAATAAAATATTCACCC
Organism: Calotriton arnoldi; assembly: GCA_963921515.1. Classification (NCBI taxonomy): domain Eukaryota; kingdom Metazoa; phylum Chordata; class Amphibia; order Caudata; family Salamandridae; genus Calotriton; species Calotriton arnoldi. Next base: position 1,814,182 of record CAWUFW010000467.1, read on the forward strand.
CGTAAAAGGGGAGCAACCCTTGCCCAAGAGGGCACTCCCCAACACCAAAATTTAAGAAACCCTGGTGTCTAGTGGCTTCTGCCCCCTTGGGAGCAGATGGGCCTAAAAACATACTGCTGATCTGCCACCCAAAGAGGGCAGAAATGGCCACAATCATCCTCCCATAAAGGGGAGCGACCCTTGTCCAAGGGGCCGCTCCCCAACATAAAAAATCCCTGGTGGCCTAGTGGCCATACAAAAAAAAATCAGCCGATCTGCCCCCAGGGGAAGAAACAGCCAAATTAATGCTCCCAAAGGGGAACGACCCTTGCCCAAGGGGCCACTCCCCACAAATTAATCCCTGGTGGTCTAGTGGGCCACTTAAAAACAAAAATGGCGAGATCTGCCCCCCCAGGGGGGCAGACAGCCAAAACCATTGCCCCCAATGGGGAGTGACCCTTGCCCAAGGGGCCACTCCCCACAGTTAGTCCCTGGTGGTCTAGTGGGCATCTAAAATAAAATTAAATGGCGAGATCTGCCCCCCAGGGGGGCACACAGCCAAAAACATTGCCCCCAAAGGCGAGTGACCCTTGCCCAAGGGGCCACTCCCCACAGTTAGTCCCTGGTGGTCTAGTGAGCATCTAAAATAACATTACATGGCGAGATCTGCAACCCCAGGGGGGGCAGACAGCCAAAACCATTGCCCCCAATGGGGAGTGACCCTTGCCCAAGGGGCCACTCCCCACAGTTAGTCCCTGGTGGTCTAGTGGGCTTTTAAAATTAAATGAAGTGGCGAGATCTGCCCCCAGTTAGTCCCTGGTGGTCTAGTGGGCATCTAAAACAACATTGCATGGCGAGATCTGCCCCCCCAGGGGGGCAGACAGCCAAAAACATTGCCCCCAATGGGGAGTGACCCTTGCCCAAGGGGCCACTCCCCACAGTTAGTCCCTGGTGGTCTAGTGGGCTTTTAAAATTATATTAAGTGGCGAGTTCTGCCCCCCCCCAGGGGGGCAGACCGCCAAAACATATTGGCCCCAAAGGGGAGCGACCCTTGCCTAAGGGGCCGCTCCCTGCAAGCTGTTGCTAGCATTTAAATTTGAAAAACAAAAAAAATCCCTGGCGCTAGTGGGCATTCCTGCTGCACGATCGCACGATCGTGCAGCAGGAATGCACAAAAGAGGCATCGGGGGAAAGGAAAACCCTTTCCTTTTCCCCGATGCCTCTTTTGTTTAAATCCCCCCCTCCCCAGAGACAAAACTCACCTCTTTGTTCCCCGACGCGATGGAAGCAAATGGCTTCCAGCGCATCGGGAAACAAAAGGGAAACCTCCAATGACATCAGCGCGCATCATTGATGACAAGGAAGGGGGGCGGGGGGAGGCACATAGGAGGGCGGCCCACGGGGGGAGCGCCAGCGCTTCCCCCGTGGGTGGGTGCTAGGACGGCTGGGAGCCGTCCGACGCACACGCCCACCGTGACGTCGGACGGCTCCCAGCCATCCAACGCACGGAAGGGGTTAAACCTGATTTTAGTGATTCTAACAACATTTAAAAAAATGTGAACTGTGTATTATATTGAAATTGTTTCTTTTGATATGACTTTTATGGCACAATAGAGCCAAATAAAGTATTTTTATTGATTGACCACTCAGCCACCAAAAACATCCTCACCCCCTCCCAGGAACACTGCGATACCCTGGCAGACTTCTTCCACTACAAGATTTCCACCATCTACAAAAACTTCATACCCCAACCCACCACCGCTGACATCCTCAGCCTCCTCACTCCCACAGATGTAAATCCCGACCACCTGCTCTCTGCCTGAGACCAGCTCACCACACAAAACACCACAGGCATCATAAACTCCGTCCACTCAGGAGCACCCATCAACCCCCTTTTCGAGGGTCCCATGAAAACCGACCAAGCACTGATGGGGTTACTGACTTGTTTTCCCAAGCCTGCAGAGCTCTGATCGACATGTACTCTCAGAGATGTAATGTCACAGTGGCTGCAGAGCTCGGAGCAACATGTACCCTCACAGATGTAATGTCACAGTGGCTGCAGAGCTAGGAGCGACATGTACCCTCACAGATGTAATGTCACAGTGGCTGCAGAGCTAGGAGTGACATGTACCCTCACAGATGTAATGTCACAGTGGCTGCAAAGCTCAGAGTGACATGTACCCTCACAGATGTAATGTCACAGTGGCTGCAGAGCTAGGAGCGACATGTACCCTCACAGATGTAATGTCACAGTGGCTGCAGAGCTCGGAGCGACATTTACCCTCACAGATGTAATGTCACAGTGGCTGCAGAGCTCGGAGCGACATTTACCCTCACAGATGTAATGTCACAGTGGCTGCAAAGCTCAGAGTGACATGTACCCTCACAGATGTAATGTCACAGTGGCTGCAGAGCTAGGAGTGACATGTACCCTCACAGATGTAATGTCACAGTGGCTGCAGAGCTCAGTGCGACATGTACCCTCACAGATGTAATGTCACAGTGGCTGCAAAGCTCAGAGTGACATGTACCCTCACAGATGTAATGTCACAGTGGCTGCAGAGCTAGGAGCGACATGTACCCTCACAGATGTAATGTCACAGTGGCTGCAGAGCTAGGAGCGACATGTACCCTCACAGATGTAATGTCACAGTGGCTGCAAAGCTCAGAGTGACATGTACCCTCACAGATGTAATGTCACAGTGGCTGCAGAGCTCAGAACGACATGTACCCTCACAGATGTAATGTCACAGTGGCTGCAGAGCTCGGAGCGACATGTACCCTCACAGATGTAATGTCACAGTGGCTGCAGAGCTCGGAGCGACATGTATCCTCACAGATGTAATGTCACAGTGGCTGCAGAGCTCGGAGCGACATGTACCCTCACAGATGTAATGTCACAGTGGCTGCAGAGCTCGGAGCGACATTTACCCTCACAGATGTAATGTCACAGTGGCTGCAAAGCTCAGAGTGACATGTACCCTCACAGATGTAATGTCACAGTGGCTGCAGAGCTAGGAGCGACATGTACCCTCACAGATGTAATGTCACAGGGGCTGCAGAGCTAGGAGCGACATGTACCCTCACAGATGTAATGTCACAGTGGCTGCAAAGCTCAGAGTGACATGTACCCTCACAGATGTAATGTCACAGTGGCTGCAGAGCTAGGAGCGACATGTACCCTCACAGATGTAATGTCACAGTGGCTGCAAAGATCGGAGCGACATGTACCCTCACAGATGTAATGTCACAGTGGCTGCAGAGCTCGGAGCGACATGTACCCTCACAGATGTAATGTCACAGTGGCTGCAGAGCTAGGAGCAACATGTACCCGCACAGATGTAATGTCACACTGGCTGCATAGCTAAGAGTGACATGTACCCTCACAGATGTAATGTCACAGTGGCTGCAAAGATCGGAGCGACATGTAGCCTCACAGATGTAATGTCACAGTGGCTGCAGAGCTCGGAGCGACATGTACCCTCACAGATGTAATGTCACAGTGGCTGAAAAGATCGGAGCGACATGTACCCTCACAGATGTAATGTCACAGTGGCTGCAGAGCTCAGAGCGACATGTACCCTCACAGATGTAATGTCACAGTGGCTGCAGAGCTAGGAGCGAAATGTACCCTCACAGATGGAATGTCACAGTGGCTGCAAAGCTCGGAGCGACATGTACCCTCACAGATGTAATGTCACAGTGGCTGCAGAGCTCTGAGCGACATGTACCCTCACAGATGTAATGTCACAGTGGCTGCAAAGATCGGAGCGACATGTACCCTCACAGATGTAATGTCACAGTGGCTGCAGAGCTCGGAGCGACATGTACCCTCACAGATGTAATGTCACAGTGGCTGCAGAGCTCGGAGCGACATGTACCCTCACAGATGTAATGTCACAGTGGCTGCAGAGCTCCGAGTGACATGTACCCTCACAGATGTAATGTCAGGGGAGCCATGAGAGCCTGGAGTGACATGCACCGTCACGGATACGTCAGGGGAGGCTAGAGTGACATGTACCCTCACAGATGCAATGTCAGGGGAGTCATGAGTGCCCGGAGTGACATGCACCCTCACGGATACGTCAGGGGAGGCTGTAGTGACATGCACCCTCGGTGATGTCATGTCAGAGAGGCTGCAGAGCTCAGAACGACGTGCACATCTCACTAGTGAGGGGTCAGAGCGGCACAAGGCGCTGTCTAAGAATAGCCAGCTATTCTCAGCTCATGGAAAGTTTAAGAGAGCCCGAGCCTGCTGCAGCTCAGAGTGACAGTGTGCAGGCTGGGGACATGCTCACTGATGCAACCTTGGGACAGAAATACTGCACTCTAGGGCTGTAACAGCAGGCCACTGAGAGCTGACGCTCTACTGGCACCAGGTCACTAACGCTTAGCACAGGGCCCTGGCACCGGGTCACAGAGTCTTACAGCAGGACCCTGGCACCAGGTCAATGAGTCTTACAGCAGGACCCTGGCACTGGGTCACTGAGTCTTAGTGCAGAGGCCTGGCACCGGGTCACTGAGTCTTACAGTAGGACCCTGGCACCAGGTCACTGAGTCTTACAGCAGGGCCCTGGCACCAGGTCACTGACGCTTAGCACAGGGCCCTGGCACCAGGTCACTGGCTCTTAGTGCAGAGGCCTGGCACTGGGTCACTAAGTTTTAAAGCAGGACCCTGGCCCCAGGTCACTGAGTCTTACAGCAGGGCCCTGGCACCTGGTCACTGACTCTTAGCACAGGGCCCTGGCACCAGGTCACTGACTCAGTGCAGAGGCCTGGCACCGGGTCACTGAGTCTTAATGCATAGGCCTGGCACCAGATCACTGAGGTTTACAGCAGGACCCTGGCACCGGGTCGCTGAATCTTACAGCAGGGCCCTGGCACCAGGTCACTGACTCTTAGCACAGGGCCCTGTCACCAGGTCACTGACTCTTAGTGCAGAGGCCTGGCACCGGGTCACTGAGTCTTAAAGCAGGGCCCTGGCAACAGGTCACTGAGTCCTACGCAGGGCCCTGGCACCAGGTCACTGAGTCTTACAGCAGGGCCCTGGCACCAGGTCACTGAGTCCTACAGCAGGGCCCTGGCACCAGGTCACTGAGTCTTACAGCAGGGCCCTGGCCCTAGGTCACTGAATCTTACAGCAGGGCCCTGGCACCAGGTCACTGACTCTTAGCACAGGACCCTGTCACCAGGTCACTGACTCTTAGTGCAGAGGCCTGGCACCGGGTCACTGAGTCTTAAAGCAGGGCCCTGGCAACAGGTCACTGAGTCCTACAGCAGGGCCCTGGCACAAGGTCACTGAGTCTTACAGCAGGGCCCTGGCACCAGGTCACTGAGTCCTACAGCAGGGCCCTGGCACCAGGTCACTGAGTCTTACAGCAGGGCCCTGGCACCAGGTCACTGAGTCCTACAGCAAGGCCCTGGCACCAGGTCACTGAGTCCGACAGCAGGGCCCTGGCACCAGGTCACTGAGTCTTACAGCAGGGCCCTGGCACCAGGTCATTGAGTCCTACAGCAGGGCCCTGGCACCAGGTCACTGAGTCTTACAGCAGGGCCCCGGCACCAGGTCACTGAGTCCTACAGCAGGGTCCTGGCACCAGGTCACTGAGTCTTACAGCAGGACCCTGGCACCGGGTCCCTGAGTCTTACAGCAGGGCCCCAGCACCAGGTCACTGAGTCCTACAGCAGGGCCCCGGCACCGGGTCACTGAGTCTTACAGCAGGGCCCTGGCACCAGGTCCCTGAGTCTTACAGCAGCACCCTGGCACCGGGTCATTGAGTCTTACAGCAGGGCCCCGGCACCAGGTCACTGAGTCCTACAGCAGGGCCCTGGCATCAGGTCACTGACTCTTAGTGCAACCGAAACCGAAACCAAAAAGAGTCTCTAGGTGCTAGGTTGTAGTGCCTTTGTCTTGTAAGCCCAGCTGACTTCTAGGTGATAGGTTTTGGTGTCTTACTCTTGTAATGCCACCTGGCTTCCAGGTGTTATAACCTAGCTCCTTGTCCAGTGCTCTATTTGGCTTCTAGGTGCTAAGGTCTAGTGCATTGGGCTTGTTACCCTATTTGGCTTCTAGGTGGTGTGTTGTGGTGTTGTGGTGTTGCAGTCTTGTAATGCTGTGTAGCTTCCAGGTTTTATTGCTCTGACCCTGGAACCCCATCTGGGGTCTAGGTGCTAGGATGTAGCACTTTAGCCTTGTAATCACACCTGGCCTCTATGTGCTGCAATCTAGTGCATTGGTTGTTTAGTGACTGCACCCTGATCATTTTAACCAGACAACAGAGAACCCCCCTCATTTGACCGAGACCCTTCCAAAGGTGCAACTTGAACCCTCCACCTCGGCACTTCACCTTCCCTCCCACACTGTAGGTCTTTGTATACCTTCCACCTGAGGCAGGACACCTAGGGGGGTCCGACCGAGGGCCGGTTCTAGGATTTTTGGGGCCCCTCTAATTTGCATATGATGTGTTATCAGAGGAAATGACATCACAGGAAGTGACATCTATTGACCATTAATCCTTTGGTATTACTGATACAACTTTGCAAGAAGAAACTTTCCTGGTGCAGATATCAGCAAACACAAAAACATATACATTAACACTGATAAAATAGGTATATATATTTTACGCTCTTTTAGGTGAAAATACATTCTATAATGCACAATGGACGGAATAGCTCAGCCCAGGTCTCCCTAAAACTGATCTTATCTCAAATGTTAACTGTTGCCAGATTGGTGCAGTATTATTTATGTATGTATGTATGTATGTATGCATACATGTATGTATGTATGCATGCATGCATGTATGCATACATGTGTGTATGTATGCATGCATGTATGCATACATGTGTGTATGTATGCATGCATGCATGTATGCATGTATGTATGCATGTACGTATGTATACATGCATGTATGCATGTATGTATGCATGTATGCATGCATGTATGCATGTACGTATGTATGCATGCATGTATGTATGCATATATGTATGTATGTATGCATGCATGCATGCATGTATGCATATATGTATGTATGTATGCATGCATGCATGCATACATGTATGTATGTATGCATGCATGTATACATGCATGTATGCATGTATGTATGCATGTATGTATGCATGTACGTATGTATACATGCATGTACGTATGTATACATGCATGTATGTATGTATGCATGTATGTATGCATGTATGTATGCATGTATGCATGTATGTATGCATGTATGTATGCATGTACGTATGTATACATGCATGTATGTATGTATGCATGTATGTATGCATGTATGTATGTATGTATACATGTATGTATGTATGCATGTATGTATGTATAAATGTGGTATTTCTACAGCACAAACCTAGCCACAAAGCACAGGATCAGTACAGGGCCAAAGCAAACACACAGTCCACATGAGATAGGAGGGGCAGCTGTTTGTGGACAGTCACCACATTGTGGTGCAGTGCTCTTTAAAGAGGTGAGCTTTCACCTCCTCTTAGACCGGAGCAGGGGTGGTGGCAGTCCTGATGGATAAGGCCAGCGCTCTAGAGTGGCCACCTGGCACGTATTTCACCAGTATGACCAGTATTTTCATGCCAAACCAGTAGAAAATGTAAAAAAGGAGTAAAAGCCAGTCTTCTTCTAAGTGTTGTGCATGAGGACCACAACTTATTTGATAATGGTTGATCATCGTCTTCAAAACAATGTTGAGCTAGACTGCAATATTTGCCAGGAGCTAAAATTAATTAAAGCATTCCACCCTTCACCTTCTTCTCAGGGAAACGCTCCAAGTGTGATGGGTATTGTGAGAAAGTGCCTCTTTTGCATGGTTAGCACCCCACGTTTTGCCTGGTATTGATGTGGTGTCAAACATAGTGCACCGGGTCCCTGCCATCCAGGTCCCCTGTGCCAGTGCTCCTTCCCTAAAACAAACTCCCAAATGGTACTTCTACCCCCTGTAAGTCCCTAGTAAATGGTACCCTGGGTACCTAGGGCCTGGGAGCTGAATAGGGTCCCTTGGGACCCCCCCTCACTGGGACCATGCCACTGGCCTTGCAGCCTGCATGCCCTGTGAGGGAGAAAACAACAAAGTTGACATGGTACCCTGCCAGCGTGCCATGCCAGCTAACACTGCCTGGTAACATAGGTAAGTCACCCCTCTAGCAGGCCTAACAGCCCTAAGCCAGGGTGCACTATACCCCAGGTGAGGGCATATCTGCATGAGCAGATTATCCCCTACTATATTGGGCACCATTTCCCAATATTGTAAGTGCCAGTGAAGCCATAGAGAGTACATGAACTGGGAACTCGACAACTCGAGTTCCACAGCAGCATTATGGCTTCACTGAATACAGGAGTGTTAGGTACGAACCTACTCCTTTTAATGAACCCACACTGATGCCAGGGTGGGATTCGCTGTATCATGTACCCAGAGGGCACCTCAGAGGTGCCCCCTGAATCCCTACCAACCCTCGTGTGGTTTCTGACTGGCTGTAGGCAGCCTGCCACCACCAGACAGGTTTCTGGACCCCTGGGTAGAGAGCCCCTGCTCTCTGGGACAAGAAACAATGCACATCCTGGGCAAAGGTGTCATGCCTCCTCCCCCAGGGTGGGCACATGCTTGAATAGGGAAGCTTCAAAGGCCTGCTGTCTTTGTAAGGTAACCCCCAGCCTCTGCTGCTAGAAGCAGATGGCAGCCCCTGGTTTACACCCCCACTTTGGGTGGGAAAACTGGCAGAAAAATTCAGAAAGATAGGAGTTGTGCTCACCTCTGCCAACCCCACCCATAAGATAGGGGGAAGTGAGGTGAAGCACACTTTTCAGTTCCCGCCATCTTGAGGATGGGGGGACCCCTCCAATCAGGACTAGGTCTATGCCCCCTCCCACAGGAGGGTGGCAAAATAGTTGGTGTAGTCACACCAGGTGAGGTGCCCATTGACCTAACCTGCTACTCCCCTAAAACGCCTCCTAAATTTAGTATTTACGTGGCTCCCCCAGACCTTGTCCTCAGATCTGCGATGACTTAAAAAGCAAGAAGACGACCCTGCAGAGAAGACTGAAGACAACAACTGCCTTGGCCCCAGCCCTACCGGACTGTCTCCAGCTTCTGCGAACCTGCAACCTGTCTTGCAGCCAGCGAACTCTGAAACCCTGGGAGGACTGCTGCCTTCGACAAAGACTCCAATCTCCCGCGGACAACGGACCTGTTCATGAAGAAACAAACTCCACGAAACACCACAGGTAGGACCGGCACTGTCGCCGCTACTCCCTGTTACAAAAGAACTCCAAGAACCACCGCAGTTGAGGACTGACACTGGTGTCGACGCGACTCACTGCTACCACTGACCTCCCAAAGACCGCAGTGGTAGAGGACTGGCATATGTGTCGACGCAACTCTACCCTGCTGGAAGGAAGCACGGCAACTGGATGACCTCCACGACCTCGAGGGATCCTCTCGGTCCCACGACCCGAGTTGCCCACAGCTCTGGGCTCGAGTGCCAGTACCCTCTTGCTATTGGCCCCATCAGTACCACCTGCCGACCGCGATCTCCCCAGGACAATCCGACGACGGCGGACCCTCATTTTATCTACAGCCAGCGACCACGACGGTAACTGTGTTGGCTGCCTGCTGAAACCTTTCCTGCTGATTGCCCCCGCCAACCGCAAGGGTAAAAATCATTGCCAGTATTGACTGCCTTGGTGAAGATACTGAAATCCGCATCTTACGGGCAGCCGCGGCCCGTGCAGGTAAGAGCGGCGGGGTGGTGGGGCTGGGTTGGGGGCAGTGCTTAATTTGAGCCGGTGCTTTCCGGTGCTCAGCACTGGCACTTAATTGGTTTCCGGTGCTCGGCACCGGCACCTAATTGTCAACACCACACTTAGAACAGTCCACCACATGGTGGCGCTGCTCATCTAATTTAGAGATGAGCAGAACAACGGTAGTTTAGGACTACAATATACATTAAAATTGTTAATACCTGACTCCCCAGCCATTCCTTTAGCTTTGGGGACCTGGAATAATCTGAACTGTCGCATTTACATGCAAGAGAGATGGTTAGTAGTTGTTTTGGCAGCGATGACAAGGGCGATGGGTGGTGCAAGCTGCAGTGGCCTCCTGGTCAGAGCCCTGGCACTTGATATTTTACAAATTAAGCACTGGTTGGGGGGGATTCGACAGACGACCACGAGGGAAAATTAAATAAATAATGAATTTTCCCTCGTCGTCATCTGTCAAAATCCCCCCCACCGCTCTTACCTGCATGGGCCGCGGCTGCTTACAGGTGCCCCGGTCCCCCCACGAGCGACCCTGCACTCAGTGTTGGTCTGACCAACCGGAGACTGGAACTGTAAGTTGTATACTCGCTTGAAACACCCCTCAATTGATTTCCTCCACAGGATAATCTTGAACTGCTTGAATATTGCACTGTCGACTTTTGAACGTGAAAAGTATCTTTAATCGAAACGTATTTACCTTAGCAAGAAGGTTTTGGTCTTAAAATAAAATAGAAACAAAGTATAATTTTTCTAAAATTGGTCTGGATCTCCTTCTTGAGTTGTGTATCCCTTATTGATCACTGTTGTGCAATAAATGTCCTACACTCCTCTGTGTTAGGCCTAAGGCTGCTCGACCACACTTCTACAAACAGAGCACGTTGGCTTTTACATTGAGCCCTGCACACTTTTGGGCAACCCCTGGACTCTGTGCATGGTAATACCACCTAGTGGCAGTATCATATACAGAGTCAGCTTCCTACAGGTATGCCCAGTTGTGTGCCCGCTGATGCTTCATTATGTCACAGGATGCAATCTGCTCTTCAGTGAACAGGCCTAACAGGCATGACCTGGGGCTACTGTGTTTCAAAGAGAGTGGACATGACGTGGGGCTGCTGTGTTTCCATTGAGAGTGAGCATGACCTGGGGCTGCTGTGTTTCTGCTGAGAGTGGGCGTGACCTGGTGCTGCTGTGTTTCTGCTGAGAGTGGGCGTGACCTGGGGCTGCTGTATTTCTGCTGAGAGTGGGCGTGACCTGTGGCTGCTGTGTTTCTGCTGAGAGTGGGCGTGACCTGGGGCTGCTGTGTTTCAAAGAGAGTGGACGTGACGTGGGGCTGCTGTGTTTCCATTGAGAGTGGGCATGACCTGGGGCTGCTGTGTTTCCTCTGAAAGTGGGCATGGCCTGGGGCTGCTGTGTTTCTGCTGAGAGTGGGCGTGACCTGGTGCTGCTGTGTTTCTGCTGAGAGTGGGCGTGACCTGGGGCTGCTGTGTTTCACTGATAGTGGGCGTGACCTGGGGCTGCTGTGTTTCTCCTGAAAGTGGGCGTGACCTGGGGCTGCTGTGTTTCCTCTGAGAGTGGGCGTGACCTGGTGCTGCTGTGTTTCCGCTGAAAGTGGGTGTGACCTGTGGCTGCTATGTTTCCGCTGAAAGTGGGCGTGACCTGCGGCTGCTGTGTTTCCGCTGAGAGTGGGCGTGACCTGGTGCTGCTGTGTTTCTGCTGAGAGCGGGTGTGACCTGGGGCTGCTGTGTTTCACTGAGAATGGCGTGACCTGGGGCTGCTGTGTTTCCATTGAGAGTGGGTGTGACCTGGGGCTGCTGTGTTTCCGCTGAGAGTGGGCATGACCTGGTGCTGCTGTGTTTCTGCTGAGAGTGGGCATGACCTGGGGCTGCTGTGTTTCAGCTGAGAGTGGATGTCACCAGGGGCTGCTGTGTTTCCACTGAGAGTGGATGTGATCAGGGGCTGCTGTGTTTCCGCTGAGGGGATGTGACCAGAGGCTGCTGTGTTTCCACTGAGAGTGGACATGAAATGGGGCTGCTGTGTTTCCACTGACAGTGGGCGTGACGTGGGGCTGCTGTGTTTCCACTGACAGTGGGCATGACGTGGGGCTTCTGTGTTTCCACTGACAGTGGGCGTGGCGTGGGGCTGCTGTGTTTCCACTGACAGTGGGCATGACGTGGGGCTGCTGTGTTTCCACTAACAGTGGGCATGACGTGGGGCTGCTGTGTTTCCACTGAGAGTGGGCGTGACCTGGGGTTGCTGTGTTTCCATTGAGAGTGGACGTGACCTGGGGCTGCTGTGTTTCCACTGAGAGTGGGACTGATGTGGGTCTGCTGTGTTTCCACTGACGGTGGGCGTGACGTGGGGCTGCTGTGCTTCCACTGAGAGTGGGTGTGACCCGGGGCTGCTGTGTTTCTGCTGAAAGTGGGCATGACCTGGGGCTGCTGTGTTTCCACTGAGAGTGGGTGTGACCTGTGGCTGCTGTATTTCCATTAAGAGTGGGCATGACCTGAGTCTGCTGTGTTTCACTGAGAGTGGGCATGACCTGGTGCTGCTGTGTTTCCACTGAGAGTGGGCGTGACCTGGAGCTGCTGTGTTTCCACTGAGAGTGGGCAGGCCATGACTGGGCTATTCCCATCCGAACAGGACCAAGACTAATTTGCATAAGGTTGACACAGCGAATTAAATCATGGAGTAGAATCCGCCCAAGTAATGACGAGTGTCTGAAATTAATTCAAGTACTCTTCACTGCACTTTTTGCTTTTCTCTGTGGAGCAAAAACCTTAAAATAACTTTTTGGCATATAACTTTTACCTGTTTAATCTCCAGACATATAAATTTCAAAGAGACCGTGGGAGGGGGCAATGAAGGTGAGAAAGTAACAGTAAAACCAAAGCCCATGTAAGCTACGTATATCAAGAAAGTGGGAAACTGGAAGCCTGGATAGTTCTGCTGTCCTATATTCGCCATCAACTCAAACCAGGTCACATGAGTGGTGCAATAAGATATATCACTGAAAAAAATAAAGGTTACAGGGACGTTATAGTTAAGCTTACATTTCACTCGAACAAAACCATAAAAATTCAGCAGTTATAGTTACCTGAGCTAGCTGTAACTTACACTCCCGCAATGCACTGCTGATCACCTCACATGTTACATCACTCATGACATGGTCAGTGACATCACTGATAATATCTCAAATGATACGAATTAGCTGCGATCGTAGATATACAAATTTGGATTTCCTTTAATTTCTCAGAAGTTACTGAATAGATGTACACAAAATAACTGAAAGCATGATCTGCGTAACCAAATCTATCTTTCTGCCAAATTCAGTGTAATTCCGTCCAGCGGTTCTGGTTGTAGCCATGTTCAAAACTACTATGGGAATTAACATGGGAAACATACATTTTTGACCCCCTTTTTCTCAGCCCCCACTTGCCGGATCACCCCAAAACATTCCAAGCACAACAAGACGCACTATGACACTTTTTGGGAAAATTCTGTGAAGATTCGTCAAAAGGCACCACAGATATAGGCTAGTCAAACAACGCTTTGTCTATGGAAACATGGTCCTAACTATACCTACCTACTGACGACTGCCAGTAGGTAATAGGGCATAATTCCAGTCAATCATTTATGGAAAAAGTGGGATTGTTTTTGGCATAAGACAAAGGATCAGTTACTTCCTCACACAATCAAAGCAGATCTTAGTTGTGTAAGAAGCAGTTGGAGGGATCCACGCCCATGAGGATTAGCATCTGGGGAGATCAACACCTGTTTGAAGAAAGAAAAGAAATTATTTTTTGAACTTTCAAAGCAATGAAAGGCAACCTTAGGGCCCACCTTCCTGGCCCTGCAATGCATGGCGATGGCTGTGATGGCCAAGGTAAGGAGGGCCCTTTCTTGAGCTTCACAGCACTAAACCACAGGTGTGAGACCCTAGGCAAAGGGGTTCTCTTCCCTGGACCTCGCAGCACTGGGCCATGGCTGGAAACTTGCAATGACACCAATCAGCCCCATGCCCTGCTGTTACTAAGTCCTAAAAGTGATAAGCAGGCTCCGAACCTCACCCACCATGTGTCTGATCCCCCGTTTCCCCATAATGCAGCCAGCTTTTCATTATCACTTCACAGGACACAGGACACTTTGCGTGCTTGTGGTTTCCAATAGAAGACATTTACACAGGGGTTAGCAAAAGTCACTGAGTTCATTTTTAGGATTTCATCCCATAACACCATATCCTAAATCAAGTTCCTGATCTTTTTAACAGATAAACAAACATTGTCAATGCCAATCGCTCTGACTTATAATTGATACTGCCTCTTCAGTGACTGGTGAGCTGAGACACTCAATAGGTTATCATGGATGCACTCTATGATACACAATAATCCCACCCCCAACACACACAAACTCAACAAGCATATGCAAGAAAAAACAAAAAATGCTGCTGCCTAAAGTTGGCTGGAAAATGCATGCAATAAAAAATAAAATTGAATATAGCAGCAGGAAGCAGTCTTGCAATGGTATCGTAGAGAGTGTATCATTGCATTAAAGTTCCAACACAGCTGCCCAGTTTACAAGCAATGTATTGGCCACCTTGGAGAAGTAAAACAATGACACTCTATGCACAATATAAATCCAGGATGACCACTCAGTAAAAATGGGCCATTTTGGAATAGTGTTGTGCTTTGTTTCTCGTTGATGTTTAGACCCAAGATGGTGGACATAATGCTTCCAGAGATGGTGGCCATCTTTAAAGGGTAAAGCAATGATACAGAGTGGAAAATACATTCTAAGATGGCTGCCGCGTTTAGAAGCAGTGGCCACATGGGTTGTGACATATAGCCGCTAAAGTGACAAGCAGGCTGAATAGTCAGAGCTCTCTGGGGAGCAGCAGGATGCTATACAAGAAAAAGAAATGAAAAGAAATAAAATTAAAAGGGACCTATAAGAGGAGAAATGGAAAACTGAAGGACTGGCCCACCATCCCCGGCACTGTAACACACTCATTTTCAGGCAATATGCAAAATTCTATCATTCCACTGCAATAAAGCTTGGTACTATAGAGGCCTGACCCACGGCGCCATGCTGTACACAGTCATCAGCCCAAGTAGAATGTGAATGGCACTCAACACATCACTGACGGAGGAGGCTGACCCAAAGCCCCTTTGTCGAAAATCTGCCTTTTCTGTGTTGTCACCTCAGATTTTTCACCTTTTGCTGGACCCTATATTTCTGCTGGTTTTAGAACTCTGTGCACTTTATCTCTGCTAACCAGTAGTAAGTGCCTGTGCTGGCTATTTTTTTTTTTTTTTTAACCAATTTTTATTTGCATTTATCAACATCACATATACATGTGTCACAACAGAATCAAGTTACATTCACAGGCGCAGCATTCCCACCATGCAACCAGTGTTGACATTGCATCACAAAAGTGTCAGCAGGAGTCCTTGTTCTTGTCTTTCCAAACAAGAAAAACAGCAGCAGATAAGTCATGTGGTGGTATCAACTCATCCAGCATCATTTCCATCGCTCGTGCAAGTCCTTTTCATTCCGGAGACGTGCTGTTCGCACTGGGGCCTGGTAACGAAACTGAAACCCGTACTTTTTTGGTCACGCTGAGCACAGCAGACATCAGAGCGTTTACTCTGCTGAACAGATTCGGTTTGACAGAATCACATGTGTAAGGTACGCGGTCTAGCGGTATTGCGTTGTGACGGGAATGCTGAATTATTATTTTTCACATTGGTGAGTAGTGGTTAAGCTAATGCATCGGGGCATAAATTATTATCTTGGTAACTTTCTCGAATTGCCCACTGCCTTTGGGAACAGCGTTTATACACCCAATGGAGTCACTTTTCATTTTTAGGTCGAGCCTAGCGTTGCAGCGCATGCGCTGCTCGCTTTGCGAGGCATGCAGTATTCAGTATGGAGTGGAAGCTCTGTGGAAGCTCCGCCCACTCTCCGCCCATCTTTTTCATTGGTTTATGTCTTTGTCGTTCCTAAATGCTGCCTTCCGATTGGTTTTAGGCTTGTTAGTCCCTCCTTACGACGACCATGTCCTCATTTGTATCCTTCCATGGCTACTGGCCCCTTTACTTGGAGTGTTGCACAGTATGTTTTATTTAGATTGTGAGCACTATTTTCCCCTCCCGCAGTCGTGCCTTCTCGCCCGCCCGCATCCCGTTTGCAATGCAATAGGTCTCGCGTAAATGCGAGTCCTATTGCATTGCAAATGCTTGTTTTACTTGACGGTGAAATTTGAGTTTGAGCATGCGTTGTGACCATCAGTTTACGCATAATCTCACTGTTTCCTCACTTTGGTATACCAGCTTACGTTTTTTACACACGAGCACCTTAGACCTAATATAGGTGGTTATCAGTACCTTTAGATTAATTAGTGATATTACTTTTCAGGAATTATCCCCTGACGAAGGGCCCAGCACAAAATGCATTGGGTTTTCTTACATATGAATGGCAAAAGATCAATCTACGATGTAGTGTGTCTTTGAACATTATATATTCTTTGAAAAAACAGTGAAGATTAAAAAGAAATGAAGAACATCAACTATGGATGAATGGTTCAATTTATAAAGCTAATATATAGGTGTGCCGGGTGGGGACGTTTTGGCCTTTTAAGGAAAACGCATTATCACAATATTTTTATCCTTACGCCTCTCGATCAGAAGGTGATACCCACAGGCACAAACTAAACGATGTACAGAGATACCTTGCGTTACACCAGGAGTGCGACTGTCGCCTTGTTATTTCTTGGAAATTAAACTGAAACGCCAGTAGAGACTGCGAATACCAGGGTGCATAAGAGGAGGGCGTTGTCATGGACACAGGAGAAGATGGGGGCAGACGTGGCATAAGGGGATGGGGAGGGGAAAGAGTGAGAGGAGGGAGAACGGGCACAGAAGGAGGGCAGGGAGGAGGGGAGGGGATGTTACAGCATTCCAACCCACAAGGGGTGCAAGTGTCCATTATCCTAAACATGAGTGTTAGCCACCCAACTCCTCTCTGTAAGTCAGTTAACAGCACCTCCCAGTCCACTGCTATGGGGTATTTACGTAGTTCGTGAGCCTCCCATTCAATTAACAGCACCTCCCAGTCTGCTGCTATGGGGTATTTACGCAGTACGCGAGCCTCCTACCGCCTAAGTGCCACTGCCCGTCCCCACTTGAGCGTCGCCGCGCACCAGTGGGTTATATCTGGTAATGTCTGGCCTTTCCAATACATGGCTATGAGTCTGCGTGCGATCAACAATGCCAAATCAATGAATCAGTTTGCGGCTTTTGCAGTTTTCGAGCGCTTAAACAGTCCTAACAATGAGCCCTCCAACGTGTACACATCCGCGTGGCCAGTAACCTCTGATAGTGCAGCAGAAACTGCTGTCCATAATGCTGTGGCCTCCGGGCAGCTCCAAAACATATGTACCATGTCAGCTTCCGTTTGCCGGCATCTAGGACAGCTTGAGGACACTTGGTAAAGAGTTACTGGGTTAGATAGGCCCTGTGCAGGATATTATGCTGGATGTACTGGAACTTAGCGTTCCGCAACAACTACCTAGGATATATAAGTGCTTTTGCCACTCTTTCTTCAATAGTTCTCTTCCAATGTCCCTCTCCCAGCCCCTGTGCTGCCTTTTTAAACATAAACAAATTGGCATATTCTAATTGGTATATTTAACTTACCTATAAGTCTCTAGTATATAGTACAAAGTGTATACAAATCACCCCTATGTAGGCCTTGTCACCCACAAGGCAGGGTGCATGGTATTTAAGTGGCTAGCACCCAAAAGCTATTTTGCACTGTGGAAAGTCTAGCTGTCCTATGTAGAAAACCACAGACAGTACTGTTTAAAAATCCTAATTCTGTATCTCAGGAATCAGACTAGCTAGAAAAACAAATTAAAAACTATTTGTAATATTTATTAACAATCCAATGCAATGTTGAAGTTGGATTTTTAATAAAGACTAAGGAAAAGTAACTTTTAGAAAGTTACATTTTCCCTGCCTGAAGTATCTGGAAGCTAAATTTGCATTTGCCTTCTCACTTCTGCCAGCCAGTAATTAGCATCTGAATAGGTGTGAAAAAGGTGTGAAGTGCCTCCCAGGAGCAAACAATAGACTGACCTGAATAGGCAGAGATGACTCCTCTGAACCTAACAGAATATGCAATGTAGGCATGAGAGCATCCTTTGTGACATTACATCGTCAACATCTGCTTGAAAGTGAACTCCTGCTTGACAGGTCACCTGGGTTCACATATAACACTTTGGGGTGCACTTGAAAGGAATGGAAACAGGATCACAAAACAATTCTTGTTTATTCACTCTCTGGTTGCGGGAAAACCCTACTTTTGTTCTACCCGACTTCCGTATCTGGGTTTATTGAGGGCACAGTGACTGCCTTAAACTGGGGATTTTAGTTTTGGATGTGGGAGAACACTAGGATTACCATAGCACTCTCCCCACATATTACCCCATACCTCAGAGCCAACTTTAGTGTGGCCAAAGACTTTCACCATCTTGGAAATGCCCAATCTGGGTGGCCCTGGGAACTTTCATCCCATTGGTTAGTGTGTGCCCAGGAGTCATTCCCATTCCCCTTGGGTTGTGCCAGGTATAAATGTGGCACCTCCAGGTGCCCGATTTAGAACATGCCTGAATTTGAGGAAAATCAGAAGTGGATTGAACCTGCTCTCTTTTACCTGAGGAGAGCCCTGAAGGGCTAAACCTGTTCCCATTTGTACCTAGGACAAAGAAATGGACCCCAAGGGCCATAAGGCTGCCCTCCTGTTAAAGCTACAAGAGGCTCTTTCCTGCAACTATCCAGCTGATCAGTGATGACTGGACCCTGCTGTTTGGCCTCTGCCTGACACCCTCTGAGCCTCTAAGTGCCTACCCTGAGGTTCTGGGAGGGTTTAGAAATGAACTCCTGTGGTTGATTGGTATATAAAGAACAGAAGTCAGAAGACAAAATCTTTGACCAGGATGAACTGAGTTGGTGTATGTGACCGATGCTCCATCATGGACTGCGTCAAATTGTGCCTAGGTTCCGTTCTACAGTGACATTTGAGTATATATGGCTGGTTCCAAACTGAGGTGGCATGATGAGCAAAAGAACGATGGGTTGAGATGGTACCCCGAGAAATTGCAAGCAGTTAGAAAAATGGTAAGCATTCCTCCCATCAATTGTTGTGTGTATGAATGTGTTCATATGTGTGTGTTTTATGACTTCTTTGATTGTAGAACACGGCAGACAACTGAACCTACCTGCCCTCCTAAGTGGTCCCAGAAGCGACCTGGCCCTACTAGGAGGGCCAGCAGGGATTATCACAGGCAATTCACATGCCCCAGGGTTTGCGTAAGGGGTTAATCAACACCAAGCCCTTTGCATAAAAAGGTAATCTATGAGATTTCTTGAAAAAAAAATCTGTCCACCAGGTTTAACAATGTGTAGTAGAAATCCACCTTTAACGACCTATTGGTTTGAAGACATGTTTTTTATGCTAAGCAAGTCAGCCCTACTGCCTTTGTCATTTTTTTTTTTAACACAAACTTTATTCAGTTTTCAGTTTTATACATGCATTACATTACATCTTCTTGCAGTACAGTAGTTATTGAGTGTGTATCCAGATCGCATTTATGCGTATCGTTATCTTTACAATTTGTTTTCCTCTAATTGTGGTACATGGTTTTTCGCATTCATGTGTAAATCAGACAATATGTAAACAATAATCGGGATATGCTGTTTCTTATGAATAAAGTTGTACTTTTCTAACTTTCCCTCAACCACCCCCCACCCAACCAATAAAACTATACCAACAGGAGAGAATGAACTTCCAGAAAATAAAGCTGTTGCAGTCTATACGTCTGTCATAATACACTGCCCAAGTGGGCGATCTGGGCAGAGCAGTGGGAGTAGCGGGGAAAAGAGAAGGAGGGGGGCAACGGGAAGGGCGGGCGGGAAGAACGGGGGGAAGGGGGGAGGCGAGGCAATAGGGAAAGGATATATATCTAATAGGGAGGGGGAGAATGGAGGGGGTGGAATCACATAAGCAATATTATATCTAGCTCTTATTTTACATCTACGCCTGAACAGTCAGACACAGGCGGGCTCCTCCCAAAGAAAGGAGGGGAGGGGGGGACGTAAATAACAAATTCCTTCAGTTTTCGGTCAGTCTTCGGGAGCAGTTGTAGTACTTGCTTTGTAATGCTCCAGCAGTTGAGCCCATTCCATCGATATTTGTTTTTTCCTCAGCCCCCTGTATTCTTCGCGTTGTAGCGCCTCTCTCTCTGCATTAGCCCATTTTATAACTTCTTCCCGCCATTTACCCTCGCGCGGTGCTGTATGTGACTTCCAGCACTGCGTAATTAATCTTTTGGCCAACATTAGGGCGAGCCCCGTGAATCGGCGCAGTACAACTGCCTTTTTGGGGATTGGGGGGAGACCCAAAAGACAGGTCTCTATTTTAGCCCAGGTGGAGCGTTCAGTGATTTGTGCGAGGCCCTGTGTGACTTCCATCCAAAAATCCTTGAGAGAGGGACAAGCCCACAGCATGTGTATGAAATCAGCGTCCGGGTGGTGACACCTAGGACAGTTCGAAGAGGCTGTCGGGTACATGCGTCGTATCGCCTGGGGTGTAAGATAAACCCTGTGTAGTATTAGTAATTGTATAGCCTTAAGTCGGGCATTTCGAGAAACGCGTCTGGGGTGTTCAAGGATCTGCGCCCATTCTTTGTCAGTGAACGCTCTGACTATCACTGTTTCCCATTTCTGGCGAAGGGACAATAAAGACACCCCCAGATGCGATCGCAATCCGCGATATACCCATCTAACCAGGTGGCTCCCATGTCCCATTATATGTAAAGCCTGCAGTAGTTGGAAAGTGGGAGGTTCTCTTTGCTCCACCAGCCAATGCCGGCGTATATAATGTGTGATTGCAGCGTGTGTTAAATACAGTGTATTTGGGGCAGCAGTATTTCGTGTAAATTCACCATGAGGCATTAAGTTCCCATCTAGGAATAACCCGCCCACTGTTTCAATTCCGGCCTCCACCCAGCTCCGTAATCTAGTTGTCGACAGTACTCCCCGTAAGGTAGGCAGCCCAACCAGCGGAACGTTTGGAGCATAAGGTTTGGGCGTGTTGGTGTATTTCAGTGCTAATTTCCAGTAATGGAGTGCTATCTGTAATAAGAAAGGGGGGTCACTTACCCGCCCGGCACCGGGACATAGTAGCGTTTGTAAAGACCCAGTTTTTAGCCGTTCGGGGGAATAACCTACCTCAAATAAATTATGGCCGGAGCCAATATGCCACCCATTGCAGTTGCCCAACTATGCAGTAGGCCTTAAAATCTGGAGCTCCCATGCCCCCTTCAGTATTTGGCAACTGCATTTTGGCGAGAGCCAGTCTATGTCGACCTTGTCCCCAGAGCAATGTAGTTAGTAATGTATCAAGGGCTTTATAGATCGAAGTCGGAAGGGCCACTGGGAGGTTCACAAATTGGTATAAAAGTCTGGGGAGCATAACCATCTTAGAAACAGCCAATCTACCTGCCGTCGTTAGGGGTAAAGTGTTCCAGAAACCCACTTGAGATTTTAGGGAGTTAATTGTTCAGACAACATTACCATCTATGGTATCCAAAGTGGTCCTGTAGATGTGTATGCCCAGATACTTAAATGTACTTGGTTCCACCCTAAACTGTACCAGTCCAAATTGGAGAGTACTTGATGTGTATGTATCATAAAATGAGTATGCCACGGATTTTGAGGCGTTGAGATGGAGGCCAGATATTTCCCCAAACTGCGCGAACAGCGAGGCTATAGGATTCCTATCCACGTGCATGTCTTTAAAGAAGAGCAACATATCATCGGCATAGAGCGATACGGAGTGATGAACCGGGTCAACTGGAATACCATATGTTGCCATAGCGCAGCGCAGTCGTTGTGCCAGGGGTTCCAAGGCCAGCACGAAGAACATGGGTGACAGGGGGCAACCCTGACGCGTACCACGAAAAATATTATATGCTAGGGAGATGTTGGCTCCAGTCTTTGCCCGTGCCGTGGGTCTGGAATAAAGTAACTCCACCCATTTACAAAACTCAGGAGGGATCCCAAATTTGGCTAGCGCAGCCAGCATGTACGGCCAACTCAAGGAATCGAATGCCTGGCGAATATCCAATGAGAGGCATCCCGCTCGGGGGGAATGGAGCTGGGCTGTGTGTAATAGTGCATAAAGACGGCGGATGTTTAAAGAGGTGCTACGCTGTGGTATAAAACCACATTGGTCTATGTGGCTCAATTTAGGGAATAGTGGGAGGAGCCTTGATGCCAGGACCTTACTGAGAATTTTATATTCTGTATTAAGAATCAATAGGGGCCTATATGATGTAAGATCTGTTGAGGGCTTCTCGGGTTTTAATAGTGAAGTCACTATCGCTTCCCTGGTCGTGGGGGGCAAGACTCCTTCTGTTAGTGCAGTTGTATATCATTGTAAAAGTTTGGGGACCAAAGTTGCTGCAAAGGTGGAGTAAAGCTCGATAGGGAGCCCGTCCAAACCCGGGGTTTTATTTCGAGCAAGTCCCTTTATTGTGCTACGGATTTCAGCTGCGGTCAGTGGAGCTGCCAAGTCTTCGCTATTCACCTCAGTGATAGTAGGGAGCTCTATGGACCCTAAAAATGCTGAGGCAGCTTCTGATATGTCGTGGGAGGGAGCGGCATAGAGAGCTGCGTAATAGTCGTGAAACGTTGTGTTAATTTCCATTTGGGCGGTGACCAGTGTATGGTGAATGTTATAAACAGCCAGAATCAGTGTAGGGGAGGGTCGTGGCTTAATCAGCTGTGCTAGCAATGTGCTGGACCTGTCTGCTTCTGTGTGC
Source organism: Calotriton arnoldi (assembly GCA_963921515.1). Lineage (NCBI taxonomy): Eukaryota > Metazoa > Chordata > Amphibia > Caudata > Salamandridae > Calotriton > Calotriton arnoldi. The sequence goes on from CAWUFW010000467.1 coordinate 1,836,810, forward strand.
GTACGCAAGGTATACGCATTAAAATCAATGAGTCTTAGGTGTTCTAATAACTCTGCATATTTTATTCTGGCTTCTTGAAGGTCTGTCATTTTTCCCCCCATCTGCCTGGGCTGCCACCTCCAGCGTCTGAAGTGTTCCTTCCAGTTCCATGATGTCACGGGCCGCTTCCTGCCTAGCCCCCACTTGTGTCCCCATGGAGACCCCCCAGATGGTCACTTCAAAGGCCTCCCATTCAATAGACCTGGTTGTGGCTGTGCCCTCATTTTCTGTAAAATATGTAGTAATGGTATTTGCTAATGTATCCCTAAACACTGGGTCCTCTAATTGTAAAGGTTGGAGGCGCCATGTTGGAATTGGCGTGGGGGTCCGGCCCCATTTAATTAACAGTTCCAATGGATTGTGGTCCGAAATAGTTTTTCACAGATAAGTGCTCTGTGTAACGCATGAAAACAAGTCTGGTGTGCAAAGGAAATGATCAAGGCGAGGATGTAGGGAGTGTATTCACGCATCCCGACATGCTGCAATCTCCAGACATCCAACAGGTCCCAACCTTTAGCCCATCTAGTCAAGTTAGTAGCCTGCACCATAGCGGCTACATTAGATAAGGGAGGGTGTGATCGGTCTAAAAACATGTCAAACACCGCATTGAAATCCCCCCCCCAGCACCCATGGGTATTGCGTCCAGTCTGATAGGGCCCGCGATAGGCGTGTGAGAAAAGCTTCCTGGTCAGTATTAGGCACATATATTGACCCCAATACTATCTGTGTGCCATCTAACGTCCCTTGCAAGAGTACATATCTCCCTTGATCGTCTATCTTACTTTCATTTAAGGAAAAAGGAACGCCCGCTCGTAGCCAAATCGCCGCCCCCCTCGAAAAGGCAGAGTATGTAGTACCATATAATTGGCCCCGCCATCTTCTCTGTACCTTGCCAAGCTCAGTTGCAATCAAGTGTGTCTCTTGTAAATATACTATATGAGCCAGGCGGCAATGCAATTGTGCCACAATTCTATGCCTTTTCTGGATCTAACCCATCCCCCATATGTTCCAGGAGATGATAGTGTATGATTTAGCTATTGACATGGCACTAAGGAGATAAAAGAGCCCCATCCCGTCCCCCTCCAACCCCGTCCCCCACACCCCCCAGCATCAGCAGACAGACCAACAGCAGCTTAAATAAAATACCATAAACCCAATACTGGGTCAAACGATTAAACTTCGATCGACCAAACTGTGTGTGCAACAAAAACATGACACACTGTGTAACAATAATGGCTTCTTGCCTGTGGTGTAGGCTGCTTACTTGGTATACGTATATACTGGTTCCAAGTGTGGACTAGCCCAGGACAGGCCAGGCCACGGGACAATACCAGTTGAGCTTAACCTGCAGCCTCTAATGGAGCATTCCAATTATGAATTAGGACACATCAACCGGTGCTTAGAACCTAATATTAAGACGAATTAGCTTTCCGGGGGCATGGACTGTTTTCCTGAGTAACAAGGTACATCTATCATATTGCGCTTACATCACTTTTAGCCCAGTGGGTCATTACTGAGCTGTGTAGATACTGGGAACACCCTCAACACCCCAGCCGTGGATGTTGCCCCCCCCCCCTCCCCTTGGGGAAGGTGTGGACTCCGGACTACCAAAGAGGTGGGGTGCCGATGGAACTCATAGCTCTCCCCTCCCTGACACTGTTATAGCTCTGAGGGCCGGAATTGCCCAACTTTGAAGGATACCTGGGGCGAAATCCAGGAACAGAGGGCTACCTGTGCGGTCACACCGGACTGATAGTAAGTGAGGCCCCGGATAATGGCCTGCCTGAACTGACCATGGGAGCTGGGCCCCCGTTGCTCGCTGGGTGACCAGGGAAGCCAGGAGGAGTCTTCGCGCCACCCCCCCGCCGGCCTGGGCAGTGTCTGATGCACTCTGTGAGAGAGGGACATGTGAATGAGATCGTGCCCGGTCCCTCCCTTTGTACTTCAAACTAGGGATAGATCCTCGCGACCTGATCATTGTGGACCTTGATTCCTCCCCTTTGTCAGTTGGTGAATCCTTGGTCCGCGGTTCTCCGGCGGCCTTGCACCGGTCTGGCAAAAGTCTGTTTTGCAGCCCCAGGAACTTGTATAGTACTCCACGGCCAAACAGCGACCCCCCCCTTGGGCTGGTGCCATTCCACGGGTCAAGCCGACACTCGTGAAGACCATAGGTACGGCATTAATTAACTCTCAACAGAACCAATGACAATGGGCAGAGTCAAGGCGAAGATAACTACAGGAACCAGCAGGGCTGGATCTCGCTCGCCGCCCTCCGAGACCTCATCGGTGCAATCTCGGCTGGCAAAGGAGGGGACCACAGACCAGCCTCCTACTGATAAACTGGACATGATCTTGCAGGAGATTCGGGACTCCAGATCTGCCATGGCGCAACAGTTGGGCACCATATCAGCAGAGCTAAACCTGCTCAAAGATGATCACAGGAAACTTGCCGAAAAAGTTAAAATATCCGAGCAGCCGCTGGCAACTATGACACCGCAGCTTAAAGAGCATGACATTCAAATACAAAATATGCGCCAACAAATTGAATCCCTACAGGCTCGAGCTGATGATGCGGAAGGGAGGGCCCGATGCAACAACCTCAGAATTGTTGGGCTCCCTGAAGGAGCGGAGGGGCAACACCCCACTATATTTATAGAGGAATGGCTCAAAACCAGTGTCGCTTCCACAGGACTGTCTGCGCTCTTTACGGTGGAGCGGGCCCACCGGGTCCCCACGCGCAAATCCATACCTGGTGCGAATCCACGACCAATCCTGGCCAGAATATTGAACTATAGGGACCGGGATCATGTGTTGCAATCAGCTCGAGAAAATGGCCCAATCCAATTTGATAATACAAGAATATCTATTTTTCCGGATTACACATTGGCAGTTCAGCGCCAACGTTCCGCCTTTATGGAGGTCAAGGCCCGGACTCGGTCTGCGGGCCTCAGGTTTGCCCTTTTATTCCCGGCCAAACTAAAGATTATCCACAACCAACGCACCTTCTTTTTTGACACATCGGTTCAATGTTCCCAAGGCGTCTATTTACTGTGATGAGAGAGGAAGGGTCTCGGTGACTCCCATTGTCAGCCCGAGGCCTCCAATAATCGACTTATATGTGTCCAATCCTCGAGGCCAACGTTGGAGACCTCGCGCACATGCAGGCCCCCTCCGGGTACTGCTCCCGATATGTCCCGGGGTCCTCACAGTCTCTCAGTAACAACACCGGCAGCCGGGTGGAGGAAGAGGAGGAGGAGGTGGGGGGGACTCGGATCGTCCCCCGGAAAGCTGGTACTCCCGCTGTTGTGGGCCAAATCAACCCCTCCTAGGATTGAGCAACAGAGGAGCGGAGGTCCGAACACCACCTCCGGGCCGTCGCAGTTGCCAGTAGACTCACCGCAGGATGCCTCCCCACCCAGCCAACCAGGCCTGCATCCGGGGCCTCGAGCGCATCAGCACGCCGCCTCCCACGATAGCTGGACGGCAGAGAAAGGTAAGCGATGCCGCTGCTTCAGGGCCCAGTCCGGACGCCACAGGCCCGCCCTTGACAGAGGCGGCTCCAACATATAGCAAGCTCCCAGCGCCGCTCAGCTCCGTAACACCGGCCACTCCAAGCTCGCCTCAGGGTCCGCTATTTTTTCATACCCCCAGTGATGCTCAAGGCGGCTGGGATCAGGGGTAATGTGGCGGTTAAGGCGTCCCGGGCCCGGAGCTCGTCGCTTATGCGACCACCATCTTGGGATGTTAGCCACGCCCCCTTCTACTGCCTTTGTCATAACCTTTCACAGCAAACAGACCAGATTTAGGACATCTTAGATACTTTTACCAATGAATCAATCGGGCCAGTAACTTTTATTGTTGTCCTGTCACTATAACCAGCTCACACATAATGAACTGAGCATAAGGTTTTCACAAGACCGGCATCAGACATTCAGTCACAAAATTGGAAAGATACAAAATTTAAGTTGGCAAAACAATATATTATCCTTTTTAAGAGGGTCTAATAAGGGTTACCACAATCTTCTACTCCCAGGGTTTGTCAGAGAGCCCCTTGTGTACTCGAGCAACCTGTGACATTCCTTGTGACAAAATATCTTTCTAGAGGCTTTAACGTCATACAATAACAAGGCGCCCTCAAAAGTCTATTTGCTTTGGCATATGCTTTTCACAATAAATATGCCAGGCTTACTGCTTTTGTCATAACTTTTCATAATATGCAGATCAGACACGCTGCATGTGACGTACCTTTTATTAAGTATTCAGGCCTGCAGCCTTTATCTCATTCACGTGATTATAACCAGCTCAGCCTACGGTGTTCCTCCTAAGCTTTCCCAGCACGCAAGCATCAGGCATAGAGTCATAAAACTTCAAATATGTACAAAACTACAGTTAAGAAAATAAGAAATAACCTCACCTAAGAGGTGACAAGGAATGCAAAGTACATGTCTTGTACCTGCAGGGATTGTCGGAGTGGGTGTCTGACACCAAGGCCTTGCCTAACTCAGTAATCTGTGAGATTTCATCTAACACAATACACGTTTACAAGTTTTAACACATTGTACCGCATTTCATCCCTTAATATCATATCCTGAATCAAGCTCCTAATGTCTTCAACCGATAAGCAAACATTGTCAATGCCAATCACTCTGACTTATAACAACCCACCCATAAATGTCTACTGGCTTTAACATATGCTTCTCTCGATAAATGCGTCTTTGCGATAACTTTCCGTAACAAACAGATCATGCCTTTATCCTTGATCATTGGCTTGTCACCATAGCCAACTCAACCCTGATGTACTCAGAACCAGCTTTCCACAAGACAAACATTGCAATGCAAGCACTCTTTTCAGTGGAAGCACAAGACTTCTACCAAATCAAATGCTCTACTTGTTATCGACATGAGGGTGGACCCAAAACCTCTCTTCCTAAAGCTCTTTATTTTGTTTATCACATAAAGTCAGGCGCTGCGCTGTCAAGACAGACCTAAAAGTGTGTTATAGTGGGAAAGGCATTGGGAGTGAAACAAGCAACCATGTGTTGCATTCCTGGTTCTCCTACTTGACCAAATGTTTGATCTTGGGCATCGCATATTCTTGCTGGGCTTTTGACCTTTATCTTCTATTAGCTTACAGGCTGCATGCCCATCAGCTGAATGTGAAGGTTTTAGGGTGGGCACATGCTGGTTTAAGGCTGCTTCAATTGTTACTTTTTACATTGCTCATTTTTAGCAACTAAAAGTAAGCATTTTGTAAAAGTGGCCTGTGTGTTGGACTCCGTGTAGGAAGCTGGCTTTTTATGTTGAGTACAAAAATGAGGTACACTAGGTACAAAGTCCAGACGACCCGTATTGGTTTACAGGGCTTAAATTGATAATCCCAAATGCTCTCTTTGTGGTAGTGTGGGCGAGCAGTGAGGCTTATCAGAGGGGAGTGTTGAGCATTTATTGTACACACAGAGTCAATAAATGAGACACACTCAAGAAGAAACTCCTGACCAATTTAGAAAAATAACACCGATTTTTATATAGTTTTAGACACCAAGATCATTGGAATCAGGTAAGTACTTTAGACGTTATGAACTTTACAGTTTAAATAGTAGAAAATCACAGCTGTCAGATTAGAGGCATGAGCCTCGAACAAGGGAATGTTATCCCATGGGAGAAACATTCACTGCATAGGTACCCTTACAAACAACTTACAGAACTGTTCTTCTGGACTTAAGGTACGTAGAGGCCAAGGTCTAAAAAAGCAACAACACTTCAAGTTTACCTGCCTTGGGGTGTTCAAATGCAGAGGTGCCTTACGCCGTGGTAGCCTCAAACGCTGCAAGAAAAAGGCTGCAAGGAGGGACTGGGGGACCAGTCCAGCAGAACCCAAAGGGGGCTCACCTCTTGAGGGTCTCAGGACCACAGATACCCTCTCAGTTTACGTGAGCCCGGGCTGGAGAGCACGGATGCAAAGGTGTTTTGTCCTGTGGGTCCGTGAGTAAGAGGCTCTCAGGGTTCTCGGTGTACCTGCAGAAGAGGGAAAAGGAACACAGCAGAGCCAATCTCTGTGTGGAGCTGGCCTCTCACGAAGGCCCTTGAATTGTAGGTAAGTTTTGGCTGTAGCGGTGTTCCGACTGAACACAAACAAGCCTTGGTGCTTGCAACTGACTCCGCTACCCCGGATATTGGGGAAGAGTGGCTCTGGGAAGGCTCAGCGTCTCGAAGACTGGATGGATCGATGGGGCTGACCTCTTGGACACTTGGTGACCTCCTCCTGGTGAGTTGCTCCGTCGGTTGACCCGACGGTCAGTAAAACGGTGGACCAGGCAGATGCAGTTGGTTCCTGCAGGCTGCAGGGAAGTGACTCCTCCACTTCAAGGGAAATGCTGGCTGGCAAAGGGCTGGCAGCCCTCCACGGCTTTAGGAGGATGCAGAGCTGCAGGACGAGAAGGGTCTTTGCAATTATCGGGACAGCAGCAGGCAGGCAGGGTTTGTCACCAAATCCAGAGCTGGACCACAGATCTTGCGCTTTTTGGTTCTTCTTTGTCCTTCTTCTTTTTTCGGGCAGACAAATCTGAGTTCCTGTTGTCAAGGGGCCACCTAAATACTACATTTAGGGTGTTAAGGGGAGTGAAGGGTAGTAGCCAATGGGCACTTACCCCTGGGGTCACTACACCCCCTATGTGACCACGTGCTGTGGGGAGTGGGCATAACCCTATCCCAGAGTTCCTAATTCCACCAAAAACAAGATGGCGGAACCCTTCTTTCGTGGAGCACATCAGGTAGCTCATCTTAGGGGTATGACCAGCCTGGAGATGCAACACGCCTCCTGCATAGCTAATTTTCAGCCTGTCCTCGTGCCAAATGGGCTTCATGGCAGGGGGTGGCATTCTCCAGGTCTAAAGGAAGCTGGGGTCTCACATCAAAGGCAGCAGAGGCTGTGAAGCCTCTGGCCTTGGGATGCAGATTCACTAGCCATCCTGCCGGAGGAGGTGACAACAACTTCTTCGGAACAGGAATTGTTCCCTGACCTCAGAGAGCATGGGCTCTCACCTACAGGGACCAGAAGCTAATCTGTGGGAGCAGGCTGGATGATACCAGTGAGCCAGCACACTAGAAGACTAGTAAGGCTCAGGGGGCACCACTAAGGGGCCCTCTGGGTTCATGTCATAATAAATCAAATACTGGAATCAGTATGGATTTATTAAGGCAAGGTGTTGGATACCAAACACCATAGGTTTCAGTGAAGCCATCATGTAGCTGGGGAACTCGTAATGACCAGTGCCCAGTACATAACTTAAGATGGCTTCCCTATTCACTTGTGCCATCTAGTATTTGAACTAGACAGCTCAGGGGAATATCTGCTCATGCAGATATGCCCTCACATAAAATACAATTCACCCTGCCTTATGGCTACAAGGCCTGCTGTAGGGGTGAATTACTTATATTCCATGCAGTGACTTTGGCATGGCACACTGTGAGTTTGCCATGTCGTGTTTTCACTCATGGTTTGCACCATGTCACGTAGCCTGCAATGGCAGTCTGCATGCAATTTGTAGGGGGGTCCCTTAGGGTGGCATAATACACGCTGCAGCCCTTAGGGACCCTCTTTAGTACCCATGCCCTAGGTACCAGGGGTACCATTTACTAGGGACTTACCAGGATGCTAAAGTGGGTGCCAATTGTAACACAATTAGACCATTTAACCGTTTTTTTAGGGAAAGAGCACTGGCACTGGGGCCTAGTTAGCAGGGACCCAGTGTACATCAGTCGAAAACCATCAGTCCCAGTGGCAAAAACTGGGGGCGACCATGACAAAAAGGGGCCCTTTCCTACACTGCTGTCCTGCAGGGCCTGCGGATTCCCAACTGGACTGTTTAATTTACATCCGCTATTCATTAGCCAGGGCCTCCCAGTTCAGGATCCTGGGCACGGGGTCCAGGGGTAGAGGCGCCTCCCCTGGGCCTCACAGCGCTGGAACATGGATGTGAGCTTCACTAGTTGGAGAGTAGAACACAGCCATAATTTGAGTGCATTGGGGCCCTGACAGTCCTGAGTCCCCTCGCCACTGAACTGCAACCAGGAGAGGAGCTCACTTCCCTTGGCCTCACAGCGCTAGACCATGCCTTCAGGTCCCATGGGAGGGGTCTTTCTTCTGGGCCTCACAGCGCTAGACCATGCCTTCAGGTCCCATGGAAGGGGTCTTTCTTCTGGGCCTCACAGCTCAGGATCATGGCTGCAAGGCCCAGAGGAGGGGTCTTTCTTCTGGGCCTCACAGCGCTAGACCATGCCTTCAGGTCCCATGGGAGGGGTCTTTCTTCTGGGCCTCACAGCGCTAGACCATGCCTTCAAGTCCCATGGAAGGGGTCTTTCTTCTGGGCCTCACAGCGCTAGACCATGCCTTCAAGTCCCATGGAAGGGGTCTTTCTTCTGGGCCTCACAGCGCTAGACCATGCCTTCAGGTCCCATGGAAGGGGTCTTTCTTCTGGGCCTCACAGCGCTAGACCATGCCTTCAAGTCCCATGGAAGGGGTCTTTCTTCTGGGCCTCACAGCGCTAGACCATGCCTTCAGGTCCCATGGGAGGGGTCTTTCTTCTGGGCCTCACAGCGCTAGACCATGCCTTCAGGTCCCATGGGAGGGGTCTTTCTTCTGGGCCTCACAGCGCTAGACCATGCCTTCAAGTCCCATGGAAGGGGTCTTTCTTCTGGGCCTCACAGCGCTAGACCATGCCTTCCAGGTCCCATGGAAGGGGTCTTTCTTCTGGGCCTCACAGCGCTAGACCATGCCTTCAGGTCCCATGGGAGGGGTCTTTCTTCTGGGCCTCACAGCGCTAGACCATGCCTTCAAGTCCCATGGGAGGGGTCTTTCTTCTGGGCCTCACAGCGCTAGACCATGCCTTCAGGTCCCATGGGAGGGGTCTTTCTTCTGGGCCTCACAGCGCTAGACCATGCCTTCAAGTCCCATGGGTGGGGTCTTTTTCTGGGCCTCACAGCGCTAGACCATGCCTTCAGGTCCCATGGGAGGGTCTTTCTTCTGGGCCTCACAGCGCTAGACCATGCCTTCAGGTCCCATGGGAGGGTCTTTCTTCTGGGCCTCACAGCGCTAGACCATGCCTTCAGGTCCCATGGGAGGGGTCTTTCTTCTGGGCCTCACAGCTCAGGATCTTGGCTGCAAGGCCCAGAGGAGGGGTCTTTCTTCTGGGCCTCACAGCTCAGGATCATGGCTGCAAGGCCCAGAGGAGGGGGGCCAGTGGGGTAACAATGGTGCCATGACCCCTGGTGCTGTCAAGGTAAATTGCCCCTTGCTGTCCACTGGCTGAGTAGTAAAATACAGCCCTAAGATGGGAGCACTGGACCCCTGACACCCCAGGGCCACGGTGCCACTTCACATGCTGCAATATAGACAGCTATGTACTGAAAGGAGCCCCTGGCTAGGAAGTAAAGTGGTCATAATTTGGGACACATTTGGGTCCCAAACACTCCTGGGCCCCGGGATCAGGGCTTGCTTTAGTGTTGGAGGTGCTCGGTGCAAGACTCTTTGTTGGCACCCCCAATGACGTTCTTCTCCATGGATACCCTCACTACCACCCTCAAACAGTGTCCCTCATTTCTCCATAGACCATCGCTCACATTTAATTTACTTTATAGCGCTAATCATCCCAATGTAGGGTGTCAGAGCGCTTCACATCACGCTTATATATTATACATAGACTGCGAGTCATGTGTGTAAATCCTTCTATAGGAAATGTTACATAAAGCAATAAGGGTGCAAGGTGCCGGAGTCACAAGTCATCCATACTGCTATGCATTGTCTGTTAAAAGTGCTTGTCTGGAAACACACAAACTCTGGATTTTAAACGTAATGCAGTGGTTGGGGTTTTCTGCACAAATAAGCCTTTATTTATATCCAAAGGGACCCTTTTTGGCAATCTAAGAATAACCAAAGGTTGAGGCAAAAACTATATGGTTCTAAACCTATGCCTTGCAGTGTGCGTGCAGCTGTTTGATGCCAGTTCACAGATCACTGTGCTATATTAGAAGTATTGTAACTTATGCAAAGCAAGCCATGTTCACAAAGTACAGATCTGAGGTCTGCATATTACACGTGCTTTGCAGTAGACACATTAATCCTCTATGCTACTTTACGAGTCAAAACAGTGACTTGACTTAACACAGATCTTTCCAGAAGGTGCTGTCATGTGCCCGAGTTAGGCCTGGTAGGAATTAGTGCGATTCTTGCATGTACACAATCCTTTTTCCTAAAGTTGCCTTCTCTTTGCCACATTAACGTTTGACACACATTTTGCATTCAGGATGCTTGGATTGGGTTTGCAGAAACACCGACCTTGCAGACATGGAACACTTTGTGAGAATCCTATCACACTGCCTTGGCATTGATGCAAGGCCGCTCACGTGCGTAATACAAAAGTGTGTTATTATTACTTCCATATGGCGGCACAGCTATCTGTAGAACACAAACAATGGTAGCCTGATCACAATCTCCGCCCGAGGCAAGGATGCCATTTTCTATATATAGCCTTTTGTTTCCTAACATAATCAGAGGAAACACTTCTGCTGATCTCGAGGGGTCCCTGCATGCTGACGCTTTCGTCTAGCAGCTCACTGACCTCTCCGTGAGGGGTGTCCAGTTTGCGACCAAGACGGGGTCCTACACTCTTACCCGCCAGGTAAAGGGGTTAGATCATCCAGACGGGGGTTTTCTTGGCAGACCATACATTCGACCCTAGATACATAGGTTAGGGGTAGCATCGTAGAAGTATGCAAGATTGTTATAATCTTTTAGATATATGCATATAAAACCTGTCTCAACAAGATGATGGAAATCTTTGTTTTATTTACTGTGTTGACACTTATTATAGACTTTCGTCTGCTTCTGTTAATAAATTATTGCAGCCCATATTTTCTATACAAGAATCACTACGGTTCAATAAATATTGAAAATGCCCCTTTGTGTGTTCTTTGTATATTTCTCCGAGCACAAGAAAGCACGAGGGACTGAATTAAAGTTTGAAGTCTGTCACCATGGTTACTGAGGGAACAGAGTTCTCATGTTCAATGGTTGCCAGAACTGTTCGCCCCTGATCAGGTTTAGGGGGGCTAACAGTGGCACTGTGAGCTAGCTGGTCCAAGGGACAACATATCCTGCGGGGAGCATGGAATCAGTCTGGCACCATCCTAAGTTTATGTTGTCCGCAGACGCGCAGTTCCTACTGATTAGTGGAAACTACACGACAGTACATTAATCACCAGAGTTATCTTCACATGATTATTTTTCCCTGAAAAGTGCTGGGCACACAAAGATATCTGCAGCAGGTGCCTTTAACCCAGTAAAATATGTTAAAATGCTGCGATCCCACTGCCCGAGCTTGGCAGCCAGTACGGTGGCCCCGGGGGCACCACCCTATGCCGACACTGGCTGGAGCCACTGCACCTGCTGCACTGAGTGGGTCCCCTTCCTCCTGTACTGAGAGTAGCCCCTCCCCTAGGCCTCACACCCATGCTTCAGTGCTGAGAGCGGCAGGCCTTTGGGCCCCACAGTACTGGACCATGGCTACGAGGCCCATGAGAAGATGACATCTCCTGGGCCTCGCAGCTCTGGATCATGGCTGCGAGGCCCATGAGAAGATGGCATCTCCTGGGCCTCGCAGCTCTGGATCATGCCTGCGAGGCCCATGAGAAGATGGCATCTCCTGGGCCTCGCTGCGCTGGATCATGGCTGCGAGGCCCATGGGGGAGAGGCCAGTGGTGTAGCAATGACGCCATGGGCCCTGGCTCAAGCAAGATGAATTGGCACATCGCCCTTTGACTTTATAGTAAAATACGGCCATAATTTGTGCGCCCTGGGCACATAAGACTCTTGGCTCTGGTGCCACTTCAGCTCCTGTACTAGTGATAGCTATGCCCCAGAAGGGTCCTTGTCCCCTGTGCCTCCAATGATGGTTCAGTGCTGCGAGGCCCAGTGACAGAGTACAGCCTCCCTGAGGTACTCTCCCCTGGTCCTGGCAGCACTGGACCATGATACCTGCAAGGCCCATGGGAGTGATGCTGGGGTGTAGCAATGGCCAAGCAAGGTAAATTGACCCCCGTCCACTGGCTGGGCAGTTAAATGCAGCCATAAACTGGTGCATTGGGCACCTAACTTCCTGGGCTCTGGTGCCACTGCTCCTGCTGCACTACTAACAGGTTTGCCCCTAAGGGGAGCCATTTCCCTGGTCCTCCAGTGGTTGTCCTGCCCTGCCAGGCCCACGGGAGGACGCCCTCTGTGAGGCCTCAGGAAGGCAGGCCCATCTCCTTGCATCACTGTCTCATGCCTGAGAGCCCCATGGGAGAGTGGAGGGCCCCCTTCCCTGGGCTTCGCAGCCCCCTGAAATCCTAGCACGCTACAGTCTGGTGCGAGGAACATATGGGTGAGATGGCGCTAGATCTGGAGCCTTTCACCATCGACCTCTTCTCCACTTCCATTGATCCGCCATGGATTTCTTACGCTGCCTCAACACTCCTCAAACAGTAGAGTGGAATCTTCCGTCCTCGACCTCTTCTCCACTTCCTTCTTCCACTGATCCGCCATAGGGTTATTACGGTGCCCTCAGCTCAGTGCGCTTCAGACAGTAGAGCCTTCCCTCCTCGACCTCTTCTCCACTTCCTTCTTCCACTGATGTGCAATGGGCTTCTTACACTGCCTCAGCGCTCCTCAGACCGTAGAGTGAAGCCTTCTGCCATCGATCTCTTCCCCTCTTCCTTCTCCCACTGATACGCCATGGCCTTCTTGTGCTGCCCTCAGCGATCCTCAGACCACAGAACGAAGCCTTCCGCCATCGATCTCTTCTCCACTTCCTTCTTCCACTGATACGCCATGGCCTTCTTATGCTGCCCTCAGCGCTCCTCAGAACGTAGAATGAAGCCTTCCCCATCGATCTCTTCTCCACTTCCTTCTTCCACTGATCCGCCATGGGCTTCTAACTCAGCCCTCCTCAGCCCGTAGAGCGGAGCCTTCCACCATCAATCTCTTCTCCACTTCCTTCTTCCACTGATCCGCCATGGGCTTCTAACTCAGCCCTCCTCATCCCGTAGAGCGGAGCCTTCCGCCATCAATCTCTTCTCCACTTCCTTCTTCCACTGATCCGCCATGGGCTTCTAACTCAGCCCTCCTTAGACCGTAGCGCGGAGCCTTCTGCCATCGACCTCTTCTCCACTTCCTTCTTCCACTGATCCGCCAAGGGCTTTGTATGCTGCCTTCAACGCTCCTCAGACAGTGGAGCGGAGCCTGCCAAGGCCTTCTTATGCTGCCTCAGCACTCCTCAGATCATAGAACGAAGCCTTCCACCATCAACCTCTTCTCCACTTCCTTCTTCCATTGATCCACAATGGGCTTCTTACACTGCCCTCAATGCTCCTCAGACAGTAGTATGGAGCCTTCCGTCCTCGACCTCTTCTCCACTTCCTTCTTCCACTGATACGCCAAGGCCTTCTTATGCTGCCTCAGCACTCCTCAGATCATAGAACGAAGCCTTCCACCATCAACCTCTTCTCCACTTCCTTCTTTCATTGATCCGCAATGGGCTTCTTACACTGCCCTCAATGCTCCTCAGCCCGTAGAGCGGAGCCTTCCCCCATCGATCTCTTCTCCACTTCCTTCTTCCACTGATCCGCCATGGGCTTCTAACTCAGCCCTCCTCAGCCCGTAGAGCGGAGCCTTCTGCCATCAATCTCTTCTCCACTTCCTTCTTCCACTGATCCGCCATAGGCTTCTAACTCAGCCCTACTCAGACCGTAGAGCGGAGCCTTCCACCATCGACCTCTTCTCCACTTCCTTCTTCCACTGATCCGCCATAGGGTTATTACGGTGCCCTCAGCTCAGTGCGCTTCAGACAGTAGAGCCTTCCCTCCTCGACCTCTTCTCCACTTCCTTCTTCCACTGATGTGCAATGGGCTTCTTACACTGCCTCAGCGCTCCTCAGACCGTAGAGTGAAGCCTTCTGCCATCGATCTCTTCCCCTCTTCCTTCTCCCACTGATACGCCATGGCCTTCTTGTGCTGCCCTCAGCGATCCTCAGACCACAGAACGAAGCCTTCCGCCATCGATCTCTTCTCCACTTCCTTCTTCCACTGATACGCCATGGCCTTCTTATGCTGCCCTCAGCGCTCCTCAGAACGTAGAATGAAGCCTTCCCCCATCGATCTCTTCTCCACTTCCTTCTTCCACTGATCCGCCATGGGCTTCTAACTCAGCCCTCCTCAGCCCGTAGAGCGGAGCCTTCCACCATCAATCTCTTCTCCACTTCCTTCTTCCACTGATCCGCCATGGGCTTCTAACTCAGCCCTCCTCATCCCGTAGAGCGGAGCCTTCCGCCATCAATCTCTTCTCCACTTCCTTCTTCCACTGATCCGCCATGGGCTTCTAACTCAGCCCTCCTTAGACCGTAGCGCGGAGCCTTCTGCCATCGACCTCTTCTCCACTTCCTTCTTCCACTGATCCGCCAAGGGCTTTGTATGCTGCCTTCAACGCTCCTCAGACAGTGGAGCGGAGCCTGCCAAGGCCTTCTTATGCTGCCTCAGCACTCCTCAGATCATAGAACGAAGCCTTCCACCATCAACCTCTTCTCCACTTCCTTCTTCCATTGATCCACAATGGGCTTCTTACACTGCCCTCAATGCTCCTCAGACAGTAGTATGGAGCCTTCCGTCCTCGACCTCTTCTCCACTTCCTTCTTCCACTGATACGCCAAGGCCTTCTTATGCTGCCTCAGCACTCCTCAGATCATAGAACGAAGCCTTCCACCATCAACCTCTTCTCCACTTCCTTCTTTCATTGATCCGCAATGGGCTTCTTACACTGCCCTCAATGCTCCTCAGCCCGTAGAGCGGAGCCTTCCCCCATCGATCTCTTCTCCACTTCCTTCTTCCACTGATCCGCCATGGGCTTCTAACTCAGCCCTCCTCAGCCCGTAGAGCGGAGCCTTCTGCCATCAATCTCTTCTCCACTTCCTTCTTCCACTGATCCGCCATAGGCTTCTAACTCAGCCCTACTCAGACCGTAGAGCGGAGCCTTCCACCATCGACCTCTTCTCCACTTCCTTCTTCCACTGATCCACCAGGGGCTTCGTATGCTGCCCTCAATGCTCCTCAAACAGTGGAGCGGAGCCTGCCAGGGCCTTCTTATGCTGCCTCAGCGCTCCTCAAACCATAGAACGAAGCCTTCTGCCATCGACCTCTTCTCCACTTCCTTCTTCCATTGATCCGCCATGGATTTCTTACGCTGCCTCTACGCTCCTCTGACAGTAACCATAGGGTTATTATGGTGCCCTCAGTGCTCTTCAGACCGTAAAGCACTTCCTCCTCGACCTCTTCTCCACTTCCTTCTTCCACTGATCTGCTATAGGCTTCTTTTGGTGCCATCAGCGTTCCTCAGACCATAGAGTGAAACTTTCCACCGTCTACCTCTTCTCCACTTCCTTCTTCCATTGATCCGCCATGGACTTCTTACTCTTCCCTCGGCCCTCCTCAGACTGCAGAGCGAAGCCTTCATCCATCGACATCTTCTCCACTTCCTTCTTCCATTGATCCGCAATGGGCTTCTTACACTGCCCTCAATGCTCCTCAGACAGTGGAGGGGAGCCTGCCTTGGCCTTCTTATGCTCCCTCAGCATTCCTCAGACCATAGAACGAAGCCTTCCGCCATCAACCTCTTCTCCACTTCCTTCTTCCATTGATCTGCAATGGGCTTCTTACACTGCCCTCAATGCCCCTCAGACAGTAGTGTGGAGCCTTCCACCGTCGACCTCTTCTCCACTTCCTTCTTCCATCTTCTCTGAGATGGGCCTTCTGGGGACTGCCAGTGCATCACAATAGCTCTCCTTGCGACGACCAGGGCAAGCTCCAAAAACCTGTCACACGCCTGCTTCAGTGTCTGATGAGCACACAGGCTCAACAGGCCTATTTCTTCATTTCCCACTGTGCCCCTATTTAGTGTTCTTTCTAAATTAGTTGTAACCTCCGATCAAAAGTGGGCAATCACACGGCAACTCCAAACCATGGGGCATATTTACAAGCCCCTTGCGCTGCTGGTGTGTCACTTTTTGTGACGCACCAGCGGCGCACTTTGTTGCCCCATATTTACAAGGACACGTGAAGCCACCCTGCGTGGCTTTTCGTGTCCTTGTAAATACAGCCCCTTTTCACGCAGCACTTTGCGTGAAAGAGGAGTTCCATGGGTGTTGCTGTGGGTGTTCCCATGCAACACCCATGGAACCTGACACATTCCCAGATTTACGAGAAATCATAAACCTGGGAATGCGTCCGAATGCTGCGCCTCCCCAGGGGAGGCATAGGGAGGCGCAATGAGGAGAAATGTTTTCATTTCTCCTTGTTTTTTCCTCTTTCTATGCGTGCTGCAGTATGCAGCACGCATAGAAAGAGGAAAACACCTCTTGTGATTGTTTTTGTGCAGGAAGGTGTCCTTTCTTGCACAAAAACAATCTCCCCACAACGCAGGCACACTTGCACCGTGGTGCAAGGGTGCCTGTGTCGGCGCATGGCAGCCAATTGGGCGCCAGCGCAGGAGGGGAGCACAGGGATCCATCATATCGTTGTAGATATGACGCATCCCTGTACTTCGAAAGTGACTCAGTGCGGCGCAGCAAAATGGCTTGCGGCACCGAGTCACTTTCTCGTAAATAAGGCCCCATATGTATAAAATCAGCATTGTCGAGAGCACACCTGGTGCATCTTTTATCATTGGTTCCCATAATGGTGCCCAGATTATGGGGTTTGAGGTAAGTAGTTTGCAGGTAGTTAAACTGCGTATACTTGAACCTAGTGGTCCTAGAGTCTATGTGGGTGCCTGCTCCCATTCTTTGTCTCGGAGCTGTCTACGGAGTCTCTCCTCCCCAGTAGTCCATAGGTTCAATAGGGTACCTTTAACCAATCATAGGAGAGTTGCGTATAACAAGATATCAGCTACAGTCTACTTAAAAGGCTCCCCGGATTGGTTTATGTCTTTAGAGTGTCTCTATGGGATCTGGCTTGTAGCGTCCTCCTCAGCCCCGGGAGCGTGCAAAGAAATGCGGCACACACAGAGCTCTGGATTGTGTGTCTTTATTCCTCAGCATTCCATCACACATTGCACTCTCATTACGTCATAACCGTTAATAACCACACCTTAACACCTCCCAGCAAGTTTCGTGGTTCCTTCTTGAGTCCGCCCAGAACCGCAAGGATTCTAGCACACATAGGGGCAGATTTACAAGAACTGGCACATCCCTGCATATTTGCAGGGATGCACCAGTTAATTTGCGTGACGGAAAAATAGCCTTGCGCCCCCATGGATGCGCCGCATTTACAATGCGGCGCACCGTGGCGCAAGGATGGACAGATGCGTGATGCATCTTGTCGGCGTAAGGGCAGCGCATTGCTGGAGTTGTGTCGCAAGTACGACGCAACTCCAGCAATGGTTAGGAATGCCTATTCCTAACATGCTGCGTCACTCCTTACGTCTGCTTCAAGCAGGCGCAAGGTTTTGACACAGTGGCGTCGTAAAAGTGACTCAGTAAAATCTTGTAGATTTCACTGCGTCACTTTTACGAGGCTTCCTTGCGACGGAACGCCCACCCTGCATACATTATACCTGACGCAGGTATAATGTAGCGCAGGGCTTTACAACGTGACGCATCTCCCTAGATGAGTCACGTTGTAAATATGTCGGATCATGGCGCATTGTTTACGACGCCGCTGCGTCACAGAAGTGATGCAACGGTGGCGTAAAGTCGGCGCAAGGAGCTTGTAAATCTGCCCCATAGTCTCAAGACAGTACATGGCTCTGCATTAACTCTGTGGAGGAAAAGGGAGGCAGAGACAGGAAGGAAAAGAGTACTAAGTCACAGGGGTAAGGAAAGAGGACAGAGACACGGAGGAGAAACAAAAGAAGCGGAACAAAAAAAAAGAGATAGTTGGAAGAATGGAGACATACAGATGGAGGGAATAAAGAAGGGGTGGGGAGATGTAAGGGATAAGAAGACGAGGAGGGTGGAAAGATACAAAGAAGGGCGGAGGGATACCGATGTGAATAGCGAGGTGGAGGGCAGAATAGAGACATGCACGGGAGCCGTGGAGAGATACAAGGGGGAGTGGAGAGAATGAAAGGAGGTGGAGAGGTACAGGGAAGACACGACAGAGGAGAGAATAGAGACGGATGGAAGAGTAGAGAGGTGTAGAAGAGAGCAGATGAAAGGGCGGAGAGATGCAGGTCGTAAGGAGAAGAGGCGGATGGAGAGATACAGGGAAGAGTGGAAGGTAAGGAGAGAGATAGCGAGGGGAGAGAAAGTAGGAGAGAAGGGAAGAGATAAAATATGGGAGATGGAAGAGAGTGGAGAGAAACAGAATAGAAAAAAACAGACTGGTAAGAGGGGACAAAGTGCAGAGAAAGAAGGAGAGGGAAGCAGGGGAAAAGAAACAGACAGAGGAAGGGAGAGGTGTGGAGAGTAAAGATACACTACTAGTGACAGTGATATGGGGAGCATGGTACGATGTAAACAGAACCTAAAGATTCTGGAGGCAGTGGGGGGAGTGAAAGCTACAACGTAACAAGACAGAGAGAAAAGTGAAGAAAAAGAATGGGCAACGAAAGGGACTATAGTGATGCAGGAAAAAAAGATCAGGGCAGGGGAATCCATACAGTGCGGAATGGAAACAAAAATGGAAACATCCTTGGGGAATGGAGAGAGGAAAATTAAACATAAAAAAAGTGGTAATAGAGAGGGTTAGTGAAGGCTGGAAGTAGCGAAATAAAGAAGCGAGTGAAGGTATATAAGGAAGAATGTAGAGGTATGAGAAGAGAAGTGTGGGAAGTGAAGTGGTACGAGGGGGAACAGAGGATGGATAGTGAAAGGGACAAGAGCCATGCAGGAGAAGCGAGAGGGCAGGATAGTGGGAGATACCACAGGAAATGGAAACAGAAGAGAATGGATCCCCTCGCGGGTAATTAGCTGCGCTTTACAAATCCTGTTTGATTGATTGGAGAGTGGGAGTGGAAAGCTGAATAGAAATAAGTGAAGTTGGGGAGAGTGAAAGGTAGTGTGACACTGAGGAAAGAAGAGAGGAAGGGGATGGAGCAGGTGAACCCCACTAGCAGCATTATTCTTCATCATCAGACTTTGACCCAGAACAAGAGAGAGAAACACAGAAAAACAGCGAAAGACGCGGGAAGACAAAGACGGGAAAACAGTAAAAAAGTCATAAAGCGGGGATGAAAGGACCCTGCAGGACTGAGATAAAGAGGCAGGGACTGTCTGGTGGTGGAGAGAAGGGGCGGGAGGGGAAGTCAAAACTAGGCAGCCTTGGTATTCGGTAACCCCGACATGTAGGGCCTGATGTACATTTCGGCAGCCAGGTTACTCTTGCACAACGGTGACGGATATCCCATCTGCCGAAATATAAATCCCATAGGATATAATTGGAATTTATATTTCGGTGGACGAGACATCTGTCTCTCTTGTGTGAGGAGTAACCCGTACGCCAAGATCTGAATCAGCCCTTAGTGTGGGCACTGGTGGGCTTCTGGGAAGCTCGGCCTCAGCTACCACTGGAGAGTCTAAGGTTTCCCAGAATCCTCCTCATCTGCTGCAGTCCTAGTTCCTCGAATCCTGGCCTCTGGTAACACAGACCACGAAGACAGAGGCGGAGCGTCTTGTAAATTTCACTAGAACCCAAGGACGGTGTTACAATCCACGTCACCTAGACTTATTATCTTATCAATAATTCATGGGGCTGATGTCACCTCTGTGAATCATTGTACGTGATTAGGAATAAATTACCTCTTTATCTAGTGCACACCATAGACTGAAACTGCCCCGACCGTGTTCAATATAAGGAGTCGCTATTGACAAAATGTACCCAATTCTCAGAAGCAGCAGTGTCACAACCGGCTCTTTGATCAGTCACCGGCTAAAGGTACTGTCAACAAATGTGCACCTTCCATGAAACACTGGAACCAGAAATCACGTGATTAGTGGCCCAAATTGCGACACCGGCATACACGTCCACTCCAGGAACATGGCGAGCGCCAAGAGTGGAGATGGGGTCTTGTGGCTAAACTGAGACCATGACACCTGGAGATCTTGGCTCTAATCCCAGCTTTGACACGTGACCAGAAATCCTCTGGATGTTCACAAAGCACCTAATCTCTCTGTGCCTCAAGTTGTAAATATGTGGATTTCAATTACCTGAAAGCCCACTTGGTGTACACAATCCCAAATCATGGCCCTGTCCCCCTTGGATGGACAGCGCTCTACCAGGTCCTCAAGGCTTGCGCTGTATGAATATCAACACGTGCAAAGTGCGCCCAAGGAACACCAGTCTTCAGTGAGCAGAGCTTGAGTGGGCAGACAGCAGAAGGCAGCCTCAGGACTTCTCTGGCATCTGTGCCCCTTGGCCCAGTGCCTGTCTGGTCCCATGAGGTGGACCTGTCCACACAAATGGACAATCAACATCACTTTGGAACTCCTGCAAGTAGTGCCTAATTGGTGTCGATGGTTGAAGGTGGGGGGCATCGCAAGTCATTTTTTGGGACCAGGACTTATTTTTCGTGATCAGACTTTGAGCAAGAGACAGAATGGCAGAGAAGGGAGAAAGGGCGAGGACGGCAAGGAAACAGTGACAAAGGGAGAAAGCATGGATGATGAAGAACCTGCAAGAGTGAGATAAACAGGCAGGAAGTGTAGGGAGGTGGGAGAAAGAGGCCTGAGGTGGAATCAAATCTAGGTAGCCTTAGTACTGGGCAACTTTGAGCCCCTGCACTTTTTTTCTTTACAAGACCGAAATCAAGAGAAATGTATTGGAGAAACTTGCATTGGAGTGCAGGACATTTTAAGAAGAAAGATGAAATATCCCAATTATTCATAGGAAATAAATTCATGACTCACCCGCCTAAATCAGGATCCCTGTCATGAAACAGTTTTACCACTGAAGGCAGGACCCTTTGATGGGTGGAATGTTATGTTATGTTAAGCGAACGTACACCAAAAAGGTCTCATGGTGCTGGGGAGAAGAGAGGCTATTATTGTCTAAGTTGTTCAATAATCTTGTCTAAACAGCCAAGTTTTCAGTTTTTTCCTGAATTCCTCAAATGATGATGATGGTGGCTGGACACCTTAATTGCAGGACCCTTTGCATAGGACAGGTTGGAAATAAGTCTGAATTATGCAAGCTGCTTCTTAGGAACTAAATCATATCCCATTTTAAAGGGGCTCATTTTTGCGGAGAGATTTTAGAATACAAATGATATGTCACTGCTGGGATAGATAACAAGCATTTGCAATGCAATCGGTCTCGCCTTTGGGACCTTATATGTATTTAGCTATGCAGCACATTAGCCTGGGTGCTGAAACATCTACTGTTCTTTAACATGGAGGGAAAGTAAGCACCAAACTGCGTGACACGCCAGGTATGGGAACACATGGAGAGAAAGATTGCCTTTCAGCGGGAAATGGTATAGTCCAAAGCTCTGTTTTTATTATAAAATCAGGGCCTTCGGTGAGTCATATCACTGAAAATACAAGATTTGAAAAAAATATTATTGTCTACGGGTGCTCGTGGAAGACAATTTCTATGGACTGGGATCTAGAGAATGCTAAAGTGATTCTGGTATTTTACTGACCTCTGCTGGTCGTTTTCAATCAAGAAAGTTAAATAAAGGCAGTTGCCAGAAAAATAAAAAAAATAAAGTCTCTCAGCAGAAAGCAATTCTGGTATTTTACTGACCTCTGCTGGTCGTTTTCTATCAAGACAGTTAAATAGAGGCAGTTGAACAGAAAAAAAGTCCCTAAGCGGAAGCAGACAAGTCCTAGGGCTGATCTCCAGAGCCCACAAAGTACATATAAGTATATAATAAGTATATACTAAAGTATATACAAAAGGTCTCGAATGCTCGACATAATGAAAAAGACAATTGGTCAAACGCAAGCGTTTTGCTGGTTTACTAAAGGCGGTAAATGGAAGGGGGGTGTTTTAAAGGCAGTGAGTTCGCCAAACCTCACATGAAATAACATTGGCATTAACGTGGACCAAAAAAGAATGCATGGATCACAATTCCCGCAGTATGAACTAAAAGAACGACCTATTCAGCAAATCTGCTTAATAAACTTGGAACGTGAGAATTAACAGTTTTCAAGCCTCGATTGGTCCACAACAATCACCAGAGCAGTTTGTTTCCCAACAAAAGATGGTAGCGTGATAATAAAGCACAGAGATTGTTCTGACCTACAAAGTTGTGAAAATATGAACGCAGGAGTTTAAGTGGGATGAAAAAACTGTGGGGAGGGGAGGTCTCTCAAAGGGGCGTGGCCGATATAATTAAGGGTGCGGCATAAAACATTTATGCTAAAAATGGGTGCTCAGCATATTGTGACGCCCAACTGGTATTTCGCTGCTTCTGTTATTGCCTCCACATATAAAATACAACAAGTAACATTACACCTACAACAAGCCAGGACTACTGGCTTTGTCAAAGGTTGTTAGTTGCATAAGATAAATATACTACATGCATACATACAACTCTGGCTTCGTTGTATATAATATCGAAAATGCTTTAGTTCTTGCTTGAGAGGTTGTGGCGTAATGGCAGGAGCTGCCAACTTTGGAGCTGAGGAAGCAGGTTTGAGTCTCAGCGTCGGCTCAAAATCCTGTGTTTCGGGGCAAATCACTTAATCGCCCATGCCTACCAAAAAAATAAATGAATATGTCCTTGTTGGTGCTCATGTAAAGCACTTCGAGTTTTGCAGTATAGAACTTCAAAAAAATTAAAATGACCTCAAAAACAATGAACTGCTGCAGAGTTAAAAAAAAAAATCCCATTCTGAGAGTGAGGAAGAAAATGGGGAGCCCGATAGGGACCCGTCTCTGCACCTACTTTTAAGAACTGCCGGTGCTGAGCACCTGCAGGACCCGGCCCACTTAAAGCCCTGT
This sequence comes from Calotriton arnoldi, assembly GCA_963921515.1. Classification (NCBI taxonomy): domain Eukaryota; kingdom Metazoa; phylum Chordata; class Amphibia; order Caudata; family Salamandridae; genus Calotriton; species Calotriton arnoldi. The sequence continues at coordinate 1,859,814 of CAWUFW010000467.1, forward strand.
ATGAACCTATTGGTTAAAAAAAATAACAATTGTAGGTTAGTTATTGCTCAGCTAACACAAACCTGAACAAGCATTTCCAAATACAAAAGGTCTCCGCTAGTTGACTTATTGGCTTTGCCAGTGCTTTCTGACAATATTGCACAGCATTAGGAAAAAAGTAAAATGCTTTTGCCGGTGCTGTGCAACATCGTAGGAATAAATAAATAAAGTCGCAATGACGAGCCGCGGGCATGATGATAAATGGCACATACGTGATGATGTATGTGTGCCTATGTCACCGCGCATGCATGCACCAACATCAAGGTGCAGGAGCAATTTTCTTAAACTTTTTATTAATTAACCAAGCAAAGGATGGCGGATGCCACATGGATTGGTAAATAAAAAAAAATCTTTTATTTTTTTTAACACTAAAGCACTTAATGCTCTTCGATGCGACCCAGCAGCAAATACCAGCTGCTGACCCTCGAAAAATGTGAAGAAAAAAAAACATTGGCAAAGTCAATAGGACTCGCCTATACTGCTCAGCATGGCTAAACGTTAGCGGCGTAGAGGAGGGTGGTGTGGAGTGTTGTAGAGTGGAATGGAAAAGAATGGAGTAGAGTGGAGTGGCATAGAGTGTCGTGCATTGGAGTGGCATAGAGTGGAAGAGTGGAGTCACGCAGAGTAGAGTGGACTAGTATAGACTGCATTGGCGAAGAGTGTTGCAGAGTATAGTGGCGTAGAGTCGAGCGGCATAGAACTCAGCAGTGTACAATGCAGTGTCATAGTTTACAGTGGCGTAGATGAGAGTGTTGCACAGAGTGCAGTGGTGCAGAGAGTAGAGTGGTGTAGAGTAGAGTGGCGCACAGTAGAATGGCGCAGAGTAGAGTGGCATACCGTGCAGTGGCGTAGAGTGGTGCAGGGTAAAGTGGCGTAGAGTGGTGCAGAGTAGAGGGACATAGAGTAGTGCAGAGTGGCGTATCATGACGTAGAGTGCAGTGACAGAGTGCAGTGGCACAGAGAGGAGTGATGCAGAGTAGAGGATTGTAGAGTGCATTGGCATAGAATGCAGCAGTTCAGAGTAAAGAGGTGTAGGGTTCAGTGGTGTAGAGGGCAGTGTTGCAGAGTAGTGTAGTAGAGTGCAGTGGTGTAGAATAGCGTAGAGTGCATTGGCATAGAGTGCAGTGGGGTAGAGTACAGTCTTGAAAAGTAGAGCGGCGAAGAGTGCAGTGGGTGTGAGTAAAGTGGTGCAGAGTAGAGAGCTGTGGCCAGAGTGCAGTGGCATAGAGTGAAATAGCGGTGCAGAGTAAAGTGCAGTGGCGTCAAGCAGCGTACAGTGGAAGGGAGTGGAGTGACGTAGAGTAGAGTGGACTGATGCAGTGTGCATTGGCACAGAGTGTTGCTGAGTACAGAGGCATAAAGTGCAGCGGCATAGAATTCAGAGGCACACAACGCAGCATCATAGATGCAGTGGTGTAGAATAGAGTGGTGCATAGTAGAGTGCAGTGGCGTAGAGTGGAGTACTGCAGGGTGGAGTGGTGCACAGTAGAGTGGAATAGAGTGCAGTGCCGTAGAATACAGTGGTGCAGAGTAGATTGGTGCAGAGTAGAGTGGTGCAGAGTAGAGTGGTGCAGAGTGGTGTGGTGTAAAGTAGAGTGGCATAGTAGTACAGAGTGGAGTACAATGGTGTGGAGTAGAGTGGGGCAGTGCAGAGTACAGTGGCATAGAGTGCAGTAGTGCAGAGTACAGTGGCGAAAAGTTCAGTGATGGAGAATGCAGCGTTGCAAAGTAGAGTGTCAGATTGCAGTGGTGTAGAGTGGCATAGAGTGTATTGGAGTAAAGTGCAAAGGTGTAGAGTGGCGCAGGGAGCAGTGGCATAGACTACAGTGGTGCAGAGTAGAGAGAATTGGCGTAGAGTGCAGTGGAGTAGAGTGGCACAAAGTGGAGTAGAGTGGCGAAGAGCAGACTGTTTCAGAGTAGAGTGAAGTGGTCTAGAGTAGAGTGGTGCATGGTAGATTGGGGTGGTGCAGGGACTAGTACAGTGGCGTAGAACAGAGTGCCATAGAGTAATGCTGTAAAGTGGTGAAGAGTGCAGTGGTGCAGCATAGATTACAGTGGCATACAGTGGATTGGCATAGAGTGCAGGGGCTTAGAGTGGAGTGGTACAGAGTAGAGTGCATTGCTATAGAGTGTACTGGCATAGAGCATAGTGGTGTAGAGTGCAGTGTTGCAGAGTGGCATAGAGTGGAGTGGCCTAGAGTGGAGTGGGGTAGAGTGCAGTAGTGCAGAGTGGAGTGGCACAGAGTGCAATGGCACAGAATACAGTAGCATAGAGTGCAGTGTTGCACAGCAGAGTGGCATAGTGTCAGAATGCAGTGGCATAGAGTGGTGCAGAGTAGAGTGACGTAGAGTGCAGTAGGGTAGAGTGATGTAGAGTAGAGTATATTGGCGTAGAGTTGAGTGGCACAGAGTGGAGTGGTGCAGAGCGAAGTGGCATAGAGTGGAGCACTGCAGAGTGCAGTTGTGCAGAGTAGAGGGGCATAGAATTCTGTGGTGGAGAGTACAGTGTTGCAGAGTACAGTGTCGTAGAGAGCCGTGGTGTAGAGTGGGGTAAAGTGCATTCTACATCAAGGCACTCTACATCAAGGCACTCTACATCAAGGCACTCTACATCAAAGCTCTCTACATCAAAGCTCTCTACATCAAAGCTCTCTACATCAAAGCTCTCTTCGCCACTGCACTTTACTCTGTACCATTGTAGTCCATGCCACTGCTCTCTATGGCACACTACTTTACGCCAGTGCAGTCCGCGCCACTCTACACCACTGCATCCTACAACACTCTACTCTGAAACACTGCACTATCCGCCACTGAACTCTACGTCACTCTACTCTGCACTACTGCACAAAATTTCAATAAACAGATTCTGAGTAAAAGAATATATATATATATATATATATATATATATATTGTTACAAAGAAGACACTGAGGTAGCAAACATAGTATTGTCGGTGTTTTTCATGCACTCTATGAAAAAGTGTTGTTTGGGTGGGAGTGGATATGTGTGAGGAGTGTGGCAATGGCTGTATACACAAGTGATTGAAAGCAAATCTTTATTGTGTGCCTGTTTCAGAAAGGTGGGAAGAGAGCAAAAAGAGGGGAAGAGTGTTTAGGAGAGGAAAGTGGGAGGACGAGAAGTGACTGGCCTACCCTTTTTCTCTTCCTTTTAGGTCGAGCCTGCAACAGCACATGCACTCTCACTTATGAGATGTTATTGTTTATAATAAAGGGCTTGGATCCCGCCTATCATTTACCATTGGTTGGCTTCAGTGTCACTCTTCTTTGCTGACTCCTAATTGGCCAGAGCTGGCCAAGCGTCACTTTTGTTCTTTTCTGTGGAGCATGGACCAAGCACAGGTTGATTTAAGCTAATCAGTGCCCATCTGCTGCCCGCGCTGTGAGTGAGGTACTATTTCTTCTTTCTAATTTCACCCACCCCTTCTCCATGTTGCTGCCCCCGTCTGGTGCTCCTTCTCTCCTCCCTTGCGTGTCTCTCGTGTTGTCCCCATGCTTTTAAAAAAACACATATTGCACAACAGTGCGGGCTGCTGAGCAACATGGATTAAAAAAGTGCTATGACGCGGTTAAAACTGGTCACATCATAGTGTTCTTTTTTTCTTGACTTAACGACATATTGCACAGCAGCCCATGCTGCTGTGCAACATGTCTAAAAAACATTGACAAAGCCAATAGATCTCGCATGCGCAAGACCTACTGGTTTCTAAATGAAGTCTTTCAACAGAAAAGGGTTAGCATTCAAACAACCACCCCTGTGAAAACACATGGGTGAAGGGCAGTCCCAAAACTTAAATTGTCCAGCCTAAATGTATAATTCCATAGCAGTGCACATGCATGGGAAATTGTGATATCACAAGTGGGCTTAACAACACAGAGTCGAACAAGCCTCTCAATACTGCTTCAAATTCCCTTTAAACTATTACTTCTAATACTACTAAACTAGTGTAGTCACCTATAAGGACTTTTGTATTAGCCACATCCCCTTCAAAACATGTCAACTGCATCACAGTGACTAACCCCAAACAGGACAAAACAAGTTTGCAACTGTGGCATATGTTTGAGGAAAAGACAGTCAATCGACTGCTGACAAAAGTCACATTTATATTGTCATCTTGTTAAGCTGATGGGAATTGAATTTGTCTAACACAATAGTTTAATGGGATGGTTTGTGGTGGATAGAACTGAGCAGGGCGGTACAGGATCTATTGCATGTTGCTGTTGGATGGCATGAATAGCATTTCTTGGTCAAATGAACCCTGGGTGTTCTTTGAAACCACATCTGTGATGTTGGAGTTGTGCATGTAAAAGGGAGGTTGACAGCTGGTGATTGGCTAGTGATTGCTGACCTTGGCCAGTGCTAAGTTAAGGCCATTGTGGGCAGCTGCCATATGGTGATACCACCAGATAGTAACAAACGGCCTTGTTGCAAAGGGAGTACCCAAACAGCAAAATAAAATATAGTATGGACACCGATAATCCTAGCACAGGAGCGGTTTCTGTCAACGAGAAATGTGCATGGTCCGAGGAGGTGCACAACTGATTGATTGTCGTACCCCAGACAGTGCAGTTGTTAGCTAAGAGCACTGTTTTATTTGGAGTTGTAGAAAGAGCTGGCATAAGATTACAGGTAGGGGCTCGGTCTGCGGAGTACACCATGGCTGGGATTGGCCGGTCTAGCCTCCATCTTAAACTCTGTCCAGGGAGGAGGACCACATGCATAATGCTTCCAGGATACCGATATTATTCTTAAAAGGTAATGAGGTCTCACTTAAAGAAAACAGTAATTTCCCTTTCAAAGTGAGTGCCCCCAATGAGTGGAGGCAGACCTGGTCTTTCAGTTACATCATTTTATGCTCAGCATTTTGCCATTAATAATATGACCCACTACTTAGATCATTTTCATGTTGGTTTTTAGGTAGAGGGGAACAACTTCATAAGCAAGAGTCAAGGCAAGGGTATCTTCTCCCAGCTGCATAATCGTAATATTATGTCACGTTATGCCATAAGATAACATAACATGACGTGGAAGCCTATAAAATGGTTCGCAAAAATAGTGTGGTTGCAACTTACTCTTTTTTCATATGTGTGCCCCATGTGAGTTACGGTAGGTAAGGCCTTTTAGTTTGCGACAGTGCATGCGCTCTCGCTTGTGAGACGCATTGTTTACAATAAAGAACTTAGAGCCAGCCCATTGCTTACTATTTGTTGGCTTCAGCGTCACTCTTTGCTGGATGTCTCCTAATTGGCCACTGCAGGCCAAGCGTCACTTTTGTTCCTTTCTGTGGAGCATGGACCAAGCACAGATTGATTCAACTTAGTTAGGGCCCGCACTGTGACTCAGGTACTATTTCTTTCTTTTTCTTCTCATTGTTGCCTCACCCATCTGGTGCATCCTCCCTTCTCCCCGCGCCTCCTTTATGTTGCTTCTCCCTACTGCCCCTTTGCTTTTTTAACATGTTGCACAGCAGCGCTGGCTGCCTTGCAACATGACTCAAGCAGTCAGCGCTGGCTGCATCACTTTTTCTCAAAGCCAATAGATCTTGCATAGGCGAGACTTATTGGCTTTATCAATGCTTGTTCTCTGTGAGAACAGCTGACACCTTGGGTGTCTGCCAAGTTGCATTGATCCCGGAGCAGTGAAAGGAGACAGCCGTAGTGACCCCTTAAAATTAACTGAAGCTCCTGTTGATGAAGGAAACACTGTCATGTTAATGCCTTTGGAAACATTGGACACAAGGGTGCATCCATTAATGACTTAACATGGGGGACAGAGAAAAGCAGACAGGTTAAAAATGCACCTTTATATGGCTGAAGTCCTCCCTACTCAATGGGATTACGCGAGTTCAGATGGAAACATCTAACCTGTGGAGTCCCACATGGTTCATCCCTGTCACCCTACTATTTACTCTATTAATGAAACCACTCTGAGACACAATAAGACACTAACGCTGCCAACATCCGCAACTTGCGCTTGGTACACAACTATCCATTTATAAGTAACAAAAACACTGCAGAGGTTGTTGGGAAGAGATGTTATCCGGTGGATGGGTGTCAGCTCTAAAATCGGAGTTCAAATTCTTCTTTTCCAGCCACACCGGCTAGTTTGATTCTAGAGACATCATTTCACCCCCTCTGTTTCAGTCCCTTTTCTGCCAAAGCTGGGAGCACAGATATCGACCTACTCTGTATATTAAGAGCTTTATAAAAACTGTAAAAGTACGATTTCTAAAAGTCCCCAAGTAAATGCCATCTATAGCAAATACCTCAACTTATTCATAAAAAAATTGTTGAGTTTCACAAATAGGTGGGTTCTTCCATCGAGCCACTTTCATGAGTAATTAAAAAGTGATCTGTTAATTTTGGCCAAAAAAGCATTCCAGGGATTAAAGAAAGAACGGCAAAGAGAAGGGACAATCCAATTCTGGAGGGAAAAAAAAGGTCACAAGAATAAAGAAAAAAGTGTACTGGACAGCATCAGCAAAAAAGGTGAACTGATCTATATATGTGCCTACATTGTGACATGCGCATGTATGCATCATGATGCCATGTACCGCATCAGAACGCAGCAGCCATTTTTTAGAATTTACTTTTCTTAGAAGTGAGCACCAATCTTAGAATGGTACATTTAAAAAATATGTGTTAAAGGGTATGAAAAAGTAAAGGAGTGACTCGGTAGCAAATTGCAGCAGGAAGACTGGTCTATTAAGACTATTCATTTTATGAGAAAAAAAAAACGTGAAGGGGGTCAGGAGGGAGGAAGTCTATGCAGCCAAAGGCAGGAGCAGTGGGGGAAGAGGGGTGGAGGAGCAAAGGAAAAATGGGCGAGGGTTTTAAAATTAAAAAAGAAAAAAGCCAGACGAAGAGGGGCAGGAGAAGCAATGGAATAGCTGGGGTGTGATGGGAGAGGCAACACGGAAAGGAGGTGTGGATTTGAAGGGAGGAAGCATTATAGTAAAGGAGAGAAAGAAAACATATGCACCCACATGTAGTGCTGAAAGAAGAAAGTAGTTTCCTGAAAGAAAATGGCGGAAGTACACAAGTCACCCAAACAGAACATAGTGAGGAAGTTATTCACAAGAGGCAGGATAAAGAAACAAGCATAGGCAAAGCCATTAGGTCTCGGCAATGCCTGTGCTATTGGCATTGTCAATGTGAATGTTTTTTAGACATGTTATCTAGCAGCACATCTGCTGTTCAGCATGGATGAAAGCTACTGAAAGTCCAGAATCACAAGATGTTGAGCCGACACCCAGTCACTTCGCTCCCCATGTTAAGCTTATTGTCCTCCCCGTCCTAGCGCAAAAAAACGCTATGACGTGGCCTGAGCTGGACGCATGATAGCGCTTTTTTCAGTTACTTTCAGCCATGCTGAACAGCAGATGTGCTGCTAGACAACATGGCCAAAAGACATTCACGTTGACAAGATTAATAGCTCGGGCATTGCCGAGATCTATTGGATTTGCCAATGCTTGTTTGGTGTTGACAGGGTCTTGGTGAACAAATGTGGAAGTGACAGTGAGATACAGTTGAGGAGCTTTGAAGTGAAGCGAGGATGTGGCGCAACAGGAAGAGCTGCTGACAGGGGAACTGGGGAACCAGGTTCCAATCTCCGGGTCGGCTGAACAGTTTGTGATTCTGGGCAAATCACTTTTGCTTCCCCCTGCCTATGACAATGAATGTGTCATTGTGTAATGTAACTGGTGAGCACGGAATGCGCGCCAATACCATCGGCTGGTGTTGGCATTATGGCAAAATGGAGGACGGAACAAGCGCTCCAATCCCATCGGATCGCGCAGAGAAAAAAAAAGCAGCAGCGACGAGGGAGGTAGTGGGGGGACAGGTCAAGCAGGAGGGGATGGGGAGATGGGCAAGCAACAACAGGAAAAAAACCTTAAGTGAAGCAGGATCAGCGACAAAAATGAATGTATCATTATGTAATGTAACTGGTGAGCACCTAAAGCGCTCCAATACCATCGGCTTGTGTTCGCGCTATGGCAAGATGAAGGGCGGAACAAGCGCTCAAATACCATCAGATCATGCAAAAAAAAAAAAGCAGGGACAAGGGAGATAGTCGGGGGATGGGTCAAGCAGGGAAGCAGGAGGGGATGGGAAGATGGGCAAGCAATGACGGGGGAAAAACCTTAATTGAAGCAGGATCAACGACAAAATGAATGTGGACGAGGGAGCGTGTGCTCCAATTCCATCAGAGCATGCAATAAAATAAACAAGTGCTGTTCAGGTTTTAAACTCTTTAAGAAATGCATTTGTTTATGTACGCATGCATTTTAGTGGTATGAATGTATGTGTACAAGGGAAATGGCCTGAAAACTCATGTACTCCTATGGAGTGCTTGAAAACAGAACAAAATAGCTACGCAAACCAGGAGCAGTGTAAGGAGACATGTACTTGGTCAATGCGCTGTGGGAGGGCCAAACACAAGAAGAGGGCATGACACCCGCATGCCTTGACAAATGGCATCAAAGAAAAGGAGAGCAACATTGAAATTTACCAATGCTAGGAGATAGAACACAACACGTCTCTTTGAGACAGCACATGCTCTGTGTCTAGCTGAGACCTAAAAATAGAGAGGAAAGTGATCGAATAAGATGAAGGGCAATAAGATAGATAAGAAAGCCTTCCAATCAAGAGCAAGTGGCTGACCAATCGCCTCCTATTCGTATATATTTTAATCTACTAGAGAAAATAGGTCTATGACAACAGACAGCTTAAACTGTCTGTAGGCGGGACCTGAAACGTGGAAGGCACTGAATTAAAAACAAGCAACGGGAAATCCAATAGGGCCTGTGGTGTTTTTTTAAATTTATTTTCTACAAGAATATGCAACATGCATTAAATGTGTAAAAGTAATAAAAAGTAAAAATGATGCTGTCTAAAGGTGTTTGCAAAACAAAATGAGAAAAAAATGACCCATCACACTGAATAAAACATTAAATAAAAGCAGTTCCAGGCCTACCAGCCCTGGTACTGAAGTGGGTTACATTTTAGCAAAATGGCACCACTCACAGTGAAAAGAGCTAATTGCTAAAGTGGGCTGAACCATTGCCCTTTGAAGTGGTGGGTAGAAGAAACAAGCATTTGCAATGCAATCGGTCTCGCCTTTGGGACCTTATATGTATTTAGCTATGCAGCACATTAGCCTGGGTGCTGAGACATCTACTATTCTTTAACATGGAGGGAAAGTAAGCACCAAACTGCGTGACACACCAGGTATGGGAACACATGGAGAGAAAGATTGCCTTTCAGCAGGAAATGGTATAGTCCAAAGCTCTGTTTTTAATATAAAATCAGGGCCTTCAGTGGTCATATTGCTGAAAATACAAGATTTGAAAAAAATATTATTATCTACGGGTGCTCGTGGAAGACAATTTCTATGGACTGGAATCTATAGAATGCTAAAGGGATACTGGTATTTTACTGACCTCAACTGGTCGTTTTCTATCAAGAAAATTAAATAGAGGCAGTTGCCAGAAATTTTTTAAAAAGAAAGTCTCTCAGCAGAAAGCAATTCTGGTATTTACTAACCTCTGCTGGTCGTTTTCTATCAACAAAGTTAAATAGAGGCAGTTGCCAGAAAAATTTAAAAAAAGAAAGTCTCTCAGCAGAAAGCAATTCTGGTATTTTGCTGACCTCTGCTGGTCGTTTTCTATCAAGACAGTTAAATGGAGGCAGTTGAACAGAAAAAAAAGTCCCTAAGCGGAAGCAGACAAGTCCTAGGGCTGATCTCCAGACCCCACAAAGTACATAAACATATAAATATATAATAAGTATATACTAAAGTATATACAAGAGGTCTCGAATGCTCGACCTAAAAAGAGACGGAACAGGATGTAGAAAAAAATGAAGTTTTTCCTCTGCAAAGGCTGTGTTTTTTTCGAACATTTTTCAAGCTTCTCCACGTTTGCACGTTGATCTCAGCAAAAATTCACTTTTAGCCAGAAAATTATTATGCTAGAAAGTTAATCAGTGAGGGAAGTTTTGCGAAATGTACAAAACATTGCAGACTTTGGGAAATGCGAAACCTGTAGATTTCTCATAACTTTAAAGGCAAAAGTAAAATTGCGCCCACACTTTGATGGATGTCCGGCTCACACCTTTGTGAGTTACTTTAAAATACTTGAAGGAAGTGAACTTGGCTTTGTTTGCTAAGGTTTTCAAAAAATGTAGTGCAGGTCAGAACAACGAAAACATCAAGAAGTCTGGATAGTGTTACCTTTCCCACAATCCTTTCCAGGCATTAGTATTTAGTAACTGGATTTTGGTAACCCTGATAAGTTGCGTAGGCAGAGTGGATCAGGGGTTTACAAGACTAAATTCTGTATGCACATATGCTTTGTTGTGTCATCACCATGTGTTTCCAGAATATTAATCCTTGTCCACCAGAAACACAACAGAGCCAGTTTTATTCTCTCAAACCAGAACATACTTCAAGAAGAAATAAATATGTTCCTTAATGATCATTAGGCAGATTTATAAGAGATGATCGGCTATTTTAAACTCCCAAACAGCATCTTTAGTTCTAAAGAAGCAGCTATGAAAATGTGGCTTAGTGGCCATCTTTCTTAATGCAAACCGAAGACCTTAGTTATAATCCGAGATCTACCTATTTATCTAAGAGGTGTGACCCTCGGCAAATTACTGGGAGAATATTCCGCTGCCCTGCAGTAGGAGGAAGGCATAGAAATAGTCTAAAGAGTACTTTTGTTATTCCAAGCAATGGATGTTCACGTTCATCTGCTGAGGACACGTTTTCATTTTACATGTGCCCAGCACGGTGTCTGTTTACACCCAGAAAACGCGGGCCTCTCTCCCTTACTTTCAGGGTTATATTGCCACTTTGGTGGTTGGCCACACTAGGCTTACTAAAAACAACTTATTGGTAAAGGAAGGGGCTCCCTCCGCTACAGGACTCAGTGCTCTTTCTTAGCCGTTCTGTTCGATTGAATGTCCTTATACTATTATCCTGCAATGATGGCGTTTTGCTGCAAGACGGAAGCACTTCAATCGCACTGATTTAGCACTTCCCTGCACCCAGACACGCTTTACTGGGGAAGTGTCAGCACTTTTGTGCAAGTCCGTGCTTTAATCAGACCTATCCGGCAATGCTGTAATCAGACCTATCCGGCAATGCTGTAATCAGACCTATCCAGCAATGCTTTAATCAGACCTATCCGGCAATGCTGTAATCAGACCTATCCGGCAATGCTTTAATCAGACCTATCCGGCAATGCTGTAATCAGACCTATCCGGCAATGCTTTAATCAGACCTATCCGGCAATGCTTTAATCAGACCTATCCGGCAATGCTTTAATCAGACCTATCCGGCAATGCTGTAATCAGACCTATCCGGCAATGCTTTAACCAGACCTATCCGGCAATGCTTTAATCAGACCTATCCGGCAATGCTTTAATCAGACCTATCCGGCAATGCTTTAATCAGACCTATCCGGCAATGCTTTAATCAGACCTATCCAAGCGCAATGCTTTAATCAGACCTATCCGGCAATGCTGTAATCAGACCTATCCGGCAATGCTGTAATCAGACCTATCCGGCAATGCTGTAATCAGACCTATCCGGCAATGCTGTAATCAGACCTATCCGGCAATGCTGTAATCAGACCTATCCGGCAATGCTTTAATCAGACCTATCCGGCAATGCTGTAATCAGACCTATCCGGCAATGCTTTAATCAGACCTATCCGGCAATGCTGTAATCAGACCTATCCGGCAATGCTGTAATCAGACCTATCCGGCAATGCTTTAATCAGACCTATCCGGCAATGCTTTAATCAGACCTATCCGGCAATGCTTTAATCAGACCTATCCGGCAATGCTTTAATCAGACCTATCCGGCAATGCTTTAATCAGACCTATCCGGCAATGCTTTAATCAGACCTATCCGGCAATGCTTTAATCAGACCTATCCGGCAATGCTTTAATCAGACCTATCCGGCAATGCTTTAATCAGACCTATCCGGCAATGCTTTAATCAGACCTATCCGGCAATGCTTTAATCAGACCAATCTGGCAATGCTGTAATCAGACCTATCCGGAAATGCTGTAATCAGACCTATCCGGCAATGCTGTAATCAGACCTATCCGGCAATGCTTTAATCAGACCTATCCGGCAAGGCTGTAATCAGACCTATCCGGCAATGCTGTAATCAGACCTATCCGGCAATGCTGTAATCAGACCTATCCGGCAATGCTGTAATCAGACCTATCCGGCAATGCTGTAATCAGACCTATCCGGCAATGCTGTAATCAGACCTATCCGGCAATGCTGTAATCAGACCTATCCGGCAATGCTTTAATCAGACCTATCCGGCAATGCTGTAATCAGACCTATCCGGCAACGCTGTAATCAGACCTATCCGGCAATGCTTTAATCAGACCTATCCGGCAACGCTTTAATCAGACCTATCCGGCAACGCTTTAATCAGACCTATCCGGCAACGCTTTAATCAGACCTATCCGGCAACGCTTTAATCAGACCTATCCGGCAACGCTGTAATCAGACCTATCCGGCAACGCTGTAATCAGACCTATCCGGCAATGCTTTAATCAGACCTATCCGGCAATGCTGTAATCAGACCTATCCGGCAATGCTGTAATCAGACCTATCCGGCAATGCTGTAATCAGACCTATCCGGCAATGCTGTAATCAGACCTATCCGGCAATGCTGTAATCAGACCTATCCGGCAATGCTTTAATCAGACCTATCCGGCAATGCTTTAATCAGACCTATCCGGCAATGCTGTAATCAGACCTATCCGGCAATGCTGTAATCAGACCTATCCGGCAATGCTGTAATCAGACCTATCCGGCAATGCTGTAATCAGACCTATCCGGCAATGCTGTAATCAGACCTATCCGGCAATGCTTTAATCAGACCTATCCGGCAATGCCGTAATCAGACCTATCCGGCAATGCTTTAATCAGACCTATCCGGCAATGCTTTAATCAGACCTATCCGGCAATGCTTTAATCAGACCTATCCGGCAATGCTGTAATCAGACCTATCCGGCAATGCTTTAATCAGACCTATCCGGCAATGCTTTAATCAGACCTATCCGGCAATGCTTTAATCAGACCTATCCGGCAATGCTTTAATCAGACCTATCCGGCAATGCTGTAATCAGACCTATCCGGCAATGCTTTAATCAGACCTATCCGGCAATGCTTTAATCAGACCTATCCGGCAATGCTTTAATCAGACCAATCCGGCAATGCTGTAATCAGACCTATCCGGAAATGCTGTAATCAGACCTATCCGGCAATGCTGTAATCAGACCTATCCGGCAATGCTTTAATCAGACCTATCCGGCAAGGCTGTAATCAGACCTATCCGGCAATGCTGTAATCAGACCTATCCGGCAATGCTGTAATCAGACCTATCCGGCAATGCTGTAATCAGACCTATCCGGCAATGCTGTAATCAGACCTATCCGGCAATGCTGTAATCAGACCTATCCGGCAATGCTGTAATCAGACCTATCCGGCAATGCTGTAATCAGACCTATCCGGCAATGCTTTAATCAGACCTATCCGGCAATGCTTTAATCAGACCTATCCGGCAATGCTGTAATCAGACCTATCCGGCAACGCTGTAATCAGACCTATCCGGCAATGCTTTAATCAGACCTATCGGCAAGCGCTTTAATCAGACCTATCCGGCAGCGCTTTAATCAGACCTATCCGACAGCGCTTTAATCAGACCTATCCGACAGCGCTTTAATCAGACCTATCCGGCAGCGCTTTAATCAGACCTATCCGGCAGCGCTTTAATCAGACCTATCCGGCAACGCTGTAATCAGACCTATCCGGCAGCGCTTTAATCAGACCTATCCGGCAGCGCTGTAATCAGACCTATCCGGCAACGCTGTAATCAGACCTATCCGGCAATGCTGTAATCAGACCTATCCGGCAGCGCTGTAATCAGACCTATCCGGCAATGCTTTAATCAGACCTATCCGGCAATGCTGTAATCAGACCTATCCGGCAATGCTGTAATCAGACCTATCCGGCAATGCTGTAATCAGACCTATCCGGCAATGCTGTAATCAGACCTATCCGGCAATGCTGTAATCAGACCTATCCGGCAATGCTTTAATCAGACCTATCCGGCAATGCTTTAATCACATCTATCCGGCAATGCTGTAATCAGACCTATCCGGCAATGCTGTAATCAGACCTATCCGGCAATGCTTTAATCAGACCTATCCGGCAATGCTTTAATCAGACCTATCCGGCAATGCTTTAATCAGACCTATCGAGCAATGCTGTAATCAGACCTATCCGGCAATGCTGTAATCAGACCTATCCGGCAATGCTTTAATCAGACCTATCCGGCAATGCTTTAATCAGACCTATCTGGCAATGCTTTAATCAGACCTATCCGGCAATGCTGTAATCAGACCTATCCGGCAATGCTGTAATCAGACCTATCCGGCAATGCTTTAATCAGACCTATCCGGCAATGCTTTAATCAGACCTATCCGGCAATGCTGTAATCAGACCTATCCGGCAATGCTGTAATCAGACCTATCCGGCAATGCTGTAATCAGACCTATCCGGCAATGCTTTAATCAGACCTATCCGGCAATGCTTTAATCAGACCTATCCGGCAATGCTTTAATCAGACCTATCCTGCAATGCTGTAATCAGACCTATCCGGCAATGCTGTAATCAGACCTATCCGGCAATGCTTTAATCAGACCTATCCGGCAATGCTGTAATTAGACCTATCTGGCAATGCTTTAATCAGACCTATCCGGCAATGCTGTAATCAGACCTATCCGTCAATGCTTTAATCAGACCTATCCGGCAATGCTTTAATCAGACCTATCCGGCAATGCTGTAATCAGACCTATCCGGCAATGCTGTAATCAGACCTATCCGGCAATGATGTAATCAGACCTATCCGGCAATGCTGTAATCAGACCTATCCGGCAATGCTGTAATCAGACCTATCCGGCAATGCTTTAATCAGACCTATCCGGCAATGCTGTAATCAGACCTTTCCGGCAATGCTGTAATCAGACCTATCCGGCAATGCTGTAATCAGACCTATCCGGCAATGCTTTAATCAGACCTATCCGGCAATGCTGTAATCAGACCTATCCGGCAATGCTTTAATCAGACCTATCCGGCAATGCTTTAATCAGACCTATCCGGCAATGCTTTAATCAGACCTATCCGGCAATGCTTTAATCAGACCTATCCGGCAATGCTTTAATCAGACCTATCCGGCAATGCTTTAATCAGACCTATCCGGCAATGCTTTAATCAGACCTATCCGGCAATGCTTTAATCAGATCTATCCGGCAATGCTTTAATCAGACCTATCCGGCAATGCTGTAATCAGACCTATCCGGCAATGCTTTAATCAGACCTATCCGGCAATGCTTTAATCAGACCTATCCGGCAATGCTTTAATCAGACCAATCCGGCAATGCTGTAATCAGACCTATCCGGAAATGCTGTAATCAGACCTATCCGGCAATGCTGTAATCAGACCTATCCGGCAATGCTTTAATCAGACCTATCCGGCAATGCTGTAATCAGACCTATCCGGCAATGCTGTAATCAGACCTATCCGGCAATGCTGTAATCAGACCTATCCGGCAATGCTGTAATCAGACCTATCCGGCAATGCTGTAATCAGACCTATCCGGCAATGCTTTAATCAGACCTATCCGGCAATGCTGTAATCAGACCTATCCGGCAATGCTGTAATCAGACCTATCCGGCAATGCTGTAATCAGACCTATCCGGCAATGCTGTAATCAGTCCTATCCGGCAATGATGTAATCAGACCTATCCGGCAATGCTGTAATCAGACCTATCCGGCAATGCTGTAATCAGACCTATCCGGCAATGCTTTAATCAGACCTATCCGGCAATGCTTTAATCAGACCTATCCGGCAATGCTGTAATCAGACCTATCCGGCAATGCTTTAATCAGACCTATCCGGCAATGCTGTAATCAGACCTTTCCGGCAATGCTGTAATCAGACCTATCCGGCAATGCTGTAATCAGACCTATCCGGCAATGCTTTAATCAGACCTATCCGGCAATGCTTTAATCAGACCTATCCGGCAATGCTTTAATCAGACCTATCCGGCAATGCTGTAATCAGACCTATCCGGCAATGCTTTAATCAGACCTATCCGGCAATGCTGTAATCAGACCTATCCGGCAATGCTGTAATCAGACCTATCCGGCAATGCTTTAATCAGACCTATCCGGCAATGCTTTAATCAGACCTATCCGGCAATGCTGTAATCAGACCTATCCGGCAATGCTTTAATCAGACCTATCCGGCAATGCTTTAATCAGACCTATCCGGCAATGCTGTAATCAGACCTATCCGGCAATGCTGTAATCAGACCTATCCGGCAATGCTTTAATCAGACCTATCCGGCAATGCTTTAATCAGACCTATCCGGCAATGCTGTAATCAGACCTATCCGGCAATGCTTTAATCAGACCTATCCGGCAATGCTGTAATCAGACCTATCCGGCAATGCTGTAATCAGACCTATCCGCCAATGCTGTAATCAGACCTATCCGGCAATGCTGTAATCAGACCTATCCGGCAATGCTTTAATCAGACCTATCCGGCAATGCTTTAATCAGACCTATCCGGCAATGCTGTAATCAGACCTATCCGGCAATGCTGTAATCAGACCTATCCGGCAATGCTTTAATCAGACCTATCCGGCAATGCTGTAATCAGACCTATCCGGCAATGCTGTAATCAGACCTATCCGGCAATGCTGTAATCAGACCTATCCGGCAATGCTTTAATCAGACCTATCCGCGCAATGCTGTTAATCAGACCTATCCGGCAATGCTGTAATCAGACCTATCCGGCAATGCTGTAATCAGACCTATCCGGCAATGCTGTAATCAGACCTATCCGGCAATGCTTTAATCAGACCTATCCGGCAATGCTTTAATCAGACCTATCCGGCAATGCTTTAATCAGACCTATCCGGCAATGCTTTAATCAGACCTATCCGGCAATGCTTTAATCAGACCTATCCGGCAATGCTTTAATCAGACCTATCCGGCAATGCTTTATCCAGCAATGCTTTAATCAGACCTATCCGGCAATGCTTTATCAGCAATGCTTTAATCAGACCTATCCAGCAATGCTTTAATCAGACCTATCCGGCAATGCTTTAATCAGACCTATCCGGCAATGCTTTATCCAGCAATGCTTTAATCAGACCTATCCGGCAATGCTTTATCCAGCAATGCTGTAATCAGACCTATCCGGCAATGCTTTAATCAGACCTATCCGGCAATGCTTTAATCAGACCTATCCGGCAATGCTTTAATCAGACCTATCCGGCAATGCTTTAATCAGACCTATCCGGCAATGCTGTAATCAGACCTATCCGGCAATGCTGTAATCAGACCTATCCGGCAATGCTTTAATCAGACCTATCCGGCAATGCTGTAATCAGACCTATCCGGCAATGCTTTAATCAGACCTATCCGGCAATGCTTTAATCAGACCTATCCGGCAATGCTTTATCCAGCAATGCTTTAATCAGACCTATCCAGCAATGCTTTAATCAGACCTATCCGGCAATGCTTTATCCGGCAATGCTGTAATCAGACCTATCCGGCAATGCTTTAATCAGACCTATCCGGCAATGCTTTAATCAGACCTATCCGGCAATGCTTTAATCAGACCTATCCGGCAATGCTGTAATCAGACCTATCCAGCAATGCTGTAATCAGACCTATCCGGCAATGCTGTAATCAGACCTATCCGGCAATGCTGTAATCAGACCTATCCGGCAATGCTTTAATCAGACCTATCCGGCAATGCTGTAATCAGACCTATCCGGCAATGCTTTAATCAGACCTATCCGGCAATGCTGTAATCAGACCTATCCGGCAATGCTGTAATCAGACCTATCCGGCAATGTGGAGAGGTGTGGTGCAGCGGCCAGGGCAGCTGACTTCGGAGCACAGTCCTCACGGTTCGATCCCTGGCTCCGGCGGCAGCTCAGCTCAGCACCATGTGACTCTGGGCAATAGCTCACTTAATTTCCACGACGGCCCCCAGCGCCTTGAGACCCGTGAGGGTGAGTAGTTCGCGCTTTACAAATACGGATTTTTTACATTTGCAATGCTTTAATCAGACCTATCCGGCAATGCTTTAATCAGACCTATCCGGCAATGCTTTAATCAGACCTATCCGGCAATGCTTTAATCAGACCTATCCGGCAATGCTGTAATCAGACCTATCCGGCAATGCTGTAATCAGACCTATCCGGCAATGCTTTAATCAGACCTATCCGGCAATGCTGTAATCAGACCTATCCGGCAATGCTTTAATCAGACCTATCCGGCAATGCTGTAATCAGACCTATCCGGCAATGCTTTAATCAGACTTATCCGGCAATGCTTTAATCAGACCTATCCGGCAATGCTGTAATCAGACCTATCCGGCAATGCTGTAATCAGACCTATCCGGCAATGCTTTAATCAGACCTATCCGGCAATGCTTTAATCAGATCTATCCGGCAATGCTGTAATCAGACCTATCCGGCAATGCTTTAATCAGACCTATCCGGCAATGCTTTAATCAGACCTATCCGGCAATGCTGTAATCAGACCTATCCGGCAATGCTGTAATCAGACCTATCCGGCAATGCTGTAATCAGACCTATCCGGCAATGCTTTAATCAGACCTATCCGGCAATGCTTTAATCAGACCTATCCGGCAATGCTTTAATCAGACCTATCCGGCAATGCTTTAATCAGACCTATCCGGCAATGCTGTAATCAGACCTATCCGGCAATGCTGTAATCAGACCTATCCGGCAATGCTGTAATCAGACCTATCCGGCAATGCTTTAATCAGACCTATCCGGCAATGCTTTAATCAGACCTATCCGGCAATGCTGTAATCAGACCTATCCGGCAATGCTGTAATCAGACCTATCCGGCAATGCTGTAATCAGACCTATCCGGCAATGCTGTAATCAGACCTATCCGGCAATGCTTTAATCAGACCTATCCGGCAATGCTTTAATCAGACCTATCCGGCAATGCTTTAATCAGACCTATCCTGCAATGCTGTAATCAGACCTATCCGGCAATGCTGTAATCAGACCTATCCGGCAATGCTTTAATCAGACCTATCCGGCAATGCTGTAATCAGACCTATCCGGCAATGCTTTAATCAGACCTATCCGGCAATGCTGTAATCAGACCTATCCGTCAATGCTTTAATCAGACCTATCCGGCAATGCTTTAATCAGACCTATCCGGCAATGCTGTAATCAGACCTATCCGGCAATGCTGTAATCAGACCTATCCGGCAATGCTGTAATCAGACCTATCCGGCAATGCTGTAATCAGACCTATCCGGCAATGCTGTAATCAGTCCTATCCGGCAATGATGTAATCAGACCTATCCGGCAATGCTGTAATCAGACCTATCCGGCAATGCTGTAATCAGACCTATCCGGCAATGCTTTAATCAGACCTATCCGGCAATGCTTTAATCAGACCTATCCGGCAATGCTGTAATCAGACCTATCCGGCAATGCTTTAATCAGACCTATCCGGCAATGCTGTAATCAGACCTTTCCGGCAATGCTGTAATCAGACCTATCCGGCAATGCTGTAATCAGACCTATCCGGCAATGCTTTAATCAGACCTATCCGGCAATGCTTTAATCAGACCTATCCGGCAATGCTTTAATCAGACCTATCCGGCAATGCTGTAATCAGACCTATCCGGCAATGCTTTAATCAGACCTATCCGGCAATGCTGTAATCAGACCTATCCGGCAATGCTGTAATCAGACCTATCCGGCAATGCTTTAATCAGACCTATCCGGCAATGCTTTAATCAGACCTATCCGGCAATGCTGTAATCAGACCTATCCGGCAATGCTTTAATCAGACCTATCCGGCAATGCTTTAATCAGACCTATCCGGCAATGCTGTAATCAGACCTATCCGGCAATGCTGTAATCAGACCTATCCGGCAATGCTTTAATCAGACCTATCCGGCAATGCTTTAATCAGACCTATCCGGCAATGCTGTAATCAGACCTATCCGGCAATGCTTTAATCAGACCTATCCGGCAATGCTGTAATCAGACCTATCCGGCAATGCTGTAATCAGACCTATCCGGCAATGCTGTAATCAGACCTATCCGGCAATGCTGTAATCAGACCTATCCGGCAATGCTTTAATCAGACCTATCCGGCAATGCTTTAATCAGACCTATCCGGCAATGCTGTAATCAGACCTATCCGGCAATGCTGTAATCAGACCTATCCGGCAATGCTTTAATCAGACCTATCCGGCAATGCTGTAATCAGACCTATCCGGCAATGCTGTAATCAGACCTATCCGGCAATGCTGTAATCAGACCTATCCGGCAATGCTTTAATCAGACCTATCCGCCAATGCTGTAATCAGACCTATCCGGCAATGCTGTAATCAGACCTATCCGGCAATGCTTTAATCAGACCTATCCGGCAATGCTTTAATCAGACCTATCCGGCAATGCTGTAATCAGACCTATCCGGCAATGCTGTAATCAGACCTATCCGGCAATGCTTTAATCAGACCTATCCGGCAATGCTTTAATCAGACCTATCCGGCAATGCTGTAATCAGACCTATCCGGCAATGCTTTAATCAGACCTATCCGGCAATGCTTTAATCAGACCTATCCGGCAATGCTTTAATCAGACCTATCCGGCAATGCTTTAATCAGACCTATCCGGCAATGCTTTATCCAGCAATGCTTTAATCAGACCTATCCGGCAATGCTTTATCCAGCAATGCTTTAATCAGACCTATCCAGCAATGCTTTAATCAGACCTATCCGGCAATGCTTTAATCAGACCTATCCGGCAATGCTTTATCCAGCAATGCTTTAATCAGACCTATCCGGCAATGCTTTATCCAGCAATGCTGTAATCAGACCTATCCGGTAATGCTTTAATCAGACCTATCCGGCAATGCTTTAATCAGACCTATCCGGCAATGCTTTAATCAGACCTATCCGGCAATGCTTTAATCAGACCTATCCGGCAATGCTGTAATCAGACCTATCCGGCAATGCTGTAATCAGACCTATCCGGCAATGCTTTAATCAGACCTATCCGGCAATGCTGTAATCAGACCTATCCGGCAATGCTTTAATCAGACCTATCCGGCAATGCTTTAATCAGACCTATCCGGCAATGCTTTATCCAGCAATGCTTTAATCAGACCTATCCAGCAATGCTTTAATCAGACCTATCCGGCAATGCTTTATCCGGCAATGCTGTAATCAGACCTATCCGGCAATGCTTTAATCAGACCTATCCGGCAATGCTTTAATCAGACCTATCCGGCAATGCTTTAATCAGACCTATCCGGCAATGCTTTAATCAGACCTATCCGGCAATGCTGTAATCAGACCTATCCAGCAATGCTGTAATCAGACCTATCCGGCAATGCTGTAATCAGACCTATCCGGCAATGCTGTAATCAGACCTATCCGGCAATGCTTTAATCAGACCTATCCGGCAATGCTGTAATCAGACCTATCCGGCAATGCTTTAATCAGACCTATCCGGCAATGCTGTAATCAGACCTATCCGGCAATGCTGTAATCAGACCTATCCGGCAATGTGGAGAGGTGTGGTGCAGCGGCCAGGGCAGCTGACTTCGGAGCACAGTCCTCACGGTTCGATCCCTGGCTCCGGCGGCAGCTCAGCTCAGCACCATGTGACTCTGGGCAATAGCTCACTTAATTTCCACGACGGCCCCCAGCGCCTTGAGACCCGTAAGGGTGAGTAGTTCAGCGCTTTACAAATACGGATTTTTTACATTTGCAATGCTTTAATCAGACCTATCCGGCAATGCTTTAATCAGACCTATCCGGCAATGCTTTAATCAGACCTATCCGGCAATGCTTTAATCAGACCTATCCGGCAATGCTGTAATCAGACCTATCCGGCAATGCTGTAATCAGACCTATCCGGCAATGCTTTAATCAGACCTATCCGGCAATGCTGTAATCAGACCTATCCGGCAATGCTTTAATCAGACCTATCCGGCAATGCTGTAATCAGACCTATCCGGCAATGCTTTAATCAGACTTATCCGGCAATGCTTTAATCAGACCTATCCGGCAATGCTGTAATCAGACCTATCCGGCAATGCTGTAATCAGACCTATCCGGCAATGCTGTAATCAGACCTATCCGGCAATGCTGTAATCAGACCTATCCGGCAATGCTGTAATCAGACCTATCCAGCAATGCTGTAATCAGACCTATCCGGCAATGCTTTAATCAGACCTATCCGGCAATGCTTTAATCAGATCTATCCGGCAATGCTGTAATCAGACCTATCCGGCAATGCTTTAATCAGACCTATCCGGCAATGCTGTAATCAGACCTATCCGGCAATGCTGTAATCAGACCTATCCGGCAATGCTGTAATCAGACCTATCCGGCAATGCTTTAATCAGACCTATCCGGCAATGCTTTAATCAGACCTATCCGGCAATGCTTTAATCAGACCTATCCGGCAATGCTTTAATCAGACCTATCCGGCAATGCTTTAATCAGACATATCCGGCAATGCTTTAATCAGACCTATCCGGCAATGCTGTAATCAGACCTATCCGGCAATGCTTTAATCAGACCTATCCGGCAATGCTGTAATCAGACCTATCCGGCAATGCTGTAATCAGACCTATCCGGCAATGCTTTAATCAGACCTATCCGGCAATGCTTTAATCAGACCTATCCGGCAATGCTGTAATCAGACCTATCCGGCAATGCTTTAATCAGACCTATCCGGCAATGCTTTAATCAGACCTATCCGGCAATGCTGTAATCAGACCTATCCGGCAATGCTGTAATCAGACCTATCCGGCAATGCTTTAATCAGACCTATCCGGCAATGCTTTAATCAGACCTATCCGGCAATGCTGTAATCAGACCTATCCGGCAATGCTTTAATCAGACCTATCCGGCAATGATGTAATCAGACCTATCCGGCACTGCTGTAATCAGACCTATCCGGCAATGCTGTAATCAGACCTATCCGGCAATGCTGTAATCAGACCTATCCGGCAATGCTTTAATCAGACCTATCCGGCAATGCTTTAATCAGACCTATCCGGCAATGCTGTAATCAGACCTATCCGGCAATGCTGTAATCAGACCTATCCGGCAATGCTTTAATCAGACCTATCCGGCAATGCTGTAATCAGACCTATCCGGCAATGCTGTAATCAGACCTATCCGGCAATGCTTTAATCAGACCTATCCGGCAATGCTTTACTCAGACCTATCCGCCAATGCTGTAATCAGACCTATCCGGCAATGCTGTAATCAGACCTATCCGGCAATGCTTTAATCAGACCTATCCGGCAATGCTTTAATCAGACCTATCCGGCAATGCTGTAACCAGACCTATCCGGCAATGCTGTAATCAGACCTATCCGGCAATGCTTTAATCAGACCTATCCGGCAATGCTTTAATCAGACCTATCCGGCAATGCTGTAATCAGACCTATCCGGCAATGCTTTAATCAGACCTATCCGGCAATGCTTTAATCAGACCTATCCGGCAATGCTTTAATCAGACCTATCCGGCAATGCTTTAATCAGACCTATCCGGCAATGCTTTAATCAGACCTATCCGGCAATGCTTTATCCAGCAATGCTTTAATCAGACCTATCCGGCAATGCTTTATCCAGCAATGCTTTAATCAGACCTATCCAGCAATGCTTTAATCAGACCTATCCGGCAATGCTTTATTCAGACCTATCCGGCAATGCTTTATCCAGCAATGCTGTAATCAGACCTATCCGGCAATGCTTTAATCAGACCTATCCGGCAATGCTTTAATCAGACCTATCCGGCAATGCTTTAATCAGACCTATCCGGCAATGCTTTAATCAGACCTATCCGGCAATGCTTTAATCAGACCTATTCGGCAATGCTGTAATCAGACCTATCCGGCAATGCTGTAATCAGACCTATCCGGCAATGCTTTAATCAGACCTATCCGGCAATGCTGTAATCAGACCTATCCGGCAATGCTTTAATCAGACCTATCCGGCAATGCTTTAATCAGACCTATCCGGCAATGCTTTATCCAGCAATGCTTTAATCAGACCTATCCGGCAATGCTTTAATCAGACCTATCCGGCAATGCTTTATCCGGCAATGCTGTAATCAGACCTATCCGGCAATGCTTTAATCAGACCTATCCGGCAATGCTTTAATCAGACCTATCCGGCAATGCTTTATCCAGCAATGCTTTAATCAGACCTATCCAGCAATGCTTTAATCAGACCTATCCGGCAATGCTTTATCCGGCAATGCTTTAATCAGACCTATCCGGCAATGCTTTAATCAGACCTATCCGGCAATGCTTTATCCAGCAATGCTGTAATCAGACCTATCCAGCAATGCTTTAATCAGACCTATCCGGCAATGCTGTAATCAGACCTATCCGGCAATGCTTTAATCAGACCTATCCGGCAATGCTTTAATCAGACCTATCCGGCAATGCTTTATCCAGCAATGCTTTAATCAGACCTATCCAGCAATGCTTTAATCAGACCTATCCGGCAATGCTTTATCCGGCAATGCTGTAATCAGACCTATCCGGCAATGCTTTAATCAGACCTATCCGGCAATGCTGTAATCAGACCTATCCGGCAATGCTTTAATCAGACCTATCCGGCAATGCTTTAATCAGACCTATCCGGCAATGCTTTATCCAGCAATGCTTTAATCAGACCTATCCAGCAATGCTTTAATCAGACCTATCCGGCAATGCTTTATCCGGCAATGCTGTAATCAGACCTATCCGGCAATGCTTTAATCAGACCTATCCGGCAATGCTTTAATCAGACCTATCCGGCAATGCTTTAATCAGACCTATCCGGCAATGCTTTAATCAGACCTATCCGGCAATGCTGTAATCAGACCTATCCAGCAATGCTGTAATCAGACCTATCCGGCAATGCTGTAATCAGACCTATCCGGCAATGCTGTAATCAGACCTATCCGGCAATGCTTTAATCAGACCTATCCGGCAATGCTGTAATCAGACCTATCCGGCAATGCTTTAATCAGACCTATCCGGCAATGCTGTAATCAGACCTATCCGGCAATGCTGTAATCAGACCTATCCGGCAATGTGGAGAGTGTGGTGCAGCGGCCAGGGCAGCTGACTTCGGAGCACAGTCCTCACGGTTCGATCCCTGGCTCCGGCGGCAGCTCAGCTCAGCACCATGTGACTCTGGGCAATAGCTCACTTAATTTCCACGACGGCCCCCAGCGCCTTGAGACCCGTAAGGGTGAGTAGTTCGCGCTTTACAAATACGGATTTTTTACATTTGCAATGCTTTAATCAGACCTATCCGGCAATGCTTTAATCAGACCTATCCGGCAATGCTTTAATCAGACCTATCCGGCAATGCTTTAATCAGACCTATCCGGCAATGCTGTAATCAGACCTATCCGGCAATGCTGTAATCAGACCTATCCGGCAATGCTTTAATCAGACCTATCCGGCAATGCTGTAATCAGACCTATCCGGCAATGCTTTAATCAGACCTATCCGGCAATGCTGTAATCAGACCTATCCGGCAATGCTTTAATCAGACTTATCCGGCAATGCTTTAATCAGACCTATCCGGCAATGCTGTAATCAGACCTATCCGGCAATGCTGTAATCAGACCTATCCGGCAATGCTTTAATCAGACCTATCCGGCAATGCTTTAATCAGATCTATCCGGCAATGCTGTAATCAGACCTATCCGGCAATGCTTTAATCAGACCTATCCGGCAATGCTTTAATCAGACCTATCCGGCAATGCTGTAATCAGACCTATCCGGCAATGCTGTAATCAGACCTATCCGGCAATGCTGTAATCAGACCTATCCGGCAATGCTTTAATCAGACCTATCCGGCAATGCTTTAATCAGACCTATCCGGCAATGCTTTAATCAGACCTATCCGGCAATGCTTTAATCAGACCTATCCGGCAATGCTGTAATCAGACCTATCCGGCAATGCTGTAATCAGACCTATCCGGCAATGCTGTAATCAGACCTATCCGGCAATGCTTTAATCAGACCTATCCGGCAATGCTTTAATCAGACCTATCCGGCAATGCTGTAATCAGACCTATCCGGCAATGCTGTAATCAGACCTATCCGGCAATGCTGTAATCAGACCTATCCGGCAATGCTGTAATCAGACCTATCCGGCAATGCTTTAATCAGACCTATCCGGCAATGCTTTAATCAGACCTATCCGGCAATGCTTTAATCAGACCTATCCTGCAATGCTGTAATCAGACCTATCCGGCAATGCTGTAATCAGACCTATCCGGCAATGCTTTAATCAGACCTATCCGGCAATGCTGTAATCAGACCTATCCGGCAATGCTTTAATCAGACCTATCCGGCAATGCTGTAATCAGACCTATCCGTCAATGCTTTAATCAGACCTATCCGGCAATGCTTTAATCAGACCTATCCGGCAATGCTGTAATCAGACCTATCCGGCAATGCTGTAATCAGACCTATCCGGCAATGCTGTAATCAGACCTATCCGGCAATGCTGTAATCAGACCTATCCGGCAATGCTGTAATCAGTCCTATCCGGCAATGATGTAATCAGACCTATCCGGCAATGCTGTAATCAGACCTATCCGGCAATGCTGTAATCAGACCTATCCGGCAATGCTTTAATCAGACCTATCCGGCAATGCTTTAATCAGACCTATCCGGCAATGCTGTAATCAGACCTATCCGGCAATGCTTTAATCAGACCTATCCGGCAATGCTGTAATCAGACCTTTCCGGCAATGCTGTAATCAGACCTATCCGGCAATGCTGTAATCAGACCTATCCGGCAATGCTTTAATCAGACCTATCCGGCAATGCTTTAATCAGACCTATCCGGCAATGCTTTAATCAGACCTATCCGGCAATGCTGTAATCAGACCTATCCGGCAATGCTTTAATCAGACCTATCCGGCAATGCTGTAATCAGACCTATCCGGCAATGCTGTAATCAGACCTATCCGGCAATGCTTTAATCAGACCTATCCGGCAATGCTTTAATCAGACCTATCCGGCAATGCTGTAATCAGACCTATCCGGCAATGCTTTAATCAGACCTATCCGGCAATGCTTTAATCAGACCTATCCGGCAATGCTGTAATCAGACCTATCCGGCAATGCTGTAATCAGACCTATCCGGCAATGCTTTAATCAGACCTATCCGGCAATGCTTTAATCAGACCTATCCGGCAATGCTGTAATCAGACCTATCCGGCAATGCTTTAATCAGACCTATCCGGCAATGCTGTAATCAGACCTATCCGGCAATGCTGTAATCAGACCTATCCGGCAATGCTGTAATCAGACCTATCCGGCAATGCTGTAATCAGACCTATCCGGCAATGCTTTAATCAGACCTATCCGGCAATGCTTTAATCAGACCTATCCGGCAATGCTGTAATCAGACCTATCCGGCAATGCTGTAATCAGACCTATCCGGCAATGCTTTAATCAGACCTATCCGGCAATGCTGTAATCAGACCTATCCGGCAATGCTGTAATCAGACCTATCCGGCAATGCTGTAATCAGACCTATCCGGCAATGCTTTAATCAGACCTATCCGCCAATGCTGTAATCAGACCTATCCGGCAATGCTGTAATCAGACCTATCCGGCAATGCTTTAATCAGACCTATCCGGCAATGCTTTAATCAGACCTATCCGGCAATGCTGTAATCAGACCTATCCGGCAATGCTGTAATCAGACCTATCCGGCAATGCTTTAATCAGACCTATCCGGCAATGCTTTAATCAGACCTATCCGGCAATGCTGTAATCAGACCTATCCGGCAATGCTTTAATCAGACCTATCCGGCAATGCTTTAATCAGACCTATCCGGCAATGCTTTAATCAGACCTATCCGGCAATGCTTTAATCAGACCTATCCGGCAATGCTTTATCCAGCAATGCTTTAATCAGACCTATCCGGCAATGCTTTATCCAGCAATGCTTTAATCAGACCTATCCAGCAATGCTTTAATCAGACCTATCCGGCAATGCTTTAATCAGACCTATCCGGCAATGCTTTATCCAGCAATGCTTTAATCAGACCTATCCGGCAATGCTTTATCCAGCAATGCTGTAATCAGACCTATCCGGTAATGCTTTAATCAGACCTATCCGGCAATGCTTTAATCAGACCTATCCGGCAATGCTTTAATCAGACCTATCCGGCAATGCTTTAATCAGACCTATCCGGCAATGCTGTAATCAGACCTATCCGGCAATGCTGTAATCAGACCTATCCGGCAATGCTTTAATCAGACCTATCCGGCAATGCTGTAATCAGACCTATCCGGCAATGCTTTAATCAGACCTATCCGGCAATGCTTTAATCAGACCTATCCGGCAATGCTTTATCCAGCAATGCTTTAATCAGACCTATCCAGCAATGCTTTAATCAGACCTATCCGGCAATGCTTTATCCGGCAATGCTGTAATCAGACCTATCCGGCAATGCTTTAATCAGACCTATCCGGCAATGCTTTAATCAGACCTATCCGGCAATGCTTTAATCAGACCTATCCGGCAATGCTTTAATCAGACCTATCCGGCAATGCTGTAATCAGACCTATCCAGCAATGCTGTAATCAGACCTATCCGGCAATGCTGTAATCAGACCTATCCGGCAATGCTGTAATCAGACCTATCCGGCAATGCTTTAATCAGACCTATCCGGCAATGCTGTAATCAGACCTATCCGGCAATGCTTTAATCAGACCTATCCGGCAATGCTGTAATCAGACCTATCCGGCAATGCTGTAATCAGACCTATCCGGCAATGTGGAGAGGTGTGGTGCAGCGGCCAGGGCAGCTGACTCGGAGCACAGTCCTCACGGTTCGATCCCTGGCTCCGGCGGCAGCTCAGCTCAGCACCATGTGACTCTGGGCAATAGCTCACTTAATTTCCACGACGGCCCCCAGCGCCTTGAGACCCGTAAGGGTGAGTAGTTCGCGCTTTACAAATACGGATTTTTACATTTGCAATGCTTTAATCAGACCTATCCGGCAATGCTTTAATCAGACCTATCCGGCAATGCTTTAATCAGACCTATCCGGCAATGCTTTAATCAGACCTATCCGGCAATGCTGTAATCAGACCTATCCGGCAATGCTGTAATCAGACCTATCCGGCAATGCTTTAATCAGACCTATCCGGCAATGCTGTAATCAGACCTATCCGGCAATGCTTTAATCAGACCTATCCGGCAATGCTGTAATCAGACCTATCCGGCAATGCTTTAATCAGACTTATCCGGCAATGCTTTAATCAGACCTATCCGGCAATGCTGTAATCAGACCTATCCGGCAATGCTGTAATCAGACCTATCCGGCAATGCTGTAATCAGACCTATCCGGCAATGCTGTAATCAGACCTATCCGGCAATGCTGTAATCAGACCTATCCAGCAATGCTGTAATCAGACCTATCCGGCAATGCTTTAATCAGACCTATCCGGCAATGCTTTAATCAGATCTATCCGGCAATGCTGTAATCAGACCTATCCGGCAATGCTTTAATCAGACCTATCCGGCAATGCTGTAATCAGACCTATCCGGCAATGCTGTAATCAGACCTATCCGGCAATGCTGTAATCAGACCTATCCGGCAATGCTTTAATCAGACCTATCCGGCAATGCTTTAATCAGACCTATCCGGCAATGCTTTAATCAGACCTATCCGGCAATGCTTTAATCAGACCTATCCGGCAATGCTTTAATCAGACCTATCCGGCAATGCTTTAATCAGACCTATCCGGCAATGCTGTAATCAGACCTATCCGGCAATGCTTTAATCAGACCTATCCGGCAATGCTGTAATCAGACCTATCCGGCAATGCTGTAATCAGACCTATCCGGCAATGCTTTAATCAGACCTATCCGGCAATGCTTTAATCAGACCTATCCGGCAATGCTGTAATCAGACCTATCCGGCAATGCTTTAATCAGACCTATCCGGCAATGCTTTAATCAGACCTATCCGGCAATGCTGTAATCAGACCTATCCGGCAATGCTGTAATCAGACCTATCCGGCAATGCTTTAATCAGACCTATCCGGCAATGCTTTAATCAGACCTATCCGGCAATGCTGTAATCAGACCTATCCGGCAATGCTTTAATCAGACCTATCCGGCAATGATGTAATCAGACCTATCCGGCACTGCTGTAATCAGACCTATCCGGCAATGCTGTAATCAGACCTATCCGGCAATGCTGTAATCAGACCTATCCGGCAATGCTTTAATCAGACCTATCCGGCAATGCTTTAATCAGACCTATCCGGCAATGCTGTAATCAGACCTATCCGGCAATGCTGTAATCAGACCTATCCGGCAATGCTTTAATCAGACCTATCCGGCAATGCTGTAATCAGACCTATCCGGCAATGCTGTAATCAGACCTATCCGGCAATGCTTTAATCAGACCTATCCGGCAATGCTTTACTCAGACCTATCCGCCAATGCTGTAATCAGACCTATCCGGCAATGCTGTAATCAGACCTATCCGGCAATGCTTTAATCAGACCTATCCGGCAATGCTTTAATCAGACCTATCCGGCAATGCTGTAACCAGACCTATCCGGCAATGCTGTAATCAGACCTATCCGGCAATGCTTTAATCAGACCTATCCGGCAATGCTTTAATCAGACCTATCCGGCAATGCTGTAATCAGACCTATCCGGCAATGCTTTAATCAGACCTATCCGGCAATGCTTTAATCAGACCTATCCGGCAATGCTTTAATCAGACCTATCCGGCAATGCTTTAATCAGACCTATCCGGCAATGCTTTAATCAGACCTATCCGGCAATGCTTTATCCAGCAATGCTTTAATCAGACCTATCCGGCAATGCTTTATCCAGCAATGCTTTAATCAGACCTATCCAGCAATGCTTTAATCAGACCTATCCGGCAATGCTTTATTCAGACCTATCCGGCAATGCTTTATCCAGCAATGCTTTAATCAGACCTATCCGGCAATGCTTTATCCAGCAATGCTGTAATCAGACCTATCCGGCAATGCTTTAATCAGACCTATCCGGCAATGCTTTAATCAGACCTATCCGGCAATGCTTTAATCAGACCTATCCGGCAATGCTTTAATCAGACCTATCCGGCAATGCTTTAATCAGACCTATTCGGCAATGCTGTAATCAGACCTATCCGGCAATGCTGTAATCAGACCTATCCGGCAATGCTTTAATCAGACCTATCCGGCAATGCTGTAATCAGACCTATCCGGCAATGCTTTAATCAGACCTATCCGGCAATGCTTTAATCAGACCTATCCGGCAATGCTTTATCCAGCAATGCTTTAATCAGACCTATCCAGCAATGCTTTAATCAGACCTATCCGGCAATGCTTTATCCGGCAATGCTGTAATCAGACCTATCCGGCAATGCTTTAATCAGACCTATCCGGCAATGCTTTAATCAGACCTATCCGGCAATGCTTTATCCAGCAATGCTTTAATCAGACCTATCCAGCAATGCTTTAATCAGACCTATCCGGCAATGCTTTATCCGGCAATGCTTTAATCAGACCTATCCGGCAATGCTTTAATCAGACCTATCCGGCAATGCTTTATCCAGCAATGCTGTAATCAGACCTATCCAGCAATGCTTTAATCAGACCTATCCGGCAATGCTGTAATCAGACCTATCCGGCAATGCTTTAATCAGACCTATCCGGCAATGCTTTAATCAGACCTATCCGGCAATGCTTTATCCAGCAATGCTTTAATCAGACCT
The DNA here is from genome assembly GCA_963921515.1 of Calotriton arnoldi. NCBI lineage: Eukaryota > Metazoa > Chordata > Amphibia > Caudata > Salamandridae > Calotriton > Calotriton arnoldi. The sequence goes on from CAWUFW010000467.1 coordinate 1,891,789, forward strand.
ATCCAGCAATGCTTTAATCAGACCTATCCGGCAATGCTTTATCCGGCAATGCTGTAATCAGACCTATCCGGCAATGCTTTAATCAGACCTATCCGGCAATGCTTTAATCAGACCTATCCGGCAATGCTTTAATCAGACCTATCCGGCAATGCTTTAATCAGACCTATCCGGCAATGCCGTAATCAGACCTATCCGGCAATGCTTTAATCAGACCTATCCGGCAATGCTTTAATCAGACCTATCCGGCAATGCTTTAATCAGACCAATCCGGCAATGCTGTAATCAGACCTATCCGGCAATGCTGTAATCAGACCTATCCGGCAATGCTGTAATCAGACCTATCCGGCAATGCTGTAATCAGACCTATCCGGCAATGCTTTAATCAGACCTATCCGGCAATGCTTTAATCAGACCTATCCGGCAACGCTGTAATCAGACCTATCCGGCAACGCTGTAATCAGACCTATCCGGCAACGCTTTAATCAGACCTATCCGGCAACGCTTTAATCAGACCTATCCGGCAACGCTTTAATCAGACCTATCCGGCAACGCTTTAATCAGACCTATCCGGCAACGCTTTAATCAGACCTATCCGGCAACGCTTTAATCAGACCTATCCGGCAATGCTGTAATCAGACCTATCCGGCAACGCTGTAATCAGACCTATCCGGCAACGCTGTAATCAGACCTATCCAGCAACGCTGTAATCAGACCTATCCGGCAACGCTTTAATCAGACCTATCCGGCAATGCTTTAATCAGACCTATCCGGCAATGCTGTAATCAGACCTATCCGGCAATGCTGTAATCAGACCTATCCGGCAATGCTGTAATCAGACCTATCCGGCAATGCTTTAATCAGACCTATCCGGCAATGCTTTAATCAGACCTATCCGGCAACGCTTTAATCAGACCTATCCGGCAACGCTTTAATCAGACCTATCCGGCAACGCTTTAATCAGACCTATCCGGCAATGCTGTAATCAGACCTATCCGGCAACGCTGTAATCAGACCTATCCGGCAATGCTGTAATCAGACCTATCCGGCAATGCTTTAATCAGACCTATCCGGCAATGCTTTAATCAGACCTATCCGGCAATGCTTTAATCAGACCTATCCGGCAATGCTGTAATCAGACCTATCCGGCAATGCTGTAATCAGACCTATCCGGCAATGCTGTAATCAGACCTATCCGGCAATGCTTTAATCAGACCTATCCGGCAATGCTTTAATCAGACCTATCCGGCAATGCTGTAATCAGACCTATCCGGCAATGCTGTAATCAGACCTATCCGGCAATGCTGTAATCAGACCTATCCGGCAATGCTGTAATCAGACCTATCCGGCAATGCTTTAATCAGACCTATCCGGCAATGCTTTAATCAGACCTATCCGGCAATGCTTTAATCAGACCTATCCGGCAATGCTGTAATCAGACCTATCCGGCAATGCTTTAATCAGACCTATCCGGCAATGCTGTAATCAGACCTATCCGGCAATGCTTTAATCAGACCTATCCGGCAATGCTGTAATCAGACCTATCCGGCAATGCTTTAATCAGACCTATCCGGCAATGCTGTAATCAGACCTATCCGTCAATGCTGTAATCAGACCTATCCGGCAATGCTGTAATCAGACCTATCCGGCAATGCTGTAATCAGACCTATCCGGCAATGCTGTAATCAGACCTATCCGGCAATGCTTTAATCAGACCTATCCGGCAATGCTTTAATCAGACCTATCCGGCAATGCTGTAATCAGACCTATCCGGCAATGCTGTAATCAGACCTATCCGGCAATGCTGTAATCAGACCTATCCGGCAATGCTTTAATCAGACCTATCCGGCAATGCTTTAATCAGAACTATCCGGCAATGCTTTAATCAGACCTATCCGGCAATGCTTTAATCAGACCTATCCGGCAATGCTTTAATCAGACCTATCCGGCAATGCTTTAATCAGACCTATCCGGCAATGCTGTAATCAGACCTATCCGGCAATGCTTTAATCAGACCTATCCGGCAATGCTGTAATCAGACCTATCCGGCAATGCTGTAATCAGACCTATCCGGCAATGCTTTAATCAGACCTATCCGGCAATGCTTTAATCAGACCTATCCGGCAATGCTGTAATCAGACCTATCCGGCAATGCTTTAATCAGACCTATCCGGCAATGCTTTAATCAGACCTATCCGGCAATGCTGTAATCAGACCTATCCGGCAATGCTGTAATCAGACCTATCCGGCAATGCTTTAATCAGACCTATCCGGCAATGCTTTAATCAGACCTATCCGGCAATGCTGTAATCAGACCTATCCGGCAATGCTTTAATCAGACCTATCCGGCAATGCTGTAATCATACCTATCCGGCAATGCTGTAATCAGACCTATCCGGCAATGCTGTAATCAGACCTATCCGGCAATGCTGTAATCAGACCTATCCGGCAATGCTTTAATCAGACCTATCCGGCAATGCTTTAATCAGACCTATCCGGCAATGCTGTAATCAGACTTATCCGGCAATGCTGTAATCAGACCTATCCGGCAATGCTTTAATCAGACCTATCCGGCAATGCTGTAATCAGACCTATCCGACAATGCTGTAATCAGACCTATCCGGCAATGCTTTAATCAGACCTATCCGGCAATGCTTTAATCAGACCTATCCGCCAATGCTGTAATCAGACCTATCCGGCAATGCTGTAATCAGACCTATCCGGCAATGCTTTAATCAGACCTATCCGGCAATGCTTTAATCAGACCTATCCGGCAATGCTGTAATCAGACCTATCCGGCAATGCTGTAATCAGACCTATCCGGCAATGCTTTAATCAGACCTATCCGGCAATGCTTTAATCAGACCTATCCGGCAATGCTGTAATCAGACCTATCCGGCAATGCTTTAATCAGACCTATCCGGCAATGCTTTAATCAGACCTATCCGGCAATGCTTTAATCAGACCTATCCGGCAATGCTTTAATCAGACCTATCCGGCAATGCTTTAATCAGACCTATCCGGCAATGCTTTATCCAGCAATGCTTTAATCAGACCTATCCGGCAATGCTTTATCCAGCAATGCTTTAATCAGACCTATCCAGCAATGCTTTAATCAGACCTATCCGGCAATGCTTTAATCAGACCTATCCGGCAATGCTTTATCCAGCAATGCTTTAATCAGACCTATCCGGCAATGCTTTATCCAGCAATGCTGTAATCAGACCTATCCGGCAATGCTTTAATCAGACCTATCCGGCAATGCTTTAATCAGACCTATCCGGCAATGCTTTAATCAGACCTATCCGGCAATGCTGTAATCAGACCTATCCGGCAATGCTGTAATCAGACCTATCCGGCAATGCTTTAATCAGACCTATCCGGCAATGCTGTAATCAGACCTATCCGGCAATGCTTTAATCAGACCTATCCGGCAATGCTTTAATCAGACCTATCCGGCAATGCTTTATCCAGCAATGCTTTAATCAGACCTATCCAGCAATGCTTTAATCAGACCTATCCGGCAATGCTTTATCCGGCAATGCTGTAATCAGACCTATCCGGCAATGCTTTAATCAGACCTATCCGGCAATGCTTTAATCAGACCTATCCGGCAATGCTGTAATCAGACCTATCCGGCAATGCTGTAATCAGACCTATCCGGCAATGCTGTAATCAGACCTATCCGGCAATGCTTTAATCAGACCTATCCGGCAATGCTTTAATCAGACCTATCCGGCAATGCTTTAATCAGACCTATCCGGCAATGCTTTAATCAGACCTATCCGGCAATGCTGTAATCAGACCTATCCGGCAATGCTGTAATCAGACCTATCCGGCAATGCTTTAATCAGACCTATCCGGCAATGCTGTAATCAGACCTATCCGGCAATGCTTTAATCAGACCTATCCGGCAATGCTGTAATCAGACCTATCCGGCAATGCTTTAATCAGACCTATCCGGCAATGCTTTAATCAGACCTATCCGGCAATGCTGTAATCAGACCTATCCGGCAATGCTGTAATCAGACCTATCCGGCAATGCTGTAATCAGACCTATCCGGCAATGCTGTAATCAGACCTATCCGGCAATGCTGTAATCAGACCTATCCGGCAATGCTGTAATCAGACCTATCCGGCAATGCTTTAATCAGACCTATCCGGCAATGCTTTAATCAGACCTATCCGGCAATGCTGTAATCAGACCTATCCGGCAATGCTTTAATCAGACCTATCCGGCAATGCTGTAATCAGACCTATCCGGCAATGCTGTAATCAGACCTATCCGGCAATGCTGTAATCAGACCTATCCGGCAATGCTTTAATCAGACCTATCCGGCAATGCTTTAATCAGACCTATCCGGCAATGCTTTAATCAGACCTATCCGGCAATGCTTTAATCAGACCTATCCGGCAATGCTTTAATCAGACCTATCCGGCAATGCTTTAATCAGACCTATCCGGCAATGCTGTAATCAGACCTATCCGGCAATGCTTTAATCAGACCTATCCGGCAATGCTGTAATCAGACCTATCCGGCAATGCTGTAATCAGACCTATCCGGCAATGCTTTAATCAGACCTATCCGGCAATGCTTTAATCAGACCTATCCGGCAATGCTGTAATCAGACCTATCCGGCAATGCTTTAATCAGACCTATCCGGCAATGCTTTAATCAGACCTATCCGGCAATGCTGTAATCAGACCTATCCGGCAATGCTGTAATCAGACCTATCCGGCAATGCTTTAATCAGACCTATCCGGCAATGCTTTAATCAGACCTATCCGGCAATGCTGTAATCAGACCTATCCGGCAATGCTTTAATCAGACCTATCCGGCAATGCTGTAATCAGACCTATCCGGCAATGCTGTAATCAGACCTATCCGGCAATGCTGTAATCAGACCTATCCGGCAATGCTGTAATCAGACCTATCCGGCAATGCTTTAATCAGACCTATCCGGCAATGCTTTAATCAGACCTATCCGGCAATGCTGTAATCAGACCTATCCGGCAATGCTGTAATCAGACCTATCCGGCAATGCTTTAATCAGACCTATCCGGCAATGCTGTAATCAGACCTATCCGGCAATGCTGTAATCAGACCTATCCGGCAATGCTTTAATCAGACCTATCCGGCAATGCTTTAATCAGACCTATCCGCCAATGCTGTAATCAGACCTATCCGGCAATGCTGTAATCAGACCTATCCGGCAATGCTTTAATCAGACCTATCCGGCAATGCTTTAATCAGACCTATCCGGCAATGCTGTAATCAGACCTATCCGGCAATGCTGTAATCGGACCTATCCGGCAATGCTTTAATCAGACCTATCCGGCAATGCTTTAATCAGACCTATCCGGCAATGCTTTAATCAGACCTATCCGGCAATGCTTTAATCAGACCTATCCGGCAATGCTTTAATCAGACCTATCCGGCAATGCTTTAATCAGACCTATCCGGCAATGCTGTAATCAGACCTATCCGGCAATGCTTTAATCAGACCTATCCGGCAATGCTGTAATCAGACCTATCCGGCAATGCTGTAATCAGACCTATCCGGCAATGCTTTAATCAGACCTATCCGGCAATGCTTTAATCAGACCTATCCGGCAATGCTGTAATCAGACCTATCCGGCAATGCTTTAATCAGACCTATCCGGCAATGCTTTAATCAGACCTATCCGGCAATGCTGTAATCAGACCTATCCGGCAATGCTGTAATCAGACCTATCCGGCAATGCTTTAATCAGACCTATCCGGCAATGCTTTAATCAGACCTATCCGGCAATGCTGTAATCAGACCTATCCGGCAATGCTTTAATCAGACCTATCCGGCAATGCTGTAATCAGACCTATCCGGCAATGCTGTAATCAGACCTATCCGGCAATGCTTTAATCAGACCTATCCGGCAATGCTTTAATCAGACCTATCCGGCAATGCTGTAATCAGACCTATCCGGCAATGCTGTAATCAGACCTATCCGGCAATGCTTTAATCAGACCTATCCGGCAATGCTTTAATCAGACCTATCTGGCAATGCTGTAATCAGACCTATCCGGCAATGCTTTAATCAGACCTATCCGGCAATGCTTTAATCAGACCTATCCGTCAATGCTTTAATCAGACCTATCCGGCAATGCTTTAATCAGACCTATCCGGCAATGCTTTAATCAGACCTATCCGGCAATGCTGTAATCAGACCTATCCGGCAATGCTTTAATCAGACCTATCCGGCAATGCTGTAATCAGACCTATCCGGCAATGCTTTAATCAGACCTATCCGGCAAGGCTTTAATCAGACCTATCCGGCAATGCTTTATCCAGCAATGCTTTAATCAGACCTATCCAGCAATGCTTTAATCAGACCTATCCGGCAATGCTTTATCCGGCAATGCTGTAATCAGACCTATCCGGCAATGCTTTAATCAGACCTATCCGGCAATGCTTTAATCAGACCTATCCGGCAATGCTTTATCCAGCAATGCTTTAATCAGACCTATCCAGCAATGCTTTAATCAGACCTATCCGGCAATGCTTTATCCGGCAATGCTTTAATCAGACCTATCCGGCAATGCTTTATCCAGCAATGCTGTAATCAGACCTATCCGGCAATGCTTTAATCAGACCTATCCGGCAATGCTGTAATCAGACCTATCCGGCAATGCTTTAATCAGACCTATCCGGCAATGCTTTAATCAGACCTATCCGGCAATGCTTTATCCAGCAATGCTTTAATCAGACCTATCCAGCAATGCTTTAATCAGACCTATCCGGCAATGCTTTATCCGGCAATGCTGTAATCAGACCTATCCGGCAATGCTTTAATCAGACCTATCCGGCAATGCTGTAATCAGACCTATCCAGCAATGCTTTAATCAGACCTATCCGGCAATGCTGTAATCAGACCTATCCGGCAATGCTTTATTCAGACCTATCCGGCAATGCTTTAATCAGACCTATCCGGCAATGCTTTATCCAGCAATGCTTTAATCAGACCTATCCAGCAATGCTTTATCCAGCAATGCTTTAATCAGACCTATCCGGCAATGCTTTAATCAGACCTATCCGGCAATGCTTTAATCAGACCTATCCGGCAATGCTTTAATCAGACCTATCCGGCAATGCTTTAATCAGACCTATCCGGCAATGCTTAAATCAGACCTATCCGGCAATGCTTTAATCAGACCTATTCGGCAATGCTTTAATCAGACCTATCCGGCAATGCTTTAATCAGACCTATCCGGCAATGCTTTAATCAGACCTATCCGGCAATGCTGTAATCAGACCTATCCGGCAATGCTTTAATCAGACCTATCCGGCAATGCTGTAATCAGACCTATCCGGCAATGCTTTAATCAGACCTATCCGGCAATGCTGTAATCAGACCTATCCGGCAATGCTGTAATCAGACCTATCCGGCAATGCTGTAATCAGACCTATCCGGCAATGCTGTAATCAGACCTATCCGGCAATGCTGTAATCAGACCTATCCGGCAATGCTGTAATCAGACCTATCCGGCAATGCTTTGATCAGACCTATCCGGCAATGCTTTGATCAGACCTATCCGGCAATGCTGTAATCAGACCTATCCGGCAATGCTTTAATCAGACCTATCCGGCAATGCTTTAATCAGACCTATCCGGCAATGCTGTAATCAGACCTATCCGGCAATGCTTTAATCAGACCTATCCGGCAATGCTGTAATCAGACCTATCCGGCAATGCTGTAATCAGACCTATCCGGCAATGCTTTAATCAGACCTATCCGGCAATGCTTTAATCAGACCTATCCGGCAATGCTGTAATCAGACCTATCCGGCAATGCTGTAATCAGACCTATCCGGCAATGCTTTAATCAGACCTATCCGGCAATGCTTTAATCAGACCTATCTGGCAATGCTGTAATCAGACCTATCCGGCAATGCTTTAATCAGACCTATCCGGCAATGCTTTAATCAGACCTATCCGTCAATGCTTTAATCAGACCTATCCGGCAATGCTTTAATCAGACCTATCCGGCAATGCTTTAATCAGACCTATCCGGCAATGCTGTAATCAGACCTATCCGGCAATGCTTTAATCAGACCTATCCGGCAATGCTGTAATCAGACCTATCCGGCAATGCTTTAATCAGACCTATCCGGCAAGGCTTTAATCAGACCTATCCGGCAATGCTTTATCCAGCAATGCTTTAATCAGACCTATCCAGCAATGCTTTAATCAGACCTATCCGGCAATGCTTTATCCGGCAATGCTGTAATCAGACCTATCCGGCAATGCTTTAATCAGACCTATCCGGCAATGCTTTAATCAGACCTATCCGGCAATGCTTTATCCAGCAATGCTTTAATCAGACCTATCCAGCAATGCTTTAATCAGACCTATCCGGCAATGCTTTATCCGGCAATGCTTTAATCAGACCTATCCGGCAATGCTTTATCCAGCAATGCTGTAATCAGACCTATCCGGCAATGCTTTAATCAGACCTATCCGGCAATGCTGTAATCAGACCTATCCGGCAATGCTTTAATCAGACCTATCCGGCAATGCTTTAATCAGACCTATCCGGCAATGCTTTATCCAGCAATGCTTTAATCAGACCTATCCAGCAATGCTTTAATCAGACCTATCCGGCAATGCTTTATCCGGCAATGCTGTAATCAGACCTATCCGGCAATGCTTTAATCAGACCTATCCGGCAATGCTGTAATCAGACCTATCCAGCAATGCTTTAATCAGACCTATCCGGCAATGCTGTAATCAGACCTATCCGGCAATGCTTTATTCAGACCTATCCGGCAATGCTTTAATCAGACCTATCCGGCAATGCTTTATCCAGCAATGCTTTAATCAGACCTATCCAGCAATGCTTTATCCAGCAATGCTTTAATCAGACCTATCCGGCAATGCTTTAATCAGACCTATCCGGCAATGCTTTAATCAGACCTATCCGGCAATGCTTTAATCAGACCTATCCGGCAATGCTTTAATCAGACCTATCCGGCAATGCTTAAATCAGACCTATCCGGCAATGCTTTAATCAGACCTATTCGGCAATGCTTTAATCAGACCTATCCGGCAATGCTTTAATCAGACCTATCCGGCAATGATTTAATCAGACCTATCCGGCAATGCTGTAATCAGACCTATCCGGCAATGCTTTAATCAGACCTATCCGGCAATGCTGTAATCAGACCTATCCGGCAATGCTTTAATCAGACCTATCCGGCAATGCTGTAATCAGACCTATCCGGCAATGCTGTAATCAGACCTATCCGGCAATGCTGTAATCAGACCTATCCGGCAATGCTGTAATCAGACCTATCCGGCAATGCTGTAATCAGACCTATCCGGCAATGCTGTAATCAGACCTATCCGGCAATGCTTTGATCAGACCTATCCGGCAATGCTTTGATCAGACCTATCCGGCAATGCTGTAATCAGACCTATCCGGCAATGCTTTAATCAGACCTATCCGGCAATGCTGTAATCAGACCTATCCGGCAATGCTGTAATCAGACCTATCCGGCAATGCTGTAATCAGACCTATCCGGCAATGCTGTAATCAGACCTATCCGGCAATGCTGTAATCAGACCTATCCGGCAATGCTGTAATCAGACCTATCCGGCAATGCTGTAATCAGACCTATCCGGCAATGCTGTAATCAGACCTATCCGGCAATGCTTTAATCAGACCTATCCGGCAATGCTGTAATCAGACCTATCCGGCAATGCTTTAATCAGACCTATCCGGCAATGCTGTAATCAGACCTATCCGGCAATGCTGTAATCAGACCTATCCGGCAATGCTGTAATCAGACCTATCCGGCAATGCTGTAATCAGACCTATCCGGCAATGCTGTAATCAGACCTATCCGGCAATGCTGTAATCAGACCTATCCGGCAATGCTGTAATCAGACCTATCCGGCAATGCTGTAATCAGACCTATCCGGCAATGCTGTAATCAGACCTATCCGGCAATGCTGTAATCAGACCTATCCGGCAATGCTGTAATCAGACCTATCCGGCAATGCTTTGATCAGACCTATCCGGCAATGCTCGCTGGCTGTCAGAATGAAGCGCTTTAATGCGATACTACAAGCACTTATGAGGACGTCTGCAGCACTTGAACTGGGCAGAAACACCTGCAGGAACCAAACACTTTTAATGGGACAGACAGTACCAGCAGTTCCTTTTACGAGAGGAAACTCTTTAATGAGACCTCAGAGACGCATCTCAAAGTGATCTAACACTCTTAAATTCGACAGTACAAGCAGCACTTCGCTGGATTAAGTACTGGAACACTTTAATGACGCAGTGTGAGCACTGAATGGGGCAGGCAGAGTAGATCACTGCAGGAATAAGATACTTAAAGGGTACAGGCAGGTCCTTTCATGAAAGACTGAAACACTTTAATGGGACAATGTCTGGACCTATGTGCCACTCAAGCACTTATCTGGGTATCTGATCACTGTTTTGTTTTCATTGGAGTCCTGCTTCTTTAAGCACCTACGATTCTAACAGATCGCACTCTGCCACGTGCCGGTGGCAAGACAGTTGCCTAAAATGACACGGCGCCTTTAATGAGCCGTCAAGATTTGAACCGCAGATTTCAGGCTCTGAACCCGATACGTTTATGTATAATTTCCACAAACGTACTTATGTCCTGCACATATAATGTGTGCAGCACAATGAGCGGGGCTCTGTTT